>CM053030.1:466614271-467214271 GCA_028564925.1 Lithobates sylvaticus
ATGTTTTTTGTGAACATGGAAGCCACAAGGGAGAGAACAGAGCTGTTATTTCTGGAGAAGAGCAAACCCAGAGGTTAGTTTACCATAATGTGCAAGTATGCTAAGCAAACCTGCATGCTATTACAAGTTCTCCTATTGCTTTCCAAGTTCCACTTTAAAATAAAAATAAATGCAACTATAACGGTTTTAGGTCAGTTTTAGAAACCTAGTGTATTTTTTATGTATGCTTTACATCCATTTTATGTATACCTTTTCCAAGAAATAAAAATACTAAGGTCAATGCAGCCACAACTCATCACAATGGAAAAAGGATTATCAATGTACACTAGTTAACCAAAAACTCAACTTATTAGCACTGCTTCCCTTCAAGAGATCACTTCACAGATCGTCCACACATGGCCCAATATTTATTTGCACACTACATGAGCACTTTGCAACCAATGAGTGATAACCAATGAGTGATCCATTTTCTATGAAATTCCCCTTTGTGCACTCCTCGGATCCTGGGTTCACTGTCACTTTGGGATCACCTTCCCTGACTTCGGGGATAAACTCAGGTCCCTTTAAACTACAACCCACTCACTCTCCTCAAAGTGATTCTGCAATTAATGAGGATCTCTGAATTGACAGAGAAACAATAGGTAGGTAGAGTTGAGCCCCAACATCAGGGAACATTTAGTAACACAACATCATGGTCAGCCATAGACAGAGGATTTTCTTTCCCGCAACCACGGGTTGCAGGAACAAAAAATTGCTGCATTCCCCCCCATCAAAACCATGTTGATGAGGGAATCCCTCCCACTGAGCTATTGTGTTCTCCCGGGGCCGTCCCTGCAGGGAAGAATACAGTGACTAGCAGCTATAATAGCCACTAGCATTAATCGCATGCAAAATCCAACAGGCTGGTTGTATCCAAATTGATAAAATCAATCAACTTGGGTACATTTGGGCTGCCCATACACGGTTCGAATCTTAAAAACAAAAATTAGTTGCGCTTATTAACTGTACAGATAGCTACTAACACTAGATTGCTGGACACAATAAGCGTAATATGGGTAAACAGTGTAGCGCTCAAAACCCAAAATAATAAAAAGACAAAGTTCAAGATAAGTAGTTCATCTGTATGAGCAGAAGGACTACAACCAAATCAGAGCAATGTCCACAGTGCAGAAAATACCTAATGATCAAGATCCAACGTGGGAGAAAGAAAAAAGGTTATAGAGCCCGTCACCTTCACCCAATATAACTAATGCCGCGTACACACGATCGGATTTTGTCCGCCGGACAAACCGCAGGACTTTCCAGCTGGGCTTTGCCGGACTTGAAAGCGAACGGACTTGACCACACACGATCACGCTAAAAGTCTGGCGGTTCACGCGATGACGTACAGCACCTACGACGGGACTAGAAAAAGAAAAAAAATACTAGAAAAATACTTGCTACTGAGCATGCGTCCTTTTTGGTCCGTCGGATCATACTACAGGCGGCCGTATTGTCTGCCGGACTGCCAAGTCCAGCGGAGAATTTTAAAACAAAAAAAAACTTAAAACCTAGTCCGCCGGACTTTTGGGAAAAAAAGTCAGTCGAAGGCCCCCACACGATCGGACTGTCCGGCGGACTCGAGTCCAGCGGACAATCTCGCGGGAAAGTCCCTTCGTGTGTACCCGGCATGACTCATACCATCAGTGTATGGACTATACACATTCAATACACTCAAGTGATGAAAAAAGCAATCCAATTATCCACTGCACATGTATTCCAAAAGAGAGCCTTCTCCCAATAGACCCAATACCAGACTGAAAAAACCCTTCCTCTCTGCCAAGAGTACTCCAGGGCTCAGGTAGTACCGTATATACTCGATTATAAGCCGATCCGAATATAAGCCGAGGCACCTAATTTTACCACAAAAAACTGCAGTCATAGGTCCCCCGAACTTCAAGCTTGGTAGTTAATGTTTCTTAGATTCCCCCTATCTGCAGCCAAAATTTGGGGTCTCTGGACCCAAAGGGTCCTGAAATTACATTGCTGCAGATGGACACAGTTGACCGACTTTGGGGCCCCCTATCTTAGATGGGGTTCCCATCACCAAGTGGCCCCAAAGTCGGGTCAGAAAATGTCATTTTCTGCTGTAGAAAAGTGCTTGGCTCCAGTATAAGCAGAGGGGGGCATTTTCAGCACAAAAAAAAAAAAAAATGTGCTGAAAAACTCAGCTTATACTCGAGTATACACACGGTAATTCAATCGTCATATAAATGCGTGGAGTAAAAAAACGCTCATTGCGCAGAAGGAAGTAATAAAAATACTCACATTTTGCTCTGATAGGTTCTAGTCCTGCTCATACAGATGAACTACTTATCATAAACTTCATGTCTTTTTATTACTTTGTGTTTTGAGCGCTACATCGTTTACCCATATTATGGTTCGAATCTTGGCCGATCCCCTGCTGAACCGGCTGAGATGCGGACAGTCTATGGCCGGCTTAATGTTTTTTTGGTGCCTTTTATACATTTTGATATAGTTTATAATCGATTTAAAGGTTTAATTCCATCAAATATATTTTGCAAATACAGCAGCTGCTAGGCATTTGTAATCCATGTAGCTCAAGCTTCATACAGTGTCCTGTATTGGGAGGAATAAGGAAGATATTTGCCAGCACACCATGGATCGACACGGTAGCATTCAAACTTTTTATTGCACGATCACATCACAGAGTAGTGCAGGCAGGGTCCCTTCGTCCTCACATGCCTGATGAAGGGGCCGTGCGCGCACTATTCTAATGTGATCATGCAATAAAAATAAAATCAGTTTGGACACTACCTTGTCGATCCATGGTGTGCTGGTAAATATCTTCATTGTGGCTTTCTGAACCAGTTTCCAGCTGGTCGTTGCCGCAGCACCCAAATTATTTAGAGCTTTATCCTGGAGTGTGTGTAATGGGAATATGGAGTATTACCTGTAGTGGGAGGAGGGGCAGAGTCTCTCTGATTTATTCATGCCATGTGCAATCCAAATAGCAGATGACAGTACAGCCTATTCACAAAGTGGTAAAGTGAGTCTTCAAAAAGACTGTGAATTGACTTGACAGCACCACCTGTTGGCTGCGACACAAAGCCAACAAAAGCAGCACAAATAAATGATCCAAATTAAATAATTTCAAGTGGGACAGGTTATAATAAAATAAAAAGCACTTGCCTTCAGCTGTTTGCACTGGTGGATGGAACGTTGTCCTGTGGAAGATATGACACAATTAGCAAACCATGTCTATTAAAATAGACTGAAACATTATATGTATACCAAAAAACACACACAAGACTTGAGGCCGTAAACCACACAGAGAGCAGCTGTACAGTTTGTGTATCAGTTGTAAGAATTGATATGCACGTGGACATAAAACCACACAAGGTAAAAACACTCCATAGCATGAAACCATAATAATTATGCATTAGTTAACAAGTGAAGCTTACTAGGTTTAGGCTCAAAGGCTCCAAATGCCAAGCAAAAAAAAAAAAAAAAAGCTTGAAACACCAGACTGCTGCCTATCCACAGTGCCATGCTATTCCAAGCCTAGTGAATATCTCCATTCAGTTTAAGTATACGGCTTTGGCTATGCATTCCAGTGCCTACCTATCCGTTTCTTTTCTCTCAGCTGAAGTAACTGGTTGCGTTCTAAATCTTTCAGAAGTCTTTCTACTGTCACCGGGTGAGAAATACAGTCTTGGCTTTCGAGGGCCCTTTTCCCGCTCATTGGCAGCACCCAAATCAACACCTGACATTGGCATTTCAGCCTTAGGCACACTTTGTAATCAAGATGTAGGTTATTCGGAAAAAAGAGACAAGAAAGAAAAAAAAAAAAAAAAAAGCAGAACTTTTTAAAACAAAACCAATTTAAAATTTCAAACGGCATGCAAGAGTGAAGGAAAAATATGTAAAACTAATAATTGTGTTAACACTACAGTGTGAAACATTTCTGGTCACCAACAAGTGCATTTTTTTTTAGCAAACAATGTGCAACAAGGTAAAGGGCGTGCAGGGAGTCACACAAGGAATGAATCAAAAACTTGCAAGTGTCACCCACTGGTCAACTCTTTTGCTTGAACTTGCCGTCTCCAAATATGCACTCCTGAGCTGGGCCACAGACACCTTGGTGTTGACCGTACCAGCTTCCTCATTGTCAACATGAGCATCATCTTCAGTGCCTAAAAATACCATCTCATTCTGAACTTCAGACTCCTTAATCTTAAAGACTTCCATCTTCTGAGTGCCGGTAGAATCTGACATCGAGCGTACAAGCATCCTATGTTTCATGGACGAGACCTCTTTAGCTTGGCCTTGGGGTTTGGACGGAAGTGCAGCTATTTCGCTTTGCAGAGACACCGGGGCTTCACTTTTTCCCACAATTTCAGGGGATCTCTTTGGAGGTTGAATAATTGGTGAAACATGCATCAGTTGATCTTTTGACTCCAGCCTTTTTTCGTGCCGTTGCTTGTGGTCATGCGATATATACGTTGGGGTTTCTTCAAAGGAGTGATATAGTTTGCCAGTGCTATTTCCCAGTTTGAAGGGCTGAATAGTGCTGGTCAGACCTGAATTAATTTGACGGGACTTCTCAATTTTCGCATCGTTGACAGCGCGAGGATTTTTTAAGGAAGTAGTGAATGCTGAAACCATGACGTTGTCAGACTGAGTCCGAGATACAAGTCTTGGCGTAGAAGCAACATTGGCTGGCTGGATATAGCCATGCATTGGTTGGCGGTAAGGAGATGGCTGTTTATAGACCCTATCAAAGGCAGAGTTTTCAGACTGAAAAGGCACATGGTAGATTGGGGCAGCGTGAAGTTGCTTTTGATTAGAAGTCTCTGTATCGGGTTGTGGACTACCGAGCATGTTTTCATCTCTCACCAGCCTCTCTCTAATTTTAACTCTTTAAAAAAGAAAAGGAATTAGATTTGTAGAGCAATATATACAGAAAAAGAGGAGAATTTATTAATACTGGAGCAGACAGAATCTTGAGCAGCTGTGTAAAGTACCCAACCAGATCAGATTGTTCAGTTAAAGAGGAGCTCCAGGCTCACCCCCAAAAAAATTAAATCAGCAGCTATAAAACACTGTAGCTGATGACTTAATTTAAGGACACTTACCTGTCCAGGGATACAGCAATGTCCTCACCTGAACCAATTCTTCAATCAGTTTTGGGTGCAGGAGCTGGCATAGCAAGTAAGGGAAACAGGAAGCGAAGCCTAGTGACTTCACAGCCGGTGTACAACTGCGAATGAGTGAGCCGATATGCGCCTTGTAAATGGTTCCATAGTCTTCTGGGACCTGTGATGTGTCCCAGAAGACATGCTGGGGAAGAAGGGGGGGGCCAAACCTCTAGCTCAGATCACCGCGGCCACTGTCATAACCAGATACCTGCTCACCCCTCCTCAAAAAAGTTCCAAATGTGGCAGTGGAGAGTGAAACACGTGGAACTTCCCCTTTTGGGTGGTGCTCCGCTTTAAGCTTTTAAAACAAAAATCATGCACCGCTATTCTAGATTCTGGCTACTCCAGTCTTAGTAAATTCCCCTCAAAGTGTCTAACAAAGTGATTATCAAAGTGATTAAAAGGCAATGTAAAAAAAACAAGTACCGTTTACAGACGGAGAGGCTTTAGAAACAGACTATTTAAACGGTAAATGACCAATGCCTAAACTTGGATCACATAAAATTAAAGCGCATCTAAACCAAAGAACAAAAATGTAATACATTGTAGTTTCCCGGTATTTAGATGTGGTAACTAGAGCAGTTTTCTGGCTTTTCTCCTTTATTTTCACCTGGTGATCCTTGTCAGTAACACTTCCTGTCCTAGTGCAACAATATTTATAAACTACATATCACTGGAGGAGCAGTGTCGTCTCCCTAGGCTGCTCTCCTAAATGGGGCTAAAGAACATTCCCCCCTCTTTATAACATAGATGGGAGTCGTTCTGTAGGCCACACAAGTGATCTGGGCAGGGCTGACAAGACTCCTTGGGATTACAGTGCAGCACAGGCACTGCTTTGTCAGTGCAAGCAGGAACTCACTGGGTTTATGACAGAAGCAACAGGTACTTTTGTATATTTGTCAAATAGATAAACAAAACACTTTCAAAGCTATATTTACCAGATCAAAAAAGAATCCAAGATCATTACAAGGGTTTATATACACGTTAAAAACTGCATCTTTTGGGATAAATATTGGATATTGCTTGTGAAAGGGTCAGGTAAAAATGTACTCTTATAAAAGCAATAATTAGAGGTTAATAGGCAGAACAGTTAATTAGCATTATGAAACCTATATTGCATTTCTTCTATTGGTGTGAAAAAAATAATTCCCCCCCCCCCCCCTCCTTCCCCGCAGCCTTCTGGGACACATCACAGATCCCGGAAGACTGCAGGATCATTCAAAGTCCAGACGATTGAAGAGACGGCTAAGGGGAGGAAATCACTGAATCCCTGGACAGGTAGGTGTCCTTATAGCAAATGTCAGCAGCTATAGTATTTGTAGCTGCTCACTGATTTTATTTTTTGGGTGGGGCCTGGAGCTCCGCTTTAACAATACATATACATCCTGTGGGACACAATAGCTCAGTACAATCTTTTCATTGTGACTAAATATCCGACTGGCATATCAAAAGCTTATAGTTCTAGGAGAACAATGTTTATAGTGAAAATGCAGAATTTTTATCTTAAGGTCTCATCCACATGGGCCTGTGTGAGGTGTTCCATGCATCCACATGTAGGCAGTCCCATTCATGTCAGTAGAGATGCAGGGGGAGCCATCTGTCATTGGACAAGACTTGTCCTCTATGGCACATGGAAGGCAGGATCGATCACTATGGCACATGGAAGGCAGGATCGATCACTATGGCACATGGAAGGCAGGATCGATCACTATGGCACATGGAAGGCAGGATCGATCACTATGGCACATGGAAGGCAGGATCGATCACTATGGCACATGGAAGGCAGGATCGATCACTATGGCACATGGAAGGCAGGATCGATCACTATGGCACATGGAAGGCAGGATCGATCACTATGGCACATGGAAGGCAGGATCGATCACTATGGCACATGGAAGGCAGGATCCATCACTATGGCACATGGAAGGCAGGATCCATCACTATGGCACATGGAAGGCAGGACTAGTGGGTGAGTGGGCAGGGGAGATTGTGCGGTGATCGAGTTTCAGCCTTGACAGCCGATACCGATTTACTTGAAATCCCGGGATGGTTGGAAGGTATGTTATTTTGAAGCTTATGCAGTCAAAAGTAGAAGCTGGGCTAGATAAATTAATGTAAAATGTAGGAGGCGGTCACTCAATCCAAGATAGCTCCCATACTTTAGGTACCAGATAAACATGTATTTGCATTGACAACAGGGGGATTTAGTACCGCCTCATTTGCAAACACGTATGTTACCTGGCTCCCTTAGATTTGCCCAAATCAGAAAATGGAGCAATTTAAATAAAAGACTTCAGCCACAACCAAATCAATAACATTTGGGAGGCTTGCTGAATAAGGCGATGTTCAATGTGCTGTATACAACGTCCGCTAGTTAGTACTCATGTAGTGCCCCAAATACTCTACTTAAAGCTGTGCGATAAGGCTTTGAGGCCGTCATCTTGGTCCCCTCTCAACACTTCATAGGTTTCAGTCAGCCTGTTTGGTGGTGAGGCCACTGCATTCATAACATGTTACACCCTGAAAATGGGTGTAACTTGTTATGAAAGGTGATCTTATCCTTTAAAGAAGGGCAAGGAAGAGAACACTGGAGCATGCATGCGCCATACTATATCAGCATTGCCAGTAACCATATTCTTTCCAAGACAGTTGTTTTTAGCAAGGATATCTGCTTGTGTTCATCTTTGTTCATCTAGCTTTTATCAAGATATAAGCTCCCACCCCAACAAAAGGTGGTCTTGGGAATTGTTATGCAAGTTTTCCTGACTGCTGAACTGCAAAGGCAGGCTAATGATCATAATCAACCCAAGAGGGTCCTAGTGCTCCATGAGAAGGACGGGTGCTATTAAAGGTAGAGGCAACAAGTAAGGATGGGCTCCGGCGTGTTTGCACATGCCCATGTGCAGAGCCCGCCAGGAAGTTGGCATGGCGCGGCGCTAATCACAGGCAGTGAGACATTTCCCGATGCGCGGCTGCAGAGATCGGGACATGTCTCACTGCCTGCGATTAGCGCAGCTCAGTGCTGACTTCCTGGCGGGCTCTGCATGTGGGCTGTGCGAACATGCCGGAGCCCATCCTTAGCAACAAGTACCTAAAGCTGACCATAGAGGGTTAGAATCTCGGCCAGTTCAGCATCTATGGCTGGCTTAAATTGAATGCTAATAAGGTTATCAAGTGCAGAACCTAAATAGATTCAAAGCAGAACTACAGGCAAAACTTTTTTTTCCATTTTGGATAGAGTAAGCGAGGGTCATAAACCCCATCAGTTTATTGTTTGCCATCTGTGCCCCACTGGGGAAAATTTCCTTTACTTCCTGTCCCATTGCCAAAACAGGAAGTGAGGAAATCCCTGCAAATTAAGGGAATTCCTAAGGGACCCCCCAGGTCACTAGAACTAGTGTTCCCATTGGAAGATTTCCCCCCTATTGCTTTTCTGGGGACAACCCAGAATTTGGGATTCTTTTACTTTCAATGATAATGGTAAACAGGGCAAATAAAAATGGGTGAATCTCAATAAAGGGAGCACAGACCGCAATAAAAACATGACAGGTGTTCTAATCCATCTCCACTATCCCCCCAAAAAAAAAAAAAGACTTGCATTTAGTTGTACTTTAAATTCTGAAAAATCAATATGCCGTCTTACTCAACTCAAACAAACCCAATTATGCTATATTTAAAACATTTAAAACAAAAATCCTTAAAAACCATTGAGATAATGCCAGTAAACAAACATGCTATGATCAAGATTAACAAAGGATGACAAAAATCAATGAATTAGATCTGTAAGTATACTTTTTAACCCAGTTTGGCCGATTAGTTGTGCAGTAAGTTTGTGGTAGGAGATGTGCAAAATGCAACAAACGATGTGATGCTGTGGGGCTTTCCCAGTTCTGTGGTTTAGTGTGTTACATTTAGAAGTGGTTAAATTTGGGATCCAGCAACCGAATTATGGTATGTCAGAAACAGCCACAAAACCACAAGCTCTGGTACCTGGAGGGCCAACTGATGAGAGACGATGTGTCCCCATCGGAATCTTTCTGAAGGAACCACTCTGGTTTCTGCTTCTCTGGACTGCCACACAAAAAACACACAACCTTATAAAAATGCGCCAGCAACACAACTTTCAGATACATAACAAGACAACAAAATTGAAGAGCAAGCTTTGACACAAATATACAAAAAAAAAAAAACACAGTCTGCTTGTCTGGGGCTTATGTTCTGTCCAGGAAGCCCCGATGCTTAAAGAATCGTTCAGAATTTTGAGAACCATCATTGCTGGCTTGTTGAAGGCACAGACAACAGATGGTCATCCCTTTTAAGTCAGAACATGGCAGCTTACTGACCGAGATTTAGTCCGTCAATAATGGCAGCCAACTTGTTTCTGTCCTGACGGGTTCCTTTTAAAACCACTGTATTGCTGTCAATCGGGTGTTCTGATAACAGCAATCAAAAAGCCTTGTGAACAGGTTAGGAAATATATCCAGTCGGCATCCAACGTAGACTGCAGAGTCAGACAGGGAAGCTGCACAGTATCATGCGATAAGAAGATGAAGTCCCACCCAGCAGCATAAGAAAGAAGATGCCACAAAAAAAAGTTGCGCTCTCAAATTCAGCACACCTTCAGTATTTCCTGGATCGAGTTAGCAAGTACTGGAGCTACTTCAAACCAGCAAGGCATTATTTTTTTTCTGTTAAAGGGCCTTGGCAAATACTTGCATGCCCTGCTTTTTGCAGCACAGGGATGCACAGGCGCTGCGTACATCCCCGTGCCAGCAGTCCCATAAATGTCTATTGGGACACACCGCTGCATGGACACAGCCGCTGGCTATCAATGTGAAATCTGTGCACAGTGCCAAATGCACCCTGGGCAAATTCAGGGATCTGCACCTACAAGGATATCACATTAGGACACAGCAGCTGTGCCTTTGCAACCGTGTGTCCCAATAGACATCTATGGGACTGCCAGCATGGGGATGCACACACCTGCACATGTCCATGCTGGCAAAACACAGCCTTGCATGGGGCACACAAATATTAGTCTGTGTGAAGAAATTACAATATATACTCAAGTATAAGCTGACCCGAATATAAGCCGAGGCACCTAATAGGTCCCCCAAACTTCCAACTTGGTAGTTAAGGGTTCCTAGATGCCCCCTAGCTGCAGCCAAATTTGGGGTCTCTGGACCCAAAGGGTCCCGAAATGACATTGCTGCAAATGGACACAGTTGACCGAATTTGGGACCCTGTATCTTGGGGCCACTTGGTGCTAGGAACCCCAAATTTGGATATGTTGTAGTGCTAGTTCCACTGGGTTTGCACACCCAGCACCAAGGGGCCCCGAGATACGGGGCCCCAAAGTCGGGTCGGAAAATGTCATTCTCTGCTGCAGAAAAGTGATCGACTTGAGTATAAGCCGAGGGGGGCACTTTCAGCACAACAAAAATGTGCTGTAAAACTCGGCTTATACTAGAGTATATACGGTAGTCTTAAAGCGGAGCTCTAAGGAGATGTATAAAAAAAAAAAAAAAAAAAAAAAAAAAACACAAATGAATGCAGTTCTGCATTCAATACATATTTTTTGTAAGAAGTTTAGTATCGGAATAGGATTTGGTACAGCAGGGGGAGTAGGAGAGGAAGAAACAGCACAGGGAGCCAATCAGTGAATGTGCTGACAAGCAAAAAACAGATAGGAGAAAACAGTGACAGAAAGATGAGCTCATTGCTGTGCTTCTTCACTGCTTGGGTCACGACCATGTCCCCCCCTCAACCCCTCAGTTGAGTAATGCAGGTCTTCCTATGGCAAAAAAGATGCACTGTGGAGGACAGCCCTGGATTAATGGAGAGTATTGCAACAATTTTTTTTTTTTTATTTTTGAATACACACACATAAATATACACACCCACACAGGTATATGCCCTTGTGTTCCCTTCATTTTTTTGTTCTGGTCTTGCAGGGCTAAACACTGAGAATGGAGTCACAGACAGCAACAAAACATGCCAAATTGCCGACTTTATAAACAAAAAATGCTTTGGCGGGGGCTGGGATTTAATGGCGTCAACATTTAATTTAATTTCTCCTTGGTGGAAAAAAAAAAAAAAAAAACGCAAAATAAGGCATCATAAGATGTAAAAGTTGAACTAAAGTATTTCCTGGCAAGACAACATGACAACCCCCAATGGGAGAGCTGCTTCTCACCGATAGCTTAACTGGTTTCCTGTTTTGGGGAGGAGACAGCCCAGCAATGTATGAATCAAGACAGAAAACACAAGCAATACAAAAATAAAAAGGCAAAGCACATGGAATACCAGAGGATTACCCCATCTAGTTTTGAAATCAGAGAAGGATATAGCCAAACATACACTTATCCCAATTGAGCAGCCATAAAACATTATGATCACTGACATGTAAAGTGAACAACATTGATTATCTCTACATTGGCATGTGAAAATAATTGCTATAAAATAAGGCAGCAAGTTAACATGATATCCCTGAAGTTGATGTGTTGAAAGCTTTGACAGGAGCCAAATTATAATGGTTAGAGGCCTGGGTCCGAGCATCTTCAATACTGCAGCTCTTGTGAGATGTTCCTGGTCTGCAGTGCTCAGGACTTATTAAAAAGTGGTCCAAGGAAGGGAAACCGGCGAATGGGTCATGGGCAGCCAAGTCTCATCGATGCACATGGTGAGTGAAGGAGGCCTGTGTATTCCGTCCCAATAGAAGAGCTACTGTAGCTCCAATTGCTGAAAAAGTTAATGCTGGCATTGCTGAATAATGTGTATGGGGCCGAGTAGCCGCAAAATGGTCAGGGTACTCATGTTGACCTGTAGAACATGAGCGTCAGAACTGGACCACAGAACAATGGAAGGTGGCCTGATCTGATGAATCAGGTTTTCTTTTACATCATGTGGGTGGCCGGGTGTATGTGCATCCTGGGGAAGAGATGGCACCAGCATGCATTATGGAAAGCAGGCAAGCTGGCAGAGGCAATGTGATGCTTTGGGCAATGTTCTGCTGAGGAACCATGGTCCCTGCC
This sequence comes from Lithobates sylvaticus, assembly GCA_028564925.1. Taxonomy (NCBI): domain Eukaryota; kingdom Metazoa; phylum Chordata; class Amphibia; order Anura; family Ranidae; genus Lithobates; species Lithobates sylvaticus. The sequence continues at coordinate 466,626,507 of CM053030.1, forward strand.
ATTCATATGGATGTTACTATAGAGTCTATCCAGGCACAAGCCGAGGCTGTTTTGGTGGCAAAATTGGGATGGCCATAACATTATGGCCGGTCAGTGTACATGCAATCAGCATCCAGAAGCAGTAAAAAATCTGACAGTTACCCAAGTACCACTGTCTGTCACGAATATAGACTAAGGCCCCTTTCACACATGAGGACCGTATGTCCGTTTTTCATCCATCCGTTTTTGGATGAAAAACGGACATACATGCATGTCTATGGGATAGCGGGTGTCACCGGATGAGCATCCGCTGACACCCGCTATCGTCCGCCTCCGCAATTGTCCGATTCTGCAGACGGAGGAAAACCCTATTTTTTCATCCGTCTGCAGGGCGGATCGGATGAACACTGACAGACGGTCCGTGTTCATCCGATCCCCCATAGAGGAGAGCGGAGAGCTGACAGGGCGGTCCCTGCACAGCGTGCAGGGACCGCCCTGTCATCAGCCGGCTCAGCGGGGATCAGCTGTGCGATCCCCGCTGAGCAGCGGATTTTCACGGGGCGGATCAATATGGATCCGTCACGTGTGAAAGGGGCCTAAGCGTGCAGCAACTGAAAGTCCGAAGAGAGAGAGGAAGAGAAGAGAAGGAAAAAAAAAAAAAAAAAAAAGCATTTCTTGTCTTATCTTGTTCCAGGTTAGCAACTTTTAACCTACTGAAGCTAAAGCATTAGCATGACAGCCAAGCAAATAGCATTTTTCGAAAATGTCCACAGTGGAAGCCCAAGTGTTCATTTAAAAGACCAGTTTCCTTTAAAAGGCGGACAAGACATTTCTACTTAATTTCCTACTAAAAAAAAAAAATCCTTCTAAAACAGTCAACCTACTCCATCGGTCTATTATTGAATATATATATATATATATATATATATATATATATATATATATATATATATATATATATATATATATATATATATTTATATTTATATAAAAATATATTAATAGGCCCGGGTTCACACCGGTGTGCTGCGGTTTGGGGCGCAACGCTACTGTATCGTGTTTTACTTGGTGCACTCCCATTTACTTCTATACAGCGGTGAGCTTTCATGAAGTCCTGCATAAAAACAAGATAAAAAGAAGGCGCGCACACCTAGTACATTACCAAAGACAATTTAATAACATTTATAAAAAGTGGGTACTCAAAGCACAAGTCTCTATTGAGCCATAAAAACACACGCAGTGTGTAGACATGTGCAGAAACATCGGGGTAAACCGACGCGTTTCGAGACAAACACCCTTCCTCAGAGCTAGGCTACTGCATGCATACTGTATCTTTGATGTGTTTTCAGAAAACAGTCTAACAGGACACACCTAAAACCATGTGGAAATGTACGTACAATAACTATTCTCACTATTGATAAACATATGATGGTGCAGAAACCCAACCTGCAGCAGTACAGTGCCATTTCCAAAGCGTCATCAGCCCATTAAAGCAGACCTAAAGCCCAAACTAGCACTAGTAACCAAAGCAAGCCCTCAGCACTAAAACTCAAATCTTAAACAGGCCTCAGGTAGGATGTAAAGAATAAAACACTTTTATGAAAAAAAAAAAAAAAAAGTTATCTCAAGAACCAAAAATTTAATATTATAAATACTGCAGCTTGCCAATCCTGAGATGTGGTGGCTGCTGAAGTTTTCTTCTTTCAGGCCAAGCACAGAAACAACTTTTTGACTTTGCAAACAATCTAGCATCCCTGGTAGGGTGCAGAGGGGGAAGCGGGTTATTCAGATTGCACACATACCAGATTTCATGCCTACAAGTCGTCCAAAACACAGCAGCAAGACTAGTCACTGGAAAAAAACCCTGGGAGTCCATCTCCCAGCCCTAAGGACCCTTCATTGGCTAACCGTTAAGGATCGGATCACTTTGAAGACCCTCTGCCTCACCCACAAATGCACACAAGGAAACGCTCCTCAATACCTATGTGAGAAAATAAAACACTACACACCCATCCGCAGACTTCGATCAACTAGCCAAAACCTCCTCCTTATCCCTAAATCCCGCTACAAATCCAAGGGAGAACGAAGATTTACAGTCCAAGGACTTCGGCTATGGAACGCTCTACCCACTGACATCCGCATGGAAGAAAACCATCGGACCTTCAGGAAAAAACTCAAGACCCACCTCTTCTAAGAAGCAGGAAGCACAGGACGGATCAAGCGCCTCGAGGCGATTCAGTTGGCAGTTGCAGCGCTATACAAGTCTTTCATTCATTCACATTTCACAAATATAAAGAGGGTGGGAGGCACTAATGTAGCCGCCAAATGTTAGGACTGGTAAACTGCAATTATACATTTTTGTTTTTGGGTCTAGATACACTTTAAAGCGGAAGGAAACCCATCCATTTAATCGTTTCAAATAAGTTACATTTCCGTCATGTGCCAGGAATGTAACCCTCCCATTGGTTGTGCTCTCAACCAGACTGCCAAACCATCCAATGGCTGGTGTCATAACTGATCACATGTGCAGCATCATGGCAGTTGTAGATTAAACAGAGGCCAAGATGGCAGCTTCCTTGGCTGAAAACGATAGGAGGGTTTACTTCCACTTTAAGTGTCCTAAAAGTGGCCTCAAGTTTATCTGCCCATTCAGGTTTTTAAGTTGAGGCGTATGTAACCTGTGCAGAACATGCTGGGGCTAAATGAATACCAGAAATAAAGAACACATTTTTCAACCACCAAAGTAGCATATATCCAATTTAAAGGCACAATAGGGCTCTTTACTCCTAACTGGCATACTTTAAGCCCATTGGAATTAAACAAGGCGTAACCTATACACCAACCATTTAGGTCACAGTTGGCCACATTATAACCATCTGGACATATTTATCAGATTTGGCCCTGTAATAAACGAGTGTAAAACGGCAGCATTTCCTCTGCAGGTTGCACTGTCTCAGCACACTGAGGATCCACAGAGGCACTGAGGATCCACAGAGGCACTGAGGATCCACAGAGGCACTGAGGATCCACAGAGGCACTGAGGATCCACAGAGGCACTGAGGATCCACAGAGGCACTGAGGATCCACAGAGGCACTGAGGATCCACAGAGGCACTGAGGATCCACAGAGGCACTGAGGATCCACAGAGGCACTGAGGATCCACAGAGGCACTGAGGGTCCACAGAGGCACTGAGGGTCCACAGAGGCACTGAGGGTCCACAGAGGCACTGAGGGTCCACAGAGGCACTGAGGGTCCACAGAGGCACTGAGGGTCCACAGAGGCACTGAGGGTCCACAGAGGCACTGAGGGTCCACAGAGGCACTGAGGGTCCACAGAGGCACTGAGGGTCCACAGAGGCACTGAGGGTCCACAGAGGCACTGAGGGTCCACAGAGGCACTGAGGGTCCACAGAGGCACTGAGGGTCCACAGAGGCACTGAGGGTCCACAGAGGCACTGAGGATCCACAGAGGCACTGAGGATCCACAGAGGCACTGAGGATCCACAGAGGCACTGAGGATCCACAGAGGCACTGAGGATCCACAGAGGCACTGAGGATCCACAGAGGCACTGAGGATCCACAGAGGCACTGAGGATCCACAGAGGCACTGAGGATCCACAGAGGCACTGAGGATCCATTTACAGAAATTACCCTCCATGATGCACAAAAGAAGCGGTCTGCCATGTTAAACCCTTATACAAAATAAAGGCAGCCAAGAAGGAAAATAAAGAAGCATTCATTTCTGCTGAGGGCCATATGACATGCACTAAGGCTTCATCTACACTTGGCTGTCATTTACTGAGCCAGTGGGAAAAGGCAAAATAGCTGCAAAAGCGTGCTGCAGTTTTGTATCTTCCCGCAACTGGTGTTCACAACATTCCTATACTGAATGCGATTCTTCTGGGAGGTTGAATCTCCAACTGCAGCACCTCGTAGATTCTGCTAAAAGCCCATGTGTACATGGATACACAGGCTTTTATAGAGTTGTGGAGCTTTGGAACAAAAATGTCAAAAGCCGCTAGTGTACATGACGCCTAAATCCCTGGTATACTGTGCATAAGGCTTCATGTACAAAACGCCATGGAGGCTGTATATTCTGCAATATTTACATTTTTGGTAAACTCATTCAATGAATCCAAGCTCTCAAGCTGAGATAACATTGATGCATTCACACAATTTCTTAATTTTTGCTATAATAAATACCCCAAAGTAAAAAAAAAAAAAAAAAATTGCAATAAGTATATTGATTGGTTTGCGCAAAAAAGTTATAGTGTGTACAAAATAGGGGATAGATTAATGGCATTTTTATTATCTTTTTTACTTGTAATTTTATCGGTACTACCATATTGCAGCAGACAAAAATCGGACACTTTTGACACATTTTTGGGACCAGTGACATTTATACAGCGATCAGTGCTATAAAAATGCACCGATTACTGTATAAATGACACTAGCAGGGAAGGGGTTAACACTAAGGGGCACTCAAGGGGTTAAACTGTGTTCCCTGGGTATGTTCTAACTGTAGGGTGGATGGGACTGACTAGGGGGAGGAGAGAGAACGTGTTCATACTTAGAATGAACACCGATCTCTCTCCTCTCCCCTGAGAGAATCGGGATGTGCGTGTTTACACACGCATATCCCTGTTCTCGTTCTGGTCACAAGCGATCGCGGGTTCCCGGCGGTCATCGTTCCCAGCGTCTTAAAGAGACAACATACAGCTACGACGGCTCGCCCAGGGGACCCAACCTGCCACGGTATAACTGCGGAGGCTGGTCCGGAAGCGGTTAAATCAGGATTTAAATTGACTTGATTTAAATCAAATCCACACGGTTATTTATAGACTTCGATTTTAAAACACTAAAGTCATTAAAATTAGAAAACCCCACTAAGCAATTAATTGTGCAATACTCTTTCCGGTACAATTTTAATTTTTTTCCCCCCAAAATCAAGGTATGGTGACCGACGACAACACATTTCAGTGCACACTCTTCTCTGCCTGTACTGTAGCTGAGGCTACAGAGAGCTGCCAAGAGCAGCTGCACATTAGGTAATTGTATTATGGTCTCTGGGCTCCTTCATTTCAGGCAAACTATGAAATGTAACATGACCGCTATGAACATGGAGACCTGGCTTGGGAGAGGCAGCGCACTGTGAGAATGTATAATCCTTCACCTCCCCGAGAGACTCTTCCAAGGTTTAGAGAGGTGGTTCAGCTTCCAATAAACAGGGAAGGTTTCAGGTTTCTGTAAGATTGGAAAAATAAGCAGAAGAAAGCAGTGACTTTATCCACAACGCACAAACTTCTCATTTAAAGCCTCGTTTACAAAAGATCCACTGGGAGAGGGAACCAAAAAGACGTCAGTTTGGGGACTGATAGTAGAAATATATAAGACTCAATCTGGAAACATAGACCGGGGGTCATCAACCAGTAGATCGCAGACCAGTGACTGGTAGATCGCAGTATGGGCTTGCTGACCCGCCATCCCAGAGCATCAAATAGAGTGCAATGTAGAGGGACTACTTGTAAACTTGGAGCTGTAGTAAGGAGCAAGAGCCGCATAAGCCGATGCCTCCTCTGTAGTGCTGGCTCCTGTCCCACCAACTGCACGCCATCTCTTATCCTGGCTAGTGGTCTCTAGAGTGGTGCCAGCGGCAGGAAAGAAAAGATCTTCAGGTCAGTGTGAAGCAATACACCGGGCATAATACCATGGGTACAGTATAGCGTACCAGCAGCTTTCCTGCACATAGACTTCAATGATATCCTTCGGGTTTGGCGCACTTTCTGAATGCAGGAGTTTTGGTTGCGCTTTCAGAACGTGCATCACGCTTGCAGAATATAATAGAAGTCTATGGCAAAGCGCAGCTAACCCAGGAAAGTTGCAGATTCTCTGAGCTGCACCTGCAGTGCAGGTAAACCTCAGCACATCAGTGTGAAAGCAGCTTTATAGGGGGGTCAGAACAGTAAGGATTCATTTAACATCTGTAGTTTGGGGGTTTGTAAAACCTCAAAGTGGATGTAAATTTTTTTTATGTCATAATTTAGAGAATAAGATGTCCTTTCATTTGAGCCCAGTCTTGCCACACAGATTTACTCCAGCCCTGAGAAATCCTCTTTTATTGTTCAGTTAGAAATATCTTGACAAAGTCCTGAAAACTATCAAAAACGCCCCCTTGCTGTGAGTGACAGGTGATTTACATATCTCATGCACTAGCCTGAGACAGGCACAGACCACAGATCCACAGACCAGAGTGAAAGAAAATGTATTCTCGAGTGAACAGCAAGAAGAATATAGGGGAGATGTATGTAGTCCAGTGATCTGATGATTGTTATAGTGCAGTGTGTGTGTCTGAGGTCACCTGATCACAGATAACATTCCTTTTCATCACCAGGATTTGTTATATGGGGGAGGGGTGAATTTCTCACTTTTTATAATTACACAGGATGTGCCTGTCTCAGGCTAGTGCATGAGATATGTAAATCACCTGTCACTCACAGCAAGGGGGCGTTTTTGATAGTTTTCAGGACTTTGTCAAGATATTTCTAACTGAACAATAAAAGAGGATTTCTCAGGGCTGGAGTAAATCTGTGTGGCAAGACTGGGCTCAAATGAAAGGAAATCGTATTCTCTACATTATGACATCAGAAAAAAAAAAAAAAAAGTTTACATACACTTCAAGATGTGTTTTTTCCATCCCTGCCCCAAACGCATACCCCTTTAGCTAGTGTAGCCAGGGGTGTACACATGTCGCAGCAAGAGTTATACACCCTGTCATGGTTGATGGGTGTAGCGCCTGTCAAGCATGACCCATTCAAGTGGGTCTGCAAAAACACTTTAACCTTGTGCAGTACAGAAAACAAGGGGTTAAAGCAGGAAGTCTGGTGTTGCTTTCTCATCACCTGCTTTAACCCCTTGGACCCCACAGAAGCATGCAGTGCAATGCATGCGATCACAGGTTTAAAATCAGGTGTGAGGAGGACACGCTGTGCCTGGTGATATTTGACTTCTCCAATGTTGTTCAGGTAGATCTCCACCTCCTTAAGGTTGCCTACCCCTAATATACACCATGCTTGGGTGCATGCAATCCTGTCCAAACTAATAAAGATGCAGAGAAAGTGATGTAGCTTAGTGCCCCTTTATCTTTGGGATATTATACTTTGCAGAAGTACCATTGACCTCTATGGTGCACTGAGGTTGTCACACACACGCACACACAAGCAATAACTCAACAATGTTTTGATGGTCATTTAGCACACATTGTGACCTCTGTTTGCCATAGCAGGCATATACATTTACAATAATTGCCAATAAGGAGTTAAAGCAATATCTCGAATTGATTGTAACCTGATTTAAAAAAAAGGAGTTCAGGAAGTTTTATGGCAATTGAGTAGAACCCGGGTGTGGTGGTAGATCATAGACTTTATGATGGCATTAAGCTGCAATTTCTAAAGCGAGCAAAGTTCTTCCTTTTACTGAGAGGTATAGACTCCAGAGAGGCAGGACAACCTTCATGACCAGGCCATTTTTTGCTTTTCGGCACCGTGCTACTTTGACAATTGCGCGGTCATGAACACTGTACCCAAACAATTTATATAAAAAAATTTTTTCCCCACACACAAAGAGCTTTCTTTTGGGGGTATCTGATCACCACTGAATGAATATATATTAAATGAAAAGCCGAAAATCTTTGGGGAGGAAAAAAAATAATTTTTTTTTACTTTCTGCTAAAAAAAAAACAAACATTCAATAAAAAATTAACTTTATACATTTTGGCCAAAATGCATTCTGCTACAAAACATCCCAATAAGTGTATATTGATTGGTTTGTCTGACAGTTATAGCGCCTATGGCAGTGGTCATCAACCCTGTCCTCAGGGCCCACTAACAGGCCAGGTTTTGGGGAGATGAAGACTAGAATACTGCAATCACTAAGCAGCAAATGATATCACCTGTTATGTATTTCAGTTATCTTGCAAACCCGGCCTGTTAGTGGGTCCTGAGGACAGGGTTGATGACCACTGGCCTATGGTATGTATGTATATATGTATACATATCTATCTATCTATCTATCTACATACATACACACACACACACACACACACATATACACACACACACACACACACACACACACATATACACACACACACACATATATATACACACACACAGGATTTTTATTTTTCTATACACCATTAATGGTGTTGATCAGCGACTTATAACAGGACTGTGATATCGTGGTGGGCAATCCGACAACTGGGGGGAAATTGACTAACTGCCATCAATACAGTGATTAGTGCTGAAACTGGGTAGGAAGGGGGTTAACATCTAGGGCAATCAAAGGGTTAAATGTGTGCCTATGTGCGATATGTGTTGCTTTTACTAAGGATCTTTGGGGGGTTCCCCCTACTAATGTGTGCCTATGTGTGATATGTGTTGCTTTTACTAAGGATCTTTGGGGGGGGGGGGGGGGGGGGGGTTCCCCCTACTTAGCAGGGGAATAAACCCAGCAAAATCTCCTGTCAGTAAACAGAGCTCTGTACTGTTTACAATCAGAGCTCTGTTCCATGAATCACTGAGCCGATCAGCGGGTGTCGGCGGCCAATCATTGGCTAAGGCCTGCAGATCGGCTTGTGCCGTGATCGTGGTGTTGAGTTATTCATTTTCAGGTTAATACAGTGGATAAGGGGGCTCTCTTTATTTCTGGAGGAAGAGAGATTTAACCTCCACATACAGAAGGGCTTCATCACAGTTGAAGCTGTGAAAATGTGGCATAGACTCCCTCAACAACAAGCTCTGGCCAGCTGACTAGCTCAGAGCTGGATGCATTCTTAAAATATGACTAACATTTATAGGTAATAACATCAGGGGTAGTTGATCTGGGGAATATCCGCCGCTTGCCTCCTGAGGGATAAGGAAGGAAGGAAGGAAGGAAGGAAGGAAGGAAGGAAGGAAGGAAGGAAGGAAGGAAGGAAGGAAGGAAGGAAGGAAGGAAGGAAGGAGTCCCCCCCCCCCCCCGCCCCATTGAAGCAAATTGGATTATAATTTATTGAGGTTTTTCATTTTCGTCCTCTGGATCAACTGTGGGTATAGGAATATGCAGACAATTAAACATTTTCTTAACAGACAGCGAGCAAGCTTTAAGAAAATTTGAGCAGTGTGTACGGGGCTTTAGTGAACGCAGAACACACAGTACACTGGCTAGGCACACATTTAACCCTTTGATTGCCCTAGATGTTGAACCCCTTCCCAGCCAATGTCATTAGTACAGTGATGGTGCATATTTTTAGCACTGATCACTATATTCGTGTCACTGGTTCCTAAAAAGTGTCAGAAGAGTCAGTGTCCAATTGTCTACCACAATAGCACAGTACCGCTATAAGCCGCTGATCACCAACCCATTACAAATTCTAGTAAATAATATAATAAAAAAAATATATCTGTGTATATGTGTATATCTATGCGCGTGCGTATATATATATATACACATATACATATATATATATATATATATATATATATATATATATATATATATATATATATATATATATATATATATATATATATATATATATATATATATATATATACATACACATATACATATACACACACACACACACACACACACACACACACACACACACACACACACCTATCTCTAACACACACACACCATAGTATGTAGATGCAATCATTTTTGAGCAAACCAAACGCTTATTGGGATTTTTAACCAAAAATATGTAGCAGAATACATATTGGTGGAAATTTCTGAAGCATTAAAATAAAAAAATAAAATTTTTATTGGATAGGTTTTATAGCAGAAAGTGCAAAAAAAAAACAGTGGTGATCAAAAACCACTAAAGAAAACCATTTGTGGGAAAAATAAAAAAGGACAAATTTTGAGTACAGCATTACATGATCGCGCAATCATCAGTTAAAGTAACGCAGTGCCTGTCATGGCCTGTCATGAAGGGGGGTAATTCTTTCAGAGGTCAAGTGGTTTAAACTGGAGTTGAGCTTCATACGTTCAGCTGTATGCATCTCTCAATCTGCTGGCCAACCTATTTCTCAAGAAAAAGGTTGCAGGGGAAGTTACAGTTAATCATGTTAAAATTCTAAATCATGCATTTAATTACAGCAGTAACTCTTGTTGTAATCAATATACTGCAGCCAAGAACAGTGCCAGTGATTTGTTATCAATGCATTTAATTTATATTCACAGGTCAAAGTCACATGCCAGCAGATTTTCCTGGAAGTGCTGCACTCCTGTGTATCAATGTCCCACAACAGAAAACCATTAGAACCGCTACATTTGATGTGGTGTGATCAATTCTATTTTTCAGTAAAATTGACCCAATTTCCATTGTAAAACTATAAAAAAAAAAAATTTTATTATATATATATATATATATATATATATATATATATATATATATATATATATATATATAATTTTTTTTATATATTGCAGCTTACCGATCTGATGTGGTGGCTGCATTCGTTTTTAGGCTCCCCCCCCCCCCCCTCAGTTTTCACCTGGTGATCTGGTCAGTAACATGCCTCCTGTATTAGAATGCCCCCACTCTGGATAAAGGAGCAACAGAAACACCTTTGAACAGCAGCATTGTCAGTCGGGGGGGTTAGAAGTACTGGCAGATGTTAATACATTAATAAACTGAAGCCGAACTTCAGTTAACACTTTATAAGCCGTGTTTTCCTTTTTGGATAAAAGATATATTAATATATCTTATGGCCAATTAAAACCTTGGACGGGCCCTATAATAAAGCCCCACCCTCCTACATAACTTCATCATGTTGAACACAGAAAGAGGTAGATCTTCATACTGGTTTAAAGGTTTAGAAGAAATGGAATTTCCCAATTATTTACTATACAACTCTTAACTGGTACTCCTGCACGATCTAAAGATGAGGGAACCTAGAGAAGAATGTCATGCAAAGATATCGAGAAAGGCCCCTTTCACACTGGGGCCGCAGCAGTGCTAAAGCGCTGCTCGTTTTAGCGGAGCTTTAGCGCTGTTTAATTGGCACTTTAAACCCCAAAGAAGGGGTTAAAAACTCCCGCGATGCCACACTACCGAATCGTTTTTAAGGCGTTTCGGAAGCACTGCCCATTCATTGCAATGGGCAGAAGGCATTTTGGGAGCATTGTATATAGCACTCCCAAACCAGCCCAAAGATGCTGCTTGCAGGACTTTCCCGAACGTCCTGCAAGCGCACCACCCGGGTGTGAAAGCGCCCTTTCTAATGAATGTGAGACAGTTTTCAGGTGCTATTTCTAGAGCTAAAACACCTGAAAACTGCCTCAGTGTGAAAGGGGTCTTAGAACCAGATGAGGTTGAGAGAATAGTCACGGCCAATAAGGCCTTTAAGACACGGCCAATATGAAGCACAATGAGAACCACACCCACACTTTTTTCACATCCAGGAGACTTCTGATTTTCCACACAGGCCCACTGCTTTCAGACAACACCCTCGTACTCAACCTTACCGAGCAGTGCAAGAGGCACCATCTTGTGTTGCTTTTGCAGTTTGATATAAATGGTACCATCATCATGGGAGAGTGCAAGTAGCTGGTTTTGCCTAGGGCGCAAAAAAGTCCAGCGCTGGCCCTGGTCCCAAGTCGTGGAATGGCCAAATCGAGGTCCAAATCCCAAACCAATACAGAATATGTGGCTGGACTTAAACCAAAGCTATTTATTCATGATCTCTATGCAATGGATAAGTTCAGCAAAGAATAGGGAAAACCTGCATTGTCTAGATGTGCAAACCTTATGGAACCTATTTCACTCAATTCTGTAATTGCAGTCAATGCAACATCTACAATATGCTGACTGAAGGGGGTGCATACTATTGTGCACTCAGTTTTGTTTTTCCAATACAATTCAAATCCCTTTGCAGAGATCCGTTTTCACTTTGACATCACATAGTTTATTTCCATTCTATTATTCAGATTGCAAACTACAAAATTCAATGTCCTGGTATTGTGGGACAATAAAAACATGAAAAAAACTTTGGGGGGGGGGGGGATAAATTTTATAGGTCTATACCATGTGATTACCCCGAAAAGCATCAATTCTCAGCTGTAGCAGTACCCACAGACATGGCACTCGCATGGTGAATGTTCCCATGAATGATACGATAGGCCTCTTCTGTAATGTAGGCTCGTACTCCACAATTTGCTGTTGGCATCAATGGAGAATTTGTGCAAAAATGCCCTATATACAGCCTTTTGATATATACATACAATAATCAGCACATGTCCACAGCACACACACAGGGAAAATATCAGTAATTCTAAGACGTGCTTCTATCATACACATCTAATACTGAACCAGAAAAAGGCCAACAATTGTGTCATAAGAACTCGATCTAGCAGTGATCAGGGTTTTATTCTGTAGAGAGAATTACCCCATGTATATGCTTTCATGGCATATACACAGAGGAAACCAAACTGCAAGGCTGTCAAACTGTCAAACTGGCAAACCACTGGGCAGGGTCAGAAGCCTTTACACTCTGTTTGGCGGTACGCCACCACCATACTGAATCAGTGACATAATTCAGAGGTACTCTGATAACCCCAAAGTAAAGTTGTGTCATTACACTCCAGAAACCCCCCTAAGGAAAACCCTTCCTGAGATGAGCAAAATTCATCCCACAGACAGCCCCCCAGTCTACTCATTACTGGCAAAAGGACAATGTACAAAAATGCTGGAGCTTTTCACAGGTGCTGCCCATGATTTTGATTGGCCCGGTGTTTATTTTTTTCCTTTTCATAGGTGGTGTAGTCCCTCAAGAATAAAGGCTAAAAGCAGATATACTGTAGATAGATTAAAAAAAGTCATGCATTCTTACATTGGCTCCAATTAGAGCATATTCAGGGCTTTCTCAATACATCACATAACATAACATTTAAGTAGTAAATCTCAAGTTCTAAACTGTAAATACAGAAATCACGCTTACCCTTGCCTTGAATCAGACTGCTGCTGTGTTTCTATAGGAGAAATGGTTGGGGACGACGGACGCTTTGGAGAGGTCTGTGAACCCCTTCTAGGAAACTTTGGTGATCTTGGTGCCTCCCCTAGGTGGTTTCCTTGCCTGGACGGAGCTAATAAACTGGGGCCATCTGTCTGTGTGATTCCATGGAACTGGTTGTTGTTTTCTAGGTTCTGCAGTGCATCTCTGTTCATCAAATTCTCATTAATGTCATGGTGTTTACTGTCCACGGGACGCACTCTTCTTTCCGGACGGTAAAAATAATCAGAACTGTTATCTTTAGATTCATCGTCTTTGAAAACTCCAGAACTCTTCTCCGAGGTCTCACTGTCCTTTCTTGTACGTGTGTACCTGGACTGATATTCCGAATCTGCTTCAGAGTCAAAGGGAAGTCCGTATTTCTCTGCCAACTGGCGTCTGCGTTCTGCTTTGTACCTAGCTATGCGCTCTGCTTTGGACTCCTGATCATGTACATCCATACTTGGAATACTGGAGGTCTCAGACAGATTGTCTGCTGGCTGTTGGGGGTATCTTAGTCTAGAATGTGCCTCTATAGAAGACTCTGAAGCCGCATCATCATTATTGTGACCTTAAAAAAACAAAAAAATATATTTCTTGCTGAAAAGCATAATTTGGAAATTACCATTTAAAAATAGTCTACTTTATGTAATGGGTGAGATCAACCAAAACTGTTAGTTTAGCTCTTGGTGGATGCTGCAGAATGCATTACCTACTGGTTTCTTTCATATCTTGCAGACTCCAGTGGTAAAATGTATATGCTTAAACTGGTTGTAAAGGCAAGAGGCTTTTTACCTTAATGCATTCTCTGCATTAAAGTATAAAATCTTCTGTGATCAGTCCCTGCCCCTCCCCCCCAAAAATGTAGCCAAGCCCAATCTTGATCCAGCCCTTCGCCCGAGAGCAGCAGAACCCTTCTCTTGCTCTCCTCACTGGACATGGAGGCAACAGCAAGATCCATTGGCTCATGTTGCTGTCAATCAAATCCTGAGGGGAGAAGGCAGGGGGCGGGTCTGAGTCGTGCTGTGTCAATAGGCACACACACAGCGAAGCTCAGGATCGAGCCCGCACAAGTGCCCCCATCACAAGCGTATTAGAAGGGAGGAGTCAGGAGCACCGGCAGGGGACCCCAGAAACTATACCATAGCACAGAACCTTTAGAATCACCTTAAAGTGGTATTAAACACAAATATGGTTAACATTAATGGTCAATATCCCAAAAAAGGCACAATTAGGCTCTTCTAAATGAGTCCATGCATAATATCCCCAAACACACCTAGCAGCTGATCTTTTACATGTTTTTGGCAGTTAAAATAGCCATAGCCACTGCTTGGAAGTCACCAGTTGTAAATATTGCAATTATTAAGTGTAAGCTCACTTGAATAATGTTGAATGAATAGATGGTTAGCATCCTCCAAGATAAACAAACAGAATTTTAGATGGTTTGGGATCTGTGGCTTTGCTACTTTACAAGTTCCATCCTTAAATACATTAAAGGTAAGAAACCTTAAGGCTTTAGAATCACTAGAAGTGGCCTTCACAAGGTAGTTTACATTAGGGAGAATATACAAAACTGAAAGGTAGGAATGACCAGGACCCATGTTATTTATGTTATCTCACCCTTGGATTATCCCAAAAAAATATAGGACAGCAGGAGGCTCAACTACATCCGCCAGTTTAGAACCAGTTGGACCATAGAATCTCTGGTTTTAACCAGAAAGCAATGACTGGTTTCCTCACCACTAATCCCTGGCTACATGTGGGGTGCAGTACGGTGCTGCATATTACTTTCTTTAAGCTGGCATCTAACGGACCCTGCCTTCTATGTAGTCAAAGAGGTAGCCAGAGGGAAGAAGGGCGATGTCAAGGCACCCAATTTAGGACACTGCACACTGACCAATTCTAAAACATTTGTCCAATATAGTACAACTGTACATATACAATTTTCTCTGATTCTGATGTTATGTTGTTGACCTCGACATACAAACCTACATCTAGGAGGTTGCTGTGAGATGCAGGGTGCATGACCTGCAGTGTTAGGCAATCAAGTATGTTGCTATGAACTGCGTGAGTGTAGACATGAAAACCAGTGGTTGGGGCAAAGGAGCATTGAGAAGTTCAGAGCAATCAAGGGGAGAAAGAATGGGTATATAACTGGTAAAGTGAAAGGTGCAGTGCAAAGCTACAAAACGTGAAAAAAAATAAAATAAAAAAGGGGGGGTGGGAGTCTGGATTTTAATACAGTTCAATTAAAAAAAGTCAGTGACTGAACTACAAACATAGGAGCACCACCACTCTCCACCAGCTTAAAAGCAGCAGAGCCTGGTAGAGAGGCTTGCCCCTTCCTAGGCAAAGTGAAGTATCTCCTAAAGTTAGACCTGCTTTGCAATTTCATACCTATGAGTGGACTATACGCATCTGTTGCTCTCATATATCTCGGTGTGTCTTCCTCTAACAGTCTGTTTTGCAACATTATTGGCGGTGCTTCATTTTCAATGCCTTCCAAACGCCTCGCAATTCTTTCCTTTCTGCAAAAGAAAACAAATGTTCTGGATTCCTGAAAACTCTCCAATGACACACATAGGACGAGTCAAGGCCAGGGGCAGAGCTTACCTCTTCATTTCTGTGAAGACTTTTCTGCTGGGTTCAAACAGTTTTCTTAACTCTGACACTAAAAGTAACAGAGGAGCTTTGTGAGGAGCAGTAAACTACATAAACATACATCTGTGCACACAAAGTATTTAAATGATAGATATAGAATCCCTCGAGCTTATGTAGGGGAGAGAGAGAGAGAGAGCGAGCAAGAGAGGTCACTGGTCTCTAGTAGAGCGCGCAAGAGAGGTCACTGGTCTCTAGTAGAGCGAGCAAGAGAGGTCACTGGTCTCTAGTAGAGCGAGCAAGAGAGGTCACTGGTCTCTAGTAGAGCGCGCAAGAGAGGTCACTGGTCTCTAGTAGAGCGAGCAAGAGAGGTCACTGGTCTCTAGTAGAGCGAGCAAGAGAGGTCACTGGTCTCTAGTAGAGCGCGCAAGAGAGGTCACTGGTCTCTAGTAGAGCGAGCAAGAGAGGTCACTGGTCTCTAGTAGAGCGAGCAAGAGAGGTCACTGGTCTCTAGTAGAGCGAGCAAGAGAGGTCACTGGTCTCTAGTAGAGCGAGCAAGAGAGGTCACTGGTCTCTAGTAGAGCGCGCAAGAGAGGTCACTGGTCTCTAGTAGAGCGCGCAAGAGAGGTCACTGGTCTCTAGTAGAGCGCGCAAGAGAGGTCACTGGTCTCTAGTAGAGCGCGCAAGAGAGGTCACTGGTCTCTAGTAGAGCGCGCAAGAGAGGTCACTGGTCTCTAGTAGAGCGCGCAAGAGAGGTCACTGGTCTCTAGTAGAGCGCGCAAGAGAGGTCACTGGTCTCTAGTAGAGCGCGCAAGAGAGGTCACTGGTCTCTAGTAGAGCGCGCAAGAGAGGTCACTGGTCTCTAGTAGAGCGCGCAAGAGAGGTCACTGGTCTCTAGTAGAGCGCGCAAGAGAGGTCACTGGTCTCTAGTAGAGCGCGCAAGAGAGGTCACTGGTCTCTAGTAGAGCGCGCAAGAGAGGTCACTGGTCTCTAGTAGAGCGCGCAAGAGAGGTCACTGGTCTCTAGTAGAGCGCGCAAGAGAGGTCACTGGTCTCTAGTAGAGCGCGCAAGAGAGGTCACTGGTCTCTAGTAGAGCGCGCAAGAGAGGTCACTGGTCTCTAGTAGAGCGCGCAAGAGAGGTCACTGGTCTCTAGTAGAGCGCGCAAGAGAGGTCACTGGTCTCTAGTAGAGCGCGCAAGAGAGGTCACTGGTCTCTAGTAGAGCGCGCAAGAGAGGTCACTGGTCTCTAGTAGAGCGCGCAAGAGAGGTCACTGGTCTCTAGTAGAGCGCGCAAGAGAGGTCACTGGTCTCTAGTAGAGCGCGCAAGAGAGGTCACTGGTCTCTAGTAGAGCGCGCAAGAGAGGTCACTGGTCTCTAGTAGAGCGCGCAAGAGAGGTCACTGGTCTCTAGTAGAGCGCGCAAGAGAGGTCACTGGTCTCTAGTAGAGCGCGCAAGAGAGGTCACTGGTCTCTAGTAGAGCGCGCAAGAGAGGTCACTGGTCTCTAGTAGAGCGCGCAAGAGAGGTCACTGGTCTCTAGTAGAGCGCGCAAGAGAGGTCACTGGTCTCTAGTAGAGCGCGCAAGAGAGGTCACTGGTCTCTAGTAGAGCGCGCAAGAGAGGTCACTGGTCTCTAGTAGAGCGCGCAAGAGAGGTCACTGGTCTCTAGTAGAGCGCGCAAGAGAGGTCACTGGTCTCTAGTAGAGCGCGCAAGAGAGGTCACTGGTCTCTAGTAGAGCGCGCAAGAGAGGTCACTGGTCTCTAGTAGAGCACGCAAGAGAGGTCACTGGTCTCTAGTAGAGCACGCAAGAGAGGTCACTGGTCTCTATTTTCAAAATCGATTAGTTGGCCGATTATTGTTTCCAATAATCGGATAATAACCTTAAAAAAAGTGTGGTGTATAGTTTAGTTAATATGTAAAGTAAAAAAAAAAAAAAAAGGGAAATTTATTCTTAAATGTCTATATGCAGTGGTAAATTTAAATAACCAACTATATGGTTTTAAGAAAAAAATAAAAATAAAAAAGGTAAAGACTGTTTTGGTGATTACCAGACAGAACTAATATATTATGTATGACAGACTCCCTTGTCATAGGCAGGTGGCTTAATAAAAGCTCCCTGCGCCTGCTGTCACTTATGCTGGCTATACAAAAACAATGTCTTCCTTCAAAAAATGTTAATTTTAAAAACATTTGTTTGATTTTTCTAATCATTATTGGGGTCAAATCGACGTTAGTTTTCCACCACAGTAACAAGAAAATTTGAAGGAGCAGAATAGAAAACTTCTTGGGCACAGGAATTTTCGTTCGGAAGTTACATTTATTTTAAAACTGAATGTTAAAAGCGGCATTCTTTCATTCAGCAAATGTACAAAGATTTTTCGTATGCATATTCTCGTCTGAAATCGATGTGGATGGCCAGCATAAGGCTCGGTTCACTTCTGTGTAGTTTGCTTTTGATACGTTTCTGCTGTGCTTTTTGCGGTGCGTATTTGCACACGTGCTATTTCTGCTATTTGCATTTCTTTATGCTTTTTTTTGGCCAATTTGTTGTTGGCCAATTTGTTGTTGGGCAGATTAAAAAATGCAAATCGTGGCAAAAACGCACTACATGCTTTTCTGTAAGTTCTCCATTAAAGTCTATTGAACCAAAAAAAAAAAAAGCACAGTTTTGCATTGAAAAGTCCTTGACCCTTTCCAAATATGTAGCAGCTGAAATAAAAAAAAAAAAAAAAAAAAAAAAAAAAAAAAAGCATATAGTGCCCATAGGAAACAATGTTAATCGAACTGTAGAGCGTTTCTGCAAAAAGCACCAAAAACCACAGAGGTGGGAACCAGGGCTAAGACATTTAGTAGCAGCATGCTTTTTTGTATCACCTGTAATTATGGGGTTAAAAAAAAAAAAAAAAAAAAAAAAAAAAGCAAAAATGTAGCCCTTTATATTACAAAAAACAGATACAATCGCTACTATAAGGGGTTCATTTATACTGTGAAACAGGGAAAGTTTATATATATATATATATATATATAAAATGGAGGGGGGGATATAAATCTTTTATGCTATACTGATCATTTTATACTAAAGTTTTCATGGATATGATCATTTTATATACAGTATTATGCACACTACTGGTAAAAGTTTACTTTAAATGAAATTGTAATGCATTATATTAACTTCAGTCTAGCAGCCTCTAGCTTCTCTGGGTTCAGATTCTGATCTTCCCTGCGATTTTTTATTTTTTTTAATAAACATGTTATACTTACCTGCTCTGTGTAATAGTTTTGCACAGAGCAGCGGTGATTCTCCTCTTCTGGGGTCCCCCATCGGCACTTTAGGCTCCTCCTGCCTTCAGAGTGCCCCAATAGCAAAAGCTGCAAAGTATAGTCTAGAGTGCCCCATACAGCAAGGTAAAAAAACTTCTGCCTTTAGAACCACTCACTTTTGACCCAGGACTACATGTCCCATGAGGCATTGCTCCTCACACATTCACAAGTTTTCAGGGACTTACTGACATGTATGGATGTAGTACTGAGCTGTATGTGTGCTGCACTGTATTACCTGATATGTAAACAAATAATGCATTCTGTATGCAGGACAACTAATCGGCTGATCGATTAAATCGGTTATGAAAATAGTTAATAACTATTTTTATAATCGATTAGTTGTTTTGACCCCACTGGTCGCTAGTAGAGCAAGAGAGGTCACTGGTCGCTAGTAGAGCAAGAGAGGTCACTGGTCGCTAGTACAGCAAGAGAGGTCACTGGTCGCTAGTAGAGCAAGAGAGGTCACTGGTCGCTAGTAGAGAAAGAGAGGTCACTGGTCGCTAGTAGAGAAAGAGAGGTCACTGGTCGCTAGTAGAGAAAGAGAGGTCACTGGTCGCTAGTAGAGAAAGAGAGGTCACTGGCAAAAAGGCAACCAGCGTCCTTAGTGATGCCACTTGTCTCTTGTAAATGAACAGCCTGTATACTTGGGCATGTTGCAGATCAGGGACATGGCTAATCTCTAGTGAATTGATAGGCTGTGGTCTCAGAGAGGTCTTATCCCCAGTGAATAGATGTGTGTTGTGTTCTTAGTGACTTGACTGATCACATAAAAAAATAGCTGGGGATCTCAGTGATGTGTCTGATCTCTAGCGAATAAATAGGCTGTGTTTTCAGTGCTGTGTCTGGTCTCTAGTAAATGGATAGGCGGTGGTCTCATTGCCGTCTGGCCTCCAGTAAATGAATAGCCTGTGTCCCCAATGTCGCAGCTGATCTGTAGGGAAGGGATAGGTGATGTTCTCAATGACATGATCTGTAGAAAATGCATAGGGTGTTTTCAGTAGCGATTGTATTGGCTGCATTATCTAGTTGTAGTTCATTGCATAAACTGGACTGGTTCTGTAATCTTAGACATTTTGTAGCTTGTCAGATAGGTTGTGGACTCAGTGCTGTGTCTGGTCTCCACTAAATGGATAGGTTGTATTCTCAGCGCTGTCTGGCCTCCAGTAAATGGATAGGCCCATGTTCCCAATGCCGCAGCTGATCTGTAGGGAAGGGATAGGCGGTGTTCTCAATTCAGTGATCTGTAGAAAATGCATAGGTTGTTTTCCGTAGCGATTGTATTGGCTGCATTATCTAGTTGTAGTTAATTGTATTGGACTTGTTCTGTAAACTTAGACATTTTGTAGCTTGTCAAAACCACCTGTTCAGTTCTAATGAGCGTCAGGAAAATACTGCAGCATTTATATCCAAAACAGGTAGTACCGACTCCTTGATCCAATTACCATGGAAAGGCAGATGTTATTGTCCATGTACAGGATGGGAGGGAAAATGTGGAACCACCCTACTCTAGTTACATAATCCTCATCTTTGGTGCACGAAAAACGTCATGTTAATCCTTCAGTTTACACGGCAGGTGTGAACGGTTGTCAAAACACTGGGGTAGAGATGTTAAAATGGTTCATGTGGAAGACTGGCCTCTGTTCAGTGATAGTGGTTTCAGCTTGATCTAGTTGGCATCTTTCACACCTCTTGTAAACCAGTTGTCCTCTGTCCATAAAGTGGACCTCGGTCTTCAAAAGAATGCTGATTGACTTTAGGTACAGGAAAACTGCATGAAGACCTGTGAAATTTACCATCCTTTGCTGGGGCATTAGTTTGTTGAGAGGAGGCTTGGACAAGCTGCAAATTGCCTTCAACATTCCAGAACAAGTTCAGTTGAAAACAACCAACTACAATTAGATATATCTTGTCCTGGATAAATGAGGACCTTAAACGACATAGGCTGTATCCTTAGTGAGGTGGGTGTAGCAAATGAATAGGCCATGTTCCCAGTGACACAGTCGATCAATAGTAAATGGACAGGCTATGTTCTCATTAAAAAAGTTGGTCGGTAGTAAATGGATAGGTTGAATTCTACATATTGTAGCTCCACTCTTATGTGAATGGATGAATGACAATTACATCAGAGGCAGCAATATGGCTGCAATAGATCATACCACAAATAGGTGGTAGTGTTCAACATCTCAGATATAGCCATCTCAGCAAAATACACAACAGATTATTACATAAACAAAGCCCTAATTAGTAAATACGATGGAAAAAAAAATATGTGAGAATGTTGAGTGATTCACTGTCTGCAATGGATACTGGTAAAAGTATACGAAACAATATTGTATACATTTCTTCAAGATTTTGTTAGATATTTTAGAACACTAAGGCCCCATGCACACGAGACGCAGATGCAAATTCTGCTGAACGCATGTTTTAAAAAGCAGAAACCTGCGTTGAAAAATGCACGTTTTGCTGTGTTTTCATGCCGCGTTTAACCACGTTTGCGTCTATAAGCATTTGTAAAGATAACATCATATAGACCCTCCCCAAGCTCAGAAAGCATGTATTATTAACGATTTCTGCCATTTTGATCAGAGTGAGCAGCAGAGAGAGCAGTTGTACACTTGCATTTGCCTCTGTGTTTTTTTTTGGAAATGGATCCCATATTAAATATATGTCAGGAAATGCTCCTGATGTTGCTCTTGATGAGGCAGCAACGTCGTCGCAAATTTGCATGAGAGGTCCAGAATCAGAGCTTGTCGATATTGGACCCATCAGTTGATGGCACAGCGAATGTCCGTTGGATATTTCACAAACATGTATGCATCAGTGAGTATATATGCTCTATGAACGATCTAAACTAATTGCGACATTTGAAACCAATTTTTCTAGTATTTTTTATGGTTTACCATCATATTTCTGAGTTTTCTGGTCCAAAAAATTGGGTTCCTTTAACTACTTGCCTACCAGCCACGAACACCTCCTTACTGACCAAGCCATTTTTCAGCTTTCAGCGCTGTCGCATTTTGAATGACAAATGCGCGGTCATGCAACGCTGTACCCAAATAAAATTTTTATCATTTTTTCCCCACAGATAGAGCTTTATTTTGGTGGTATTTGATCACCTCTGCGGTTTTTATTTCTTGCGCTATAAACAAAAGAAGAGGGACAAGTTTGAAAAAA
Source organism: Lithobates sylvaticus (assembly GCA_028564925.1). Classification (NCBI taxonomy): domain Eukaryota; kingdom Metazoa; phylum Chordata; class Amphibia; order Anura; family Ranidae; genus Lithobates; species Lithobates sylvaticus. Next base: position 466,648,614 of record CM053030.1, read on the forward strand.
CATAAAATATTTTTTACTATTTATTATAATAAATATCCAATTTTTTTTTTTTAAAAAGTTTAGGCCAATACGTATTCTTCTACATATTTTTGGTAAAAAAAAAATCGCAATAAGCGTATATTGATTGGTTTGCGCAAAAGTTATAGCGTCTACAAAATAGGGGATAGATTTATAGCATTTTTATTATTATTTTTTTTTTTACTAGTAATGGCGGCGATTTGCGATTTTTATCGTGACTGCGACATTGCGGCGGACACTTGACACTTTTGACTCATTTTTAGGACCATTCACATTTATACAGCGATCCGTGCTATAAAAATGCATTGATTACTGTATAAATGTGACTGGCAGGGAAGGGGTTAACGCTAGGGGGCGCTGCAGGGGTTAATGTGTACCCTATCTTGGTGATTCTTACTGTGGGGGGAGGGGACTGACTGGGGGAGGAGACCGATCGGTGTCCCTATGTACAAGGGACACACCATCGGTCTCCTCTCCTCTGACAGGACGTGGATCTGTGTGTTTACACACACCGATCCACGTCCTGCTCGATTACCGGGCAATCGCGGGTGCCTGGCGGTCATCGCGACCGCCGGGCACGCGCACCGAGGCCCCAGCTACGCGGCGGGCGCGCGCGCCCCCCAGTGGCCAAATTGTAGACGACGTCATATGACGGCGTCCCGCCACAGTAGCTGAACCGTCCCGCCGTCATTTGACAGTGGGCGGTCAGCAAGTGGTTAAAAAGGCTTATAAACGAAAAACGCGGCTAAACGCAGGTGCCTGCGTTTAGCGTCTGAAACGCGGAAAAGCAAAGTGTCTGAACGCATTTTTTTGCTTCTGGAAAAACGAGGTTAAACGCAACTGCATAAAAAACGGGAAAAAGAGAGACTGTGTGCATGGACACATAGGATAACATTGCATGCGTTCAGGTGCAGTTGAAAAAAAAAGTGTCCAACTGCCTTTGAACGCGCGTTTAACAGCGTCTCGTGTGCATGGGGCCTAAGATAGTATTCAGCAGACCAAAAAGTATATTTTAGGTTGTCGGGTCTGCCAGGAGATGTGAAACCTGATGATAAATATACGTCACATTCATTTGGCACAGCTGATCAGACTTTTATACAGCCTCCAGGAAGTAAACTATCCGTAACTGCTGGGATCGGAGTTGTTTCCCAGTTTCCATATCTCAGAGTTTCCATGACATGTGTCACTACTGAAATATTAACCTACTGCCTCAGCACTGGGCGCCAACTGCAACACGTTCACGATAATGCAAGTGCTCCCCAGCCAGCCATAAGACTTTAGAAAGGGCTGTAGTTTTATGAAATGTAACTGAGCTGGTAAATCATACATGTGACACGTCTGCTGTGGAGTCCAACCCGCGGCTTGCCCCTCCCTCAAGCTGCCGGACCCCAAGAATCCAAGAATCATACACAATATAATGCTTCTTACCTTTAGGAAGGACGGAAAGTATTTGAGCATCAAAATCCTTGGAACGGTTCCCAAAATCACCCGAGGCTCCAGTGGAAAAGCTCTTCTGAAGGCTAATTTAAAAAGAAAATTTATATTTATATATTATAAAGCACACACGTATATTTATACATGTATGTATGTATGTATGTATGTATGTATGTATGTATGTATATATATACACACACACACACACACACACACACACACAAAGTAATCTGAGAAAATACATATCGCCCATTCCCATGCTGAACACCCATTTTCGTAAAGGACTTCTATGTACAGCCCCAATGCCACAAGACAAATTTGCAGCACAATGGCCAAATTACAGGTATTTTCCATTTGTTGGGGAATGCCTACATATAGCAGACTGCCTTGAAACAATACTAAAGTTCCCAAAAATTACTACACATTAAAGCAAAATGAGACTGGATACAAGAGAAAACTATTCAACAGCTATTGTTACCATTACTTGCAGCCTGTCAGGAGCAAACCTCAAAGAGCATCAAAGCCCAAAAATGTAATATAATGCAGGTTAGCAATCTATAAAATGAGTGGCTGCATTAGATTTTTTTCCCTTTATTCTCACTTGTCAACTCCCTTTTACAGACCAAGCTGTCCAGCAAAAGTGGTAGTTAAAAGGTTGAGACAAACCATTTAACACTGACAAAGGTGCTTCCAATGTTCAGCTTTTATTCATTTATGGAAAGGGGAAAAACTGTTGTGTAACTACTAGTGTTTGCAGGAGTTCAGCTTTAATTTGTCAAGTGCATCTAAATTTGTTAGCCCATCCAACACTATTCTCTCAGATTAATAACAATGCTATAACAAGGGTGGCTGCATTGCTCATCCATCAAGAACGGAGACACCCTATACAGGTAGTGTGTTACTGGCCAGATTACCAGGTGAAAATGGAAACCAATGTGTAAAAAAAAAACGGATGTAGCCACCACCACTAATCGCTGCTCCAGGTGAGTAGTCGCTAATTATCTCTACAACTCCTCAAATCAGGTGCCAGCCCAGCTTGCGTGCTGCACAATGGAAGACGTGGAAGAGTCGGAGCTGCACTCCAACAATCCACTTTATTTGATTAAAACCAAATCACAGATGGAACAAATACAGTAGTGGACAAGCAGGTATGTTTCACACTGGAGTCGGGGCTTAATCATGATCGTAAAATGGGTCAGCCATTGGGATCTTCTTTCTCTTCCAATGTAGCCACCGCATAAAAAAAAATTTAAAAATTAAAAAAAAATTAAAAACCTGGTAAGCTGCAATGTATTCATTTATTGTTTTAGGGTATAAAAACGCTTTGACACATGGAGTAAAGCTAGGTACACACAGGAAGTATTTGTAGAACCCAGCGGGCTGAACGAAAAAAAAAAAGCTGAGAGATTGTCGTACTAAGCAAGGTTAGTACAGCAATCTCCCCCGCTGAGCTATTGTGTGCTGAGGGGGTTGCGAGTATGGCTTATGGTCGGGCAGGCTGCTGTACCCATGGGCTGAATGTCACCTGGATTCTGTTGAACCGGCTGATAATCAGCCCATGTGTACCAGCCTTAAAGTGGTGATTCCACCTAAAAAAAAATTAAAAAAAAGCTTAAAATTCCTAAAAAATGAAATAAAAAAAAATATATAAATTTTTTTTTAAATAAAATGTTTTACCCACCTCTAAATGACTGTTGCTAGGGGGGTCCCTCGTAGTCTGCCTCCTTCGGTGCCTGGGCTGGTGACATCACGTCCCCTCGGCGCAGGAAGGGCTCCCTCCCTCCCGTCAGTCATCTGGGACACGCGACAGGTCCCAGATGACTGTGCGGCCAATCACAGGGCGCTGCTCCCCTCGCGCATGCGCAGTGGGTGCCCGGCTGTGACACCACAGCCGGGTGCCCACAGTTGCAATTCCGGCACTGCCGAGCAGATCGGGGGTGAGCAGAGCTTCGACCCCCCGCATTGCTGGACCCTGGAACAGGTAAGTGTCCAATTTTTTTTATTTTTTTTTATTTTTTATTTTTTTTAGGGGAACACTTCTTTAAAGTGTGAGTAAACTCCCATCCCTGACTTTTACCTATAGGTAAGCGTATAGTAAGGCTTACCCATAGGTATAGTAAATATCTTCTAAACAGGCCCCCCTTTCCCTCCCTCTTTCACCCCTTATCTACTGGCATCTTAGTTTACCCCTTAATTGGTCCCTTGTTTATATCTTTGTCTATATATAATTTGACGGCAGCGCCCCTTTAGGTACATTTCAGCCCATGAGGTCTCGGGAAAGTCAGTCTACACCTCAGCGTCTGCTTCAATCCCCCCAGCTTTTTTTTTTTTTACTGCTGGGTTACTTTTAGAGAGTTTCCCCGCAATTCTTCATGTCATCCTCTTCATGTTTCTCCGAAGTCTTTCATGCGCATTAAGTGATTCCAAGGAAAGTCAATGGAAATCCCCAGCCATCCTACAGCCCAGAAATCAAGCTTTCAGGAAATAAAGGGAAAGTCTCCAGGTCCCCTCACTGCAGCTGAAGGGAAATCTTAGTGTCTTGGCATGCAGCGTGCTCAGAATCTTGCACAGATAAGTGATTTAAGGCCAATGAGAGGTGGAGGAATGTGCGTTGGAAGAGGATGAAACCCGATCAAATGCCATTTTGCTCAGAAAAGGAAATGGCTTTGGCTTGCCCTCTCAGTGCTCTCAGGATAATGTGACCACACACATTTCGCATGGGCTTCGATTTGCTTACTCATCAAATGAAGGGCGGATGCTCAAAAAGTGCTCAGTGAATAAACATGAAAAACCACAAACACTGTAAAAACACCATTTGTCATACAACTCATTACAAGATGAAACAATTTTTTAGGAGAAAACTAATGGGAATATCCCCAGCAACACTACTGCAATCTATAGTTCATGTCTGCAAAAGATTAGAAAAAAACATATGGGGGAGCATTTTCACCTTCTAAACTCAGATTACATAGATAACCCGCAACACACACAGAACCCGTAACACACACACACACACACACACACAGAACCCGCAACTGTGAGCAAAGTGCAAAAACCCATAACAACCAGATTTCGGGTGACTACTGCCAGCAGACAGATAATGGTCATTGTAGTTGCTGAGGATTACTGTGCTTGGCACATCCTATTTGTTTTAATTTGGGAAGTTATGAAAACCGTAGCAAACAAAACACATTTACTGCATTGCCTGCAGAAACCCATTAATGTTCTTTGTTATTTAACCTGACAAAGAAAAATCTGGCATCTACCTGAATGTGGTGACTGATTTATTGACACCAGTTGGGGAAAAAAAAAAATAAAAAGTAGTAGATGCAGCCTGGCAAGGATTTAAAGCAAGCCTGTCATGGGAAATCTAGGTAAAGTAATCGAAGGGTGGAGCACTAGACCACGTTTCTTCAGTTTAAAGGAAAGGTTTCCTCCGTTTTTCAGTCATTTCCTTTGGTCACCTCACCAGGGGATCATCATACAGAGACTTGTTTATCAACCATGGCTTAAAAGTTTATGGAACAGCGAGCCAGAGCAATATCAGAACTCTTGATCTACATGTGAAAAATGTTGATAGCCAGGGTTCTTCATCAAGCTTAGGAGGTACTCAGAAGTGTAATTTTTTTGTATTCTTTAGTTCTAAGATTTTTCATTACAAAACAGGAAGAGGGGAACAAATGGAATATTGCAAACCAATGAGGCTTTACATAGGTTAAACTACAATAGCAGTGTGGTGAACAGTCCAGGCTATAGAAGTATGCCAAAGAGCGCAAACTTTTTAATTTTTTTTTTATATTTGCGGCGCATTTCGGCCGCTAGCGGGGTGCTTTTACCCCCCGCTGGTGGCCGAGAAAGGGTTAAAACCCCTGGCAAAATGCCGCAATAGCAGCGTTTTGCCGGCGGTATTACAGCGCTGCCCCATTAATTTCAATGGGGAGAATCGGGGGAGAAGCAGTGGAGGAGCAGTGAGTTCACCGCTGCAAAGAAGCTGCTGGCAGGACTTGTTGTGATGCCCTGCCAGCGCACCGCTGCAGACAATGAAGCAGCAGTTTAAGGGAGGATTGCAGGCGTTATTTCTAACGCTATAGCGCCTGCAATACGCCCTCGGTGTGAAAGGGGTCTTCATATTCCCAATTTGTGCCTGCTGTACCATGTACTTGTATGAGAAAGCCCTAGTGTTCCTACCAGTCCCTCTGCTTTCCTATTAAAAATGGACCACACTAGGCATAAGGGCACAGCATAGTCAGTTCTCTAGCTGTGCTGAGAACTCTGCTGGCTCTCCTCCAATGATCAGACTGGAGCTGATGAACAACCCCCTGCATGGCCATTTAACTCAGGAAATCAGTGTGAAGTGGCTACCTCGCCTCCAGCTCGCTAAACTCCTTATGCAGCTGAGAACACAGATTATGTCTATACAGTACAATATTGCGTGTGCGCGCGCGCACACACACACACACACACACACACACACACACTTTTGCCTTTCATTTCCATTTTGAACAGAGTTTTTTTTTTTTTACAAGGTGATTGTTTACATATACTTTTTTTTTTGGGGGGGGGGGGGGTTCAGTGAGGAAAAAGGGCAGGTGCTCCTGGTGGGGAGCACGTGGGCTGAACAGGGGCAAGGAATCCCCAGCAGTCACACTTTTATTGTTGCAGAGGGAGCCTGCAGTCCCATACATTCCATCCACCACATTACTCTGATGTTGACCAGTTTAGGCTGTTAACAGTTGATTTCTATAGTGCCAGTATGCAAAAACTTTACGCATTTTTGAAGTTGCCCGGTCTGAATTTTTAAGAATTCTCATGGACTCCTGTACAGAAATTGTAGAGGGGCAGCACCACAACACATGTAAAACGTTTCTACGTCCACATCTCTAGGTACTGTTGGATATATGGAATGTATGGATGCGATAACAATAGGTAACTATTTAATACCCCGATTTCTGGTATCTGTTGCATATGGAGGATCCAAAGGACATAGCGAGACTTTGTACAAGCTTCTGGTGACAGGGTGATCCCCAAATCTTGGTCCCAATGGTCCAAAAAGTATAGTGAAGATTAGACCTCGCCATAAGGATCCATTTGTATGTCAGAGTGATTTATCGGACCCTCAGCCTGACATTCCTGTCTGAATGGTGGCATTTATGACAGAGAGAATGATCCTTGGGGATACATTCAATTGAAAACTAAATTAGAAAAAAAAAAAAACTGCTACAGGCACTGGTAACTGCAGTCCCCGTAAGCCCTAAAATGCACAGGTGGTCTGTTTGCATCTTCTAAATAAAATTCTAGGCTTCACACAAATTTTTCACACGTTACTCATTAAAATTTTAAATATAAGAAATATGGGAAGACGCTGAACTCTTAAAAATACTAGTTCCCTGGCTATCAACATTTCTTAATCACTGATACAGAATATGCAGATCAAGAATTATGATTTTCCTCTGACTTGATTTGCTCGATGCCAGAAGTACTGAAAAAGGAACTTTAGTCAGAAAATGAACCCCTGCTAGATCACTTCAGGTTGGCCCCTTTTGCAGGTATAGCGAGGTAAAACATACAAAATAAGTGCCTATACTGTTTAAAATCCAGTAATACACGGTCTCACCCTGCTCTGCACATGACCAGCTGCTCTCTATTTTTAGCAACTGACAAATTTGTAGAGGCCGATCTGACAGTCTTAAGAACTGAATTAAACCCTCCTATCGTTTATAGCCAAGAAAGCTGCTTCTGTTTGATCTGCAACCGCCATGGTGCTGGACATGTAATCAGTTATGACACCAGCCATTTATTGAAGTTGGATGTAGGGATACCTACCCTAGGCTTTTTGTTGAAGTTTTTTTTTTTGGGGGGGGGGGGGCTCTTCTACGTCCAAGGTCCAGAACTGGTCTGGAAGTCAGTGACAAAGTATTGTTGCCAGAGAGCCAGGCAACTAGCAATTTCATGATGGCAGCAAGCAATTGCAGTCTCCATATTTGTGCATTGTGTTGGAATTGGAGCTGTGGTGATACAATTCTCAGACTAATCACCCACCCAGCTCCTGGAACCCATGCTAGTCAACACAATGGCAAGAACAACTACAGATGGCATTCCTGGCTTTGTACTGAAGTAAACCATATTTCTATGCGGTGTATGTAGATACAGACATGGAAGTGCCCCTTTAGAAGTACCTGGGTATTCTCCTTTGGTGAAGTCTCGGAGTTCTGTGATAAAACGGCCCTTCTCGGTTAAAACCTGAAATAGAAGAGGGACAAAAATCGATATTTACCAGAGTGAACTAAAATCAGTAGAAAATAAATAAACACAAATCTTTCTTTTACAATGAAATACACAAGTACATAAAGAACTCCACCAGGCCATGTTCCCATTTTTACTGACCATGTAACTCAATGCAACAACTTTTCCTGACATCTCAGAGATTAGGCACTTTGGCCTTACAACAGGGCCCTTCTGCACTCCCCACCACAATCCTGTTAACCAGCAGGCCTTGTTCCATGGCTACACACCTTTTTCAGGGGCCAGCTTCAAATGGCCTTCAGCTTGCATAAGAGCAGAGTGAACAGCAAGCTTTTGCAAAGCTTGAGTCCCGGTTCACACTTGTGCGATGCGGGAACCCTGCGAATCCACTGCGGGTCCCCATGCGATCCAATTCTGGTGTGGACCAAAAAAAAGGGTCCTGTGCAAGGTTGGTCCGAATGCGATGCAAATTTAGCCATGCTATCAGTATGGCTGAAATCGCATCGCACAGCCCATTTGATTTGCGGTGAGAATCACATCTGATCTTGCAGAGTGCACTAATGTGAGCCGGTACTTAAAGCTACGAGCATGCTTTCTCAAAGCCTCTAAAGCACCCTTCAGCTCCTGTCTAGAAATGTTATACACCGATCTTAACAGGAGTGCTGATTTTTCACTTTAACCACTTGCCTACTGGGCCAATTCAGACACAATTAATTAGAACCCTCAAACATAGGTTTTTTTTCTTTTTTTAGCAGAGGCCTTAGAGAATAAAATGTCAGTCGCTGCAATTTATGTCACACGTTTTTTGTGCAGGGATTTTTCAAAACGCACTTCTTTTTGGGAAAAATACACGAATTAAAAAAAAAAAAAAAAAAATGAAATAACAAAAAACGCCTTATATAACAAATTTTTTGGTTAAAATTGAAAGATGCTATGTCGAATAAACAGATACCCAACATGCAATGCTTTAAAATTGCACACACTTAGAATAGCGACAAACTGCGGTACTTAATCTCCATAGGCGACATTTTAAAAGGTCTACAGGCTAACAGTTTAGAGTTAGAGTTACAGAGGGGATCTAGTGCTAGAATTATTGCCCTCGCTGATGTTCACAATGATACCTCACATGTGTGGTTTGAACACCGTTTACATATGTGGGTGTGACTTTTTTTATTTTTTCATTTTTACACTGTCCCTTTAAAAAAAATTAAAAATTTGATCACTTTCATTGTGATCGCAAGAAATGTAAACATCCCTTGCAACACAGCATGACAGGTCCTTTTTATGTAGAGATCTGGGGTCTATAAGAAAAGGGCCTCTTCTAAAAGTGATCCAGTGGTGAATTCACCACTCAAGCCACGTATCTTGTAGAGAATCGATGGCTGAAAAGAAATACCACGGGGGTTATGTCATATTGCTACAGCCATAACCTCAGCATTCTACTTGCTGACCAGGACATCATTTGTCTATGGCCAGGTCGGCAAATGGTTAAACAAGATGCTATCAGGCTTTCAACAAGCTTCAAATAGTACCGAAGCCTGCTAGCAGCTTGTTTAAAGTGACAATCAGCATCCCCATTTGGATCGGTGTTCAACATTTACAAACTGGACCTGAATAGTACTTTAAAAGCTTCAAAGTTTGCTGAAAGGTCTGCATATGCTTTATAAAATCTTGCTGCTCACATTGCTCCTATACAAGCTGAAGCCTGTGTGAAATAGGCCTAAGTCTTCCGGCCAGTTCAGAGACCTCATGGATCCTTCCTCTAAATCCTCCAGTGGCGGTGGGAGGGCAGTCCTATCTTTTGCACGGAGCGCTCCTCATGCAACAACCTGTAAGTACTGTTCAGTGCAGGAGTACACCAAGTCCATGCTGTGTGATCATGCTGCCCCAGTGTAGAGGTCCATGGAAACCTGGGCTCAGGAGAAGTGGATTGAATGATATGGTCATCATTTAACCCAGAAGACCGGGGGCATTGAGTGGTAAGGAATTACTGTAGTGTACAGATCAGGTTTGAAGGTCAGTATTTTTTACTGGACAGCATCCAACATGTTCCTGTATGTATAAAATATTGCCACTAATTTTACTGCATAGTTCTGCCACCAATAAAAGCACTTGCAAGCTAACATTGCACTGTAAAATCACTAATAAAAATAAAAAGGATGATGGTCCTGCTGAAATCATGACCTATATTTGTAGATGATATAAACAATGTGCTGGGATGCTTCTTTATATTTGTAGAACAGGTACCAGGATACTAAGAATGGCGTCACTGTGAGAGAATGCTGGCTTTGGAAGCCAAGAGATGACAGAGCAATGACAGCAAAGCAAGGCTGGGAGTCTACACTCCATTAGGACAGGCTCATGGGACGCAGATCATTTCTGTGCTATGATGGAAGGCAAATTCTTAGTAACCATATTAAAAAACTGTTCTCCGCATGGACATTTAACCTCTAAGCCAAGACCTCGGATAAAATTATTATTTCCAAAATGAGGCAATCTGGAATTTATCGAGTCACTCAAACAGGCAATTTAAAACCACAGTCTTGTATATTTAAAACCTACACTCCAGTCACACTGGGAAATGAAGTCTTGTGTATACAATGAGTACAGTCTACCTGTTCAGTGCTCATTACATCATATGCCTGCTGGTGACCCCCGACGGAGCTGGCCACAATAATCAAATGAGCTCAGCTGAGCTTAGAAGTTAATAAGGCCCACTGCTGAGCTTTGCTGGAAGCTTGACCTGAGGGACGGTCGAATTATGCCTTTAGGTTCAATCACTCTGTAAAGTACCTGGGCAGATTTAGCCTAGCCATAGACACAAAATTCATTTTCCTAATAACAAAGGCCAGGGAGAAATCTTCCGCCCCTACCAGGATACACAGACACTCATTACCGACGATGGTGTATGTGCAGTACTTCAGTTCTTCTACACATAAGAGTAAAGCCTTGGAATGCACTGCATTCACACCCAAGCGTTTTGTTTTCAGGCAGAAAGGCGTGCGATTTTACCACAATTTTGTACAGGTCAAAAAAGTCACCAATGTAAAAAAGCAGAAAAACGCCCAAATCTGCCACAATTGATCTACAAAAAAAAAAGCTCCAGAACTTTGAGCTTCAGGCGACATGGAGTGGACATGTGAACCATCTATATAGAGAATAATTGATTTTTTTTTTCTCCTCCAGCGTTTGAGCTTCAGGCTTCAAGCTACAAACCGCTGGAGGTGTGAATGGGGCCCAAAAGGGCAGGCAGAAAGTAAAAGCCCATACTAAGCACAAACAGCAATTCTATGACCCTTTGCTAGCCATAAAACCTTCCTCCGTGTACTTCTTGGTTCCTGTTACTGAGAGCTTGACTTCTAAGTCCAGAAATAAGCACCACCCACAACTATCCTCCAGTCCAATGAAAGTTGCTCAGTATTCACCAAAGGCACTCATTGGACAAGGGATGGTAGCCTTTCTAGACAGGATAGTCATGATATCAAGCCCCTAGTTTTAAGTGGAATCAGTTTTCTGGATAATAAAAAGAATATCTGTGGTAGTTGCTCATGGGCGGGACTCTTACTTTAAGAAGAGACGTGGCCCAATTATTGCAATTAAATACACAGAGCTTGAATGCAAATCTGTAACAAATGCTACTATTATGCGTTTTTCCTTTCAGTATTGCTTAGTTGTTTGGTTTATGTAGGGCAGGCATTAAGGCAATCAAGTGCTACAGCATGATTTCAAATAAATTACAGCCTGCCTGTAAAGTTCCTGCAAAAACTATTGTCTTTGAATCCTGTGTGTACAGAGCTTACCAACAATAAAAAGGAAAAGGCTAACCAAACCACTAGAATAATTCTAAATAAATTACCAGTCAAGTACGATACATAAGGTTTAAAATCAGAAGAGGTACACTTCCCCACCTGGGTGGTAAGGCATAGCATTTCTACTTCTTACCAATGACAAATACTCTGCTACACACTCCCTGAGAAACTCTAAATGGGCGACCCCCCAAACCCAGATGACACAAGATCATGATCTTTGCCAACTAGTGGCCATTACAAATCTTTCAAGTAGACATGTGCACAACAAAAAAATTGTTTTTTTTTCCGTTTCGTTTTTTTCGTTTCCGTTGATTCGTACATTCGTAAGTCGTCATTGTTTGTATTCGTAATGATTCGTACATTTGTAAGTCGTCATTGTTCGTATTCGTAACGATTCGTACATTTGTAAGTTATTTTTCGTTGATTTGTTTTTGTTAGTTTAATATTCGTTCATTCGAAATTCGGACGCATTCGTAGTTATTCGTAATCGGAGCATAATTCATAATTTTATGTAATGTGTATGCTATTATTACATTTTAATAATTTACGAATCGAAAAAAAAGTTACGAATGTACAAATTTTTTTGTTCAATCCATTCATTACGAATCGAAAAAAAAAAAAAAAAAACTTAAGAATGTACGAATTTTTTTGTTCAATCCATTCGAAGCACGTTAAGCAGCACCATTGTAAGGGACACGGAAAATTACCAATTCAACAAAAAAAAAAAAAGAAGTTATGTATGAATTTTTTCGTTCATTTTCGTTGTTCCTTTTTTCATTTTTTCGGATTTTCGTTGTTTGGTTTTTCGGATTCGTTCTATTCGTACGAAAACGAACGAACAAAACAAAAAAAAAACAAAAAAAAACGAAACTAATTGCACATGTCTACTTTCAAGTGTCTCACTTCCTGTGATCCCAGCAACAGGTAACCCTATTCACACGCTCCTTGACCTCCTTTGAACAGGAGTATTGTGCCTGGGGGTCCTACTCTCTCCTTCTCGCAACTACTACTTGCAAAGATCTCTCTGGCACCACTTCGTTCCTTGGGACATGAGAAACCTTCAAATCACTGTCTCCAGAAAAACCCATCTAAACATTCTCACCCTATATTGCAAATCCTCAAGTAGCAATAGATACCAGCAGTTGGGTTATAAAATTGCCATGCCATGGTACGGCACACAGATGACATTACACACCATGTATCCATCGTTGACAGATATGCTGGAGATGTGCGGCATCTTCAGGAGATATGGTACTATGCAGTCTTCTAGTCCTGTCCAGTTATCCAGCTCTTTGGACAAAAAGTTCACGCTATAGTCCAAAGGTTTATAGAATGGCCGGTACTGAAAACACCAGCGCTTTTACTTCTGTATCGCATTACAACCCCCACGATGGCATTAAAAGATAAGAATTGTGAAACTTAGTTAATGCAATTATTGCAGCACACTATGCCCGCACTGTGAAAATCTTTAAAGAAAGCATTAAAAAAAAAAAAAACACGTGGGAGGTACAAAATGTAAGAGCCAATCCAGGCAAGAAGTGAATGCATTCTATTAATAAAGCGATCCTACTTTGCCAAAGTACAACGTTTTTTGTTTTTTTTTAGTTAACAAAGGAAGGATCTTGTTCATCTAAAGCATGTTATACAGCACAGTGCTTGTGCAACTTGGTCCCTCGTATCACCTAAAAACCTGGTTGATCCTGTTTAACTAAGCCCACCCCTCTGTAAACTGACCACAGTATATCATGGCTGCTGAGCCCTGACACTGGTCAGTTTACATCCCTCCATCATCCGCAGCCCTGCTCTCCTGTGTCCGGCTGACGTCAGAGGCAGTGCTTGGCCCCACCCACTATAGCTGTGAGCAGGGTAGAGGAGAGAGCCGAAGAGTCACGTGAGCGCCGGGAGCTACTCTTCTATACGATATAATGGGCATTTTTTTTTATACAGAACAGGCGTTACATAGTATAACAGAGGGGAATGGCATGTTCATATTATAGTGCAGTCATGGCGAACCATGGCACCCCAGATGTTTTGGAACTACATTTCCCATGATGCTCATGCACTCATCACGGATCATGGGAAATGTAGTTCCAAAACATCTGGGGTGCCAAGGTTCGCCATCACTGTTATAGTGGGTTAACAACCACTTTAACACTTGAGATTGTTTGCTTTCAGCAATGGCATTTATTTTAGGATTTTTTATATCAGACCTAAGAGTCTGCAAGTAGGGTGCTCCAGCATTACAACAGGTGTGTTCCAGGATCCACATAATAAAGGGTAAATCCGGTGTAGTTATATCTGGATGAAGAACTGAACGTCTTTGCAGGTAAGCTTTGCTCCCTGGAAGCGTCTCAACATTTCATTTCCACGGCTGAATGCAGCGTACTTCTAAATCTTTATCAGGGTAAACATACATCAGGTTTAGGACACAATGTGAATGTGCAAGTGCAGATGTCATTTAAAAATCAATCACGCAACACCGATGACTAACGACTGGCACATCACACTCCTCCATTTTGGCCTGTCTGGAATTCAGCTAGATGGGACAACATTCAGTTTGGAACTAAAGGGATATTATTAGTTCACACCAGACCCATCAATCTTCCTGTGTGACGTATCACTGTGACCTTCACCTATGGACAACTGCCAGCGCACAAACTATGCATCAGCTTAATGTCCCACTTTCCTGCACGCCTCTACGGCTTCATTCACAAAGCTTGGTCACTCCTTACTTTGCTTCCTACGCTGAATTCATATAAATGGCACATCAGCATCATTCTTTTGATAGGGAAGGGTTAGGAGCCTTTTTCTAGAATTTATTGCCATCTATTTCCATATTGAAAGATTTCCCCCTATTTCCTGTAAGGACATGAAGTGATGGAAAATCTGTCCAACAAGACAGAGAAAATACAAACCTGTTTAGACGAGTGGAGGACATGCTAAAACTCAGACAATGGGGTTTATTTACTTGAACTGGAGAGTGCAAAATCTGGTGCAGCTGTGCATGGTAGCCAATCAGCTTCTAACCTTTTCAAATTAAGCTTTGGCAATTAAACCTGGAAGCTGATTGGTTTCTAGGCAGTGCTGATCAGTGGGGGATCTCCCCTGATCCCAGGCTGATGACAGGTCCATGGACTGGACTCCGCACACATAACACTTCCGTTATTGTCCCTTTAACCTTTTCACGCCAGCCGGACACATATGCGGCCTCTTGGTGGGTGGGCATGAACGCTGAGCGGCCGCAGATATGTGGCCCTGTGTAAACCACTTACCGTGCCGAGAGCACACTCCCAGCATGGTAGCCGGTGGGGATCGGTAAGCTCCTGATGGATACTTGGAAGCTTTCCAGTCATGCGACTGCTGTGACAGCCAATCACTGCAGTCCCATAACCAGAATACCAGCCTCTGTCTCACAGCTCTTCAAACTCTTAAGGGACTGGGAGGCAGTCAGTGTAAAAGGGTTAATATCCTCCCACTGTTGTTGCTATTTGGCCACACCAACTGTTCAATGTGGTTGGGTGGGGGGGCATGATTGAGTTCTTGCACCTATTCCCTGAGGAAAAAATAAATAAATCACGATACATTTATATAGTCTTACAGATACAACTAGCCCTTGAGGGCAACCATAATGCTGATGCGGCCCCTGATGAAACTGCATATATGACACCCCTGAAATGGCTTCTAAAATTGCACTAGGAAACTGTTGGCACTTTCTACTGTAGGTACTAATCACACACTTCAACTGCTTGCTGACCGGCTCCTGTAGATATACGTCGGCAGAATTGCACGGCTGGGCAAAGTAACGTACCTGTACGTTACTTTGAATTTCCCGCAGTGCACGCGCCTGCCGCGAGCTCCGTGACCGCGAGACCCGCGGACTCGATGTCCGCCGGGTGCCCGCGATCGTGTTATGGAGCTGAAGAACGGGCAGATGCCGATGTAAACACAGCATCTCCCCGTTCTGCCTAGTGACAGGACATGGATCGTCTGCTCCCTGTCAAAGGGAGCAGCGATCAGTGTCGTGTCACTGCTAACCCATCCCCCCCACAGTTAGAATCATTCCCCAGGACACACTTAACCCCTCCCGCCCCCTAGCGGTTAACCCCTTCACTGCCAGTGACATTTTTACAGTAATCAATGCATTGATTGCTTTATAAGTCCCAAAAATGTGTCAAAATTGCGATGTGTCCGCCAAAATGACGCAGTCATGATAAAAAAAAAAAAAAAAAAATTGCTGATCGCCGCCATTACTAGTATAAAACAAATTTATAAAAATGCCATAAAACTAACCCCTATTTTGTAGACGCTATAACTTTTGCGCAAACCAAACGCTTATTGCGATTTTTCTTACCAAAAATATAAATCGAAGAATACGCATCGGCCTAAAAAGTTTTTTTTATATATATTTGTGGGGGATATTTATTATAGCAAAGAGTAAAAAATTATTTTTTTTCAAAGTAGTCACTTTTGTTTATAGCGCAAAAAATAAAAAAAACGCGGAGGTGATTAGATACCACCAAAAGAAAGCTCCATTTGTGGGGAAAAAAGAAAGTAAATTTTGTCTGGGAGCCACGCAGCGCAATTGTCAATTAAAGCGACGCAGTGCCGAATGGCAAAAAGTGCTCTGGTCTTTGGCCAGCTAAATGGTTCGGGGCTTAAGTGGTTAAGCATTAGAGTAACAAAAGTGAACAAAGTGAACAAAGTGAAATTCATGAGTATTTTCAGTAGCCCATGCCATGCGATCCTGCCATTAAAGCAAATGTTTTTTCTTGTTATGGAGTGACAATGCTATGCCCCTGTCTGCGTTGTCACCCTGCGACATCTGGTGAAGGCTACAAGCAGCTGTTCTTAAGCCCATTGCATAGGCATATTTGGCCGATTTCACACTGACAAAAATCCATCTTGAACACCAAGGTGCAACTAACACTGAATGCATCCATTTGAGAAAATGTCGCCCATACTGGAGGGAATGTAGAAGATAAAAATGCTTTATTCTTTAAATTTCACCAGGTTGGCTGTAACACTCATGTATGGACAGCAATGCCGAATATACCTTTAAAATGACTGGAATGGGGAGGTGGGAAAGCAGATTCACTGAATGGCAGTACAAAAAGCACCCTGTCAAAGTGCAATGATATTATGGGCCACCCTGGGCTACCTCTCAAGACCTACAGACACTGAACGGTAAGGTGGAGGAGTCTGGTAGCGGCATTCATGATGGACTGAAGGGGGGGGGGATTAGCCTATGTTAGGGTAAGCCAATAATGAGGGAGTCACAGTAGTTGAGGCGGGAGATGACCAGGGAGTGAATTAGAAGGGTCATTGATAAGGAAGGGGGGTCTTTTGAAGATGTTGTGGAGATTGAGGTGGCAAGCTTTGGACAGTGTTCGGATGTGGGGCTGAAAGGAGAGTCTAGCGTCCAGGATAACACCTTGGCATGCAAGGACGGGTCGATAGTGGTGCCATCGATTTTGGCAGAGAAGTCAAGAAGGGGCAACCTGGGGGAGGAAATATTTCCTCCAGAATAACAGAATTTGATTGGTCACTATAGCTAAAGTCACCTTTCCTACTGCCCTAGTTTTTACAAGCAAGCCTCAGAAACCGCTGTACCCAGGACCATGGGATGCTGGCTTAAGGCTGCACAGGACAACTAACCAATCGGGGACAGCTGTTAAAAAAAAAAAACATCCAGCAAGACAGCATGTAAACAATATCCATTACTGAAGTCTTGGAATCAACAGTCTGTGTGCCCCTTCTTTACGTGGCAGCTCCAGAGCAAGGGGGTTATTCAGTGCCATTAAAATATGAGTCAGGGTAATATTACAGGGTCGGAACAATCATGGTAACATTTACATGCGTATTTCACTAGGAAGTGCAATGGGGAAAGATCAGGTGGAAAAAACTGTTGCACAGAACTGACCACTTTATTTTCAGTCAAGTTCTCATTGGCTGCCAGATTTTCTGTGTACTTTGCACACTGCTATTTGCTTTACTGCATGAATTCATTATCTAATCCTATAAATCAGTCTATCATTAAAAGCAATTAACAACGTCCACTTTGACTGGAAAGTACCTTGAGAGACAAACATGAATCTGAACAACCAGCATTTCAACATCTAGTCATATACAGCATTTCAATTTATTTAAATACCGCTACCTCCTCCTGCTTAGCACCATAACTACTTTTCTTTAGTCATAGACATAAGGCAGTTGAAATGCACATATAATATACCGTATATACTCGAATATAAGCAGAGTTTTGCAGCACATTTTTTTGTGCTGAAAATGCCCCCCTCGGCTTATACTTGAGTCAAGCACTTTTCTGCAGCAGAGAATGACATTTTCCGAACCGACTTTGGGGCCTGGTATCTCGGGGCCACTTTGGTGTGCAAACCCAGTGGAACTAGCACTGCAACATATGCAAAGTTGGGGTTCCTAGCGCCAAGTGGCCCCAAGATATGGGGCCGCAAAGTCGGTTCGGAAAATGTATTCTCTGCTGCAGAAAAGTGCTTGACATTTTCTGAACCGACTTTGGGGCCCCGCATCTCGGGGCCACTTGGGTCTAGGAACCCCATCTGGATATGTTGTAGTGCTAGTTCCACTGGGTTTGCACACCAAATTTGGGGTTTCTAGCACCAAAGTCGGTCAACTGTGTCCATATGCAGCAATGTCATTTCGGGACCCTTTTGGGTTCAGAGACCCCAAATTTTGGCTGCAGCTAGGGGGCATCTGGGAACCCTTAACTACCGAGTTTGAAGTTTGGGGGAACCTATGGCTGCAAATGGTCACAGTGAGGCTGCAAATGGGCATTGTTGACCCACTTTTCCACTTGCAGTAGCTGCACATTTCTCACTCTAGGCTTATACTCGAGTAAATAAGTTTTCGCAGTTTTTGTGCTTCGGCTTATATTCCGGTTGGCTTATACTCGAGTATATATGGTAAACACACCAGAGTCGTGCATTGGTTGGCTGCAGCAATCATGTATGCGCAGCGCTCTCAAGTATACCTTTAAATTACTGGAATAGGGAGGTTTGAAAGCAGATTGACTCCTCCTGATTGCTTATCTAATGAAAAAAATATGCTTGGCTTATTGGTTTAGAACCTATCCAATCAATTCTAAATCCCTCCTATACGAGTGCCCAGGGGAACTTACCATAATGAGGAGGTGGTCACCGCTCAGATTAAAAAGTCTCCATGGGATGGTGACCAACATGTGTATGGCCAACCTTAGGCTTGCCATACACATACAGAGGTGTCCACATACCTCATACAGTGAAGGACAGCGTCCCCCTGGTTGCTATTATTTTAACAGCCAGTTCAGGAGACTGTTAGAATATCTGACTGGATGCAGCTGCTGTTCAGTCAACATTTTTTCACCTGGTTGCTTCGATTTTTCAATGAAGAATGTTGAATGGGAGGGTGCCAACATTAGGATCTGGCTGAAATTATACACAATGTTTGGCTAGCTTTAGACTAGTGCTGCTGCAGCATGTTCATTTGTAGGAACGTGTCACAGAGCTTCTCATGTACAATCAAAGCTCAGTGCTCACAACATCTACTTCTATTACATAGTGAAGCCAGAACCAGGATGTCTGGAGCCTGCACCTTTACCAACTAGTCAGCTAATACTAGCTCCCATATTAGCAAGCTCACGTTAAAGGGAATCTAAAACAAACATTTTTCACCTCAATGCATTCCCTGCATTATTTAAAAAATTGTTTAGGTAGCAGTATCGCCCCCTCATAACCCACCCCCCCCCCAATACTTACCCGAGACCTCAACCCCGCAACTGTTAGTCAAATCCTGCGACAAGGGATTGGCGGGGGCAAGTCTCATTCTGTGTCTATAGACCGAAGCAGCTCAGGATCAAGCCCGCACGAGTGCCCACATAGCAAACGGCTTGCTATGGGGGCACACTTAGAAGAAGAGCCAGGAGTGCCAGCGGAGGCCTGAGAAGCAGATATTTGGGGCCACTCTGAAATGCCATTGCACAGAGCAGGTAAGTATATCATGTTAGCTATAAATAAAAGGACTTTACAATCACTTTAAATTAGTTCACTCTAAACAATTAGGCATTAGGGTAATAAAAAAAAAAAAGAAAGAAAGAAAGAAAGAAAACCCCCCAAAAACAGGCATCTTTTTTCCCGGCAGCAGATGGGAAGTCTCCTGTACAGCTGCCAAACAGCCTTTAAGCGTAACTCCACTTTTGTTGAGGGGAAAAAAAAAAAAAACATCCCCCTTTGGGTGATCTATGTACATGGTTTTAAACAAATGTCGTTGCAGATTCCTACCTTTTATTATGAAGAAATCCCTGTTTCTCTGTGTCCATGTAGGAAAGAGTCTGATGGGAGTAGTTTTATAATTATACAGTAAATCAGCTGTGCACCTGCAGGACACCAAGACCCTGTTCACACTGGTACGACATACGCTCCGACTCTGGGAGCGCCTGTCGCACGACGCGTCTTAAATGGTCCGACACAAGTCGGTCTGACTTTGAAAAAAGTTGGTGCACTACTTTGGTCCTCTGCAGCCCATTGAATAGTATTGAAGTCGGATCATCATCTTAACCGATCCAACTTTGGCATGCAACTTGGGCTGTGAGGACCCAGAAGGGGAACCCTCACCAAAATTAAAAAAAAAAAACAAAAAAATAAAAATAAAATCAGTATG
Source organism: Lithobates sylvaticus (assembly GCA_028564925.1). Classification (NCBI taxonomy): domain Eukaryota; kingdom Metazoa; phylum Chordata; class Amphibia; order Anura; family Ranidae; genus Lithobates; species Lithobates sylvaticus. Next base: position 466,668,788 of record CM053030.1, read on the forward strand.
GGGACAAGGTGCTTTGGGGTGGGGGGGCATGGAGTCCCCCCCCCCCCCATATGTTGAGGGCATGTGGCCTGGTATAGTCTAGGAGGGACACACGCTCGTCCCCCGCCTGACCTGCATGCTGGAATAAAATTCTGGAATGGATTTGGATCCCCCCCCCCCCCACCGATCTTTAATGCCTCCAGTGTGCATTCCACCCATTTCAGCCAATAAAATAAAAAAAAAAAAAAAAAAAAAAAAAAAAATTAAAAATAAAAAATAAAAAAAAAAAAAACCAAAAAATAAAAAAAAAAAAAAAATAAAAAAAAAAAAAAAAAAAAAAAAAAATAAAAAAAAAAAAAAAAAAAAAAAAAAAAAAAAAAAAAAAAAAAAAACAAAAAAAAAAAAAAAAAAAAAAACAAAAAAAATTAAAAAACAAAAAAACAGCAGGCAGGCATTTGTGCAATTTGAGTAATGGGTGCAAAAAAACTTGCTGCGGGTAATCAGCCAGTTTGTTTGTGGCCATTGCTGCACAGAGTATAGCCGTAGTCCAGAGGCAATGTCTAGCCACAGATATTTGGGCATCTCAATGTAGCCTCAAACGTTAAAGCCCTAAGGTCACCCCCTTTTTTTTTTATACCAGTATGCAAAGATTAGAACAGTTTTTACTGCATTGTCCCAACTGGGTGGAGATTAAGCCTTGCCTTCGGTTTCTGTGACACCAGCTCAAAAAAATAAAATAGGTGGAAAAGGTGTCATCGGGACAGCGAGGACCATTGATGACTGTTCCCCTAAATTTGAATCCCACTGACTTCTCTTTAAGCAGTTTAACATGCTCTATTCAAAATAAGACAAAAAGGTTGGAGTTGGGCTAGAAGCATTTCTTTTCTAAGCCTAGCAAATGATTAGCTGCAGTCACTTCAGTGAAAGACTTTAGTGCAGATTTACAGCTGGAATTCCATGCATATACACACCTGATTCCACACACACACACACACCTGTCGCACGGCACAGATTCGCTATGAACTGAGTAAGCAGGATTGGTCGGCACTCACATATCATCCCTGACAGGACAGTTGTAGCCGCACTGTGAATGCGGCTCACAGCTCAGTACACAAATCACACACCCGAGTCTATAGATAAAATAACTGGGCCACGCCAAAGTCATTCATGTCAGTTTCAATGAAGCGTTAGAAATGCTAAATTTGCAGGCCTGGCACACAAAAAAAGAAGCAAACCTTTGGGTTTTTTTTTTATGTATGTCAACCTAATTAAATAGGACTGAGGTTTCAAGCTTTAAAATCTGTATATTATTTAATCAGAAAACCTGTCAAACCCGAGCAATTAAAACTGAACACAAACATGAACAAAAGTCACCTTCAGTGTAAAGCACATGTGGAAGTGAACAGCAGATCCAGGGATTTGAGCAGCTAAAGTCATATTTACATTCAAATTTTTCATGTAAGAGAAGCTCCAGTCCTTTCCAAACCGCCCCATTTGTCAACAAGGCTGTCTAACACCGAAGGACTACAATGAAGGTGTAGGCCAGCGTTTCTCAACCAGGGTCCCTCCAGGGGTCGCTAGGGGTTCCTTCAACAATGAGAAATTTTTGCCTTTCAATGACGGCATTGATCTTTTTAGCGATCTGTAAAGGGGGTAATAATTCTTCCCAATGACAAGTGTAAGGAGCATTCTTCCCATCGACTGTCACACTAATGTATCATGAGTTGTAGCTATAGTCATTTTTTTTGCAGGAGTTCGAGATCAGAAAGTTATTTCAAGGGTTCCTCTGTGGTGAAAAGTTTGAGAAAGGCTGGTCTAAGCAGCAGACTTCATATATAAATCTTGCATTTTTCTGTGGAAATCTAGCTTGGTCTCACGCTCATGCAAAATTTGCATATAACTTTAGCTGCTGGATTAACAAATCTCTAGGTACTATGGGGCAGTGGGCCCGGGAATAAGATACTCGAACTCCAAGTCTATGGCTCGTTGGGCAGTGGTGGTTCTGGAGTTGTCGGAGGAGATGTGGCAGGAGGTGCTTGACACATATTTGGTGTCGGTTATCTCCTCTATGGACACGATGATTCAGTTCCGCTATATGCATCAGTACTATACACCATCTAGACTCTACCGTATGTAGCGGAAGGAGACTGCAACTTGTCACAAATGCAAAGGGGCAGAGGGTACTTTCATGCATATAGTTTGGGAGTGTGACAGAATAAGACCAGTGTGTTCGCAAGTAACATTTGCTCACCTTTACAATGCCTTCTTTGTGTCTGACCAAGAAGAGATCAACACGTATACAAAACTATTTCTTAGGATCCTATTTTTTGGAGTAAGGAAACTCATTGCCAGACGGTGGATACATGAAGAACTGCTGATGCTAGGGATGTGGATAAAAATAATCAATAAGGACATGCTGATGTATAAAATGACGTACGAAGCTAGAGGGGCTCCCAAGAAGTTTAGGAAGGTATGGTTTTGGTGGGTGGACTCGCAGAATACGTTGGAAGAGGAGGCAGACAGATATTAGGGGAAAAAAAATTGAGCCTTTGCTCCAATTTAAGTCCTACTACTGCAATAAAGGAAGGAGGTAGTGACTTGGTTTCTGTACGAATTTTCCCAAACAGACTGTGAAGAGCAGACAAGTTATGGGGGGGGGGGGGGGGTGTGGGCTGCGGGAGTTCTTATGTTCGGGGGGGGGGGGCGGGGGGGGGAAAAAAAACGCACTTTTGTGGGGAAAAGTCATGTTTTACCTCCGACCTGCACCGACAGAATGTAACTTGATGACAGGAATATTTTTTTATTCAGTTGATACTCTGATGTACTGTGTGTATATTTTGAAGATGTGCAAAATAAAAACTTTTTGAAAAAAAAAAAAAATGCCCAAGCTTTTTACAGATTTACTTTAACTACTGACTGCGCCAGGCAAGGGAGGGGAGCATTAATCAGAGAAGCAGCCAAAAAGTCCATGGTAACTCTGGAGGAGCTGCAGAGATTCACAGCTCAGGTGAGAGAATCTGTCCACAGGACGATTATTAGTCGTGTACTCCACAAATCTGGCCTTTATGGAAGAGTGGCAAAAAGAAAGCCATAAGAAGTTCCATGTGCAGTTTGCGAGAATCCATGTGGGGGACACAGCAAATATATGGAAGAAGTTGCTCTGGTCAGATGAGACCAAAATTGAACTTTTTGGCCTAAAAGCAAAAAGGCTCTGTGTGGCGGAAAACTAACACTGCACATCACCCTCAACACACCATCCCCACTGTGAAACATGGTGGTGGCAGCATCATGTTGTGGGGATGATTTTCTTCAGCAGGGACAGGGAAGCTGGTCAGAGTTGATGGGAAGATGGATGGAGCCAAATATAGGGCAATCCCCAAAAAGACTTGCAGCTGTAATTGAATGCCCCATCCCCACTGTGAAACATGGCGGTGACAGCATCATGTTGTGTTGATGCTTTTCTTCAGCAGGGATAGGGAAGCAGGTCAGAGTTGATGGGAAGATTGATTTAGCCAAATACAGGGCAATCTTAGAAGAAAACCTGTTAGAGTCTGCAAAAGACTTGAGCCTGGGGTGGAGGTTCACCTTCCAGCAGGACAACAAACCTAAACATACATCCAGAGCTACAATGGAATGGTTTAGAGCAAAGCATATTCATGTGTTAGAATGTAGTAAAAAAAATAGGCCCCAAGGCCAACGTTGCACTAGAAAATAGATATAAAATGTGGAACAATATACAGCTGCTAGCACTTTAAAGTCGAATACAAAAAACTTCAAACAGATATGGTATACAAAGTAAATGCAGTGCTGATGAACTTAGTGATCAGTAAGGCCCCTTTCACACGTGCTGTCCGTATTTCATCCATCTGTTTTCGGATGAAATACGGACATACATGCATCCCTATAGGATAGAGAGTGTCAACGGATTAACATCCGCCGACACCCAATATCATCTGTCCCCACTATGGTTCGATTCTGCAGAAGGCGGAAAATCCTATTTTTCTATTTGTCTGCAGAGCGGATCGGATGAACACAGACAGACCGATCTGTCTGTTCGGCTCCGCTCGCAGACGGCTCGGGCTTTTTCCGGTGGCGATCAATCTTTTCCGGTGGCGCGGTCTTTCTAGGCGGCAAATTTAAATGTGGGCAAGCTGCAAATGACACTGACAAGCTGCAAATCACACTGGGCAAAGCTGCAAATGACGCTTAACTGTAAGTGTTTTTTTTCCCTAAACTTTCCTTAAAATGCCCTCCTAAACTTGGGGTGCGTGTTATACGCCGATGCGGGTTATACGCCGATAAATACGGTACCCAAAAAGACTTGTAGCTGAAATTGCAGTGAAAAGTGGTTCTACAAAGTATTGACTCAGGGGGGCCGAATATAACTGTACACCACACTTTTCATATATTTTGTAAAACATGTTGAATATTTAGAATTTTCCTTCCATTTAACAATTATGTGCCACTGTGTTGGTCTATCACATAAAATCCCAATAAAAACACATTTACGTTTTTGGTTGCAACATGAAAAAAGTATTTATACTCTTTGAAATTTTGTCAAGGCATTGTTTATGGAATTGATACAGGGGGATACGAGTTTCAAAACAAGTAAATTAAAGTGATTGTAAAGGCTCGCTTTTATTTTATTTATTTTTAAATAACAAACATGTTATACTTAGCTCCTCTGTGCAGTTGGGTTAACACAGAGCAGCCCTGATTCTCCTCTTCTCGGGTCCCTCTTTGCTGCTCCCGGCCCCTCCCCCCTTTAAGTGCCCCTCAGTAAGCAGTTTGCTACAGGTCGTCACCCAAGCCAAGTCAGAGCTCTGTATATCCATTCAGACACAAAGCCCCGGCCTGGCCCCGCCCCCTCTCCCCTGATTGGCTAAGACAGAGCAGTGGCGCTATTGGCTCCCGCGGCTGTCCAAGTCAGTCAGCCAATCAGGAGGAGTGTACTGGATGGCTGAGGGGATTGTGGACATTGCTGGAGAGAGAAGGAAGGAGCTCAGGTAGGTAATTGGGGGGGGGGGGGGGTGCTGTGGAGGCTGCCACACACAGGTTTTTTATCTTAATGCATAGAATGCATTAAGATAAAAGACCTTCTGCCTTTACAACTTCTTTAAGCATCTGGGTTGGGTATTTGGTGAGCAAACATACACACGGAGGACAAGGGGTCAGTCTACAGGGCACTTGTGTCAGAATATACAAATTGCCACTGCTCGATACCTTCTGCAAATGCTTGTTGACGGGTTTTTATGCTGATCCAATATTGACCTAGGACAAGCATGCAGCGAGGAAAAGTTAGAAGTCCTACATCTACATTCTTGTTCTGTACACCTTAACGGTAATTCTCATGGTTTAAAAACTATGCTCCCAAATACAATCACTATAGTGCCTCAATTACATATTTATTCCCATCCAGCAGCTACTTATGAGTTTCAAAGGGTTGAAGTTTTCTATTGTGAATTTAATTATTTCAACGCGTTTCTAAGATGAACTCTGCTTCTTCAGGAGAGTAATTAAGGGGATTCAATGACTGCAAGCTCTAGGAAGCATACAAATATTCCTGGGGCAAGTGCAGGGGCACAGGGAGAAAGACCCCCAAGGAAGCCACGGACGAACACTGATGTACAACAACCTCGTAATGTCTAATAATCTGCACACCTCTCTCCATACCCATTAAGACACAATTTACTTCAACCGAATTGTACTGTAGTATATTAAAGGGGTGTCAATGATGAAAGGTCAAGTCACCAAGCACCAACGATTATGCACTGGTGTTTCAACCTCATAACTTTATTTTATTTACCAACACTAATCCCAACACCCTAGAAGAAGATATGTAGGGAGAGTCAAATCCCTCTCCCGCCACAGTGTCAACCCATGTCGTTGGGTTTGTGTTTAAAATATACACACACCCACGACACACAGGGGCAGCCATATTTTTGTGTTCCATATGCAAATTCTACTTCCCACTTAGTAATGCAGCACATTGTTGTACCTTGTACTTATTACAGGTGTGCTAGACCCGACAGGCTCTGTCCTATTGAAAGAAAAAACTCTCCACGTACTTTTAGGCCATAAAAAGACTCAAAACTCTCGGCAGCCGCTGATCATGGGATCTTTGCCTAGGCCTTAGGTCACATGAAGCCGCTCCCCTGAAGGAGTTTTTTTTCTAAGCAAATTCGTATTTTGGTACTTTATTCCAAACAATAATGTGATTTGGTAATGCTAGCCATTACCAAAAATGACTATTTTGTTTTTAATAACTGCAGTACCAAAATTAAATAATAATTTTAAGGACACACTAATAATGTCACCTATGACAGCAGTACGGGGAGAAGCTCCCTGTACTAGCTTGTCTTTTTTTTTTTTTTTTTTAAAGAGCAAGGCCCTGTGGGGAACATGTTACCCGTTTCACCCTAAAAACAGGTGGAACAGGTAACATGCTCCCACTGCTGCAGTCACTCCCTGCTGCCCTCTCTCTGTGACAGCAGTACGGGGAGAAGCTCCCTGTACTAGCTTGTCTTTTTTTTTTTTAAAGAGCACGGTCCTGCAGGGCTCCGCCCACACGTTTTGCATCATTTATTCACAGAGTTCCGAGAATTAATGAACTACAAGTCCCGACATCCTTTGCAGCTGGCGGCTTGTAGTGCTCAATGAACTACCAAGGCGTTGTTGAGCACTGCGGTAGTTCGAGTTTTCCTGTCAGTGTGAAACTGCCTGGCCATACGATGTACGGGCAGACGGCTTACACCGAGTCTGCAGGCGACCTGCATGGCATCAGCTATCTGTGTGCTGGTGCAATGCTTTTCAGGCTCCTAAAAAATGAAATAAAAATATTAAATGCACTTTTACCTGCAAACTTTTTTTTCTTTTTAAAGTTAACTTACCCTTTAATGTGATGAGATCATATTCAAACAACCATTGTATTGGTGCATTTAGCCTTAATTGGTCAACATAGAAAAATAGCAACATTAACTCCATCCTGCAACCCAAAAATGTTCTGCCATTCTTTTGTCTGCATTTTTAAACGAGAAACGAGACCTGGAACACTGCATGGCAGCTGCAGGGTGCACAGAGCAATTAGTACACAATTCCCTTGTGATTTAGCTTCTCTCTCTTCTAGAATCTGCAAACAGTCACTGTGTACTGAATGGGTTTCACCTGGAAGCACACACTCCAGATAAATCCAAGTCTAATGCTTGAACAAATAAATCAAAGCTTGCAAGTAGTGCCAAAGTGGTCCGGAAAAGCACAAAATGCAACTAAATCTGGATTAAGCATTCTGACATATTTAACCCTAATGAGGCAAAGTCCCCTTAAGCTCATTAGAGAGCTCGTCTAATCTACTGTCTGTGGTATATGGGAAAAGGAAGGAAAAATGTTCAAAAGATACAAACCTTGTTCTATAAAGGCTTCAATATATAACCTGTTCAAAAAGTGATGATATGCAATTTACAGTGACCTACAGCAACCAGATTCCAGTTTAAGGCTATGGGATCAGTAAGACTAATCCTGACAGGTTGCTACAGGTTTCTACACTTTGCACATTGCCCTTCATCATAACGAACGAGCCTTTTGGGTGTGCTACATGTATTAGGCCAATAAATCAATGCATATTCATTTTTCTCATGACATAAGGCACTAACCTGGGTCCTCAGGACAGAGGACACTCCCCATATAACTGGAAATCCATCGGTTCCTAAACATTGTTCCTCTGCCAGTAACACGGTGTCCTTATGTCAGACAGAACCCAAAGCCTCAGGATGCTTCCAGAGAGCTTCAGGAGAGAGCAATTTCCCAGCACTGCACTGAGCCTGTCAGGCTGGAGAGGCTGAGCACAGCGAACGCATAGCAATGGGCTGGAAAGCTGGAGGAACCCAAGCCAGTAATCAGATTACAAACAGAAATTAGGCACTCAAATGCGGATTGGGTCATAGGGACGGAGAGATGCTGGAAACTCCAACTCCAGCCAAATTAAAACACATGCTTCAGAAATGACAGATAAAAAAAAAAAAAAAAAAAAAAGAAAAAAGAAAAATCAGCAGGAAGTACAGGAGACTAGAAAATAAAAAAAAAGGAGTGTACTGGGCTCCTCCTTGCTATCATATTATCACACTAGTGCTACAGCCAGCCACAGATATTAAAGTCCAAGTCAACTTTCAGTTTAAAATCAGTTAAATGCATTCCACGAGAATCAAAACAAAAAATGTGTGCAAAGAGTAAATTACTTTTCTTTAAAAGGCAGCCACAGTGAGTTGAAAAGCTAATCCCCTTGCCAGCATGCTGAAAAGGACCACCCTAGATCGCTTTGTGGAAATAGTGGTCTCTCTGCACAGGTGCAACACCCCACACGCTGTCTGGAGAGCTCTAGCTCTGAGCAGGGGGTATTTCGGAATGCAGTCCTTCTCTACCACATGCTGGTAAAGGTCTTCTACTCGGGCCATTGCTGTCCAAAGAAAACACACCAAGACCCCGTTCACATGGGGTGGATTCCGCTCCGATCAGCGTGGGCGGATGACACATTTGTGCCCACACAGCTTCTGCAGCGTAGACATGGACAGACCCCGCACTGCTCCATGGCCGGCCTGGGAGTAAGGCTTCATTGTACACGGCACATTTTTACAACCTCTCCTGAACGATTTAACTTGACAGATAGTAAACCACGTTTAAAAACTTCTGTTTTGCCACGTTTATATGGCGTGTTTGCAAAAAAAGAAAAAAAATATTTTTAGAAATGGCCAAAAAAAAAAAAAAAAAAAACACCTATAAACGAAATGCGGGTTACGGCATTTAGCCGTGTTTGGCATCTGAACCCATTTTTTTGCTTTAGAACAGGGGTGCCCAACCAGTGGCCCGGGGGCCACATGTGGCCCGCGGAGCCCTCTGATGTGGCCCGCGACCTCCTGCTCTGGGATTGAATAGACAGAATACTGTTATTAAAGGTCAGTTTATTACTAGAAAAACAGTGTATATATGGGCATATCTTTTCTGCAGTGGTTACTGGGCTGCTTTCAAACTGATACGCAGGTGCAGAGCAGTTTACCTGCGGGTTACCTGCATTGAGACAGACTTCTATTATTATCTGTGAGTTTGGTGAGCTTTCTGAAAGTGCACCAAACCTGCAGAATATAATAGCAGTCTATTGCAAACTGCAGGAAAGCCAAAGGTACACTGCGTTGCACACGTGGTGCGGGTAAACCGCAGCGCATCAGTGTGAAAGCAGCCTTGGACCCCTTTCACACTGTCAGTCCGACCAATTGGACCCTCCATTCACCTCTAATTAGTGGCAGACATAAACAAACTTGTCTTCTACCATCCACTAAAAAGTAGTGGGCTGCGTCCGTGTCCGCTCTTCAAATGCAGAGTGGACACGGACATGCCATCCACTCGCTCCGCTCATTGTGGCCCGCGACCAGTTACCAAGCCGCTTAAGTGGCCCTCGCTCTTCAAAAGGTTGGGCACCCCTGCTTTAGAAGAAACGCTGTTAAATGCAACTGCCTAAAAACGTCAAACATTGAGTTCAGGGGCAGTTGAAAAAGCATCCAATTGCCTCTGAACGTACGTTTAGCAGCGCCCCGTGTACATGGGGCCTAAAACGAATTCTGCTGTCCGTTTACACCAGACTACCCTCTGATCTGCCTAAATGTAAGGACGGGTGCCCTTACATTTTTTTTTTGCAGACTGGATCGGTCCGGGTCCCGGAGGTATGCGGGTATAAATGCGGGACACAAGTCCATAAGAATGCATGGACCTGCCAAACAGGTCTGCCTGAAAAACTGACAGGCGGACCTGATTGGATCGCCCATGTAAAGCCTTTAGACTCTGTAAGCTGTTTTCATGCAACTGGAATGTATTTAAGCAGATTTAAACTGTTCTGTTGGGATTTAAAGGGTTAATTCACCCTTACCAAGAAAACTGCCTATGCAGATAAGGTGCGTCTGTAGATAAAAATAAACTGCACAGCTTTGACTAAAGTTGAATAAATGCCCTTTCTATAGGCGTGGCCCATTTACTTACCTCATCAAGCCGACCTGAAAACTCCCAGGACGTTACAAAGGCTGGCTATACATTATACAATTTTATGCTATAGTTTTCCTTTAGATTTACCAAAACCTTATAATACGAGGTCAAATATAAACACGTTCAATTTGCGTGCAGTCAGGCAGGCCCCGAGTACTACATATAGTCATGGCCGAAATTGTTGGCACCCCAGAAATCTTTCCAGAAAATCATGCATTTCTCACAGAAAAGTATTGCAGTAACACATGTTTTGCTATACTGTACACATGTTTATTCCCTTTGTGTGTATTGGAACAAAACAAAACAAAAAAAAAAAAAAAAAAAAAAAAGGGAGGAAAAAAGCAAATTGGACATAATGTCACACACAATTCCAAAAATGGGCTGGCTCAGTGTGAAAGAGGCCTTAGTGAACTTCTCTCCTTTTTTATCTGCTTTCAGGTGTGATTTTTATATTGCCCACACCTGTTACTTGCCCCAGGTGAGTTTAACCACTTGCCTACCAGGCACGAACACCTCCTTCCTGACCAAGCCATTTTTGAGCCTTCAGCACTGTCGCATTTTGAATGACAATTGCGCAGTCATGCAACGCTGTACCCAAATAACATTTTTATAATTTTTTTCCCACAGATAGAGCTTTATTTTGGTGGTATTTGATCGCCTCTGCGGTTATTTCTTGCACTATAAACAAAAGAAGAGGAACAAGTTTGAAAAAACATAATATTTTTTACTTTTTATTATAATATCCAAATTTATTTTTTTTTTTAACAAATTTTTTCCTCAGTTTAGGCCGATACGTATTCTTCTACATATTTTTGGTATAAAAAAAATAAATAAATCGCAATAAGCGTATATTGATTGGTTTGCCCAAAAGTTATAGCGTCTACAAAATAGGGGATAGATTTATGACATTTTTATTATTATTATTTTTTTTTACTAGTAATGGCGGCGATCTGCGATTTTTATCGTGACTGCGACATTGCGGCGGACATATCGGACACTTTTGACACATTTTTGGGACCATTCACATTTATACAGCGATCCGTGCTATAAAAATGCATTGATTACTGTATAAATGTGACTGGCGGGGAAGGGGCTAACACTAGGGGGCGCTGCAGGGGTTAATATGTTCCCTATATTAGTGATTCTAACTGTGGGGGGAGGGGAATGACTGGGGGAGGGGACCGATCGGTGTCCCCATGTACAAGGGACACACCATCTCCTCTCCAGTGATAGGACATGGATCTGTGCGTTTACACACACACAGATCCACGTCCTGCTCAGTTACTGGGCAATCGCGGGGGCCCGGCGGACATGCGCATCGGGTCCCCAGCCGATTTGGATTTGTGTGACATTATGTCCAATTTGCTTTTTTCCTCCCCTTTTTTTTTTTTTTTGTTTTGTTCCAATACACACAAAGGGAATAAACATGTGTATAGCAAAACATGTGTTACTGCAATACTTTTCTGTGAGAAATACTTGATTTTCTGGAAAAATTTCTGGGGTGCCAACAATTTCGGCCACGACTGTAGTTGAAGGTAAATCTAAAGGAAATTGAATAAGAAAATTGTATAATCTATGGCCAGCTTAACCACTTTCAGACCGGACCATTTTGCTGGCCAAAGACCAGACCACTTTTTGCGATTCGGCACTGCGTTGCTTTGACTGACAATTGCGCGGTCGTGTGACGTAGCTCCCAAACAAAAATTGACGTCCTTTCCCCCCCCCCCCCCCACAAATAAAGCTTTCCTTTGGTGGTATTTGATCACCCCTGAGATTTAAATTTTTTGCGCTATAAACAAAAAGAGAAAAAAATAAAAAAAACGCATTCTTTTTTGCTATAATAAATATCCCTCAAAAATGTATAAAAATTTTCCCTCAGTTTAGCCCAAAAAAAATAAAAAATAATCGCAATAAGCTATTGATTGGTTTGCGCAAAAGTTATAGCATTTACAAGATAGGGGATCGTTTTATGGCATTTTTTTTTTTTTTAAATTTTATTTTTTTTCTAGTAATGGCGGCGATCAGGGATTTTTATTGTGACTGCGACATTATGGCGGACACATCCCACATTTTTGGGACCATTGTCATTTATACAGTGAGACAATCGCGGGTATCCCCGCGGTGATCAAGTCCGCAGGACCCGCAAACGGACTCACAGAGGTCCCGACCAGCGCGCACGCGATGGCACAGCAGCAAATTTAAAGGGACGTACCTGTACGCCCATTTGCCTGTCCGGGCCATTCTGCCGACGTACATCTGTGTGCGCCGGTCGGGCACTGGTTAAAGCAGAAGGAAACCCATCTGTAAAACAGTTTCATTTCCGGCACGTACACTCCCATTGGTTGTGCTCTCAGCCAAACTGTCAAACCATCCAATGGCTGGTGTCATAACTAATCACATGCGCAGCATCATGGCAGTTGTAGATTAAAACAGAGGCAAAGATGGCAGCTTCCTTGGCTGAAAACCAATAGGGGGGTTTACTTACACTTTAGGCCCCTTTCACACTGGGGCGGTGAGCCGCGGTGACGGTAAGCAGCGCTATATTTAGCGCTGCTTTACCGTCGTTTTCACCGCGGTGTGCGGCCGCTCGCGGTGCGGTTTTTACCCCCGCGAGCGGCCAAAAAAGGGTTAAAACACCCCCCGCAGAGCGCCGCCGTAGCCGCGGTCTTGCCGCGGTAACCGCGGTATTGCCGCGGTCTCCCATTGTAATCAATGGGAAGGAGCGGCATAGTAGCGGTGAACACACCGCTCCTATCCCGCTCCAAAGCTGCTGCTAGCAGGACTTTTTTTGCCGTCCTGCTAGCGCACCGCTCCAGTGGGAAAGCCCGCCGGCTTTCACACTGGGAGTTAAAGGGGCAGGATATTTTCATGCGGTGAACAGGCGCTCGTTTTAGCGCTGCACCGCATGAAAAACGCCCCAGTGTGAAAGGGGCCTAAGAGAGGTCTAGCTGGTATGGATACCATCACAGGTGTGGGATCTCAGCTACTGCATTAAGGGAGAGAAAAACGCATGCTAGGAGGTTTGACTGAGAGCTCACTTCCGTGATGGTGAAAGTGAAACGTAATAGCTGGGCCATTACATAGCAACATACGGGGAGTTTTCAGGTCAGGCTTCATGAGGTATGCAAATGGCCCACACCTATAGCAAGGGCATTATTCATTTTTGGTCAAAGCTGCACAGCTTGGTTTTCATCTACAGACTTCCCTTATCTGCATAGGCAGTTTTTTGGTAAAGGTGAACTAACCCTTTGAAGCCCAACTCCAGAGAAAGTAAAAAGCATCCCTTGCCGTGGGTTAAATGCTTGTTTTGGACTAGGGGATGGGAAAAGCAGTTTTGATCACCTAAGCCTTCACTGCTGCAGCAGCTGGTGCTCCCCTACACTTCAACAGTGGGTGTTCTGTCCATCAGATGGATATATTCTGATTATCTGCATTTGTGTTGTTGTAAATGACATTTAATGTGGTTACCTTTTATAGGAATCATTTGCAGAGCTTAGGCGCCATCTAGCGTCCTTTTTTGGTATTGCTTCTGTGTGTATATTTTATTAATAAAGTTTATAACCTAGGAAGTACTTGGAAAGCAAAGTATTCTGGGTAAAGTCTCACAGGAAGAGACACATTCATCATGCTTTTCAGACTGCAAGAGGTCTTGTTTCAATCTCTTACCATCAATCCCTTATTGAACTTAAAAAAGTAAGTTTTACTGTCTCATATTGTACTGTGTATATTTGTCTTTGAAATGTATGCTAAATTTATGGGATATTGTACTTATCAAGGTTTATTCTTGTTATTTGTAGTTTCACCTAGCTTGTTCCAATAAACTGCGATCGAAGAAATATGGTATCATGTTTATGGGATAAGAATGGTTTAGCTGAATGTCCTTGAGACAGAACAGTGAAATTTTTAAGCTGACCTCTGAAGGGAAGATAAGCTGACTTCGGAAGTCTGTACAGCCTGGGGCTACACAGTACCATACAGTCAGAAGCCTTAAAGAAGCAGGCCTGTGGGAGGCAAAGCAAGCAGCCACGCTACACAGAGACACGCTCTGTCAAGCAGTACCGACACTAGAACGGTCTCTATACAGCAAGACAGCTTCTTCCCCGCAGCCATGTCTCACAGTAGAACATCTTCTTACAAAACACGATCACAAGCAAGCTCATCTAGGTCATCTGTCGCAAATGCAGCAGCTATCGCCCGTTCAAAAGCTGAAGCAGCAAGAGCCAGGGCCGCATTCGCAGACCAAGAGCTGCAGATGAAAAAAGAAAAGGCCCACCTTGAAGCAGAAAGGGCGAGACAGGAACAAGAGAGAGAGCAAGAAAGAGTACGCATAGAGCAAGAAAGAGTACGCATAGAGCAAGAAAGAGTACGCATAGAGCAAGAAAGAGTACGCATAGAGCAAGAAAGAGTACGCATGGAACAAGAGAGAGAGATGGAAAGAATACGCCTGGAAGACGAAAGAGCTCAGCAAGAGGCATCTCTGAAACTGCAGCAAGCTATCTTAGAAGCTAACATGGAGAAGCTGGCAGTGGAACGAGATGCTGCCGCCGCCATTGCAGAAGCAGAAGCTCTAGAAGCAGCCATCTACGATGAGCCAAGAACAGGTAGCAGCATACCAGGCCTAGAGGAAGAACACCAAGATTCCTTGCAACGCACGTCGGATTATGTCTACCAGCACTGTGACCCAAGCAGCATCCCACAACAAGAAATTAAACATGATGTCAGAGAGCCACACCAAATCAAGCAGCAACAAGACGACCTTGGACCCCAGTGCCACAGGCAAGAAAAATCTGACAGTGTTCCAGACGTTCCAGTCCCAACCAAACCTTCTACTCCACAAGGTACTCAACCTTCATACAAACATCAAACACCTGTCTTCACTCCAAAGGTGTATGCAACGAGCCGGTACGAACTGCCAACCGTATGCAAGTTTGAGCCCAGAGAGCCTAAAGAAGAGACTTCTATCAGGTATGCCTTTACACCGCACCACAATACACCAGCAGCCTACCCCAACGCCAATCAGGCTACTGTAGACTTTGCCAAGTTCCTGGCCAAACGCGAGTTAGTTACCCAAGGACTTGCCAAATTTAGTGATCGCCCTCAACACTACAGGGCGTGGCGATCCTCTTTCCAGAGTGTTATCCAAGGTCTAGATCTATCTTGCAGACAACAGATAGAACTCCTTGTAAAGTGGCTTGGCAATGATTCTGCTGAACACGCCAAAAGGATCAGAGACATTATTATAAACCACCCTGAGATAGGCCTTACAAACATCTGGAACAGACTGGATAGATGTTATGGCTCACCAGAGGCTATAGAGAGTACACTGTTTAAAAGGATAGAAGACTTTCCAAAAATACCTAGCATAGGTTATCAAAGACTCAGAGAATTCAGTGACCTATGTATGGAGTTACAAGTTGCTAAAGCGGAAGGTGACTTACCTGGCCTTTCTTATCTTGACTCTGCTAGAGGTATTAACTCCTTAGCTCAAAAACTTCCTTATGAGTTACACGAAAGATGGATTGCTCATGGCTGTAATTACAAACGGAAACACAATGTGCCCTTTCCACCATTTAGTGAGTTTGTGGACTTTGTAGACAGACAAGCAGGAACGAAAGATGACCCCAGCTTCATTTTTCCAGTGTCTTACATCACTTCTGCTGGCCCTAAGCAACTTAGGGCTCCAGTAGCAGTGCACAAAACTAACATTTCTTCTCACAGATTTGCAGAGTTTCAGCCAGAGGATCAAGTCAATGACCCTACGAAGTTCTGCCCTCTACATAAGATGCCACATCCTCTTCTGAAATGCAGAGCCTTCAGGACAAAGACCATCCAGGAACGCAAAGCTTTCCTCAAAGAGAACAACATCTGTTACAAGTGCTGCTCTTCGTCTACACACTTCGCCAAGGACTGTAAGGTCAGTGTCAAATGCACAGAGTGTGACAGCACAGAGCACCACACAGCTTTACACCCAAAGCCTACTCCAAGAACCTTCCCACCTGTCCATGGTGACAAGGAGCAAGGCAGGGAGACCAAAGACTCTAGTACAGATACCACAGCAATCACTTCACAGTGCACTGAAGTCTGCAAAGGAAGTACAGGTGGCAGATCTTGCTCTAAAATCTGTCTAGTGAAAGTTTACCCAAAGGGACGCAGAGACAAAGCAGTCAAGCTCTACGTCATTTTGGATGATCAGAGTAATAAGTCACTAGCCAGACCTGTGTTTTTTGACATTCTAAACCTTAAAGGCCCCAGCAGCCCCTACTCCCTTAGGACTTGTGCAGGTACAGTGGAAACGGCGGGGAGAAGAGCTGACGGCCTACAAATTGAATCTATGGATGGTAAGACATGCCTACCCTTACCGACCATAATAGAGTGCAACCAGATGCCAGACAACAGATCAGAGATTCCCACACCAGACGCAGCAGCTCACCAGACTCACTTGAAGGACATAGCACATCTCATACCAGAACTTGATGATCAGGCTCAGATAATCTTACTCCTAGGGAGGGATATCTTGCAAGTCCACAAAGTAAGGAAACTGATCAACGGTCCTAAAAGTGCTCCATATGCCCAAAAACTGGATCTTGGGTGGGTCATTATAGGTGATGTTTGCCTGGGAGGTGCACACAAACCGGCATCTGTTAATAATCTGCTCACTAGTACCCTCGAGAATGGTCGTCCTTCTCTTTTCCAACCCTGTCAAAATCGCATCCTCATAAAGGAGCTACCTCACAACAACCCTGTACCTCTTCCTTTCCTAAGTCCCCTCTGTGACAGCAATGCCTATGACAATGACCAAAGCGACTTAGGACACTCAGTGTTCAGGAGAACAAAGGAAGACAACCAGGTAGCAATGTCCATTGAGGATAGAATCTTCCTAGAGGTTATGGAAAGCAGTATGGAGAAAGACGTGTCTAATAACTGGGTAGCACCTCTTCCCTTTAGGCCACAAAGACAACGTTTGCCTAACAACAGGGAACTAGCATATAAACGCCTCACTTCCTTAAGACACAATCTGCAAAGGAAACCAGAGATGAGAGAACATTTCTTTTCCTTCATGGGCAAAATATTCCAAAATGGCCATGCTGAGGTAGCTCCAGACCTCAAAGACTCAGAAGAATGTTGGTACTTACCCATATTTGGCGTCTATCACCCTAAGAAGCCAGGGCAGATTAGAGTGGTGTTTGATTCCAGCGCCAAGCATGAAGGTGTCTCTCTAAATGATGTCCTTCTTTCTGGCCCTGACCTCAACAACAGACTATTGGGAGTACTTCTCCGCTTCCGCAAGGATTCAGTCGCATTCATGGCAGACATACAACAAATGTTCTATTGCTTTCTTGTTAAGGAAGAACACCGAAACTTTTTGAGGTTTCTCTGGTTCAGGGACAACAACCCCTTTGGAGACATCACAGAATACCGCATGAAGGTGCACATATTTGGCAACAGCCCTTCCCCTGCAGTTGCTATATATGGCCTCAGACACTCTGCTAGAGTGGGAGAGTCAGAGTATGGGTCAGATGTCAGACAATTTGTGGACAAGGATTTCTATGTAGATGATTGCTTGAAATCACTACCCACAAATGAAGCCGCAATCAGTCTCCTCAAAAGAACTCAGGCAATGCTTGCGTGTTCCAACTTAAGGCTCCACAAGATTGCTTCCAACAGTAGAGAAGTTTTAGAAGCCTTTCCTGTCCAAGACCATTCCAACGAGTTAAAGGACTTAGATCTAGGCACAGACTCACTCCCCATGCAACGCAGCCTTGGTTTGCTTTGGGACTTAAGATCTGACACCTTCACTTTCCAAGTAAACACAGAGGAAAAACCCTTTACCCGTAGAGGTGTCCTGTCTACCATAAACAGCCTATACGATCCTTTAGGCTTTGCAGCACCTGTCACCATCCAGGGTAAGGCACTACTCAGAGACTTAACCTGTGAGTCGCTAGATTGGGACCACCCTCTCCCCACCGACAGGAAGAACCTATGGCTAGAGTGGAAGAACTCACTAACAGCGCTATCCAATCTTAAAATTCCACGCCCATATGCACCTCTGTCATCTGCAGATGTTCAGATGCAAAGACTTTGTGTGTTTGCGGATGCTTCTGTTAAAGCAATTGCTGCTGTAGCTTACCTGAAAACCATAGACACTAAAGGACAAAGCCACATAGGGTTTGTAATGGGAAAAGCAAAACTTGCACCACTGCCTGAACACACCATACCCAGGCTGGACACTTCAAGTTTCATTAATTCTCTTAGACGTTTCATTGCAATCCGAGGCCCAGTGAAACTCATTCGCTCTGACAGAGGATCTAACTTTGTAGGAGCAGTAAAAGAACTGCAAATTCCTTCCAACTTGGACATCCCCAGTGTAAAAAGGTATTTGAGTAAGCAAGACTGCACGTGGATCTTCAATCCACCTCACTCTTCTCACATGGGAGGTGTGTGGGAGAGGATGATAGGCATAGCCCGCAGAATTCTTGACTCTATCTTCCTACAAGTAGGAACTGCAAGGCTTACTCACGAGTGTTTAGTGACATTTATGGCAGAGGTTACAGCCATCATTAACGCCAGACCCTTAACTTCAATTTCAAGTGACTCTGAAGATCCAATGGTTCTCACACCTACCATGTTGCTCACGCAAAAGACTGGTCTTGTAGGTACTCCAGCTGGAGAGTTTTGTGAGAAGGACCTTTACAAACGTCAATGGAGACAAGTTCAAACTCTTGCCAACACCTTCTGGAGTCGGTGGAGGGAGCAATACACATCTACTCTTCAACTAAGGAGGAAGTGGCACTCAGAAAAACCCAACCTTAAACTTGGTGATGTTGTGCTCATGAGAGATTGCCAGACACTAAGGAACATGTGGCCTTTAGGTCTAGTCACCAAAGTACTGCCAAGCAAAGATAATCTTGTCCGTAAGGTCGAGGTCAAGACCTTTCAACAGAATGAGGCTAAAGTGTTCTTGAGACCAGTGACTGAACTTGTTCTGTTACTTTCTACGGAGGACTCTGTTAGTGACGTCACTTGACGTCAGGCGGGGAGTGTTCTGTCCATCAGATGGATATATTCTGATTATCTGCATTTGTGTTGTTGTAAATGACATTTAATGTTGTTACCTTTTATAGGAATCATTTGCAGAGCTTAGGCGCCATCTAGCGTCCTTTTTTGGTATTGCTTCTGTGTGTATATTTTATTAATAAAGTTTATAACCTAGGAAGTACTTGGAAAGCAAAGTATTCTGGGTAAAGTCTCACAGGAAGAGACACATTCATCATGCTTTTCAGACTGCAAGAGGTCTTGTTTCAATCTCTTACCATCAATCCCTTATTGAACTTAAAAAAGTAAGTTTTACTGTCTCATATTGTACTGTGTATATTTGTCTTTGAAATGTATGCTAAATTTATGGGATATTGTACTTATCAAGGTTTATTCTTGTTATTTGTAGTTTCACCTAGCTTGTTCCAATAAACTGCGATCGAAGAAATATGGTATCATGTTTATGGGATAAGAATGGTTTAGCTGAATGTCCTTGAGACAGAACAGTGGGGTTGTTCCTTGGTGTCCTCACATCCAGTGTCAGGCTATGGGTACTGAACTGGTCTTGATGTCAGAGGGCCAGCTACCACCAGAGCACAGGGGAGAAGAGGCTGTAGGGATCCGTCTTGCAGAGTGGAGGAGCCTGTGGGAGCGGAGGATCAGGTGAGTCAAACGGCTTTTCTTGTTCCCGTAAATCTAAACTAGCCTTTAACCCATTGTTTCTAAACTCTTCAGTCAAGACACCCTTTAAAATTCTGCACAAATCTCAAGGTACCCCATTCTAAGATGTAAAAAAAATAAAACTAAATAGTTTTACATAATGCAGCAACATCCACTTACATAGGAGACCCAACGTTGGAGGCGATTTATTCTTCCAACTCAAATACACTTTAGCACACTGGTATTGACTAGTATTCCAATGTTGCTCTTATTCCTCAGTTTCTCTCCCTCCCTCAGCTAATGTGACCCCAGCTCTGACAGGGAGCCGCATGGGAGATGGATGCTGTGCCTGACATTCCCCTTATCAACCAATGCCATCTTTGGTTGTTAGGACGCCAGCGGGCAGAAAGTTGTAAAGGTGCACAATGAAAACCTGTGGCTTTGTGTAACTAAAAAAAAGGCAGGCTTGATCCACCAGCTGGCTTGTATACAGTTTTTGAGCAATTTTTTTACATTTTGCCAAGGAACCCATAAAAATAAAAAACCTGCAGGCACCCCAAGGTGCCTGGGCACCCTGGTTGAAAAAGGCAGATTTAACCCTTGCAATGCAGGGGCAGCTCAAGGGCAAGGGAGAAATTTAACGTTCCCCAGAGTTCATCTGTAAAAACTTTTACCAAACAGTATGCCAGAAACCCTTGCCAGGAACAGCAGGTAATTTTTCGCACCTTTTGAATAGATATCAAACTCCTTTCTATTGTTTAACAGAATAAAAAGGAAGTTCATCGTTTGAGTTTACATTCACTTTAACCACTAGAGATTTTAGTAGCATGATGACTTAATACAAACCACCCATGTGCTTCTACAGTAAGCCCAGGTCATATTCGCAAGTGACATAGGGGTCAGCAGCAACCAAATCTAAAACTGTTTTGGACCACTGCAATTTATTCAGAAACTTTGAGAGAAGTCCAGGAGAAGAGAATTTTGTACATGATAAAGTGGGTCATATGCCAGGGTCAGTGCATCATTCTTGTCCCAGTGGTACAATAGCAATCAGCTAAAAAAGGTATCTGAGCAGATGATATCACCAAATGTACAAACACCTGGCCTGGAAATATTAATTAAATAATCTTAGTCTTTATTTTACTTCATATTTCCCATTTGAATTCATTAATGCTTGCCAGGTGGATAAAGCCCTGCTGACTCAGAACACTTCCTCTTATAGCTGGCTGATTGCCTCTCTAATAATTCATAGCGTTGCCTCTAGCGGACACATGAGGCTTTGTGGCCTGGCAGCACAGCTTGTGTTATGTTCCGTTTACTCCAATTTGTACATTGTATTAAAAAAAGGGTAACTTCACTCTCATAGGAATAAAAAAAATAGCAAAAAACACAGCATACGCAATTGCGACTCAAGTCATATTTAGTTGAATGTTATTTAAAATGGGGGCGTGGCTTACTCATGGTAGCGTGAAGACATCTTCTCCGGATCTCTGCACGGACTGAGACCGAGACCCACCAGATTGATTGCACAGCTGAGCCGTTTTTTCATGCCAAAGGACAGCAAACACCCGCCGGCCACTGGGGAATCGAGGGGTACCGAGATTACCCACTACTTCCTTCGGCAACATGCGTTCTCTTCTCCCGTGGCACTGTCCAAGATGGTGCCGCAAGTTACCCCAGCGAGCGCCGCCAATGCTAGCAAGCAAACCAAACCAGCAGGGACTGCAGGAGACCTGTCGTCCACCGCCGCACGACCGCCCTCCCCTATACTGTCCCCGGATCGCCAGCAGTCAGACACAGTATGACAGTCATATGGAGGGGCAAGCGGCCGCACAGAGGGTGCTCTCTTGCAGTGCTGCCCACTAAACAGGACCTGCAGACTATGGCGACTTCCATTGTCAATGCTCACAAGGGAGCTTTATGATCTCTGCCAGCAGGTGGACACAGTAAAATAACGGGTGACGGACCTGGAATTTTCTTCTAATGCCAGGGAGGCCCGCATCACCACTTTGGAGTCAGAACATCCGGCCTTCCGCCACCATCTTATTGAAGTCCAGTTGTGGCCAGATGGGGAGAATAGGAGCAGGAGAAACAATCTGCACCTCCGCGGTATCCAATGGGGCCATCATGGGCCAGGATCTACGCACCACGGTCGTGGCTATTCTTAACCAGGTACTGGGCCAACCCCCTCCAGCGAACTAGAGTTGGACAGGGTGCACCAAGTCCCAGGCCCCCTTCCTCAGCCACACAGGGCCCTGCTCACCTGGACCCCCTGCGTAGCGTCCTGTGCCGGGTCCATTTTACCGTTAAGGAGAGCCTACGCCAGGCCTGGTCAAGGTCCCCATTGATTTAGACAGAGCTCTCATATACGGATAAACCCGGATGTCTCCAGGCAAACCCGGGCCCTGCAGGGGCTTGTGCAACCTTTCCTCTAAGTAATTTGTGAAGCTGAAGCTACTTATCGCTAGGGCCACCCTTTTCATTTAATTGTGCAAAAGCAGGTAACTGACTTCTACCTTCGCTCCCCAGACCAACTACCAGGGCTGTTCAACTTCCTAGACAAATCTGCTATCAGCATCCAATTGGCATGACTATTTGCTCACCCATGAGGCACTCGGCCCTCCAGTACCCAGACCACAGAGGATCAGGCGACCCCGTTCTTGTGCTTCAAGTTGTGAGGCCCTCAAACCCACTCCAACCTCTTCTGAGGCCGGACCTCTTCTTCTGTCTCATTAGCTGGTAAGACACTGTAAAAATCAGACAGACACACGTTCCAACACCTGCCGTGTGGATCCCCTCAGGGAGACCCAGCAACTTTAGGCTGAACAAACTGGATATTATTCTCCTTGCCATGTTCCCAGCCCTTGGGCTTTGCAGACAAGTACACTGATATTTCTCTGCTGAATAATGAACCCCCCTGTTGCACTCCTGGCCACCTGACTATTGGTCTTGAGCCTATTTGTTGGGTTGGGGGGGGGGGGGGGGCGTTGTGGTCTATGCCACTACCCCCCCCCCCATCCGTCACAGGTGTTGAGGGGGGTGACCCGTGCACGGGACTAAGGGGTCTGCTGACAGGTTCCACACACCCGATACCTATTCCCCCCTCCTTTGTCAGATTTGACTGTTCTGGTGACCCCCCCTGTGGCGTCGCTTAAATGGGGTTTCGACCTTTACAGATCCCCTATATTTCTAGACCCCCCCCCCCCCAGCAGTTCTTGCGTTTTGTTAATTTGTGGCTGGGGTGATGGGACCTGTCTAGTAGGGGTTTGTATTCCATAATAGTACCACTGTTGGCTGCCTATACTGCTCTTTATCCTCACAGGTGAAGTGTGCACTTAGATTCTCCGTGCTGGTGCCCTGGGGAGTGGTAAAAAGGAGCTACATTCCTTCTGTTCTCTATGCTGCCCGCCTGGAGTCTCTTTGATTTGAATGTTTCCCCTGGGTTCACCACCACAGTATGGTCCCAGTTAATGGCTCTCTCTTATCCTGCTTTCCGTGTTTGATATCTGCACCCATTTGTTCATTAATTTAGTTATAATATGGTTCTTGCTGTTCTCGCCTCGTGCATCTCCAAATGTTTTGTTTTTTGCAGTTTAGTTGCTCGATTTGGGCGACTTCTAGCACTCCATTCACACTCCCCCACAAATAGGGTGGACTCCTGCTTGGGCACTATTGGTGCTTGGCCAGAGTCGTCAGATTACGTTCAATTCCATTTCCCGTTTGGTTGGTGGGGGAGATGGGTCTCTTTAAGGTCACCTCCCTCCTCAATGTGAGAGGTCTTAACACGCCAGAGAAATGCTCTCAGCTGTTGGCAGATTTGAGGAAACATTACATGAAAAAATTTCCGTGGCGACCATATCCCTAAATTGACTAATGGTGCTTTTTCAACGGCATATCACAGTGTTTCTCCCATCTCCAAATTGAAAGGGTAAGCATCCTGTTGGCCAAATCGGATTTTAAAGGCACAACGGATGAACACCCAGGGTCGTTTTCTCCTCCTGAGTGGGGAAGGTGTCCGACGTGCGTGTCACCTTTGCTAATGTTTATTTTCTGAACGTGGACCACCCCCAGGTTTCTAAAGGGGGCTCCTACCATAGCTCTAAGTTCGCGGAAAGGTCTCTGTATCTTTGCGGGCGACCTTAACTTTGCCATGTACCCACCTACTGGATGTTTCACGGGGCTCCTCACACCCCCTCCCCATTCTCGTCTTCAGTGGATGAAGTCGGACCTGCAGACACTGCATCTGGTTGATCCCTGGTGGTTGTTACACCCGCAGGACCGTGACGATTCCTTTGTCTCCCAGGTACATGACTACTACTCATGGCTTGACTAACTCTTGATAATGCACAAAGATCTATCCAGAGTAGTGTCTACCTTTATTGATGTCATCTCTTTCTGATCATGCCCCAATTCACCTGACACTTCAACTGGGCCCAGTGTCCCAGACCCCTCCATCCTGGAGACTAAATAAGTCTCTGCTCCAATCAGAAGAGATCCGTTCCGAGCCACTTACCGCCTTGCGGGAGTACTTCATCAATGGTGTGGGAGGCCCATAAGACAGTCGTTCGGGGCGCACTGATCAGGGTGGGAGCTCTCCTTAAAAAGGGAGAGGTCTCGCCGTATAGAATAACTTTTTGCCCAGATGCGTCGTTTGGAATGCTCCCATAAGGCCACTCTTGCCCGCTACACTTACCAAGATCTCCTTTGTGAGGCACTTGGAGCGCTCATATTCCACAAAACAAAGCAAAAACTGGCCTGGGCACATCGTATAAATGTACAAATTCAACAAACCGGGAACATTGCTAGCACGAGCATTGCAGGGGTCCCCACACACGAAAAAAAAAAACATATTTCTTCCATCGTGGCTCCCTCTGGACAGAGGTTGTCTACTTCCTCCGATATGGCAGCGGCGTTTAGGTCCTTCTATGAGGGCCTTTACAACTTGGGTAATGCCACCCCCTCCGATTCCACCTCTCACAACAGAACTGTCTCACAGTCCTACCTAGCCTCTGGCATGCCCTTGCTTCCACTTGCAGTACAAGAGGAACTGGAAGAGCCCATCACAATTGAGGAGTTGCCACACTGATTCCTACCACACTGGCCGACAACTCAGTATGGAGCCAACCTGTTACCAAAAAAATTTTAAACGGGGGCGCGGGCCCCATAAAGTATAGGCCCCACCTTCAGGTTCAGGACGGTTCCCGGGGTCTCAGACTCACTTATTTGTTTTTGGTCCATTTTTTATTTTTTTTTTTTTCGTTCTCTAGCTTTTCCATCTTGTTACACCTCAGTACTTACCCGCTCCTCCTTTCTTACTTTATAAACCCCACCACCACCGGATTCGGCTGCAACGAAAGGGTCGCCTGGACAGTCGCCTCTGCTGCAACATGGCCACTGCAAAGCAAGACCTATACACAAGAACTGTCAATTTTCACCCATAGAACACATGATAGACCCCCAGGGTCGCTATGTGTTTTTAGTGCTATCTCTGGGAGGAGACTAGACGCTAGATACCTCAACTGTATCGCCTTCTTGAGACACTTTCGTAGGTCCCTCCAGAGGTTCACTTTAGCTACTACTCCAGTGTGCATAAAATATACACCAGGATCGACTTGCTACTGGTTGACCAAAGCTCCCTAGACCTAATACTAGAAGCAACTATTGACCGGATAACAATCTCAGACCATGCCCCTGTGACAATTACTCTCTCACTAGCTCAGGCCATGACTAAAGCAAGGACATGGAAACTTAACGAAAACCTGTTAGATGACATAGGAGTGGTGGCGGGGGTTAGGGAGACCTTGACACACTATTTCGCTGAAAACAATAATGGGGAGGTTAATGAAGGCACCCTATGGGAGGGCCACAAGTGAGGGGCACTTTTATAGCCATGGGAGCAAAACTCAACAAGGCTAGGCAGGCGGACTTCCAGAGAGTATTGCGGGAGCTCCAGCTAGCAGAGATCAAACATAAACATTCGTCAGGTCCCGAAGAGCTTAAGCGACTGACAGAACTAAGGCAGCTCTTTTCCAAACTACTGGACCGTAGAATAAATCGCAAATTACGCTACTTAGCCCACACTTATTATGAGCACGGGAACAAGTGCGGCAGGTTGCTGGCTCGAGCTCTCCGCAAAAAAAGACTCATGGCACACGTCCATAAATTACACTCCTCTACGGGAGAACCCGCACAACACACCTCCAAAATAGCAGCCTTGTTCCGTGAATACTACGAGAAACCTATATAACTGAACCCCTCCTCCTCGCCCACTGAGATAGAAGCTAAAAGGTCTCCTCGCGTTAGACTGGGATTTTCTGAACACTGTACTCCAGGGCACTGGGCTAGGACCACGTATGTTACGTTGGATCTCTGCTCTGTATGTATCCCCCACAGCACAGGTCAAGGTGAACGGAGGTCTCTCCTCGCCATTCCCCATCCGAAACGGCACGAGACAGGGATGCCCGCTCTCACCCCTCCTGTTCGCGCTGGTCTTGGAACCCCTATTACAGAAAGTTAGAAATAACCAAAATATCAGAGGGGTGCAGGTGGGCTCCACTGAGCATAAGCTCTCTGCATACGCAGATGACATACAATTTCAAGTAGCGGAACCCCAGGTCTCGTTGCCGAATCTGATGAGGGAATTAACTGCATACGGAGAGATATCCAACTTCCGTATAAATTTCACAAAATCTGAAATACTCCCAGTCACCATCCCACCGTCCATGACAGATACACTAAAAGGATCGTTCCCATTCACTTGGGCCTCCCCCTCCATGAAATATCTCGGCGTCCAGCTTACAGACAGGCCCAGACTCCCTGTACGCACATAATTACGCACCATTGCTCAAGAAGATCTCACAAGATCTTCTACAATGGGACAGGACGCACTTTACATGGCTGGGTCGGACGAACATCATAAAGATGACGATATTACCACGCATTCTTTTTATGCTTCAAATGGTACCAGTACACCTGCCAAAACGCTTCTTTACCGAGCTACGTAGCTCATTCATTAAGTTTGTATGGGGGGGCAAGAAGCCCCGTCTGGCTATGGCAACGCTCCAAAGAAACAAGATGAGGGGGGTCTGGGAATACCTAACATCCCCCAGTACTATCAAGCGATCGCTTTACAGCGACTCTTAAACTGGAAATTCCATGCGTCAACTAAACTGTGGGTCCCCCTGGAGAAGACGATGGCAGGCAGAGATTTGGCGGGTGCCCCCTGGGTCCCCGCTAGGGATAGAGGATTTTCAGACTGGGTCTCACCCTTGACTGTTCACTCCCTATAAATATGGGACAGAGTGAACGCCCGCTTAACTCTAGCCCCACAGATATCTCCATTGACCCCGGTGTGTGGATACCCGTGGTTTTCTCCGGGGGAACAGGCAGCAGCACTGGGCACATGGACTAGAGATAGTGACGTCAGGCTAACAAAATTACTGGAGGGAGACTCAGTGATGCCACTGGCCACCCTGAGGGAACGCTACGGCAGCTTCCCCTTTGATTTCTGGAGACACCGTCAACTTGCGACCTTTGTAGCTAAACGCCACAGACAAACCAATCAGAACCACGTTGACGGAATTTGAAAGCATTTGGTCAGCTGCTGACCCAATGCCTCACATGATTTCGGCACTGTATAGACTGTTGGAAACAGCGACCCCCAACCCCAAGCCCCTTTACATCAAGGAGTGGGAAAGAGACCTACAACTTGAATTTACAGAAGAACAACTCAGCCACCTTTACCGCTTGACCCACTCGAGCTCCATAGACGCCAAAACACAAGAAAATAACTTTAAAATACTGTCAAGATGGTATAGGGTCCCCACTACCTTAGCTAGAATTTTCCCCACTGTATCTGACCTCTGCTGGAGGGGATGTGGGATGAAAGGCACATTCCTACACATTTGGTGGGAATGCCCAATACTGAGGCCATTCTGGTCTATGGTGAACAAACATGTCTCTGACAGCTTGGGAATAGACGTCCCGGACCTGCCGAAACACTTCCTGCTCCATGTGCCCCCCATATCTCTGTCTCGCTACAAAAAAAGCGCTCTCCCCCACCTCCTATACGCAGCTAAACGGCTAATTCCAATACATTGGAAGAGTGCACAGATCCCCAGCGAACAAGACTGGCTGGCCACCTGCCGAGACACTAGAGACAAATTTGAGCTTACGTGGGCAGCATGGAGAGCCCACACGCAAGAGACAGACTGGGCCCCCTCTAGCCTAGATATTGCGCTACTTGCACTAGCAGACCCTTCCTTTCAGAGACTTGTCCAGGCGAACCATCCGTCAGCGCCCCCCCCCCCCTCTCCTCTCTTCCCCATTTGCTCCCCCCTACCCTCCCCAGATGTCCCCCCCCCCCCCCCCCCCCCCCCTCTGATGCCCCCCCCCCCCCCCCCCCTCTGATTTTTTTTTTTTCCATGTATGTGTTGTGCTGTTACCTTGTTAATATTTGAAAATGAAAATAAAAATTATACAAAAAAAAAAAAATGTACAAATTCAACAAACCGGGAACATTGCTAGCACGAGCATTGCAGGGGTCCCCACACACGAAAAAAAAAATATATTTCTTCCATCGTGGCTCCCTCTGGACAGAGGTTGTCTACTTCCTCCGATATGGCAGCGGCGTTTAGGACCTTCTATGAGGGCCTTTACAACTTGGGTAATGCCACCCCCTCAGATTCCACCTCTCACAACAGAACTGTCTCACAGTCCTACCTAGCCTCTGGCATGCCCTTGCTTCCACTTGCAGTACAAGAGGAACTGGAAGAGCCCATCACAATTGAGGAGTTGCCACACTGGCTCATTGGAAACCTACCAAAAAAATAAAAATAAAGTATCCCTTCAGGACACCATTGCAGGAGAGAGAGCTTGCATGTGACATACAATAAAATCTGAACCAATGCTGCTGGACTGGCTGCTCCTCATCTAGATTTAGTTGATTAGGTTATTGCTGAGGCTGCAATACATGACACGAGTTTAAAGCTCCTGAAGACAAGTTCTACAGTCACAGCATATACTTTCACTTTATAACATTAGCATTGTAGTAGTAGAGTAAAAATGGTTATTTTTGACATTCCAATATCTAAAGATCTCCTTTCATGCTGTGAGTGCTGCCTGTCTGGGTGGCCATCTTTCTACGAGTTCCTGGATTCCCTGCATGCTTTGTAGTTTCTCCTCTACAGTTTATTCAATATCAAAGACTACATATCCCGGGGTACCTTACTGCCTACAAGTTGTGATTCCTGTACTAACTCCGCCTCCTGAAACTCCTCCTCTCAGCACCTCTATAGGTCTGAGGGCAGGGTCTCTGAAATGTGTGCCACAGCAGTGCCCACTCATAGGGCATAGTGACTACGGGTCACAGAATTCAAGGAAATAAACGTAAAGTTCAAAGTACGTTTACAAGTTTCAAGATCAGATATAGACTACAAATAATTGAAATACAAAAGTGGACATTGATACACAATCCTAAATTTTGACCATAAATACGCCTCCTAAAGAGTATGACAAACGTGTGTCTATTTATTGGTTTTCCCTCATTTATATTGGACAACGGGGAACATTCTTCAATCTATTGCCTAAGGAGACAGAGCCCATCTGAAAGTTATTACTGCCTGAGAAACAAATATTTAAACTGGACAGCTAAGAAATGAGTATAAACTTTAAAAATCAGTTATAGTGACAGATTGGCTGCACAAAATGACAACCAACAGAGGAGAAGAAAAAAAGTTGCAAGACGGTCAACGGCTTGTTAAAATTCTTTTAATGAGTAATTATGCCTAATTGCTGCCCCATTTTATAGGACCATAACTAGAATCTTTAAGCAGATCTGTGTGCCAAGTCACGCGACGGCTGGCTTTTAATGAGGTGAGTAAACCTGGGCACCCAACTACTCTGCTACAATAGGCAGACATGAAAAATCACACAAGGGATTTATACTTATCTGCATTACCCCCAAATGTGGCTTTGATATTAATAGGCACATTCATATGTGGCAACACTGCATGACCTACAACAGTATTTTATGACTATTAGAAGCACGATAACAACTATGGGTCACAGTTCTGTACTCGTAGCAACAAATCGGTCATTTTGGTAGCCCATTTTTGGATGGTATATTGGATTGGCTGGGCCCACAAACTGGTTACCAGCAAAACTATGCAGGCGACAGGATAAAGCATTCACTAAGCTACTAATGCTATCCAGTAAGCAATGCAACTGTGCCAACATTTAGTGCCATCCTATGCCAGGGGTGTCAAACTCAATTTCATCACAGGCCGCATCAGCATTATGGTTGCCCTCAAAGGGATGGTTGTATCTGTATGACTAGATGTCCAGAGCACCGCGCCTCCCTTAGATATTAAGAGCCTCACCATCATAAGTCCTGACCCTTACATCAACGTGCACCCCCCTCCCTTAGCTTTGTCTGCTTCTGGGAAGCGGAAAGTGCAGGGGCTGGAGGAGGGCTGGAGTCAGCTGCCAGGGTCTGCTGAGGCCAGGGAGGCATAACCAATCACATTTATACTTCCAAGGTTGGTTTGAATCAAATTGGAGGCTGTGAGAAAAAGTAGAATTAGAGGCTATAATTTTTCAGTTTAGATAGAGCAAGAAAAGGTTACAACTCCTGTCAATTTTTATTTTTTGACACCTGTGTTCTATTGGGAGAATCGCTTTCACTTCCTGCCCATATCCAAAACAGGAAGTGAAAGGAAATCCCTCCCAAATTAGGGGAATTCCATGGGGACCCCCAGGTCACCAGCACTAGTGTCCTTATTGGAAGATTTCCCCTCTATTACTTATCTGGGGACAACCCAAAAATTTTGATTTTCTTTAACTTTCACTAATGGTAAACCGGAAAATAGGAGAGGGTGAATCTTCCTAATGGGAATACAGACAGAAATAAAACCTGACAAGTGTTCTAATCCCTCTCCAAAAAAAAAAAAGGGGGGGATGAGGTTTTGCCTTTAGCTATACTTGAAACCCCTTCTGCCGAACAAACATATATATTTGGCCTCATAGAAGTCAGTCCTTTTTTTGTGGGGCTGCATGTGCTGAGAGCGGTCCGCACAGCGTGCTGCCAGCAAAGACAAAGCTGTCACCAACAGCTTCAGGTCTTGTACTAATAAGGAACTGGTCCTCCTTAGTTCCAAATCACCCAATCGCTGTGATCATTCACTATACAGCCCATCCCTGTTTTTTTCTTCCCCTTTAAATTGGAGAGATAGAGATAATACATACATACATACACACACACACACACACACACACACACACACACACACACCTTCTCCTAGCTGGAGGAGAAAATTGTGTAAAAAAAAAAAAAAAAAAAAAAAAAAGGGGGGTTTGTACGCAGAGCATACTTGCACATTATGGCTCCCCCCCTCCTACTGTGTTCTCTACTGGCGATGATGGGTTCAGGACCCTGCCATTAAAATGTTTACAATGATCCTCTTCAACAAATGATAAATGCATGCGCACAAGGGAAAAATAAAATCCAGGAGCCAGAAAAACTTTTTTTTTTTTTTTTTTTTTTTGCCAAAAGAAAACCTAAGTGTCTTCTCCAGAGAGAAAAAAAAAAAAAATTCTACCTTCTGGTGATTGACATCATCCACATCTGTGTAGATGTAACTTTCCATACCCACACAGGAAAGAGAATCTTCAGTCCACCCCCCATCAAAAAAATAAAAAGATTATTAACTCCGCAGCAAAAATTACTATATCTGCTGCCCTATAATAGGACAGTGATGTTCCCACCAGGGCTGGTTCTTCATCAGTCTTCAGGTTCCCATTGCCACCACGTCTAGTGCAGGAAGCCAGCTGCGACTCCTGTGAAAGGTCTCCCAGATTTCTGGGACCTGTAGTGTATCGCACAACTTCCGCTCAGGTCTTCGAAGTGGGAAAGGATACCCATCAAAACTAGGTACACACTCTCGTCATTCAAACAAGTGGGAAAAATTGGGGATTTTTTTTTTTACTTTCACAGATAAGGGTAAAATAGAGAGGTTGAAACTTTCTAACGGGGGACACAGACAAAAACTGACACAGGGGTTCTAATCCATCGCCAATCTATCCAAAAAAAAAAGAAGAAAAAGCGTTGCTTTTAATAAGCAGAGTTGTAAAATTAAGAAAAGGTCGATTTTTACTTTTTATTGATGTTAGTGAACAGGACAATGTCCCAGACCCCAAAAAATGTAATCTTCCCAACAGGGTGCAGTTGAAGGCCAAAAAAAAAATTTTTTTTATAATATAAATTATATATATTATATAATATATATATATATATATATATATATATATATATATATATATATTAATAAAAAAATAAATAAAAAGAAGACAGACAGGTGTTCTCTTCCCTACTTTAGCCAAAGATGAACAAAAATGTTTTGGCTGCGGCTATACCTTAAAATCATGTTGCGTTTTAATAAATCCAGCTGTTACATTTATTCCCTTAATGGTTCATAATTCAAAATGTATGTCTTACAATAGAAAGTAAACGCATTACAACTTTTGCAAAAAACAGAAGCCGCCCAGAAACCTCAGAGCCTTCCGTCTCCCTCTCCATTTACAGAATGTTCCACTGGCATTCTCACTTTCCTCATTAGATGTTATTTATGTCATCCTAAAACACACTTTGGAAATGCTTGGCATGGGAGTGAGATCATCCCATTGCTAAGAATCCCTCCCCATATATGAATAATGGCCGTGTGACACATGACATCTCAGCTCATCACATCAAAGAAATAGAATGGAAAACACAGCGGAGCTCTTCTCATCTTAAAAAAAAGGGACATCATACCCACATCACTAACATATCTATGTACGAGAGTTTTCCTTAAAAAAAAAAAAAAAAAAAAAAAAAAAAACACTCCTTCATACATTACTAGGAGGTTACCACAAAAAAAAAACATTATGAAGGTGATCCATGGGGATACTTCAACACAAAGCTTCTTGCACAGTAATGCATCAAAAAAAATAATTTATGTTGCCCAACATGGCAGCTCACATAGGGCAGGATGTAAAACACATTTCAACCATCTTCATTTTTCGAAAAAATGTAAATACTCAAAGTATTTCTAAAGGCAAAACTTTAGTTCGGAACAAATTTTAAGTCCACCCTAGAAAAGTAGTCGAGGGGATGGAGTGGAAATCTTTACATGGGGACATTCGTTTTGGTGACCTGGAGGGCACCAAAGGATTCCCTTCATTTACAGGGATCTCCTCTCACTTCCCGTATTGGCTATGGAAGTGAAGGTAATATTTTCCTAATATGGCACAGGTGGCAAAAAGCTGACAGGGGTTATACCCTTCCCATACTCTATCCAAAACGATAAAAAAAAAAAAAAAGAAGTTTTGCCTATTGTTCTACTTACCTGTAGTAAATGTTCTTATAAGTTCTCACAATATGCACAAAAGATCCCTTTTTCGTTTAGTTAATTCAAATACAATGGATGCCAGGACCATAACTACAAGATACTGTCTAGATATCACTGCCCGATCTTACACACAAGGTCCCGTTGTCACCAGATTCCCATTACACAGCAGCCATGGGTCAGGTACTGCAGATCATTGGCACAAAAACAGATACTAATGGATACAAAGTTGAAAGCTTTAGTTCTGGGCCCATTTAAAACTTATTTGGAGCCTTACACAGGGTTCCTTTTTTCTTCCTTCACAAGATGCAAAAAAATGTTTGTCCTTTAACATTCTCAGTTTGCAGACTCTGAAACAACGCCAAAAAATGAAAAAAACCTCAGCAGTAGATCCCCATAATAGTTACAGGGGTGCCCTGTGGAAGGAAGTCTGTGGGGGATCAACTGCACAGCTGCGGATAGCACTGATCTGCTTCCCCGTACAATGTAAATTTTGCAGGCATTAGGTATACATCTGGGGAGAAAAGGGGCACAAAAGGAAAAGTACACTGATTGTACATGCCATATATAGATTTGTCATGGGGGTATATAACACACACATGCATACATACATACATACCATATATACACAGTAGCTTTGCTGTAGTATGGTGTTCCAAAGAGCTGATTCACTATGTGCGGTGACTGGGGTTTTCTACACCTGATCAATGCCAGCCACTGCAAGGCCACAACATAGTTCTCTGTATGCCCCGATCACCCCACCATGTTGGTGAAATGTGTGGTGCAGTGCAGAAAAATGCAGACCTGCAGTTTTTTTTTTTAAATGTAAACCATTTGATGGTACTGCAGGCATGACTTTGGCAACTTTAAGTAAAAAAAAAAACGATAAACAATGTGATGTGCTAAAATAACACATCCCTATCTCCCCACCCACCACAATGGGACAACCTACATGCTAAAACAGAGCATTTTAGGTCGGCCATACATGGTTCAAATCACAGTTTCTGTTGAACCGGCCCAAATTCAAACCATTGATTGGTACATTTGCCTATTTGATCGATCAACTTGGGTACAACCAGCCTGCTGGATTCTCTTGCAATTATCACTAGCAGTTGCTATAGCTGCTAGCAATAGAGACTCTTCTCCCAGCCCCAAGACAATGGCCCAACAGGAGGGATCCCTGCATCAACACTGTTGATGGGGGTATAAAAAAAAAAAAAAAAAAATCAAGCAAATATCTCTTGTAACTCTTGGTTGCAGGAAAGACATTCACCCCATGTATGGCTGGCCTAATGCCGCGTACACACGGTCGGAATTCTCGTCGGAAAAAGCTCTGATGGTTTTCCCATCGGAATTCCGACGGAATTTCGCTCAAACTGTCTTGCCTACACACGGTCACACCAAATTCCGACGGTCTGTAACACAGCGGCATAAAACACATTCGACAGCGCTATAAAAAAGGGAAGTTTAATGCTTCCGAGTATGCGTCAAATTGTTTCCGAGCATGCGTCGGAATTTTGCGTGTCGAAATTGCATACACAAAATCCGATATGGTTTTCCGTCTGAAAAATTGAGAACAGGTTCTCAATCCAAAGTCCGTCGGAAATTCTGACAGAAAAAGACCGATGGGCATACACATGGTCGGAAAATCCGTTGAACAGCTCCCATCGGACTGTTTACATCGGAAATTCCGACCGTGTGTACGCGGCATTAGTGGGAATGGCCCATAAACTCCAGGAAAAAGCCAGAGAAAAACCTCTATAGCGGATTGCACAGTAACATGTAATATCTGTGACACTGTCTTGCTTGCCAAGCTGAGAATAGGCATTGCCCCCAATAAAGCAGAGGTGCCTTTTACTGGCTGATTTTTATATGGTAAAGTGGCCCTTTGGTGTATAGAAGCTGGAGGGCGCTACCACACACATCCCATCTTCTCATACCCAGAGAGGTATAAAGTCCATAATGGAAATAAAAACTGAACATGCAGTGACTACATTGGGGGTGGAAGCTGGAGATAACCATCGTAGACTTGTATCTGCCTTCATGTTGCACCAATAATGAAAGATGAGGACAGACCGGCTGCTATAATCCACGGACCATCTCAAATTTTACAAATTATTTCCATTAATTGGCAATTTGGTTAACATGGGATTTTGTATTTGCTTTAGTTTTAGGTAATGAAATACAGAAACCTGAGCTCTGCCCCGCACATCCCATCAGATAGAGCGTCCCCCATAGGAATACAAGACGCAGCGCTCAGATTAATTCTTCTATTCACAAATCAGGCCAGGAATCTTTATTAGAACCAGAAGGTCTAAAGGTCGTTTACAGAAAAATGGTTTAATTTCTATCCTGTGACACACAATCACACGTTATATTACAGAGCGCTAGCTGAAGAAACATTTATTTTCCCAGCATTAGCTGAACTTGTATATAGTTTCATACAGAAACGAGGCAAACATGTGCAGGTGATGACATCTCAGGGTCATCATCCCTCCAACTTAAAGAAGCATTAGGCCGGGTTCAGACTGCTGCGATGTGGGAGATCGCATATGATTCGCACCGCAGTGCAAATCATATGCGATCTCTGTGCGATGTGAATTCAGCCATACATATCGTATGGCTGAATTCGCATCGCATTCGGCCCAAACTCGCACAGGCCCTTTTTTTGGTCCGCAGCAGAATCGGATAGCATGGGTGTTCTCACCATGCGATCCGATTCCTGTCCGAGTTTGCAGATCGCACTGCTGCTGGGAGTGTCAGAAATATGTAGAAGAATACGTAACGGCCTAAACTTAGGAAAAAAATATGTTTTTTTATATA
Organism: Lithobates sylvaticus; assembly: GCA_028564925.1. NCBI lineage: Eukaryota > Metazoa > Chordata > Amphibia > Anura > Ranidae > Lithobates > Lithobates sylvaticus. The sequence goes on from CM053030.1 coordinate 466,704,688, forward strand.
TTTTTGGGGGCTACTATAGCAAAAAGTAAAAAAATAGTGTTTTTGTTTTCAAAATTGACGCTCTTTTTTGTTTATAGCGCAAAAAATAAAAACCGCAGAGGTGATCAAATACCACCAAAAGAAAGCTCTATTTGTGGGGGGAAAAAAAAAAGGACATCAATTTTGTTTGGAAGCCACGTCGCACGGCTGCGCAATTGTCAGTTAAAGCGACGCAGTGCCGAATCGCAAAAAACGCTCCGGTCAGGAAGGGGGCAAATCCTTCCGGGGCTGAAGTGTTTAATAAAGGTTTAACAATACTTTCTTGCTCATTTTTTTAAAGCGATAGTAAAGCTTTTTTTTTCAAAAACACAAGCAGCATGTTATACGTACCCGTTCTGTGGACTGGAACCCCAATCCTCCTCTTCTCGGGCCCCTGCTCACTCTTCTTGCTCCTCCCCAAAATCTGAGTGCCCCATAGGAAGCAGCTTCCTATAGGGGCATTTGTTCTGTGTCATTCCCGAGCTGGGCTATTCCCATCTATTCAGACACAGCCCCCCTACTTCTGCTCACAGTTTTTTTTTTACGGATAGCAGCAGGATCCAATGGCTCCCACAGCTCTCAGCCAAGCTTGTGTGCACAGCGCTGGACTGAGACCGGGCTCAGGTTATATTTAGGGGAGGCTGTGGGGGAGGTGCATGTAAAAGTTTTTTTTACCTTAAATGCAGAGAATGCATTAATAGGGGGAAAAAAAATGCATTTTAGTTGTAAACGGAGTGAGAATGGGATAGAGCTTCTCTCCAGTTAGTATTTCCGGTGCAGGTCTCCACTGTGGAGGGCTCTCCTCACTTCCTGGCAGGACAGGAAGTGATAGAAAAGTTCTTCAGTGGACACATGCAATCATACCTTTTACTGAAAACTTAAATTTTAAAACATATTTTAGTTTTGGATATAGAGTGGAGAAGGATTAGAACACCTGTCAAGTTTTTATTGCTGCCCGTGCCCTAGGGTTGCCACCTTTTCTTCAAGTCAAACCCGAACACTTTAGTGACGCACAGCAATTTTTTTTATAGTATACACTATAGATATATTTTGCTATTAAATAGCATTTCTTATATGAAGTTAACAAGAGTTCCCCCTTTACATTAGAGTCCACAGAGTTCCCCTTTTACATCTGAACGCGCAGAGTTCCCTTTCACTGTAAGGGGAGACTCTGTAGACTCTGATGTAAGGGAGAACTCTGGGGCCTCCAACATAAGGGATGCTCTGGAAACCCAGATTTAAGGGGGGGGGAACACTGATAACTCTGATGTAAGGGGAAACACTGCGGCCTCCGGTGTAAAGGGGAACTCTGATGTAAGGGGTGCTCGGAGATCCCTGATTTGCCTTAGTGTACTCACTCAGGCAGGAGAGAGGAGGAGGGAGACTTCAGTCACAGACAGGGATGGATGGTGAGCTCACTCACCCTTTGGCAGTCAGCACCTCTCATCCAGATGTATCTGAGGCTGCTGGACTTCAAATTTCCAGCCCCAACTTTCCTTTTCTGGAGGCACAGCGCTCGGGATTGGAGTATGGGCAGAAAAAGGGGTAGGAGTGGGGGGTAAGGGGTGCAGATCGAGCCCTCTCGCCTGTCTTTTTTTGAGGGGGGGGGGGGGTGTTAGTGCTGACTTAGGGCAGTGTGAAAGACTAATAGACACTCTCAGCTGAGACAACTGCAGCCAGCAACCCTGTTGGGAAGCCATAGTCCAGTCTAATGTGTCCGGGTCTCAGACAGTCTGAAATCCAGGCACATGATTCCAAACCCGATCTGTCTGGGTGAATCCTGGACAGGTGGCAACCCTACTGTGCCCCCATTCGGGAGATTCACCCTCCCTAATCTGGATGATAATGATTAACATGAGAAAAGGCGAATTAAAATCACAATTCTGTGTTGTTGCCAGGACAGAAACAAAAAAGGAGAAATCTTTCAATTTAATGTCTGACAAGTGGCCCATAATAAGTATTTCTGGGTAGGGGGGTAGTGCCCCATCATTGGTTGTCGGGGGGGGGGAGGGGGAGCAATAGTGTCCCATCAATGCTGTTCCTGGTTGGGGGGGGGGGAGGGGCTGGGGGGTTTGAGTGCCCCATCATAGGCATTTCTGGGGGGGGGATTCACTAATAACATTTAACTGCTTTTAAATGCATTTGTGCTTTTATTTCTCTGCCTATAAAGCTTGAGGAAACTTGTACTTTCTTGGGCTCTTTTGCACATTTTTATTGAGCTTCTTAGAGCATAAGCCCCCCCCCCCCCCCCCCCAAAACACTCAGTTCATATTTTTTGTGTTTGAGGCTCGAGCTTTTTCCATGCTCATTCGTGCAATTTTGGGCACTTGGGCGTCTTTTCTGCTCGAAAGCTTCTCTCAAAAACGCAAGTTTGGTGTGTTTTTTTTCTGCCTGTAAGAGTAAATGCCTGTAAACTCTTGAAAAAAAAAATGGACACATTGGCCAACATGGAGGGGAGCCTGTAGGAGCCGCGTCTTTGAGCTGCAATGTGCATAAGCCCTAAGAGTTCCTTCCCTCTGTGTGAGATGACTTGCGTTAATCTGAACAGATCATGACAATCTTTTTCTTGTATGTCTGGGTCCCACTGAGGGAATTTACTGTACTGGGGACAACAGGAAGTTAGCGGAGATCCCCTATTAAGCTAGCCTTATACTAGTATCCAGGGTTTCCCCTATTGGTATTGGTATTTGCACGAGTATTGGTACTCGCGCAAATGCTATGATGCTTAATCCAATACCTGTTGTATTGGGCCAAGCATCTTCAGCGTAGCAGGGAGGGCAAGCAGACAGGTGATCGCTGTGGCGGTGGGGGCAATTACATGCACCGATCTCCCTGTATAGCTTTTCTGACAGCTGCTTCTCCTCCTCTCTCCCGCAGCTGTCAGATGCTTTATTGAAAGCTATACAGTGAGATTGGTGCTTGTAATTGCTCACACTGCCACACCGATCACCCCCAACTGTCCCCATGTGCTCCTCCAACTCCGCTCTCCATCATGAAAGATCCGGGACATTGGGGGGGAAGGAGCCGGTAAATCTGTAAACCTGGGTTTACGATGCTTCCGTTTATGAATAGAGAGGAGCCTCTGTCTCCTCTCCATTCATTTTCTGTGCAGCTGAGGCTGTAGAGAAAGGGACTGGGGAATCTGTCCTCCATCCCTTTCCATGTCTTAAAGGGGAGATGTCAAGGGTCTGTTTAGACCCCCAATATCTAAAAGCCTACAATTAATTTTTTGGAAAGATGTCCCTAAAAATTAGGGAAATTAGTTGGCAGCCTTTTGAATGATCACCTTTATCCATCAGAGCAGGGTTGTTGATAGATGGTGTCGGTTTTTTTTATTTATTTTTTTATTTAACAATTTAACCTTTTAAAGGTTTATCAATTTTTTATTTTTATTTTTTTTTTTTACATTTTTGTATATTTTTTTTTTTTTTTTTATAAGCCCTGAGAATTACGATAAAAACATTTAAAAGGTTAAATTAATTAAATAAAAATAAAAAAAAAAAAACGACACCATCTATCAACAACCCCGCTCTGATGGATAAAGGTGATCATTCAAAAGGCTTCAGAAGAGGATGAACTTCAGTCACGAAAGGAACTCATCAGGAGCCCACCTCCACATGGACCTCTGCCTCCCAGCTCCTGCTCTGCCATACTGCTGCGCTGTTGTGAAGAATCTTCACCAAAAAAGATGAAAGTATTCCAATCCTCTAGGGCAGGTTGTGGTATATCAAATACATACATATGTGTAGACGCTTTCAACTTCTCACATCCCAGCTCTGACCAGTGCTCGGACTTATAGGCTGCCAAAGACTCAGTTAACACGACTCACAGACTTGGAATGGCCTCAAACAAGGGTTATCATTTATTGCATAAACCAATACAACAATTGTAAAACAGTCAACGCATTTCGGCTATCAGGCATTAGTCATAAACCATGACTAAGGCCTGACGGCCAAAACGTGTTGGCTGTTTTACAGCCTTAGTACATGTTTTTGCAATAAAAGATAACCATTGCTAAATGCCATTCCAAGTTCCTACTTCTCCCTCTGGTGATTCAAGTTGCGGGATATCATTTTACTAGTAGGACATGTTGCTCGATATGACTGGCATATATCCAGGGAGCTCCAGGAGCCCTGACTGACCTGTCTGTCCACCATCACAGACAAACTTTATGGCACATTTGGGTAAAAGTTAATTTGATGCACAGTTTTTGGATTGCGAGAACAGATAGCACCTAGAGAAAACCCTCAGACACAATGAGATTGTACAAACAGTATGACTCTTGGGAATTTAAGAACCTCAGTGCTGCAAGACAAGTTAGCTAAACACAATAGTCATCATGTATACCAAGTTGCCAAGTAGAGGATGGAATCCATACAAAAGATGTACACTGGTGCCCTCTACTGCCACCAAGTGTCTCAATTTAGGTTTGCAGTTATTTAAACCCCCTGTTACTTGCATTACTACTTTCAAAACCTTAACTAGTCACACACAATGTAATTTCTGTCAAGATTTCACTCTTTACTATGCATGAGTGGATCCTTGTTGCCAGAAAACTGAAGGAGATACATCTGAGCAAGATCCCTGCTACCACAAAAATGAAAGACGCATGTTCACAGAAAGTTTTGCCTTTGTTTAGCTGAGCCCTGCAAGATCCGTGCCAACCAAGAATGCCGTCTGAACAAGTACAAGTTAGTACAGCTATGGATGGTGGTTGCCTGGATGGAAAGTTGCCAGGAAAGATCATCCAAATGAACAACAGCCAATCAGCACCTCTGATCAGACCCATGACACAAATACTTAGGAGCCCAGGTTAACCAGATCGGAGCACATACACACAGGATTCTGCAAAGTATCCAGTGTGTGTGCCCATAGCCCACATTTTTACCAAGATCTGACAAATGAGATCAGTCAGGATGCAACACCACAACTTGCCTGTGTGAATGTAGCTTCAGTTTTCACTTTTCTTGAGGAAGAGGACCCAACTTAGGCCGGCCATAAACGGTTCGAATTTCGAAAGAATTTTCTTTCGAAAATCGTATCTAAGAATTTTCGTATGAATTTCTCACCATTAGGTGGGCTGCAGTAACAGCCGATTTTCGTTCGGAAATCAAATTTGAGGAATCGGACATGTTGGAAATTTTTTGAAAAACGACCGATTTTCTAATCAATGATGGGATAATCGTGCGAGAAATGTAATAAGAAAAGAAAATTTACGGAGAGAAAAGAAGAAGATTCCCAGAAAAGAAAATTCTTTTCTGTAGCAACATGAGATGAAATTGAAGGCTCGGTCGGCCGAATTTCGAAAATCAATGGTGGCACCATCGGATCACAAAAAAAAACAAAAAAACGAACTTTCTGATTTTGAAAAGAAAATTTGTTCAAAATTCGACCATGTATGGCCTGCATTAGGATCTTGCAAACAGGCCCACTGTATTCAGAAATGCCCCAGTCAGACGCATTACTATATAAACTCTTTGACAGAACAATTGTAGCCTTGTGTAGGTATTGTAAGTTATTTTATTGGCTATCTACATATACACTTGCTACTGCTGTGAAGCATGAGAGCAATGCCCAAACAGAATGACGTCACCCTGTAGTGCGACATTTAACATAAGAACTTCCCATTAACTGGGAGGCTACCACCTAAAATATAAAAAAATAAAAATAAATTACAGTTCTGCCTCACTTTACCAAGATTTAAACTTCAATGTCAAAACACTCGTTTTTCATAGACTGTAGAGACAATCTTGATTTATTGACTGTCCTGAAACTTCTAGATGTTTTGTAATGGAGGCAGTCAGAAACATTTTAAGAAGATGGGATGTTGGTGTCCTTGCACTGACAGACATTATCTAAGAGCACTAAAAATTGTACTTGATTTGGTGTTATCCATAAATTAAAGCGAGATTCAAGATTAAAGATCTTTGCAACCTATATCTTATGCATCGATCCATGCTGATGTATCCATTTAAGATAAGACAGCTCTCTGGGAAGACTCCTTATAAAATATTTATAGAAAATGTAATACTGAAAACTAAAAGCATATGCAGGGAGTATGAATTCAGAAATCTTGTTGTCTAAATGCCGGGTTCTCCTACAAATAAAACCAATGGCCTTCATTGGCTATGCACCATCTGCAAAGCAGATCCATTTGAGACAATATTCCCCCATATAGTAATACACACAGTATTTCAAGAGCCTGGTTCAGAAAAACAGTAAGCAAATTAATATGAAAACAAACTAGCAGAAAGGCTAAAAAGCCAAAAATACGCATATTTCCATTTTTACATAGGAACCAGCAGGTTAAAGCGGTGTTCCACCCAAAACTGGAAGCTCTGCTTGTTTCCCCTCCCCCCCTCTGGTGCCACCTTTTGGAGGGAGGGGGTAGCGGGTACCCGTTTAGAGCTGGTGGAGATTAGAGCTGTTTTTTTATCGCTATCTGCATCTATTTGTCCTGGTCACCACTGTTGAAAAGTAATGGGAAATGAAGGTTACAGTTATCACCAGAACAAAAGGTGAAGACATCTACTAAACGGAGGCTCCTGATCCAGTAACAACCGATTTCGCTCTCACTTCGTTTTGTGACTCAAGACGTGAGCGAACGTAAAGCAGGGTAAACATGCCGAGTTTTATTTCGTTAAACCAGCGGCTTGAATGGGAAAAAAAAAAAAAAAAAAACTCACAGATCCCTGCATCAACCCAAGTAATGATGATGAAGGGATCTCTCCTGCTGTGCCCCATCAAAATAGGTCAGTGCTTCCAACCATTGGCACTGATGGTGTTCCAGTTTTACTGCTCAACAGAAGCTGGTTGTTACACCGTCTTCTGTCGCACCAAAACTGTAACCGGATGGCGTTTGTTATGTGTGTACACTGCTTAAAGTGTTACTAAACCCAGGACCTTGCATTCACTGGTCTCCCACAGTACACAGAAATGCATTTTAGTAAATATTAACTGCTAAATACATTTTCTCAGCAGTATATAGTCTTGTGACTTCTGTTAGTGTCTGGTTAAAGCTTGTCAGAGGAGTTTTCAGTCTACTCTGTCCCATGAAGCTGCAGGACCCCTGACACGCTGTATGGAAAGTGCTGATTGGTCCTGTGCTGATCACATACACCCTCCCAATAGAAAAAGAAAAGCTCTGGCAATACACAAACTGAGCATGTGCAGAGGGACTCCAAAGGCTCTGTTCTATCAGGTGATAGATTGGGGACTGTGGAAAAAGGGGGAGGGATCAGAGATTACAGGATCAAACAGCCCTTTTACACAAAGCAGAGGCGATTAACCCCTTAGTTCCACAGCAAGTATAACAAGCATGCTTTACTGCATATACAGGACTGTCTATTTTACTGTTGTGGGTTCAGTAACACTTTAAATCTCCCCAATGAACATAGGCTGCAAGAACTAAAATTTCTGGGGTTTTAACCATTCTCAACCAGGGTGTCAGGGCAACCAAGGTTCCTTGAGAGGTTACTAGTGATTCCTTGAACTGTTTCTGATTTACCTCATATTTGATGGCGCCAGAAATAATTCTGGGGCCAATGTATTTAGGCAAATACAAAAGCATGACACCAGTGAACTTTCTGGCGGTCTGGGGGGGGGGGGGGGGGGGAATGGGTGCACGCAATTTTTCCCACCGATGCCCAAATTGGTTTTACCTGGGTTTCCCCGACACCTGAAAATATTTTCAAGGGTTCCCCTGGAGAAAACAGGTTGAGAAAGGCTGCTCTACTCTACGTAAAGTGAGAACAATGTTTTCGGCTATACATAGACTTTAAATCACAGTTTCCTTATTTTTACAGATTCCAGTGGCAATGCCATTCTGCAGATGTCTGCGCTCACGCCACAACAAAGTAGCCACCTTCTCACTCACTGTCCTCAAGTACAGGTTTAATCTACATTATGTGAAATCCTTCATGGTAGCATAAATCTCACATGAGCTTGTAGTGCAGCCATTCGGCACAACATGAAAAATCCTGGTAAAAAAAAAAAAAAAGTGTGTTCTACCTCTTCACCCTATATCGCCTGTAGAATGCTGGTGCCATGGCAGGGCTAATGTAAACCCATAAACCAAAATTCAAAAGTAAAAAAATAAAAACTGTTACGCTGCTGCAGAATCCTTATGAAAACTTTGATTTTTGGAAGGGATCTCAACCCCATGGCTAAGGCGCCTAGTGCATTTTGGCCTCGGAGGCCTTATCATAGCTGTCTGACCCTTTGTAAAAACTCCCCAATCTTACACAGAAAGGGAGTAAAATGCCTAAACCATCAGTGGCAAGACTTTGGAAACTTTCAGAAAAGCACAACTTCTAATATACATCGTTACATAGTTAGCTAGGCTGAAAAAAGACACAAGTCCATCCAGTTTAACCATAAAAAAGAAAAAAAAAAAAAAAAATATCGTAAAATCCAATAGCCAAAGAATTGTAACAAAAAAACAAAAAAAAAACAAAAAAAAAAAAAAACATTACAGGCAGAAAGTACCGACGTAAGAATATGACAGCAACATTCATAGTGAGGGACAACATTCCATGATACTGGACAGAACTTAGACTTTTGATGGAGATATCTTACCACTGGTGTCCTCAAGAGATAACAATCCATCATGTAATCCACCTTGCCAATAATCACAAAATGTAAAATGTATTAAAGGCTACCAAAAAATATAATACAAAAAAAAAAAAGTTACAGCAGCCCTCAGTACCATATTCTAGTCCAGTCTAAACTGCAGAAAAGATTGTTTCCAATTGGTGCTTATGAGTTCTCGCAAACCACTGCTCTTATTAAATACCATGTTATTCAAGGTATGCCCAGTATTTTCTTTGAAGAAGAAAATGTACAGGTAATGATACTCCTAAATACACCAAAGGGGCAACCATCCACAAACCTCGGCAAGCATTGGTTTGACTACCTCATGTACGTTACCCTTATTTTTGTTACCCGGTATGTTTGTTCATTTTTAATTAACATATCAAACTGGACAATACTAAAAAGGGAATCCCCCCCATCGCTGCAGAAGGCTCATTACTTTTCACAACTTTAATACTTAAATTGCTGAATCAATTTTTCCAAGATGGCTGCCAATAAGACACCTGAAAGAGAACTTGTGAGATGGCAACATTCTAAAATAATACAACACCCTATAAAATTATAACAGTCAGTATAACCAATATAAAAGCTTGTCCTGTCATTACAATCAAGGCAATATGTGTTCAGTGTACCAATAAATCCAACAGATAAAAGCTGAGGACATGTTTTCATATGTATTTGAAAGAGAGATAAACTTACTGAATTGCCAGGACCAGTCTTCCTCTTTAAAATATAGATGGATGAAGCTCAAAAACCATAATAACCCAAATAAAAAGCCAGAAAAGTGAGAAAAAAAAAATATCTTTAAAAAAAGTATGATTAGAAGACACTTTCAAGCATAAAAAAAAAAAAAAACGTGGCTCGATAATGAGTGAATATTAACAAGCAGATATTTTGCTGTCTGTTGCCAAGAAAGTTCTAAGAGGAGTAATTTCAGACGGCAGCTAAAATCGCACGCACATCAAGCATGTGACCAAAGGACAATCCCGACACTGCTGTGGAAAATTCTGGATTGGTCGGAGAAGAAAAACTCATGGGGGGGCCAAAATAAAAGTTCTCAGCTGCAAGAAGTTGGACAGGCTGTATATGCCGGTGTTGTCTTTATCCATGCCTGTGTTTGCCTGCATGAAATTAGAGGATTGCTACAAGCTCAGAACACTCGAAGCCAAATGCAGTGTGGTAACATTACAGATGAGCAACCATTTATGGCTTGAAGAGAGGAGCACATGCTTCAGGCTAATCTACCATAAATAGCTCTGCAAACGGCTAGGATCAAATCAGCTGTTCTCATCTTCACAGCCAGTGGCCACCTTTCTCATTGTACATTCAATTCATTTCTACTTTTGCAGCTTCCCGTGAACCAGTTTTTTTTTATTTTATGAAAAGGCAAACAGTCCTAGAAAGCTTACAGCTAAAATTTAAAGCTGATCTCCAAGCAGATTAAAAAAATAAAAAAAATAAAAAAAAGCACACAACACACCTATTAGTAGAATTGGGCATTCATTAAATGGGTATATTCAAATAAAAGTTTGTCTTTATATCAACTTCCTGTAGTCTTCATTACAGCAAAAATCAGAAAAAAAAATCTAGAAGGAATGAAGGGTGGGACTAGTAACTAATTGTGTATGCAGCATGCTAATATACAAAATAATAATAATAATAATAATAATAATAATAATAATAATATGCAGACAGGAGGAGAGAGCAGAGGGATGGGTTCAACAGACCCACAGCTTTTCCTTTACTGTCCAGTCACAGGCATAGGGGAGGGGGGGAGGGGGGGGGGGATCTGTAGGCATTCACTATATCTTGCCCTGGCATACAGGACTGGGCTGTTTTACAGATATGTGCAGTCCTCAGAAATGGATGGACAGAAATACAAATATATTTTGGAAGGTATAGCAGCTCAAATATACAGTATATTTATTACGAGTTTGTGTTGGGACGGCCTTGAGGGGTGGCCTTGACTTTTCGGCTTACCAGTTACCTCCTCTTGGCTTGTCGGTGAATGTCCAGGGGTTCCCAGGGTTAGTACCCAACAACCTTTGGACGCTGACACATAAAAGTCCTTTTGAAGGTTATTATTCTGCAGTGGTAACATCCAACATAACACAGTCTCAGATAGGAATAGAGGGCAAGGGTGAAGAAACTCAGGCACCTTGAACTGCTGACATCCACAGAATGTCTCTAAACAATCCAGAGAGTAGCCACTCGCAGCTGGGTATTTCACTGCCGGATAAACCTCTAGCCAGAGGTTTAACAGCCAACAATGTGATCCAGAAACTTGCAAAAAGTCTCCGACACAGAATAAACTTGCAACCGAAGGTGAATAGGAACCTTTCTCACAGTACCTGGAACTTTCTCTGTCTCCTTGGATTCTTTAGTGTCCATACAACTCAGCTTCCAGGCTCTTACCGAGATGCCAGCTTGTTGGCCCTCCTCCGAAGAGTCCTCCCCCGGTCACTTGTACGATTTGCTGTGTTCCTCCAATACTAAGAGCACACCGGAACGCCTTGAATCCTCCTTCAGTCACTGGGCCTCGGGCTAACCGGCTCCAAGACTCGGGAACAGATGGATCCCCACCCCAGACCATGCGGGTCTATGGGGCTAGTCAAACTGACCATGTTTGCGGGATGGCAAGCGCTCCTAGGGCCGGGACCTCTCACGGGGCTACCCCGGTCCAGAACCAGGAAGCAGGACTGCGGCCGAACACGTGACTTCAGCACCTTACGTACCCTTCCCCAAACTACACAGCAGGGCCAGACGCACCCACTGATTTGCTCCGGGGAAGATTGATACCCAAGACGTCCAACCAGGCCTGGTTCTAGAGGCCTGTCATGGGTACCTCACTGCACCCATGACCAGGCAGAACCCTAGTAGAGTCCAGCCAAACTGATGCCAAAGTAAACCTGTACACAATTAACCCTCAGAACACCATTACTGTTCTGAGGGAACAAACGAAATTTCCACTTATAGCGCACACTTGTCCAAGGGTGACCGATTATAATATCTCTATAGAGATAGAGACTATATACAATCACACTTTTTTTAAACATCCACAGTGATTGTGCCTTGTACCGTGACATTCAAACAGCCAAAAACCTAAAAATCTGATCACTATTTTCTGCAGAAAGCTTTAAATATTTAGTCAAAAAAGACAACTTTGTGGGAATACAGAATTATTTTCTTTTTTAATAAACAAATGTATTGCCTGTATACTTTTGCAGTTTTATAGACCCAAATGCTAGAGAAGAGGAAAGAAAAAGCATATGTAAAAAGGGACAAACAAAATGTTTATTAACTATGGGCATTAAAGTATTGACATTTTCTCAATGTAGGCTTTAATGTAGAACTGAAAGCATAATTAAAAAGATGAGTAAACCAGACAGGTTTACGTTCATTAAAAGTGAAAGAAAAGAAAAAAAAATTCCCAAACTGTCCCCAGAACATAAACAGTGGGGATATCTCCCAATTTATACTAGTTCTGGTGACAACCAGGGATTCCCTCACTTTAGAGTTTGTCAACAGGACTGGTCAGAGTGGTGTCCTCTCACTTCCTGTTTTGGCTATGGGACATGCAGCAAAGTAAATCTGAGACATATGCCAAAAAAATCCCTGGATAAGTTATAATCCTCCCTTACTCTATCCAAAGCGTTGCCTATAGTTATACTGTAAGGCTTTTTGGATAGAGTGTGTGGGGCGGGGATGTTTATAATCCCTCTGTTTTTTTTTGCCACCTGTATCCCCATTGGGGAGATTTCCCCTCACTTCCTGTCACATAGCCGCATCAGGAAGTTAGAGTCAGAGATCCCTGTACAGTGGATTGGAAGCCATTGGAAGAAGATGAAGATGAAGAAGAAGACTTTGAATGGGGCACGCAGTCAATATGAAAAAAAGGTCAAAAATTGGTATTTATACCTGTCAGATTTAAGCAATATTACATGGTACTGATTAATCGTAATATTTCATCTATATACATATAAAAGCATGAATGACACATATCCATGTGGAAAGATTGTGGGTATAACGCCTCTTGACTTCCCATCACTATTAGGGAAAAAATACCATAAACATAAGTACAAACGCTCGATGCCTTTCATGGAATTTTATCCACTCTTCAGGAGAAAACATGTGTACATCTGTAAAGAAATATATCTAAAAATCCTTAGATAATTGTCTTTTGAAAGAAAAAGCCAAAATGGGAGAAAAACCCCCATTAGATATACTAGAGTACTCACAAAATTGCTGTGATATAGAAAATGCAACACCAATGGCTGAAAACCGCCTAAGAGGGGCATCTTTTCCAGGAGCTGTGGTTGCGTGAACTGTAGGCATGGCCATGCAAGGTGACATCCAGAGATGCAGAAATCCAGGCGGGACAATTTCCAGGGCGTGACCATGAATGTTTCCTAGGATTGTCTTGAGGGACTACCAAAAAAATATATATGTATAACAGAAACCTGTCCATTTAAGGACAGTAAAAATTAATGTAACCATGGTGGTGTTGGTGAATCCCAAACTGGAAGGATTGGGGAGAAAAAAAAAAAATGTAACAATTGGTAAAAAAACACCACCAAAGAATATGTGAACATAGAACCTATATCAATTTGCAACATGAGGTTATGAATGGTAAGATACCTAGTGCTGGATCCTGGGGAATCGTGATGAAATTGCGCGAGAATGGTCTGGAAATGCCAGCAGGACAAATCTGCCACCCCAGATGGAAACACACCCCTAAAAACACCACGCTGAGCGTGCATAGGAAGGGAGGAGGCGCCAACGTCCAAGTCGCCTGGCGCCAAACCCCCTCACACGTACTATAGATAGAAAAAACTGTCAGTGCGGTAACGTTCGTTGAGTGACGCCGCACGTCGAGTGTGTGGAACGTGACATTGATGCACAATGCAGAGGCATCCCCCCACCCCAAAGGGGGTAGGGGGGAGACCACGCGGAGTGCTTCGCGGCGCCCGGAAAAATGTGAGTCAACGGCTCATGAATCCAGACAATGTGGCACTAACACCACAGCGCGCGAGAAAGTAATTTTATTCTACTCTTTAGTCTGCATATATTTTTACTTTCCTGGTTCCTTCCCCGATCAACATTAGGGCTCTTTCACACGGGCGGACCGTATGTCCGTATTTCATCCATCCGTTTTCGGATGAAATACGGACATACATGCATCCCTATGGGATAGTGGGTGTCAGCGGATGAGCGGACACCCGATATCGTCCGTCTCCGCTGTGGTCCGATTCTGCAGACGGAGGAAAACCCCATTTTTCCAGCCGTCTGCAGAGCAGATCGGATGAACACAGACAAGCGGTCCGTGTTCATCCGATCCCCCAAAGAGGAGAGCGGAGATCTGACAGGGCGGTCCATGCACAGGGCTGATCCATTACGTCCCGTGTGAAAGAGCCCTTAGGAAAAAAAGAAAAAAAAAAAAAAAACTTTATAATTTTTTTTTTTTTTTTTTTAAACACATAATTTTGGACCCAGTGGCATCAAATGGGTCTCAGTGCTTTTTTATGCAATGCAGACCTGATGATGGCTGGTAGGAGGGGATGGCAGGGTGCTTGCACATTGCTTCTTGAACTCCTCACAGCACCCTGCCTCAAGAGTCCTCAGCCCTGGGGCAAGCAGTGGCGAGTTATTCAAATATCAAAACGTCTTGATGAATGAATGGTAGTCTGGATGAAGGAATGGGCGCCTAAGACTGCTGCATTTGCAAGCAGACTGCCTTCGGTAACAGACATGTGATGCTAAATCTCCACGACTGAACAGAAATCCAATAAATAAAAAAGGGGTGTGCCAGGGACGGTTAAGCTGGAAACTCAAAGATGTTGGAAATCATCCAGCCAGGCAAATAATCAGGCTCTGATTTGCTGTAGCTTCCAATACACACTGCAAGAAGCTCACAGTGTGCAGTGAAAATCAGAGTAAGCAATTTTAGTAGAGAGGAGCTTGTATGGCTGTGCAAAGTAAGGCTTTCAAACTGAACAAGAACAAATATGCAATAGTGTATATTGAGGCTTACCAAATCTTAGATGCAGTCTGTAGATGGGGTGGCTGCAAGTGGGTTCCTCTTTTGGGGTGTGGCACACAAACATCCCCCCCCCCCCCCCCCAGTGGCACGGCACTGAGACAGAACCCCCCTCACCACTCAGGATTTAACAAAACCCTTCAGTGGTATATTTAACTGACCACAAAGGTAGCAAATATGAGAAGTTCATTGTTAAGAGTTCACACAAGTGAGGAGTATCAGTAGAATCTTGCCAGTTTAGCTATACATTGCATGCACACAGTGGGGGAGATTTACTAAAACTGGAGTGTGCAAAATCTGGTGCAGCTCTGCACAGAAATCAAAGCTTCCAGTATTTAATTTTTTTTATTTTTTATTGTCAAGGCTTAACTCCTTGGCACTGAGCGACCGCATATTTGCGTGCAATAGCGCCAATATTGCTGTGCCAAGAGCATGTGCCCTGCACGCTCCTGGCACAGTTATCTGCACCTAACTGAAAGCTTCCGTCTGCATCTTGCGATCGGGAGCTTTCCGATCATGTGACTGGCTGGCACAGTAGTTACACCACAATAAAAACTGCCTCCCGGCATTCAAAACCTCAAAGGGCCAGCATGTGTCGGCTCTAAAGGGGTTAATTGAACACGCTGAAGTTAGAAGCGGATTGGTTACCGTGCACAGCTGCACCAGATTTTGTACTCCAGTTTTCGGCCGCTAGCGGGGCTCTTTTAACCCCCGCTAGTGGTCGAAAAAGGGTTAAAGCTGCCCATAAAGCGCTGCTACAGCGGCGCTGCCCATTGATTTCAATGGGCAGGGGCACTTTAGGAGCAGTGTGTTAACCGCTCCAAAGAAGCTGCTGGCAGGACTTTTTCTGACGCCCTGCCAGCGCTCTGCTCCAGTGTGAAAGCCCTCAGGCTCACACTGAAGTGAAACGAGCCGCTGTTTCAGGGCGCTTTGCAGGTGCTATTTTTAATGCTCTAGCGCCTGCAAAGCGCCTCAGTGTGAAAGGGGTCTAAAGCGCCCCCATTGTGTGCAAACAGCGGTCAGATTTTTACTCTGTACAAATCAAAAGGTTGGCACTGCCACTATTCATATGCAACCATTCATCCAAATGTATACGAATGGAGCTTCTGACCGAACCTAGATGCATGCAGTGTGCGTCCAGGGACAGCATGTCTGCGGAGTCCAACTGTGTCCACAGTCAGCATTAGCCTCCTCTAAATGCAGAAAACTATCCACCCCTGGCTGTCCAAATAAAGGATTATTACTATACAGGATTAATATAGCGTTAACAGTTTGCACAGCGCTTTACAACATGTACCCACAAGACCATTGTACTGGTCTGCGCTATCCCTGCTGCCTTAAGTTTTGCGGTGAGTAAACAGCCAGGTTACCAGTGTGAAATAATTCTGTATAGATGCTTCAGAATAAGAAGACTAGGTGCTACCTCATTGTTTTTTGTAGTAAAATGGTCATCATCACCCCCACCACACACTATAGATCATTTATGAAACCGATTTTTCCAGGAACATCCAGTGCATTTACATGATGTCATTGATGGGATTTTAATAAGCCCAGAGCTGCAAAGACTGGATACCCAGCAGAGAAGGGTGGGTTAACCCCTGTGAAGAGGTTAAGTAGCTTTAAATAACCTGGGCATGTTATGGAAGAAGCTGTAGCCAAGAACATATACAAAAGATAAACAGCGACCTCTCTTTATTGCCTGTGCTGGCGTAGCACGATGAGTAACATTTAACACAACCTTTTATAACCCAAATAGATAAGCACAAAGCTATGTCATGGAGCTCACCTGCAGACTATCTGCCTTATTTAAAGCGGAGCTCCAGGCAGATCTGTAATAGACAAATGAATGCAGCTTTGTAATCACCAATAGTCTATAAGCTTGGAAATATCGGTTTGTAAATGGATAGAAAACTGGACAAGACAGAATTCAGAGAGTAGTGGTTAATGATTCTTACTCTGAATGGTCTAAGGTTATCAGTGGTGTACCCCAAGGTTCAGTGCTGGGACCCTTACTTTTTAATATCTTTATAAATGATATTGGGTCTGGAATGAAAAGTAAGTGACCACATATTTGCGTGCCATAGCGCCGTCTGTCTGCAGATGAAACTAAGCTATGCAGTGGAATAACGTCCTTACAGGATGTCTATAATTTACAAGCCAACCTCAATGCTCTGTCTAATTGGGTGACTATGTGGCAGATGAGGTTTAATGTCGATAAATGTAAAGTTATGCGCTTGGGGGCTAAGAATATGCATGCATCAAACATGCTGGGGGGGGGGGGGGGGGGGTACAACCGGGGGAATCAATGGCGGAGAAGGATCTGGGGGTTTTGGTAGAGCATAATCTCAATAACATGTAATGCCAAGCTGCGGTTTCCAAATCGAGCAAAGTCTTCTTGTATTGAGAGAAATATAATTTTGCCCCTGTACAAATCATTAGTAAGACCTTATCTGGAATATGCAGTTCAGACTTGGACACCAGTTCTCAAAAAGGATATCAGGGAACTGGAGAAAGTGCAGAGAAGGGCAACCAAACTGATAAGAGGCATGGAGGAGCTCAGCTATGAGGAAAGATTAGAGGAACTGAATTTATTCACTCTTGAAGAGTAAGAGAAGAGGAGCTGTAGCAACTTGGATCCTGCTTTTCGGGGGGGGGGGGGGGGTTTCACCTTCCTCTGGATCAACTGTGGGTATATATGATTGTGTGATTTTTTTATTTTATTAATTTTTTTATGGTTGAACTAGATGGTCTTGTGTCTTTTTTCAACCTGACTAACCATGTAAACAATAAACCACACTTTTTTTTTTTTTTTAATTCAGCTAGAGTAAACTAGCTAGATAGGACTTGTTATCAGTCTTTTGCAATGTCCACCTAAACAGTATACAAGACTAAGAAAGGGAGTGATGGGCCTGTGAGTCAATCAGGTGGGCTGCATGTAAACATGCTATACAGGAGGAAAACAAGTGAGCAAAGGGCTGACTTCAAGAGAGTCTGCTTCTGCGCTGTCGCGGTCCAGTCAGCAGGCTGTGGGAGGAGAGACGACTCCACACTTGGAGCACATTACATCCATATATAGGGTATAACCTATAACATTCTCTAGCAGTCATAGCCTTTAACAACAAAAAGTGGACACTTAGTTGTGCTGTGTGATGGGGCTGCTTAAATCACTGGACTAGATAGACAAATATACCCATCATTTAGCTGGTAGAACAGATTGGAATTCATTTATTTAGCAGTTTTCCTGGAGTTCAGCTTTCATTCAGATTTAAACTTCAACTAAAATGTTCAAAACATGTATGCAAGAAAAAAAACTAAAAAAAAAAAAAACTGCAGGTGTCGCCCAGGCTTGGGGACTACTGCAATCTCAACATACACCCCTTACTGTCCAGATTTAGGGACAAAATTAACACCTGGAATGCCCTTAAAATGTCACTTGCAGGAAAGGCCAACCTAATAAAAATGATACTAATGCCCCAGTTGCTTTACTTCCTTCACAACTCCCCAGTGGTAATACACTTAAAAATCTTTAGAATAGTAAACACTCTCTTTAGAAGACTTCTATGGCACAATAGATCCCCCCGAATACGTCTGGAACAGCTGCAACAACCAAAGGACAGCGGAGGGCTGGCACTCCCCAACCCTTGGCTGTACTACATAGCGGCCCAGCTACAACATTTGATCGGCTCCATGTCCCAGAACCCGGGTGGCTCGTCGGCGCAACTGATGCTGAGGGCCACGGGGGCAGAAACCATACCGACAGGGCTGGAGGCACAAATGTTCTCGAAATCCAACAAACAAACCGACGCTTTCACTGGTACAAAAGGTATGGAACAAGAGCAGACAGTTTCAGGGGGTGCAAGGATTCACGGAGTACAGCCCAATATGGGATAATAAATCCTATGTGGAGTTGGTTAAGCTCCAACAGGGACCCAGATGGCGCGCATGGGGGGTGTCCCTACTGTCCCACATATTTGAAAATGGTAAATTGCTGTCCTTCCAGGAACTGCGAGTGAGATTTAACTTACCTGTCAATATGCAATACTACTACATACAACTACAGCATGCAGTCAGGGCACAGGGGAACGCGGTGGAGTGGATACAGTCACGCACTCCAGTGTTCCAGGTGATGAAGGCAAGTACCGAAACTAAGGGGTTTATCTCCCAGTGTTAGCAAATGCTATTAACACAACACTTGAGGACATTCCCGAGCAGAGCGGAGGGCATGTGGGAGAGAGACCTAGGTCAAATATCAGGAGATCAGTGGATAGAAGCTATGCAGTCGGTAACTAGCTGTTCCCTTAATGTAGCGCAGAAAGTCTCCCAGCTATACATTCTACTAAGAGTCCATTATACCCCGACCAAACTGTATAAAATGGGTAGACTGCCTGACCCACTTTGTAACCGATGCAGGAGACAAAACGGTGACCTCATACACCTCTTATGGAGATGCCCAAAACTCCATAGATACTGGAATGAAGTGGTGAACATACTTAATGGAGTGTTTCAGACAACAATCCCCATGGACCCCCTGTGCTGTTAACTGGGGGTCCTTGAGGATATAATCCCAGAGGAACCAATCAGAATAGCAGTAACTAGAGCATTATTCCAAGCCAGAAAGCTAATATTGATGGGATGGAAGTCAATACTGCCACCGACAGTCACCTCCTGGATAGCTCACATGGGGAACACACTCCGAATGGAGAAATATATATATCAGCACAGAGGTAGCCCAAACAGGTTCGAAAATATATGGGCTAAATGGCTCGACACCCCAGGTTTGAGTCCCAGGGAACTAGTCATATCAAGACTGTTGCAATGTTCATAAACTGTACCGCATATGTATACGTAAGCAACCTGTACAGGCTAGTAGGCAATGCCAAAGTGTGTAATGTGTATGTTACGAACGTATGACACCAATTTGTTGGGAAAAACTTTATGCATAAAGGAAACTGTTGTGATATGTTCAATGTTAAATAAAAACCTTTCTGATTTAAAAAAAAAAAAAAACTGGGATTTTAAAAAAGGTGCCGACACAAATTAGTATAAAAATATCCAAATTTTATTACACATTTTAAAATAAAATGAAAAACTCATCTAAAAACCATCAGACTATCCATGCGGCTAAACCGTGGGATGCAGTAACTTCAGATCAACATGTTTCACCAGACACAAACATATGTATGGAAGCAATTATCAACATGTAATATATTGTTGATAATTACTTCTATACATAGGTAGCCTCATCTTGGATGGAGCTTAGATGCTTCCTTGACTAATGTATTGTTTTTAATGTCAGTGATTTCGTATGTAGTATGTGCTAAAGGCTCCTGAAGAAGCCATAGTTTGGTGAAACATGTTGAGCTGAAGTTACTGCATCCCACTGTTTAGCCGTATGGATATTCTGCGATTGTTTCATATGAATTTTTCATTTTAAAAAACGTAACAAAATATGAATATTTATATCCCAATTTGTGTCAGGACCGTTAAAATCCAGTTTTCCTCTTGCATACATGTTTTGAATTTGCTACAAAGGGATGTGGTGCTTGTGGTTCTCAGACATCAGACAATTTATATTGTTATTTTCTACCAAAATGGATCTACAGGTCACAAGCAATGTTACATTTGTTTTAACAATTTAAATTCCCCTAAAAAGGCATTCTACACTTGCATGTATGCTGTATACCAGGGGTCTCAAACTAGCGGCCCTCCAGATGTTGCGGAACTACAAGTCCCATCATGCCTCTGCCATGCCTGTAACTGTCAGCCTTGCAATGCCTCATGGGAATTGTAGTTCCGCAACAGCTGGAGGGCCACCAGTTTGAGACCCCTGCTGTATACGCTTGCACATTAAAGATAGGGCTCACCCACACCAATGAGAGAGTTTAGTTTTGCTTGTCCATAAGCGATAAAAATTGAGCAGGTAACTCAGCCAACCTCTGACTGCAGCAGATGTACAATTAAGGAGTGCACCAGCCCCGTCAATAATAGATTTACCTATACAGGTTTGAAGCCCAACACAAAAATACATTAAATAACTAAAATAGCCTTTTAAGTGGGGCATCCCACACTGCAGGGGTTAAATGCTCATTAAAGTGTAAACCCTTCCATACACCCAGTGAAGTGACTGGCCTCATGAGATGAAACGAATCCTCCTACATAAGTTATACCCGTTTATCTGCAGCTGTCTCTTCTCTACATCTTTTCTAAGTCCAGAATTTATAAAGCTTGTCTGAGCTGTCAGGAAAAAAAAAAAAAAGGGGCGGGAGCTGAAGTTATACACAGCAGAGTTCAGTGTGGAGAGCCCTGAGAGTTGATTGGAGATAAGAGACAGACCTCCCCTCACACAGCAAAAAGCTGCAGTAGCATGCTCGATACCACCGTGCATAATGCAAAGTACACGCCGATGCTGGAGCTCTGCCCACAGACAGGAGCTTCCGGGAGAGGAGAACAGTGTCCAAGCCTGCTAAAGCAGGGAGTTGGGTAAGTACTACAGCCTTTCCTGCAACCTCCTGGCTTAAGCCCCGGACTAATTTGCAGCCAAAGGACCAGGCCCCTTTTTGCGATTCGGCACTGCGTCGTTTTAACTGACAATTGCGGTCGTGCAAGGTGGTTCCCAAACAAAAATTGTCGTCCTTTTTTTCCCACAAATAGAGCTTTCTTTTGGTGGTATTTGATCGCCCCTGCGGTTTTTATTTTTTGCGCTATAAACAAAAATAGAGCGACAATTTTGAAAAAAATGCAATATTTTTTACTTTTTGCTATAATAAATATCCCCAAAAAACAATTTTTTTTTTTCCTAAGTTTAGGCCGATACGTATTCTTCTACATATTTTTGGTAAAAATAAAAAAAATAAAAAAAATCGCAATTAGCTATTGATTGGTTTGCTGCAAAATTTATAGCGTTTACAAAATAGGGGTTAGTTTTATAGTATTTTTATTAATATTTTTTTTTACTAGTAATGGCGGCGATCAGCGATTTTTATTGTGACTGCGACATTATGGCGGACACATCGGACATTTTTGACACATTTTTGGGACCAGTCATTTATACAGCAATCAATGCTATTTAAATGCATTGATTCCTGTATAAATGACACTGGCAGTGAAAGAGTTAACCACTAGGGGGCAGGGAGGGGTTAGGGTCTGTGACGTGTTTTTTTTTTACATTAGGGGGCGGGGCTGACGTCTGACGTCATTGATCGGCTTTCCCGATGACATGGAACAGCCGATCAATGACAGGCAGTGTAGGAAGCGCGGGGAGAGGTTTGTTTACACAGACCTCTCCCCGTACTTCAGCTCTGTGACCCGATCGCGGGACACCAGCGGCGATCGGGTCCGCTGGTCCCGCGGCCACGGAGCTCCCGACCGGGTCGCAAGCGCGCCACCGGCAGCGTGCGACCCACGGCTGGTCTCTTAAAGGACCACGTACCGGTACGTGGTTTTGCCCAGCCGTGCCATTCTGCCGACGTTTATCGGCGTGAGGTGGTCGGGAAGCGGTTAAAGTGTTACTAAACCTAGGACCCTGCATTCATTAAATCTGGTCTCCCACAGTACATGGAAATGCAATTATTTTTGTAAATATAACCTGCTAAATACTTTCTCATCAGCAGTTAAATAGGAGTCTTGTGACTTCTATCAGTTCCTGGTAGAGCTTGTAGGAGGAGTTTTCTTACTGCACTGGCTGTCCTATCAGGATCCAGGACCCCTGACCCTCTGTCTAGACAGTGCTGACACATGAACTCTCCCAAAAAAATAAATAAATAAAAAAACACCTCTAGCAATGCACACCAAACTGAGCATGTGCAGCCTGACTCCAAAAGGCTCTGTACTATACAGAGGCGAACGTGTGCATACAGGATCAAGCAGACATTTTACATTATGCAGAAGATTAACCCATTAGGTTCCACAGTGAAAACAAGCATGCTTTACTGCATATACAGACTGATGTTACAGTATATCCATCTTTAGCTTGACATAAAATAAGCAAGGAAGGGACTAATGTTGAGTGCCATAAGTAAATGCTAGTTGCCAGGCTGTTAAGCTGGGGGTTAGGTCCAGAACTTTCCAAATCACAGAGCCAAATATAAAATATGGCTATGAGGAAAGTCTGAGTAATGGCATTGTACTTGCCCTGGGTCAGTGACCCAAAGTATGAAAGCCAGGAGTGTCAGCACATTAATAAAATTAGAAGTCGAATTCCAGTTCCATTTTTCTCTCATAAGTTTTTTTTTTAGCCCAGTATAATTTCATATTTCTATATGACTGAGTTATTGTGGTTCCCAGTCTATGGAAATGAAGTGTCACTCAAGGCAGCCAGATTCTTTCATTCAGTTTTCAAACCTCATTGGAAAATGGAGAGAACACCCCAGTTAGTCACTGTAACATCTCATAATCAAGGGTTTGCTCTTTCATTGCCTGTGGTAATCCTTTCATTGCACGCTACTAAATCATTGCCGCAGCAGAGGAGGAGAGCGCTCTCCAATCCTTCATATAACAAACTGTGTAAAGTAACAGTCATTTAAAACAGCTGTGCAAAAAATTCCCCCAAATAATTCAATCAACTTTTCAGGGATCTGATCCTGTTGCTTGTATTATCATATCCTCTGTGAAAACACAATTTGCTTTATCCTATTTCAACGCCAAGTTCGCAGGAGGAAAAGTTCATGTGAACCGGAGCGAAGAAAAATAGTAATGATTCCCATAATGCACACATTTTTCAGATTATAAACATATACACTATAAACACGGATCACAATAACCACATACAGCCTTGAAAACTAATCTCTGTACAGAACGAATGCTGATCAAATGCTTTCCACACAGCATATTTATGTCAAATTGTTAAAGTGTTACTAAAACCACAACAGTAAAATCGGTCTGTATATGAAGTAAAGCATGCTTGTTATACTCACTGTAGAACCAAAGGGGGGTCAATCCTCTTCTCTGATCTTCCCCTTCTTCCACTGTCCCCAATCCATCTCCTAATAGTACTGAGCCTTGGAGGCACTCTGCACACACTCAGTTTGGGGTGTATTGCTAGAGTTTTTTTTCTTTGGGTGGGTGCATGTGATCAGCACAGGGCCAATCAGCACTGTCCAGGCAGAGGGTCAGGGGTAATGCAGCACAGTGAACAGAGAATGAAAACACCTTCTACAAGCTTTAACCAGTGCTCATCTGAACACTGATAGAAGTCACAAGACTGCTATATACTGCTGAATGAGAAAAGGTACTTAGCAGTTTATATTTACGAAAATAATTTCATAGCCATCTTCTGTGTGCTGTGGGAGACCAGATATAGTGAATGCAGGGTACTGGGTTTAGTAACACTTTAAAACAAAATTGAACTGGTCGATAGCAATAGTAATGGTCACAAAACCAATGGCACCACTGCCAGCCTCCGAGGAATCTAACATACCTGAAATAGTCATAAGGGGATACACACACACACACACACACACACACACACACACACACACACGTCAATTTAGGCCAAAAAGACAAATTTAAACCTAAAGCTGACCACAACTGGAAAGATTGAGCATAGAGACAAGCTCACCAGGGTGCGGTGAGCTCCCACCCCACCCTCACTGTCCAGAGGGTGGGGTGGGAAAAAGACCTGTACATGAAAGTGAAACTGCACCAGATAGATTGGGTCCCCATCTTGACAGTTATGACTGTGCTGTGTTGGGGGGCTGTGTAGATTTAGTAACTGGATTGAAATCCAAATCCTCTGGCAGGTAAAATAGCTCCCTTATGAATTTAGCAGGTAAATGTTTATTGAATAATGCATAAGTACAAAAAGCAGTCAGTGCAATACAGATGTAACCCATCACAAGCAGGCCATAGATAGGAGCCATATAAAACCAAATGAAAATTTATGTATTTCACCGCTTACCTAAAGCAGTGGTTCTCAACTCCTGTCCTCAGGACTCACTGACAGACCAGATTTTAAGTATTACCTTGGGGGAGATGCAGACTAGAATACTGCAATCACTGAGCAGCAAATAATATCACTTGTGATGCATTTCAGTTATCTGGCAAACCTGGCCTGTTAGTGGGTCCTGAGGACAGGAGTTGAGATCCACTGGCTTAGAGATTAGCTTTAAAAAAAAAAAAAAAAAAAAAAAATCTTCAGGTGAAGTGCTTATGCTACAATAAAAAAAAAAAAAAAAAAAAAAAAAAACACAAACAAACACAAAACAAACACCTCCAGAAGCTGGGTCCCTAGCTCATTTAAACTGCAAGTTCAGTTGGGCTATAAACTTTAGAAGTTGGTCTCCCAAAAGGCGAATGGAGGGGGAAACATGGGTTAATGTTAGACAAAATAAAATAGTAAAATATTAAAAGAATAGCAATTTTACCAATCCCAGTAAATCTATGCATGCAATATGGCCATCACCATCTGCCCACACAGGAACTTACTTTTGCAACCTTCTCAAACGAGGTCTTGTTGAAGCACCTGACATCAAAGGAAGCTATTCATTACGGCCAATAACCTGCAAAACGCAAAGATGTTCCAATTGTAATAACTGATGTCTACACATTATAAGAGCAGACAATGACTTGTTAACGATGAGACATGAGAGTACTGTTTATAAAGCTTAAAGGCCAGCTTCCTGAGTTGAACATGTAGGGATAGGTCAGATGCCAGACGGAGCACCATCGGCCAAGAACATGTCCAGGACATCCTCTACATAGCTGTCATTCTTCTGTCTGTTGTGAAATTTTACTTGCTAATAAAATGTACCCTTGCCCCTAAAGGCATTCTCTAAGAAAAAAAAAAAAAACACAGGGGGGTCAACTGCCTCTATATCAGCCTCTCTCAACCTTTTTAAACTCAGATGAACCCTAAAATAACTTTCAGGTCTCAGGGAACCCCTCTGCTAAAAATGACTTTATCTACAACTCTTTATACGTTCATGTGCTGGTCAGTGGGAAGAATGTTCCTTACACTTGTGGTCATTGGGAAGAATTTCGCTCTTTTAGATAGCTAAATAGATAATTGGTGCAAGTTTGAACTTATCTGGGCGTCAAAAATTGGTCATTGCTCATGCAACCTTTTGAGGAAACCCTGGTTGAGAAACTCTGCTCTATATAAACATTACCAACAAGCAGAGAGCCTCTTGCGTCTATTCCGGGCATCTTCATCAATTTCTATTTTGCATACTGCAAACTCAGGTTGGTTGTCAGGAGATCACTTCCTGGCACATAGTCAAACAAAAGGCAGCCCAGCCCATGCATCAACTGAGCTACTCATTTTAGAATTAAGGACCCCCACTAAGGTCTCTCAAAAAAAGTACTAAAAGGTTTTAACTATGCTTGGCAGGCAGTGATGAGACGCCCACCCCTGGAACTGGTCTTACTCATAGTCCACTGGGCAAATTCAACCTGGTCCATAAACCAAACCTCCCAATAATATTACATTGTGCAGAATCATGTGCTGTCTGTCTATAGACATCTTGGGGGCGTGAACACCAATGGGCTATAAACTGTCTTCCTCAACAGAAGTATATCAGCTACATTCCCTGTGAAGTTTGTAAAGCTACAGTTTAAGATCAGCTGGCCCTGCTTTTCAAACACTACTACATACAACAGGAGGTTAAAAGGTCATCAACACACAACAGTCAAACTTACAAGAGCTGCAACATTCCTTCAATAAAGCAAGACATCAGCACCACATTGGGTCCCCTTAACCCGATTCCTGTATTAAGCCGCTTAAAATATGGCCCATAAAGGAAATCAATGGTGCTGTTGTATTGGGCAACTCTAACAGGTACCCCCTTGGTAGTGTGTACCCAGTGCTGGTAGTTTCAGGATTACAGTAGAATGCAATTGCACGCAAGTACCATCAGAAATTGTGTAGAACGTTCGTTAAAGTTAAAGGTTTGAGGGGAATTAAGATTCTGGTAGTGACTAGGCAGGAAAAGAAGGGTGAGCAAAGGGAAGGGGTGTTGGGTGCCAGGGAAGGGAGGCAAGCCCTTCAATAAAACAGGCTTACAAAGAGCATTCAGGAGAAAATTACTCTAAAATCACGTGGATCCCAAGAAAACTATCAACATGGTCCAAGCGGCAACATGAGAGGAATCTGTCAAAGCCAGATTACCAGTTCTTCCAAATGCTGGAGGTGAGCTCGCTCAGTTTATCATTCTGCCACTGAAGGAGTGGATGGGGATTTCCAATATCTTGGAATTCATTCCCGACAGCAAGTGGGAAGAAGGAGCAGGCCAAGAAGCATTGAGGGCAATGGTGGGACACACTGGTGTATGTGTATCCATTACCATGCAGTAAACATG
Organism: Lithobates sylvaticus; assembly: GCA_028564925.1. Classification (NCBI taxonomy): domain Eukaryota; kingdom Metazoa; phylum Chordata; class Amphibia; order Anura; family Ranidae; genus Lithobates; species Lithobates sylvaticus. Next base: position 466,731,628 of record CM053030.1, read on the forward strand.
GGACCATAAGTCACGAATCAGGGGACATGACCATTATAGGCAGCATTGCTTTTGTTCTCTCGTACCTCGAGCAAGTGTTGGGAGTAGAAGAAAGTCATATGCATCATTAAGGGGCAATGGTGCCAGCGCTTGAGCATTTTGTAGCACTTCTGAACCACTGATACACAAGCCTTATGGGTCAGTATGAATGCTTGGTCCAGGTCCATTTCCCACACTGAGATACAGTAAGGCCCCTTTCACACTGGGGCGTTTTTCATGCGGTGCAGCGCTAAAAATAGCGCCTGTTCACCGCATGAAAAAATCCTGCCCCTTTAACTCCAGTGTGAAAGCCGGCGGGCTTTCACACTGGAGCGGTGCGCTAGCAGGATGAAAAAAAAAGTCCTGCTAGCAGCATCTTTGGAGCGGGATAGGAGCGGTGTGTTCACCGCTCCTATACCGCTCCTTCCCATTGAAAAGAATAGGAGACCGCGGTAAAACCGCGGCAATACCGCCGCAAAGCGCCGCTACGGCGGCGCTCTGCGGGGGGTGTTTAACCCTTTTTCGGCCGCTCGCGGGGGGTAAAACCGCACCGCGAGCGGCCGAAAACCGCGGTAAAAACGACGGTAAAGCAGCGCTAAATATAGCGCTGCTTTACCGTCACCGCCCCAGTGTGAAAGGGGCCTAAGGGAAACAAGGTGTGAATGGGCAAAGCAGAATTACAAAGTTGAGAATTCAGCACAAAGGATTTCTAAACCACTGTGGGTTGGCTAAAGAGATAGAACAGCAGACACCTACACAGATCTCAAGAGGGTGGAATTGTGCAAGTAGCACTAAAAGCAACACTTTCGTTATGTAAAAAAAAAAAAAAAAAAAAAATGCAAGTCTAAAAACACACATTGTATAGACTAATAGTGGTCTGATCAAATCCATCTGTCAGTGTTTCAGGTGGATTCAAGACCTGAGGCCTGGGGAGCTTACTGCCAGAAGAAACTGCTGGGAGAGGCCTGTGGAGCTTGTAATAAGAGACGGCTCGGAGAGGCCTGACACTGCATTGCCATGAGAAACTACTGTGAGAAGCCATGAGAGACTGCTAGACCCCCCCACATAAGCCAAGCTGGGACCTTCAGGTCTCCCCAAAAAAATAAAAAAACACGCCTCTCTGCCCCAGGGGGAGTGACCAATCCAGAAGATCCATAACTTACAGGAAGCGGTTTGAGATTTGACCATGGTTGGTGTTTAATTGCACACAATTGACCTCCAATAATTAGGTGGTCCACAACAGAGCAAGAGGCTTTGTGTGCGGTGGTGAAAGACTCCTCACCCTTTTGAGTTATTGTACACACACCCCCGAGGTGCCTTACTCAACCCTGAATATAATTATTTGGACTTTGAAGGACTTTTATCTACTACATGAAAGTGCTGCATTATATATTTCGGTTTATGTTATTGGTCACCAGCAAATTGTGCTAGCTGCTGTTGTCCATTTGTTACCCGTAGCGAAGGTGGATTGACAGTTTTATGGAATCTCAATCCAAGTCCATGGCATGCAGATATAAACCAACATATATTGGCACTACTACAGTGATGGCTGTGATGTTCCACAGGTACGCTTTGATTGGAACCATACAATACAGTTCATAACGGTTACTCTGTGTCCTCTCTGCCAATCCCTCCATTGGCTTCTCTTCATCCAACAAATTCAATTCAAAATACTAACAACTTACAAAGCCAGCCACAACTCGGCCCCCCCATCTACATCACTAACCTAGTCTCAAAATACCAACCTAATTGTTCTTTGTTCCTCCCAAGACGACCTCTCTATCTCCCTTGTCACCTTCTCCCATGCTCACCTCCTGGACTTTGAGAGCCTCTCCCATCCTATGGAACTCCCTATCCCAATCTGTACGATTATCTCCTACGCTGTTTGCTTTTAGACAAATTCCGAAAACCCTCCTCTTCAGAGAAGCCTATCCTGTCCACACCTAACAACTGTACTTTGATTTTCTCCATCAGCTCATCCCCCACTGTTATTACCTTTTGTACCACTTGACCCTCCCTCCTAGATCGTAAGCTCTAACAAGCAGGACCCTCCGATTCATCCTGCATTGAATTGTATCTGTACTGTTTGCACAGCACTTTATAACGTTGGGGCAAACTGTTGGCGATATACAAATCCTGAATAATAATCTGGAGTTTAGCTTTAATAAATGCAGAGCTGCCTTAAAATAAAACCTGAAAAGAAAAAAATAAAAATAAATAAATAATAATTCAATTTCAGCACATACAAAAAAAAAAAAATAAAAAAATGTGACCCTGCTACATTTTTGTACATTACTTATCAAGTAACCCTGAACAGGATGAGTCAACTCTGAAAAAATGTTGCCTATTCAATACACAGAGTCCTGGGTTTATGGACACATTGTAAACAAGCTGTAGATTGTGCGCCTTCACTGAACAAACAGCTGGATATTTGCCTACAAGCCACTATTTATAAATATGAAGGAAATGTGTAACCTTACAGGTAAATATACCTCTCTATGCTGACCTTGCAGCCTGTAAAGACACAACATCAGTCATCCAGTCATTGTTCTAGCAAAGCATCTCTTCAGTCTCACTGGGGAGAATGTGAACTTGTTTTTAAAGTTTCAATAAAATTTAAATAAAATTTAAATAAAATAATGCAGAGAAACAGGGCAAGAAGGGTGCATCAGGACAGTTACTGTGGCTGACCATGGATAATACCCATCAAGTAGGTTGCACTGGCCTATCTCGGTACGGATACACAAACTGATTTTAATACATATTTAAAAACAAAAAACAAAAAAAAAAAAAAACATATACAAGGAACAAAAGATAAAATTCAACCAATTACCAACAAGGTCACCCGAAAGGTAACTGTTGATGTGGGGTATAGACAAATTGATCCCCTACTAGTTACGCGTATTGAAACCGCTTCTTCAGGAGGAACTGTCTATAAAAACAAAACATACAATAAAAATGCACACAAAAATTACATCGTCAAAAAACATAATTAAACAGCAAAAATTATAATGGAAAGATCGGCTCACCCAGAATATCATACACCGACATGTAACCAGACCGCTAGGGAACCTCCCCCCGTGGCGGACGTGGGAGGATTGTATAAGGCCACTTCTAGTTAAGAATAAATATAATAATGGTAAGTAGAGAAACCAATTGAGATTGTTTTGTAGGGCCCATAAAGAGTGAGAGGACACCAAGTGGTGCAATTGGAATATGTGAAAGTAGGATGTAAAGGGGGGGGGGGGGGTTTGGATGGGAGGGAAGGGGGTTTAGAGGGGGAGGAGGGGGGAGAGAAGGGAGAAGAGAGAGAGAGGAGGAGGAGAGAGGGGAGAGAGAAGGGGAAAGGGGAGGCAAAAAGGGGGAGGCGGGGGAAATAGACAAAAGCACCATAATATACAGAGAGGTTGAATGGGTATAGAACTCACCAAAAGGTATTCCAAAAATAACACGTTATCAGGGGTGGTAGTAAAGCAGGCTAAATGGAGGAGCAGCTAAACAGGAGAGAAACACAGCCAAAACATAGCAGGGAAGATGTAACCCTGTAGCAGGCAGTGCCTATGGCTGTGCAGCCAAAAGGCACTATAAGATAATGCAATTTGTGGGTAAGATAGTCAGACAAGTCAGTGCGATAAAGAACAAATAATAAGCTGCAGATAAGGGAGGCTGGATCTTACCTGGGACTCCACACTGATCAGCACACCACCCCTGGATCCGTCAGGTGTGCAGTATGGCCCAGATCCAGGGGTGGTGTGCTGATCAGTGTGGAGTCCCCTTTTCCGTCCCCTCTCTTTCCCTTCCAAACCCCCTTCCCCCCCCTCCTAACATCCTACTTTCACATATTCCAATTGCACCACTATATATTGCAGCACTTGGTGTCCTCTCACTCTTTATGGGCCCTACAAAACAATCTCAATTGCTTTCTCTACTTACCATTATTATATTTATTCTTAACTAGAAGTGGCCTTATACAATCTCCACAATCCCGCTGCCCAGGGGGGTTCCCTAGCATTCTGGTTACGTATTGGTGTATGATCTTCTGGGTGAGCAGATCTTTCCATTATAAATTTTGCTGTTTAATTATGTATTTTGAAGATGTAATTATTGTATATTTTCTATTGTATGTTTTGTTTTATAGACAGTCCCTCCTGAAGAAGCGGTTTCAATCCTCGAAACTAGTAGGGGATCAATTTGTCTATACCCCACATCAACAGTTACCTTTTGGGTGACCTCGTTAGTAATAGTTTGTGGTTGAATTCAAATTTTATCTTTTGTTCTTTGTACATGTTTTTTTAATATGTATTAAAATTATTTTTATATTAAAAATTTGTTTGTGTATCAGTACCGAGATAGTTCAGTACAACCTACTTGATGGGTATTATCCATGGTCAGCCACAGTAACTGTCCTGATAGACCCTTCTTGCCCCGTTTCTCTATACCAATTTGGATGATGGTACTCAATTATTGCTAGTTTTCTGTTATGTGGGGCAATACTCATAAGTTTAATAAAATAATGCAGAAATAAGCTGGTCTAACCAAACTAGTGGTCTCACCAAGACCCCGGGACTGCAGAGCCGATGATCTGGTCATCAGTGTGATTGCAGAGCAGCGAAATGATCCAACAGTGACACCCAATGGCAGCTGTCATATCTGTTCCTGGTACTACAGAACATGCAATATCTACATTGTGTTTTGGTAAATCAGACTTTTGAAGGAAAGCAATGTGCAAGAAAGAATAAGGCTGCCCATACATTATACAATTTTCCTTTAGATCTACCAAAACCACATAGGAGGTCAAACCAAAACACTTTTAATTTGTATGTAATCAGGCAGCCCTTGCACTATATCATTGAAGGTAAATCTAAAAGGAAATTGAAGAAAATTGTATAGTATATGGGCAGCCTAACACTCTTCAATCGATGAGAGAGGATGTGTCACCAACCTGAAAGTTCAATTCCAGAGTGAGAATGAGCAGGTTTATACAGCTTACTCTGATCAGCAGTTTGTCATTTATTTGTTTTGCTTTATTAACCGCTTAGGACCCCCAAACATTATAAATTTTTTTCTAATACATTAGAGAATAAAATGGCGGTCGTTGCAATACTTTGTCACACCGTATTTGCGCAGCGGTCTTACAAGGGCATTTTTTTTTGGGGGGGGGGAACGGTAAAGTTAGCCCAATTTTTTTTTATATTGTGAAAGATGTTACGCAGAGTAAATTGATTATCAACATGTCACGCTTCAAAATTGCGCCCGCTCATGGAATGGCGACAAACTTTTACCCTTAAAAATCTCTAGGCGATCTTTAAAAAAAAAAAAAAAAAAAAAAAATTCTACAGGTTGCAGGTTTTGAGTTACAGAGGAGGTCTAGGGCTAGAATTATTGCTCTCGCTTCAACGATCACAGCGATACCGCATGTGTGGTTTGAACACCGTTTTCATATGTGTTCACTTCTGCACACAAGCTTGGCGGGACTGGGCGCTTTTTTAAAAAGAAATAAAAAAAAAAAAGTTTTTATTTTACCATTAAAAAAAATAAAATAAAAGTGTCACTTTTATTCCTATTACAAGGAATGTAAACATCCCTTGTAATTAGAAAAAAAGCATGACAGGACCTCTTAAATGAGATCCGGGGTCAATATACCTCAGCTCTCATATTTACACTAAAATGCAATAAAAAAAAAAAAAAAAAAAAAAAAGATTGTCATTTCAAAAAATTATAAACAAAGGCCCTTTAAGAGCTATGGGCGGAAGTGACATTTTGATATAGTTTCCGCCCTGCAATGGTATGGAGACGGGTGGGGGCCATCTCCCCCTCGCTCACCTCCATACCCAGAAAGGAGAAGCATCCGATCTACTGCGCCGCTACCAACAGGCCCGGTAAGCAGCGGAGGGCACCGGAGAGCGGCGGGAGGGGGGGCCCTCTCCCGCCGCTGATGAGTGATCTTTCGGTGAATCCGCCGCAGAGACCACTGTTAATAGGAAACCAGACCGCACGCTGAAGAAGAGGATACCGGGGTAATGGCAGCTAGCTGCTGCCATAACAACAATATTCGTCTTCAAAGACAGGACGTATATCTGCGTGCGGCGCACAGGAAGTGGTTCATCAAAGGAAAACTGGCAAAGCATAGTAAAAAAAAAATATATATATTTTTTAAACTTTGCTATACACCGATTAGCCATAACTTTGTGACCACTTACAGGTAAAGTGAATAACCTTGATTATCTTATTTCAATGACATCTGAGTCAGTGTGATATATTAGGCAGCAAGTAAACTGTCCCCAAAGTTAAAGTGCTATTAAACCCAGGACTCTGCATTCACTATATCTGGTCTCCCACAGTACACAGAACATGGAAATGCAATAGTTTTAGTATATATATATAAACTGATAAATACCCTTTTCATCAGCAGTATATAGCAGCCTTGTGACTTCTATCAGTGTCTGGTTAAAGCTTGTAATAGGCGCTTTCATTCTCCTATGAGGCTGTCCCCTGACCCTCTGTCTGGACAGTGCTGATCACATGCACGCTCTCAAGAAGAAAAAAAAACGACTCTAGCAATACACACGAAACTGAGCATGTGCAGTTTGTCCCCTAGCCTCTGTTCAGGAGATGGTTTGTGGACAGAGAAAGAAGAGGAGGAGGATCAGAGAAGACAGGATCAAACAGCCTTTTTACACAATGCAGCCCCTTAGGTTCCACAGTGAGTCTAACAAGGATTCTTTACTGCATATGCAGACTGATTTTATTGTTGTGTTTGGTAACACTTTAAGAAACAGAAAAAATGGTTTGCAGTGTATGAGGCAATGTAGTCAGGGTGCCCATGCTGACCCATGTCCACAGCCAAAAGCACCTACAATGGCCACATTTTCTTAATCATGTGGATGGCCGGGTACATGTGCATCGCTTACCTGGGCAAGAGATGGCAACTAGATGCAGTATGGGAAGAAGACAACCGGCGGAGGCAGTGTGATGCTTTGGGCAATGTTCTGCCATTCATGTGATTGTTGCTGGACATGCACCACCTACCTAAACATTGCTGACCAAATACACCCCTTCATGGAAACTGTATTCTCTGATGTCAGTGCCCTGCCACACTGCAAAAATGGTACTAGAATGGTTTGAGGAACGCGATGACTTCAAGGTGTTGACTTAATTCTCTAGATCCTAATTCAGCATCTGTGGGGTGTGCAGTAAAAAGTCCAACCCATGGAGACCCTACCTCATAACTTAAGGGATCTGCTACAGATCCCTTAATGGCAGATACCACATCATACCTTCGCAGGTCTATTGGCATCCATGCCTTGACGGGCCTGGGCAGTTTTGGCAGCAAAAGGGGGGACCTACGCAATATTAGGTGGGTGGTCATAGTTATGGATGATCGGTGTATATTTCTTGCCATTACCACGACCTACCACCAAAGAACAACCCAAAACGAATTCTCCTATTCCTGAAAATCACAGCAATATCACATGCGTATATTTGTTGTTTGTACCCATCATAGGTCCCAGAAACAATAGTGCATTCATTTTTAATTCTACCCAAAACATTGATACCAAAATTAAAAAATAGATTTTATTAATCCCACCTAAAATATACTCATCCTGACTTTGATAACGAGCATGACCTTTGACGCTAACCTGGATTAAACCCTGATACATCATCTTTTTTAACTTGCCTGGTACAAGAAGTGGTAATATTATCACTGTGTGGTACACAGACACAGAGTAGAGCTGTGGGAGGGACCCAGCACATCTCCCCATTACAGGCTGCCTGCAGAGAACTCCAGGAGGGGGTGGAGACCAGACCAGACACCCTGCACAAGGACAGAGCTTCATAGACCAGTCTTTATTCCTGCACAGAGGAAAAAGTGCAGGAATCATTTCATGTGCAGGTCTGCAAGAAATACACAAAAGGACATAAAGATTCAAGAAATACACACAGCTCTAGCAATTAGACAAAGTCGAGAGTTTAGCTTTAACATCGTTGCAAACTTCAGACATGCAATATGGGCAAAGCAGATCCCTCTATAGTGTGCACGTGTCTCAATCCAGAGAACCAAGTATTATTTTGGTCTGCTGTACCGTTCCTCTGCCATCTACACGTGTCACTTCTGACAAGTTTTCCTGACAGGGGGGAAAAAAAAAAAAAGGACGATGGGAAGGAGAGCTCCAGCACACCATCTGATTGACAGCCTCAGGTCTGTCTGTGTGTTGCATTAAGAGGGGTGTGCCCCTTCACTCTATACAGCTCTCCTCATTAAACCCTGCAGAGTGACTTCAGCTCTCAGGCCCCTGTTTTCTAACAGCTCAGACAAGCTTTATAAATTCAGATTTTTTTATGGATAAAAGAGAAGACTGCAAACAGGTAAAACTTATGTAGGATGATTTGTTTAATCTCTGTGCATCACCTGAGGACAGTCACTTCACTGGGTATATGGAAGGGTTTTCAGTCTCTAAGGTAAATTCCTACCTTAAGTTAAAGAGGAAGTAAACCCTGATGGGTTTACTTCCTCTGTTTCTCTGCAAAGGTAAAGTATAATGGACTACTATGCATCGCATAGTAGTCCATTATGTGTCACAGGAGCCAGCAAAGTCACCGCTGTCCCCTCATGTACAGAGCCTCCATCTTCTTGGTGGGTCTCGCTGCTCCGGCGCGGTCATTCGACGGAGCCACGATGACATCACTCCCGCGCATGGGAGCTGCCACTTGCGGCATATCGCCGTTGAGAGTGGTGCACTGAGTGCATGTGCCGTAGACAGCGGTGCCTGTCTTTTGGCAAATATCTCCTAAACCGTGTAGGTTTAGGAGATATTTCTTGGACCTACAGGTAAGCCTTATGCCGCGTACACACGTGCGGACTTTTGCCGGCGGACTTAGTCCAGCGGACAATCCCGCCGGACTTTCCAGCTGGGTCCGCTGGACTTTCCGAGCGTGTGGACTTGCCCACACACACACGGACTTCTCCGGCGGATAATCCGCCGGCCAAAAGTCCACGGGACTTTTGAAAATGAACGGACTTGCCCACACACGGAGCAGTCCGTTCATTTCGAACGTAACTTCAGGTACGTAGCTAGCGTAGGCAGTGCCGGCGCGCTAGCTCCGTCACCTGGCATGGATTTAAAGGGACTCCCCACGCCGAAAAACGGCGTGGGGGTCCCCCCCAAATCCATCTCAGACCCTTATCCGAGCACGCAGCCTGGCAGGCCAGGAAAGGGGTGGGGACGAACGAGCGCCCCCCCCTCCTGAGCCGTACCAGGCCGCGTGCCCTCAACATGGGGGGTGCCCTGGGGAAAGGGGGGCCGTGCGCCCCCCCCCACCCCAAGGCACCTTGTCCCCATGTTGATGAGGACAAGGGCCTCTTCCCGACAACCCTGGCCGTTGGTTGTCGGGGTCTGTGGGCGGGGGCTTATCGGAATCTGGGAGCCCCCTTTACTAAGGGGGCCCCCAGATACCGGCCCCCACCCTATGTGAATGAGTATGGGGTACGATGTACCCCTACCCATTCACCTAAGGTGTAAAATGTAAAGTACAAAAACACACTTTTGAAAAAATATTTTATTGCACTGCTCCGGGGGTCTTCTTCCGTCTTGGGGGTCTTCTCGCCGGACTCCTCCGCTCTCGTCTGCTCTTTTACCTAGCTCTTTCACGAGCGGAGAAGTCCGGCTACCTTCTTCGTCGTCGCCGCCGCCCGGGGGTCTCGATCCGCCTTCGGTGGTCTTCCGGGGTCTCTTCTGTTCTTGCGGCGGTCGTCGTCTGCGCCGCCTTCTTCTTCTTGTTCCGATGTTGACCCGATGCTCTCTCTGCCCGGAATGGCAGAGGCGCGCTGCGCTGGGACTTATATAGGGACATGGGGACAGGGTCACATGCTCATGTCACATGGTGACCCCGCCCCCCTGTGATGTCACAGTCCCGGAGGATGCTGGGACATCACAAGGGGGCGGGGTCACCATGTCACATGGGCATGTGACTGTCTCCATGTCCCTATATAAGTCCCAGCGCAGTGTGCCTCTGCCATTCCGGGCAGAGAGAGCATCGGGTCAACATCGGAAGAAGAACAAGAAGGACAAGAACAAGGACAAGGACAAGAAGGACAAGAACAAGAAGGACAAGAACAAGGACAAGGACAAGAACAAGGACAAGAAGGACAAGAACAAGAAGGACAAGGACAAGAACAAGAAGGACAAGGACAAGGACAAGAAGGACAAGGACAAGAAGGACAAGGACAAGAAGGACAAGGACAAGAAGGACAAGGACAAGAAGGACAAGGACAAGAAGGACAAGGACAAGAAGGACAAGGACAAGAAGGACAAGGACAAGAAGGACAAGGACAAGAAGGACAAGGACAAGAAGGACAAGGACAAGAACAAGAAGGACAAGAACAAGAAGGACAAGAACAAGAAGGACAAGAACAAGAAGGACAAGAACAAGAAGAACAAGAAGGACAAGAACAAGAAGGACAAGAACAAGAACAAGAAGGACAAGAACAAGAACAAGAAGGACAAGAACAAGAACAAGAAGGACAAGAACAAGAACAAGAAGGACAAGAACAAGGACAAGAACAAGGACAAGAACAAGGACAAGGACAAGAACAAGGACAAGAACAAGGACAAGAACAAGGACAAGAACAAGGACAAGGACAAGAACAAGGACAAGAAGAAGAAGAAGAAGGACAAGAAGAAGAAGAAGAAGGACAAGAAGAAGAAGAAGAAGGACAAGAAGAAGAAGAAGAAGGACAAGAAGAAGAAGAAGAAGGACAAGAAGAAGAAGAAGAAGGACAAGAAGAAGAAGAAGAAGGACAAGAAGAAGAAGAAGAAGGACAAGAAGAAGAAGAAGAAGGACAAGAAGAAGAAGAAGAAGGACAAGAAGAAGAAGAAGAAGGACAAGAAGAAGAAGAAGAAGGACAAGAAGAAGAAGAAGAAGGACAAGAAGAAGAAGAAGAAGGACAAGAAGAAGAAGAAGAAGGACAAGAAGAAGAAGGACAAGAAGAAGAAGGACAAGAAGAAGAAGGACAAGAAGAAGAAGAAGAAGAAGAAGAAGAAGAAGAAGAAGAAGAAGAAGAAGAAGAAGAAGAAGAAGAAGAAGAAGAAGAAGAAGAAGAAGAAGAAGAAGAAGAAGAAGAAGAAGAAGAAGAAGAAGAAGAAGAAGAAGAAGAAGAAGAAGAAGAAGAAGAAGAAGAAGAAGAAGAAGAAGAAGAAGGCGCCGGCGGCGCGGAAGACGACGACCGCCACAAGAACAGAAGAGACCCCCCGGAAGACCCCGGAATACCCCCGAAGGCGGATCGAGACCCCCCCCCAGACGACGGCGACGACGAAGAAGGTAGCCGGACTTCCCTGCTCGGTAAAAGAGCTTGGTAAATGGCGGGGGAGTCCGGCGAGAAGACCCAAGCCGGAAGAAGACCCCCGGAGCAGTGCAATAAAATATTTTTTCAAAAGTGTGTGTGTTTTTGTACTTTACATTTTACACCTTAGGTGAATGGGTAGGGGTACATCGTACCCCATACTCATTCACATAGGGTGGGGGGCCGGTATCTGAGGGCCCCCTTAGTAAAGGGGGCTCCCAGATTCCGATAAGCCCCCGCCCGCAGACCTGGACAACCAACGGCCAGGGTTGTCGGGAAGAGGCCCTTGTCCTCATCAACATGGGGACAAGGTGCTTTGGGGTGGGGGGGCCGCACGGGCCCCCCTTTCCCCAGGGCACCCCCCATGTTGAGGGCACGCGGCCAGGTATGGCTCAGGAGGTGGGGGGGGGGCGCTCGTTCGTCCCCACCCCTTTCCTGGCCTGCCAGGCTGCGTGCTCGGATGAGGGTCTGACATGGATTTGGGGGAACCCCCACGCCGTATTTTTCGGCGTGGGGAGTCCCTTTAAATCCATGCCAGGTCATGGAGCTAGCGCGGCGGCAGTAACTGCCTACGCTAGCTACGTAACCTGAAGTCACGTGCTAAATGAACGGACTTGCCGATGAGCGGCAAGTCCGTTCATTTCAAAAGTCCCGCGGACTTGCCCACTAACGGCGGGATTGTCCGCCGGACTGCCAAGTCGTGCGGATAATTTTAAAACCAAACTTAAAAAACTTTGGCGCCAAAAAGTCCGCCGGACTTTGGCGCCAAAAAGTCCGCCGGCGCCTACACACGAGGGGATTATCCGCTGGACTTCAGTCCAGAGGATAATCCCGCGGGATTGTCCCTTCGTGTGTACGCGGCCTTAATCTAGGCTTACCTGTAGGTCAAAGTGGTTTGTAAGGGTTTACAACCACTTTAAAGTGTTAGTTACCCCAACACTTCATATTCCTTATATGTGCCTGCTGTACCATGCACTTGTATGAGAAAGTATTCTGTTTTCTTTGTATTGCTTCCTTTATGTGAAATCCCTGGTGTTCCTGCTAGTCTCCTTGCTTTCCCATTAAAAACCGACTACACCAAGCAGGAGAGAACATTGTGGTCAGTTCTCTTGCTTTGCTGGCACACCCCTGCTCCACAGCCATTTACTGGAAACCTCAGTGTGATGATGCTTTTCCTCCCTCCAGCTCTTTACAGAACAGAGGGAAGAATAAGAACAGAGGGAATCTAATCATTTATATATAAAAAAATAAAAAGGAATTTTAATGTTTTCTTTATATCTATACAAAAATGTTTTGACTTTCATTTCTATTTTAAACTGAATGGGTTGTTTTACAAGGTGATCGTTTACAATGACTAACACACTTGCAGGATTAGTGGTGGAAGACTAGGTAGAAGTCTTTATTTCAGTATAGAGGGTTAGAGCGCCGATTGTGCCCCAGTTGGGGAGATTTCCCTTCACTGCCTGTGTGAAAATATAAAATGCAGATTTTCCTTACCAGTTTAGCTCTTTACAGTCATTCTAGAGGAAGGAATCTGGTAGTTATTTCTGTGCTTTTGATATTTCTCTAGGGAACAGCAATTATTTACTTCTGAATTCTACCATATAAGTGAAGTTCAGTTACCCAACTTTACAGTAATCTCCTGACTTTCTATTTACAGATCAATACACTGCACAGGGTTTAGTAACTTCCCCAACAGTCCATCCTACACAGTATCCTATTACTTTCTGCAGAGGCTCATAAAACAGACCACATTTAAGCCATACAGGCTGTATATTTAAATTTGGAAGGGATGCATAAACTCAGAAAACAAATCTAATGCTGCGTACACACGATCGGAAATTCAGCCAGCAAAAAACAGATGAGAGCTTTTGGTCGGAAAATGCGACTGTATGCTTCATCGGACTTTTGCTGGCCGAATTCCAGCCAGCAAAAGATTGAGAGCATGTTCTCAATTTTTCGGTTGGAAAAAGTTCTGATCGGAAATTCCGATCGTCAGTAGCAATTCCTATGCGCAAAATTCCTACGCATGCTCGGAAACAGCTCGACGCATGCTCGGAAGCATTGAACTTAATTTTCTCGGCTCATCGTAGTGTTGTACGTCACTGCATTCTTGACGGTCGAAAGTTCAGAGAACTTGTGTGACCGTGTGTATGCAAGCCAAGCTTGAGCGGAATTCCGTCGGAAAAACCATCCAAGATTTTTCTGGCGAAAAATCTGCTCGTGTGTACGTGGCATAACATTTCAAAACCACAATTTGCTGCTCTATATCACAGAGCTAAATAAAGGACATATTAGATATATTCTATTTTACCAACATATGGTATTTTCCCCCAAATTCATGGAGCTTAATGTATTAAACCCTCAGTGCTTTTAAGCTCAACACATTGAGCACAACAACATTTTAAATTCCCCATGAAACTATTTGATCTTACCCTAGTACTTGCAGTTTAACAAGTTTTCAATGCTGCTGGCTCCTGCTCTGAATTTCAGTGGACAGTGCAGTCTCCAGTCAGTCTGTTAGTTTGGAGAAGGGAAGGGGTAGGAAAAAGGGATCATAGTTCAAGTTTCTACTGAAATAAAATGGCAATCTAAATGGCAATCTAAAGTCTGGAGAAATTGGAGGGGGACATCTAAAACTTGCAAAACCAGTCCATGGTGGTATTCCCTTTTACTTCCTGTTGTGTCTATTGAACAGGAAGTGGAAGTCTCCCCCCAAACGGGGATAAAAGCATCAAAGAAAACTTGGCAAAGGATCGAAAACTATAGAAAAATTATTGCTTGCAGTTTCCCCATTAACGTGAGCCTGAACGCAAAAAGGAAAGATTTGCTACATTATAGCGATTGTTAAACGTGAAATGCTAAACATGCCTAAGCAGCAACCTGAAAAATCTATGGAATTTTGTCTGAAAAATAGCAATGCACTTCCTGGTATACGAGTGTATAGTGACTCCTGTACCTACAAGCCGTAGGCCTTATGCACACTGGACCTTATAAAAACACCCGTAGCTTTAGCTGTAGAATGAGTTTTGCAATAGCATTTTTCAGCTTTTATTAGCAAAACGATACTGCCACAAAAAAAAGCTCATAAAATGCCAAATAGCCGCGTTTTTCAGCTTTTCTTTAGAGTTTTTCAGAATTAGAGCGTGTTATGCTTATATTAAATGGAGCAAACAGCAATAGGCACAGAAATGCAGAATTCATATTTCTGAGCTGTAGCTGGGTGTACAGGCACCCCGATGATTACATATTAATGCTCATCAGTCTCAGCTCCTTTGACCTGATTAAATAAATCCTTCTTGGGACTGGACATTTTACCTAAAGAAACACATATGGATTCAATTACCTTCAGTGTATAATAAAGAGCTACAAAGTATCATTTGCAAAGATTCATAGATGACCTTTCTTTAGTTACAGGTTATTAAACCTGGACTCCAGACAAGCAGCTGCACAGATGAAATACATATTTGGGGACTGCTTTACCTGCCAACGATTTGCAGCCAGTCCTGTGATCACCATGGATGAGCAGGGTTTATACTCAGAGTCCAGGCCTACATAGCAAACCAATATTAGGCCACGTTGACGCAACCCTTTAAATGCAGCCACCGGATTCCAGTGGCAATAATCAATGGAATTTTGTGGCTGGAATGACCGGGGCATGCAAATAGTCTGTGGTTTGCATGTAGCTACACAAAGAGCTGTTAAGGATGGATCCGCACCTACAAGCACTCAGCCGTGTCCAGGCTGGGACATCTGTCCCTAACCGCAGGTAACTGATCTGTGTGCGGCTACTTGCCAACAGCAGCAGCCACTTTCAGCCTATCATTAGTTTAAAATGGGCTGAGCAACTGCAGCTATTCACGTGTCCCGGTCATTATAGCCACAACAATCCGATTCTTGCTGCTGGAACCCAGTGGCTGCATGTAAATGGCTGTGTGAAGGAGGTCTTAAAGCGGAGTTCCATCCAGAAATGGAACTTCCACTTTAAAAGGGAGGTGACCCCCTGACATGTCACATTTGGCATGTCATTTTTTGGGGGGTCCTAGATCCTTCTTCCTCCCAGCGCACCGCGGCACCGGAAGGGAGATCACCTCTTCCCCCTGCATCTTAGCAATCACGACACGTCACAGGTCCCAGATGATTGCCTGGGCAGTCACGGCATGCGCAGTGGGTGCCCGGCTGTGAAGCCACAACCGGGTGCCCACAGTTACAATGCCGGTGCTGCAGAGAGGAGGGGGGGGGGACAAGCGGGGCTTTGTTCCCCCCGCATCCCTGGACCCTGGGACAGGTAAGTGTCCAATTATTTAAAAAGTCAGCAGTTGCAGTATTTGTAGCTGCTGACTTAAATTCTTTTCACACAGGACGGATCCACGATGATCTGCCCCATGAACATCCGCTTGCTCAGCGGGGATCGCTCAGTTGATCCCCGCTGAGCCGGCAGATGACAGGGCGGTCCCTGCACACTGTGGGACTGCAACAGTTTTTTTTAGGCTCTTTTTTACATTTTCATTTGGTGATGTGGCCAGTAAGTCTTTCAAAAGAAAAAAAAAGTTCTCTTGCTGTTTAAGAGATAAGACAAACCATTTATCACTGTCCAGGTAGTGACAGAGCTTGCCTGCCCCCTCCCATCAACAGACATCTTCTGGCCAAAAGTAGTCAATACTGAACCACAAAATAGGAATGTATTGAGGCAAGCGGGAGGGAGCCGAGTTCTGACACTTCCTGGAAGTGTCAAAGAGTAGCTTGTTGAGATTGGCTCAGTTTCAGAATTGCTGCTGCCTAGTCTTTTAGTACATGCTCTGGGAAAGGCATTCTGATGCTTATTTTACTACTCATTGAACCAGAACATATAGGCATAAAATAAATAAAATAAAAAAAGATAACAAAAATTACACATATGCTTGTTCTAGATCCCTGTCCTACAAAGTAGATAGTCAAGTTCCCTTCAAACTTAAAGTGGCACGGAATTATTCAAGTATGTATTCTTACTTCAAAAAGTACCTTCCATATCTCAGCCTCTTCCAAATCCCTTTCTGGCCAGGGGTGTGGAACTCCATTTCATCACTGGCATCAGCAGTACGGTTGCCCTCAAAGGGCAGATAATCTTACAGATACAATGCATCTACTCTTATGGGTGCGCTACATACAGAGTGTAGAGTTCAGGTGTGCGTTATATACAGAGCGCAGAGTTTAGGGGTGTGCTGTACAAAAAAAAGGGGCAGAGCTTTGTTGCATCTGTAGTCCCTCCTACCTCTCCCTGTGTAGGCAGCTCTCTCTACTACCAAATGTATTTGGCTCAGTTATACCTCCCTGGGCAGGCAGTCCTGCCTTGCAGAGAGAGAATTCTCGTTCTCACATTTAGAAGAACTGCCCATTCTGTTTACAAGTGACAGCAGGGAGTGGAAGATGAGAACCAGGGGAGTCCTGCCACAAACCGGCTGCAAAACTGCGTGAGGGCCACGTGACAAGGCCTAGCTGGCTGGATTCAGCTTGCGGGACTTGTGTTTGACATGTGTGTATTAGACGGTGGCCACATTCTCCATGGTCCCACTGTATGCAGGAAAGTAGCCAACCTCCCCTGCTCATTCTGAAAATAGATTAAGGACTATGAGATTTGAAGAGTGCATAGAACACAGAGCAGGTGACCAACTCCTTGGTGGTCAACCAGCTTGACATAGTGGGCCTCATGTTCAGCCCTACACATCAACAAAGGTCTGTACATAAAATTCTGTGTCAGACAAAACACACAATTGCATATAATCAAAGACTAATGGCATGATACACGAGATGGTCAGAGACATGTTACAAAAAATAAATAAAAATGCTAGAAAATCACTATTATAAAAACAGAGCAGTAGGGAAACACAAATCAGTTTCTGCAAGGGCCCTAAGGGCTGCGCAAAAAATGTCAAAAGGGCCACGGGTTGGGCAGCAGGGCTCTAACTAATGTGCCCTGCTCATTCTAGACAAAAATGGAAGTGGAGGGAAAAAATAAAAAAAGGAAAGGTTTGGCAACTCAAGGGAGGATGGTTTTAAGAAGGCAGAAAAACACTGCAAGGAAGAATTTCATGACAAGTAGACTACAGGGGCCATCGGGTAGTGGAAGTATACAAAATATTTTAAGACAATAAGGCTATGGCTTAGTTTGACTTTAAAGGTCAGCTAGCTCTTGTTCTCTTAACAGGTTACAGGTACATGGTGTTGTGTTCCACCTGGTAGTGAGGACCAGAGCAACACTACTATCCACCGATGTCGTCACCCACCACCTTCTGGATTTGCCATAGCAATACCTGGAGAACTGAGCAGAACCATGACACAGCATAAAGCCAAAACATAGCTTTCCATGGCTGCAGAGTGGGGGAAGGAGAGACCAGAGACCCTTGAAAACCCAACAGGAGAACAACCCCAGGCTTTAAAACGGAGCAGCTGATCTGTAGCTGCATGGAGTGTGTTATAAATTTTATCTCTCTAACCAGAAGGCCAAATACTGTAATTACAGCAGATCATATTTCAGTGTTCTATGCGAAGAACAAAAGATTACTGTACAACAAAAATTGAGTCCCCGCAGTACATTCTGTTCACTAGCAAAGAAGACCTTGCTCATATTTTCTAAATACAGAAAACTGATCCGATTGTGTGGAGAACTGAATTCAGAACGTGACGTTTAAGTTACCATTATCTAAATATCAGTAGCAATAAAAAAAAAAAAAAAAAAATATTAGGAGAAAAATCTGATACATACATACATACATACGCCACTTAATTATTAGTTACACCTTGCAGGGAATCGGGTTGGACCCCCTTTTACCTTTAGAATGGCCTTAATTCTTCATGACATAAATTCAACAAGGTGTTGGAAACATTCCTCAGAGATTTTGGAGCAATATTGACATAACATCTCGCAGTAGCTGTACTACACTGTAGTAATAAAGGGATGGACACGGTCAACAACAATACTCAGGTAGACCATGGTGTTTAACTGATACTCAATTTGTACTAAGGGGCCCAAAGTGTGCCAAGAAAATATCCCCCACACCATTACACCACCACCACCAGTCTGAACCATTGAGGCAAGGCAGGATGGATTCAAGTTTACGCCAAATTCTGACCCTACCATCCAAATGTCACATCTGAAATCCAATGTTATATTGTCCAATTTTGTCAGCCTATGGGAATTGTAGGCTCAGTTTCCTGTCCTTAGCCGACAGGAGCGCCATCCTATGTGGTTTTCTGCTTCAAGGTTTGATTCTTGTGCGTTCAGAGAGGTTATTCTGCATTCCTTGGTTGTAATGAGAGGGTATTTGAGTTACTGTTATCCGTCTATAATCTCAAACCAGTCTGCCCATTCTCCTCTGATTTTAACAAGGCATTTTCATGTGTACACACACACACACACACACACACACACACACACACACACACACACACACACACAGCCGCTCACTGGATATTTTCTCTTTTTTCAGACCATTCTTTGTAAACCTTAGAGATGATTGTTCGTGAAAATCCCAGTAACATCAGTCGTTTTTAAAATATTCAAACCAGCCCATCTGGCACCAACAACCATGCCATGTTCAAAGTCAAATCCCCTTTCTTCCCCAATCTGATGCTCGGTTTGAACTTCAGCAAGTAGTCTTCCCCACATCTAGATGCCTAAATGCATGGAGTTGCTGCCATGCGATTGGCTGACTAGCAAATTGTGTTGCCAAGCAATTGAACAAGTGTACCAAAGTGGCCGGTATATATATATATACACACACACACACACACACACACACACACACACACACACACACACACACGTTTGGGAATGTCCGCTATTTTAGGACAAACACACCCACTGTAGGCTAATTAACCGCTTCAGCCCCGGAGGATTTGGCTGGCCAAAGACCAGAGCACTTTTTGCGATTCGGCACTGTGTCGCTTTAACTGACAATTACGCGGTCGTGCGACGTGGCTCCCAAACAAAATTTATATCCTTTTTTCCCCACAAATGGAGCTTTCTTTTGGTGGTATTTGATCACCTCTGCGGTTTTTATTTTTTGCACTATAAACAAAAAAAAAAGCGACAATTTTGAAAAAAAAAAAAAAAAAAAGCAATATTTTTTTACTTTTTGCTATAATCCCCAAAAAAATATTCCCTCAGTTTAGGCCGATACGTATTCATATTTTTGGTAAAAAAGATCGCGATCAGCGATTTTTATCATGACTGCAACATTATGGCGGACACATCGGACACTTTTGACACCATTGGCATTAATACAGCGAACAATGCTATAAAATTGCATCGATTACAGTAAAAATGTGACTGGCAGTGAAGGGGTTAACCAGGAGGGGGCGCTGCAGGGGTTAAGGGTATCCTAGGGAGTGATTCTAACTGTAGGGGGGGGGGTGGGCTAGCTGTGACACAACACTGATTACAGGGAGCGGTGATCAGTGTACTGTCACTAGGCAGAACGGGGAGATGCTTGTTAACATTAGCATCTCCCCGTTCTTCCTCTCCGTGAGACGATCGCGGGTATCCCCACGGACATAGAGTCCACGGGACCCACAGAGCTCGTGAGATCACATTAGGAGGTGAAGACTTGCTGTGTTCTAGGAGTACCTAGAAGTGTTCATTGTGCCCCTCAGCAGAACCTGGAAAAATCTGTTCATTCCTCCTAAAACATCACAGCACTTTTTCTTGTGATGGTGCCTAGGCCACAGCCAATGCTACCTGCGATTGCTAGGATCACAATATTTTGAAGGTGGTTTGCTGGTTTTACTACTGAGCAGCATGCTGGAAGGGAATTTGCAGTGCAAATCCTGCCTAACAAGATGGCTGCCGGCAACCAGAGACAATGCAGAACAGAGAATGGAAAGTCATTGCTGGCAAAAAGATCGCACACACAGTAATGCCACAGGTGATACTGGGGGACTAGTCTACTACCCTCTGCTTGATTTTCTTTGTCACATCTTCCATAGTTCAGGTTCTTGTTAACAAGCGTTTGATAAGGTTTCCAGCAGAAGACCAGAAGGCGTGAACAAGCACTTCCAGTTGACTGTAGCATTTGTTATCACACAGATTTTCCAATTTGCTGGAAAGTCCCTTCTGAAGAACATACTGCAGTACTTGGACACCATCTGCTACGATGGAAGGTTAAGGCTGGGTTCACAGGCAAAATTTTGGACCCGAATGGTGAACAGGAACACACCGAACCCAAGGCTGGAAACGATGGCCGCTGATTGCGATACCAAACATTGCGGGTGCATTTCAGCTACGAGAAGGGCGGCTCATCGCATGTGGCTTCCATACCCGTGCCAATTATCATCTAGATTAATGTGTCGACAACACATCTACAACTGCATGCTAAAGCTAAATATGCCTACAATACACAAGGCCTCAGTCACCCAACAAGCCCGGTTACAGCAAAAAATGTTATAATTTTTAGAAAACAAGCAAGCTCAAAAATTGTTAAATTATTGTTTATCCAAGGAATAGAGATTCATATTCACACTGCTCTGCAAATTCGAAAACGCTACCATATGGAGTGAGAATGTTGGATTCCACATAAGCATTCAATTAGCAAACGTCACGTTATTATAAAAATAAGCAAAAGGAAGAGAGCAATATTCTCTTTATAAAAAAAGAAAAAATTCCACATCCTGTAAGAGGAAGGAAAGGCAGGATTCTGGGAAAATACACATGGGAAATTTTCACTAAGCACAACACCCAAGAGAAAAGTCCACCGCTACCTCCATACAACACACTGAAACATTAACCTTTATTGAAGAAATGGCATTTCTGCACAACGACCTGGGCAGAGCAAAATAAAAAAAATGGAATGGCAGAGCAAAAAAGGTATAGCTTTTGATGCACAGCATAGAAAAACCATTCTGCCCAAGATACACATTCTAACCCATAATAAAAGATGCTTTGAAGGTAAAGAGATGGTATACAAGGGTACATCTCCACCTCAGTCTCTACAGCATACATTTTCATCATGTCAATCTAAAGAACTTGTCATTTAACAACTTGCCTACTGGCCGCTTTTACCCCCTCCCTGCCCAAGCCAATATTCAGCTTTCAGAGATGTCACACTTCGAATGACAACTGCGTGGTCATGCAACACTGTACCCATATGACATTTTTTATCATCTTTTTCACACAAATAGGGCTTCCTTTTGGTGGTATTTAATCACCATTGGGTTTTTTATTTTTTGCTAAAAAAAAAAAATATATAAATTTTGAAAAAAATTAAACAAAACATTTTTTTCATAGTTTGTTATAAAATTTTGCAAACCGGTAATTTTTCTCCTTCAATGATGGGCACTGATAGGTAGCACCAAAGAGGCAGAACTGATAAGCGACACCGATTGGCAACACTGAGGGGTGGCACTGGTGGGCACCGATTAGCAGCCCTGATTGGCAATGTGGGGACCGATGTCCCTGTAACAAGCTGGTTAATGGCTTTCTTCTTTTCTTTTCACACGGTCAGCGTGAGGGAAAAAAAAAAAAAACACCACACACACAAACCAGCTTTTGTTTACTTACGTGATCAGCTGTCATTGGCGTTACACCTTAAAATATTGGTGTAACAATATTGCAAAGGTGGTGATGGCCTTTAAAAAATAAATAAATAAATATACAAAAAAAGAAGAAAAGATTCCCAAACTTTTTAAAGACTCATACTGACCAAGGTGAATGCAGCCTTGGTCCGATGCTGCATCTGTCCCCCACCAGCTCTACGGCTGAGAACTGAGCGATCAAAGACCACTCCATGAGCAGAGAGCTGGTGACTGTCAGTTACCAGCTCTCTGCTCTGCCCTCCAAACGCGCTGGGGCTCTGGGCTGAGGGGCTGGCTCAGGTTATGGTCCAGGCTCCTGGATGGATCCCTGCTATATGGTCACAATCTTTCCCTAGCCTAGACTGGCTCTGACGTCTGTTGGTGAAAACAGGTCACAGGAGTGCAGAACTAACTGCACTCCTGTGATTCACAGGAGAAGTACAGCCAAACCAGCTTTGGCTGTACTTTTCCTTTAAGACGGCTGTCCCTGGAACAGGTGTTCCCTTTGAAAGATGTCACCTTACCTTTTGTTCTGAGGCACTTAAACATGTTGATTTGCCATTTCCCAGTGACAGAGGTGCCCAGTACAAATAGAGGGCCAAATCTTCTCAATAGGGATGCAAACAGCAAAAAAAAAATAAAAACATTACCAAATCCCCTCCCCTAAAAAAAAAAAAAGAAAAAAGAAAAAAAAAAGGTTTTCCCTAGAGATAAACTTTATATTTAGCCTGTCACAAATGCAGGGCCAGTATGGAGTAAAAAAAAAATATGCAAAGTTCATGAAAGAGGTGTAAAAACAGCAGGCAGTCAAAATACAAAAAAATCCATATTGGTAAAAAGATTTTCCCCTGCCAAAAGATTTGCAATTCTGTTTTGCCAGTCTTGTGATGCCACCCCCCCCCCCCCCCCACCCCTGTACATAAAAATAATAATTTAGGCGTCACCACTGGGCAATAAATGAAGTGTGAGGAGGTTTACTTACTATCCAATGAACAGGCGCACAGGTCCAAATTATAGCCGAATTGTAGGCAGATATACAAGACACAAATTAATACAGCTGTGCCGAAATTTATATATTTTTTTTTTTAATGGAAAGCAGTGCAAGTAGTTGCTTTAACCTGGCGTCATCCTCTTGTAGTCTCAGCACTCAGAGTGGTAGTAGAGAAAGAAGCAACGCAAGGAGCCAATAAGTTCCAGGTCCATAACAGCCAGGGGGCTTAGATGAAATACATTGAATAGCGCGGGCTCTTTATACAACCTGGAAGGCCGAGGGCATCTTGTAGCAAAAGAATTACTACAGAGAAGGCTCCAGGTTAAAAAGGTGAGTATTGCAGCAAAAACTGCTTTTGCGATTTTACCTATAAAATGGGCTTATTGTGATTTAAATTTTTTGATTGGAGTTCTGCTTTAAAAGCAATTCTAAACTTTCTAGAGTGGGGAGGGTGGGGGGGGGAGAAAAAAAATAAATAAAAAAAAGCACATACCATATAGTCACTTCCGTCTTGTCTTTCTTTTTGAGCACAAGTGTATAGAACATCTGCGTATAGAATTGTTACATGTGACCTCCGTTCTGTCCCCCCATAATACTGTACTCTGTGCCCAAGTAGCCCATCGCCCGGCCCAAAAGTTGTCATTTGGGAACAGTTAGCGGGTCCATAGTCCTACATAAGCCATTACTAAGCGTTGGGTCAGAACTTACTTAAATTGCCATGGCACTCTATGGATTGGCAAACAATTCCATAGACGGGCAGTGCCAATCTGTTACAGCTGAGAGTAAGCTTCGATCATACACAGTTAAGCAGCCAGCAGTTTAAAGCCTTGTGTTGCCTGTAGCAGCAGCTGGCCGGCCTGTTGACACAGGAGGCTGACAGCTGGTGAACACCGGACTCCTCTTGAACAAGCTGTCACTTTATCCAAAATTCTGCAACATGTATAAACCCGGCACAATGGCAGAGACAGAACGTGGCTGCCAGGCCGCATGCACGGCAGCTGTTCAATTCTTCAGCTGTACAACCGTCTACAAGTGGCTGCAGACTGCACACATACATCAGGCTGTGTCTTCTTCCAAAGCATGAGTTTAACCTCTGGACATGCAAATAAACAATGTGTCTGCGTATGACAATGTGCTGTATTGTGAAAGGCACCAAAGCACGTGGAGCCCGCACAAGATATTTAAAGGGCAACTGAACCCTCTATTACTGTAATGCAATCTGGTAGAATATACTGGAATACATTACACTGGGGTTTTAGTTTGGAAAAAAAGAGGGGGGACACACACACACACACACACACACACACACACACACAGTGTGCTACAAGAAGGGTTAAAACACCCTATGCTGCCAGTGTGTCGGACCACTGCTCACACAAAATGCAGTGGAATGGATCTCAATTGGTCCAATAAGGACCCCCCCCCCCCATACACTGCTCCAATCCAGTATGCCTCCGCACCCCATGCAGTGCTTATAATTAAATGCAGAGGGTCAGGTCCAAACGCTGAAGACGCATTCATCTGCACTGTGTATGAGCAGGAGCCTGACCCTCCAATGTTTGGCCAGCACAGGGTATTCAACTCTTGCTGCCGCTTTATTATTACTAAGGAATTTTATATAGAACCACGTCAAAGCGTTACTCACCAAACATATGAAAAACAAGGGGAAGCCATCTCTGCTTGATATTAAAAAAAAAAAAAAAAAAGGAACAGCGCTAGTTCTCAAAAGTTATTATAGATCTCAAATTCATATATAGTACACTGTATATGAAACAGTCAGTGTGGTTTATAAAATCCACAAGATAATGAATATAATTGTGTGCATAAATTGCAATTCAAAAATTATCCAAAAAAAAAATAAAAAAACGCACCACTAGAAAGGTGAAAATATTTTTTCAGGTAACATCTTCAATCGGAACCTTAAGGAATTTGGAAGTCTATAATTTTTATAATGGTGTCTAATATTGTTTGCACATATTGTATATGATTAATTATGTATAGCGATTTTTTTTGTCATAGATTTCAGTCACTGAAGATTGCACGGTGCACTTTATGGTTTAATAGTTTTTTGAAAAGTTCATTGTGACATTGCACTATATCACTTTTGGAGTACTAATTGCGTAGTATGAAAAGGGCTAGCACCGTTCCTTATTCATATTCATGGATTGGCTAGCAGCAACGATTATCTCCTTTTTACCCATTTATATCATGCATATTAAACACTGCTTTATAGTGAACACCAGCGCCTCTAAGAGGGGCTCACATGTAGTGTCTTCAGTCACATGCACCAACATAATTAATCTAATATTCCAAAAAAAAGGGGAGGGAAAGCAAAGTTATTACAACATAACAATTATACTCACTCCAACATACCTAAACCGTGGTAGAATTTCCTTTAACCCAATTTAGAAACTCAGGTGAGAGAGTGTCAAAACTTAGACCAAGTATGAAGAAGAACAAAAACACACACACACACACACACACACACACACACACACACACAATTTTCATTCCATTTCCCACGCCAACAGACTTTCTAGATCTCTAATATAGTCCAATTCACGTGCCCATTCCCCCAGGGAAGGTACTGCTGTTGATTTCCAATGACGCAGAATGACTGCTCTAGCTGCAGCAAGAAAGTGTCTAAGCACGTCTTCCTTCGCCATCTTTAAAGATCCTGGAATCCTGGTTAAGATCCACTCTGGGTGATGCGTGTATAGCTGCATCAATGCAGTGCATGTTATCTCAGCTTTCATTCATTGAAAGAGTTTACCAAAAATGTAAATATTGCTGAACAAAATTATTCATGCATCTTAAATAGAAATTCATTTTTAGAAAGATTTTTACTCCAAAAGCATTTTATTAAAATAAATTTGATTTAAAAATCAAAAAAAACGAAGTTACTTACGGTAACGTTCTTTCCAGGAGTCTTTCAGGACAGCCACCTGAGAGACCTTGGCTCCTCCCCTCTGTAGGAAACACCTGCGCCAGCTTGCTATAAATTTCCTCCTCCCCTGCTGCTCCTCAGTTCTTTGAAGAGCACCTCCAGTTTGCTGGGGAGACACAAGAACATATGATACACATATAATAATTTATATCACATTTCCTGTAAGGAAACCTATGCTTTGATATACATCTGGGTGGGTACCCGGCTGTCCTGAAAGACTCCTGGAAAGAACGTTACCGTAAGTAACTTCGTTTTTCCCTTATCGTCTTTCAGGACAGCCACCTGAGAGGATAACCGAGCACTTACCCTTAGGGCGGGACCACAGCTTGTAAGACCTTACGTCCAAAGGTCTGATCTTTAGCTGACCATAGATCCACTCTATAGTGTCTTACAAAAGTGGCAAAGCTGGACCATGTTGCCGCTTTACAAATCTGTTCCGGCGTTGCTCCAGCTCGCTCTGCCTGTGACGCTGCCATAGCCCTCGTGGAGTGTGCCCTGATTCCTTCTGGGATCTGCATACCCCCTAGTTTGTAAGCCTGTACTATGGCTTCCCTTAGCCATCTGGCTATTGTACTCCTTGAAGCCTTGTGCCCTTGCCTGGCTCCTGTGTATAAAATAAATAAAGACTCCGTCTTTCTAATTGTCTTGGTTGCCTCTAAATAATGCAAGATGCATCTTCTGACATCTAAATTGTGAAATTTCGCTTCCTTCTCATGAGAAGGATTTGGGCAAAATGATGGTAATACGATTTCTTGACCCCTGTGAAACTTTGAGGCCACTTTAGGTAGAAACCCCGGGTCCATTTTGAAGATTATACGGTCCGGGAAGATTTGGCAAAAGGGGGGTCTGATAGATAGGGCTTCCATCTCACAGACCCTCTTTGCTGTAGTAATTGCTACCAAGAAGATTGCTTTAAGCGTCAGCATCTTTAGGCTGCAATCCTTTAATGGTTCAAAGGGTTCTTCTGTCATAGTCTGTAACACTAATGACAGATCCCATTTTGGAAAGGCTGTACTCTGTAGCGGCCTTTGTCTGCTCACAGATCTAAAGAGTCTGATTATCCAGGGGTTTGAGGCTAAACTCCTCTCCTGGTAAACTGACAGTGCTGACACTTGACTCTTTAGCGTGCTGAGGCTTAGCCCTTTGTCTACACCACTCTGTAGAAACTCTAGGACTGCTACTGAGCTTTGCGTTTTAAAGTTGTTCTCTGTACACCATCGATTAAAACATCTCCATACCCTCTGGTAGATATTACGTGTCTCAACCTTCCTGCTTTTCAGCAGTGTGTCTATCAGACGGCTTGAGAACCCTTTCGCCTTTAGTAGCTGTTCCTCAGATACCAGGCGGCTAGTTTCCACCTTTCCACCTGTGGACAGTGCACTGGGCCCTGGGCTAGCAGATCCTCTTGGATTGGTAGCAACCAAGGGGGCTATATGGCTAGTTATTTGAGCATAGAGAACCACGGTCTCCTGGGCCAGTGAGGTGCTATGAGGATCAATGACGTGTTTTCTGTACGTAATTTCCTTATTACTGCGGGTAGTAGCACTGGTGGGGGGAAGGCATAACATCTGCTGAATTCCCACTTCTGCGCTAATGCGTCTACTCCGAGTGCTCCCTCCTCCCTTTTTAGGGAGAAAAAGGCTTGGACTTTCCTGCTTTCTCTGGAAGCAAATAAGTCTACCTGAGGTATTCCCCATTTCTCTGTAATCTGGTCGAATACCTCCTGTTTCAGCACCCAGTCTCCTTCTCTTACTTTCTGCTGAGAAAGTCTGCCACTTTGTTTAGGTCTCCTTTTAGATGTACTGCTGAAAAGGAGAGTATGTTTTTCTCTCCCCACTTCAGGATCTCTTCTGCCAGGGCCCACAGAACTCCGCTTCCGGTTCCCCCTTGTTTGCTTATGTAAGCTATAACTGACGAGTTGTCTGATCTGATCTGAACATGATGTCCTTTCAACTCTTTCTGGAAGGACTGGAGTGCAAACCATACTGCTTTCAACTCCTTCCAGTTGGACGATCTCGTCCACTCTCCCCTCCCCCAAGCACCTTGTGCTATCTGGGAGTCTAAGTGTGCTCCCCACCCTACACCGCTTGCGTCTGTGGTTAGGATTCGGGAGATAGGTAGGATCCACAGCCGTCCTACGGCTATATTTTCTGTCCTTCACCACCACCATAAGGACTTCTTTACTTTTGCTGGTATTGATACCTGCAAATCCAGAGACTCCTGCTTGTGGTCCCACACTTTTAGTAGGAACATTTGCAGTGGTCGGAAATGCAGGTTTGCCCACTGAACTGCTGGGATTGCAGATGTTAGCAACCCCAATGTTGACATTATTTTTCTTATAGAACAGGGTACATTGGTCTGTATTGTTCTTATTTCTTTTTGCATTTTTTCTATCTTCTCTTTGGGTAGAAAAACTTTTTGCTGGACTGAGTCTATTATATACCCCAGGTATTTTATCTGTTGTGTGGGTTGTAGACTTGACTTCTCCACATTCACCAACCAACCTAGACTCTCTAGGAATGCCCGAGTATACTTGAGGTTCTCTAATAGCCTTTCGGGTGTTTTTGCAAAAAGGAGAAGGTCGTCTAAATAGGCAATAATGGATATGCCTTTTAGTCGCAATGGTGCCAGAGCTTCTGCCAGAACCTTGGTAAAGATTCTTGGCGAAGCTGATAGGCCAAAGGGTAGAGCCTGAAACTGAAGGTGTACGGTTCCTTTTCCTGTTTCTATAGCTAGCCTTAGAAACTTCTGGTGATTTAGGTGTATGGGTATGTGCAGGTACGCATCCTTTAAATCTAGCGACGCCATATAACAGTTTGGGGGCAACAGGGCCTTCACTGAGTATATGGAGTCCATCCTGAACCTTTTGTAGGTTATGGATAGATTTAGTGGTTTGAGGTTGAGGATTGGTCTGACCTTTCCTGAGGGTTTCTGTACTCCGAATATATGGGAGTAGAAGCCCTGTCCTCTCTCTGCCTTTGGTACCGTGATGATTACACCTTGTTTCCTGAGGTCCTTTATGGATCTCATTAACCCTCTGGCTTTTTCCTTGCTGTTGGGCAGCTTGGTGATGTACAGTCTGTTTGGGGGGAATTTTGAGAATTCTAGGGAATACCCGTCTCTTATCGTCCTTAGAATGAATTGACTGGAGGATATTTCTTCCCATTGTGAAATGAAGGCCCCCAGTCTTCCTCCCACTGGGAGTGCTTCATTCTTTATTGCGGGTCTGCTCAGGAGGGCGAAAAATTGCTCCTCCTTTGCTATTCCCTCGCTGACCCCAAGGTTTCTTTTGATTAGTTGCCTTGGGTATTGAAAAACGGGACTTAGTATCCCTCCTTTGCCTCTTTCTGTTTTGTTGAGGCTGGGACCACGGTGCTTTCCGTTTCAGCGGAAACGCTTTCTTTTTGTCCGCTGTACGGTCTAACACTTTCTCTAATCCTGGCCCAAACAGGAGGTCCCCTGTAAACGGGATCCCGCATAACTTGGCTTTGGACGCAGCATCCCCTTGCCAAGTCTTTAGCCATAGGGCCCGCCTGGTAGAATTGGCTAGAGCCGAGGATCTGGCTGCCATGCGTACCAGTTCTGCTGATGCGTCTGCGATATACGCGATGCCTTTGAGCAGAGTGGGAAAAGAGGACAAAATTTGCTCCTTTGCAGTTCCTTCCTCAATATGTGCCTGTATACGGTTGAGCCAGAACTCTACATTTCTGGCTACCACCGTGACCGCCATGGCTGGCTTTAGGCTTCCCACTGTGGCGTCCCATGACTTTTTTAATAGGGCATCCATTCTTTTGTCCATTGCTTCAGAAAGGACCCCCATATCCTCAAAAGCTAGATCGGTGTGCCTGGAGACTTGTGAGAAGGCAGCGTCTAGTTTTGGGATTTTGTTCCACACTGATGACTCATCATCTGAAAATGGGAACCGTCTCTTTAAGGCTTTAGAAAAGAATGGTTTCCTTTCAGGTTCCTGCCATTCTTTCTTGATTGCCTCTATTAAGACCTCATGAACAGGAAAATTCTTCTTTTCCCGTTCTCCTAAACCCTCATACATCTGATCATGCAGGGATAAAGGTTTCTTTTCAGTCTGTATACCCAGCGTGGTATGAATGGCTCCCAACAGCTGGTCTACCTCTTCTAAAGAGAGTTTGTATCTAGAGGGTCTTCTGGAATCCCCTTCCAGTGTTTCACCCTCAGATTCTTGGGAGCCGGACGCTGCGCTGTCAGGCTCGTCCTCTGCCTCCTCTCTAGGAGTTACTAAAGGACCGGCACTAGTGGAGGGTAGTGCCTGTGCGTTTGCTAGCACCGGTAGTACTGGTGGGGGAGCAGTCTGCAGTTGAGGGATCTGAAATCCTTCAAAAAAGGTTTTGAAAGATACAAAGGTACTAGATAGTTCCTTAACAGATGCCGCTAAATCACTGCCCTGCTCTGTGGAATGTTCTTGCACTAACTTGTGAATACATTCCTTACATAATGCTTTCCCCCAGGAATCTTTAAGTGTGTTTTTACAAGAAGGGCACCTCCTCTTTGAATTATGAGAGGGCTTAGACTTGTCAGTTTTCTGAAAAGACATAAAGAAAAAACCCACACACATTAATACTGACATAAGCTTCCTGCAACTTGCAGGTGCGCAGCGTCTTCCATATGGGCTTACCACACTAGGGGCCCAATGAAAATAACCCTCTGACACAGGAGGGACCTGCCCACCCCCCCCTTTGCTGAACCCTTGAGGGGGATGGGTGGTGGTTATAGGCCAGGGGAGGTCCTCCCCAGGTTCCCCTTACCTTTACATGGCTGGAGCTGGTCTCTGTCGTAGCAGTCTGGTCCCTCCCTTCTGCGTCCGACATGCTTGTGTCACCACTGGAGCTTTTGCTGTCTCCACAGCAATTGTAGCTCCTCTCCTAGCCCATGCCTGGTCCCTTTTCATGGTTCGCGGCCGGAAGCGGAAGCCGCGAACCCGGAAGTACACGCCCCTCATGCCGGACGTGACGTCACCCGTCGCCGACATCGCCGGTCCCTATACCCAGCGTGTTCCGCGCTGCGAGCGCTACACGCCGCTGGAGGTATGGGACGGCAGGGCCTGTATCCGTGCTCCGCACTCGGAGCTGAGAAGGAACCCCCCTGACCTCCGCTGCGCTCAGGGATGCAGGGGTGGCAGTCTCTCCCAGGTTAGTTACCTGGTCTGTTGTCCAAAAAAGGAGCCTCTGCTGCTTTGTTTGTGGACCTTTTCCTTTGCCTGAGCCTTACATACCCCCTGGTAATCCTGACTCTCCTGGCTGGTTCCAAAAAAGGTGTCTCCCCACCTGGAGGAAACACAAATAACTGAGGAGCAGCAGGAGAGGAGGAAATTTATAGCAAGCTGGCGCAGGTGTTTCCTACAGAGGGGAGGAGCCAAGGTCTCTCAGGTGGCTGTCCTGAAAGACGATAAGGGAAAATCTGATATTTACCACCATGGGGGAAAAAAATAAAATAAAACACACCTTTGTTTCATTAGTTATAAAATTATGCAAATAGGTGTTTTCTCTTCTTCACTGATGTGCCCAGATGAGGCTGGACAATGGGAGGCGGATGGCCGACAAAAGCCCAGGCGCCAGGACACAATTTCTAGTTGCCGCGGCGACCTGGCGCCTGAGAATTGTCAAGCCCTGCTCTAAACACAAAAAACACTGTCAAAATGTATTGTCAGCATTTCAAACAAATGCTAAGAACACTTATAAAAGAAACATGCTATAAATTATCCACCGTGGCCCACAGGAACAGAACCCTTCCCATCTACAGGGAAATCACTATGCTCCCTTAAAAAGTTTGCTACCAGCAGCTGTCAAGGAGAGTATATTCTGCCACAAGATGGTCTGATATACAGTATGAACTTCCAAATCCCTCCTAGTAGCACGAGTGATAAATGTTCCAAATATTGGAAAAGACTGGGGTTGATTTGCTAACTGGAGTAACCATTCATGTTCTAGGAGTAAAAACCTGTCTTCACTCATGTCCAGGGACAATTTTATTTTTGATAGAATATGAATGGTCTCCCCCCTGTTCGCTGCTACTATCTAAAGAAAACACACCTGGGTAGGGCTCCACCCAGCCACGTCTTCCATATACAGTATTCTGTGAATTGGAAAACTACAAGTCCCGTTTGTGGCTGTAAGCTTGTAGTTCTCAATGAACTGGTGAGCGCTCTGGTAGTTCATGGTCTCTTCCTGCCAGTGTGCATCTGCCTGCCCATACGAGAAAAAATAAAAGTCTGCAGGAGTCCTGATCTAACAATTGTGGGTGCAATGCTTTACAGCAGGGGTGCCCAACCTATTGAAGAGCGAGGGCCACTTAAGCGACTTGGTAACCGGTCGCGGCCACAATGAGCGGAGCGGGTGGATGGCATGTCCGTGTCCACTCTGCATATGGAGAGCGGACACGGACACAGCTCACGATACTTTTTAGCGGATTGTATTGGAGGTAGAACACAAGTCGGTTTATGTCTGCCACTACTTAGAGGTGAATGGAGGGTCCAATTGGTCAGACTGACTGTGTGAAAGGGGTCCAAGGCTGCTTTTACACTGATGCACTGCGGTTTACTCGCACAATGTGTGCAACGCAGTGTACCTTTGGCTTTCCTGCAGTTTGTAATAGACTTCTATTATATTCTGCAGGTTTGGTGCACTTTCAGAAAGCTCACCAGGTAACAATAGAAGTCTTGGGCACCCCTGCTTTACAGGCTTCAAGGGAAAAAAAAATTAAAAATAAAACCTGCAAAAAGATGTGCATTTATTATTTTTTTTTAATTTCTTTAAGCTCAGTGAACATTTAATATGCTAAGTGAACAATCTATTGCTTTAGTACATATGCCCCACTGTGTTAATCAATGCTGAAAATGTCATTAGAGGGAAGATACTGCACATGGGTTAAGGTTTATCCCATAATCCTCCTCCCAGTGAATTATGAATGGAAGTTTTGTGTGTTAGGTAGGGTCTATGTGGGATGATCATCATCATTTCATAAGTTCATTACCAATTCTCCCAGCAAGCAAATCCTGTACACAAAAGCGTATGATGTGCTGTGCGAAAAGGGGAAGCTCCAAGCCTTTCAGCACTGTTGTCACCACCCTAGCAACCGCAAAGAAAACAAACTGAATGACAGGTGGGTATGGTTGCTGTCATCAGCTGCCACAGCAGACTCTCCTCATTGCTTGTACAGTCACATCAACAAGTCTCCAGGCATGTATTTACACATTTGCAGCGCAAGCCCAACTATGTGGGCACAGACCATGAAGAAATAACTAGGTGGTGGAAAGGCACGTGTGAAGGGTATTTAACATAAAGTCTGAGCCTCATCCAAAGAGGGAATATAGCTTGCAGACATAAGAGGACAGGTCAATTCAACGACAACATTCTCCATGCCTCATCTAAAGTTGGAGAACCCTCTATTTGTGTGTACACCACTTCAGCCAAACTGCAACACCACCTACTTTATATGCATTACAAGTTCCCATTCATATAGTATAACTTACACAAAAACTAAAACTTGCCGCCTACATTTTACCTTATTCACTGCAAAACAGAAAAGGTGGCCTCTGTCTGTCCTAAGAAAGGGTTAAAGATCTGGAAGTCTGCAGTCAGTGTAGTAATAGAAGCTTTCAGGTAGCAAGGCACTATGGGATATGTAGTCCTTACAAAATAAAAAAAAAAACTGTAGAGAAGGTGCAAAGCATGCAGGAAATCCAGGAAGTGGAAAGGAACGCCCAGTAGGCAGGCAGAACTCAACATGAAAAGGGGGTTTTCCAAGCTTATATTGGATTGTCAATAATAACTTGTTTGTATTATTACAATGCTGATGTTAAAAAATGAAAGTGTATGCTGTGACCATAGAACTCCTTCAATGAGGGGAAGATCAGAGGGTCCCTCTGTTAGTGGAGGTAGATGGAGTTTCCTCAAACTTCAAATTGTTCTGATTAGTTTGTGATCTGCTAAGCACTTGCTCCAAAGCATGAAAAAGGGAAGTTTTTTTTTACATATCTAACAATAAAAAAATATAAATAAAAATGTTGCATTGTCACATAATACACAATAGTAATATGTAAAAGGAAATTAAAAAGTGGTGTTGCACTCAAAAAAAAAAATAAAAGAAGATTAAAATTCCTAAAAAAAATTAAAATAAAAAAAAAAAAAAAAAACAACACATTTGGAATGTTTTTTTTTAACTCACCTCTAAATGCCTGTTGCTAGGGGGTCCCTGGTAGTCTGCCTCCTTCAGTGCCTGGGCTGGTGACACGACTTCCCTCTCGGCGCAGGAAGGACTCAGCTCTGCCCCCTCCCTCCTGTCAGTCATCAGGAACACGTGACAGGTCCCAGGTGACCGCGGGCCAATCACGGCGCCGACCGCGCAAGCGCAGCTGGTGCCTGGCTGTGAAGCCACAGCCGGGTGCCCACAGTAAGAATGCCGGCGCCGCTGAGTGGAGGGGGGGGTGGAGCAGGTGTAGCTGCTGACTTAATTTTTTTTTTTTTTTTTAAGGGGAACTTTAAAGCGGTTCCAAATCAGGCAAAGAGTACTAAATGAAATGTTTTTTTTTTTTTTTCTTTTTTACTTACCTTGTAATTGAAGACTTCCGGTCTTCTCTCTCTGCGGCGGCGGGCGGGGTCTCTGCGTCGATCGTCGTCACGCCGCACTGTCTCCTGGGATCTGGTGTCATTGATCCCAGGAGTCAGTGCGGGCATCTTCCGAAATCTCCCAAGATTTCGGCCACATCTTCCGAAATCTCCCGAGATTTCGGCCACATCTTCCGAAATCTCCCGAGATTTCGGCAGATGTGCCGTTACTGCGCACGCGCGAGTAACGGCGGTGCATGCTGGCCCATCAACAGTGCCTGTGGGGTTTCACATGCCCACAGGCAAGATGGACCCCAGCAGACAAGAAGAAGACAAGAAGATGAAGATGAAAACCGGCAGCGATCGAGATGGAACATGGAACAGGTAAGTCCCCCAATTGGGGCGCGCTGTGTTCTGAAAAAAAAAAAAAAAAAAAGAAGAGTGCAGAACCGCTTTAATAAGGGTGATAAATAAACAATCCACAAAGTGATAAGTAACGCGCAAGACCAATCTGTGGTAAATACACAAAAGTGTCCAAACAAGTCCAACCAGAAGTAAATAGCTAATAAAGATGCAGGGTTTTTTCTCTAGTGTGACTTGTGCAGTGCTTTACCTCCAATACACACTTCCATCACTTACCAGATAATTAGAGCTCTAGGATTAAAGAATAATGGGTTTACTTCCTCTTTGTTTCCCTGCAAAGGTAAAGCATAATGGGCTACTATGCATTGCATAGTAGTCCACTATGTGTCACTTACCTGACACAGGAGCCAGCGAAGTCTTATGTACAGAGCCTCCATCTTCTTGGTGGGTCTCCCTGCTCCGGCGCTGTCATTCGACGGAGCCGCGATGACGTCACTCCCGCGCATGCCCACGGGAGCCGACACTTGCGGCATATCGCCATTGACAGTGGTGCACTCAGTGTGCCCATAGATAGCGGTGCCTGTCTTTTGGCAAATATCTCCTAAACCATGTAGGTTTAGGAGATATTTCTTGGACCTACAGGTAAGCCTTAATCTAGGCTTACCTGTAGGTCAAAGTTGTTTTTAAGGGTTAACAACCACTTTAAGGGGAGTAATGCCACGTACACACACACGATTGGAAATTCAGCCAGCAAAAGACCGATGAGACCCATTCACTACTGAGTGTTTTGTAGCTTGAAGCCTGAAGCTACAAAATGCTGGAGGGGGGGAAAAAAAATAAAAAAAAATAAATGTATTATTCTCTATGGAGATGGTTCACATCTCCACTCCAAAACGACTGAAGCTCAAACAAGTTCTGGAACCCTTTTTTTATTTATTTTTTTAAGGCAGATTTGGGCGTTTTTCTGCTTTTTACATTGGTGACTTTTGCCCTGCACAAAATGGTGGCAAAAAACACTAAAATCGTGCAATTTTCTGCCTGAAAACACTACACTCAGGTGTGAATGGGGCCTTAGTCCGAAAACGCGACCGTGTGTATGCTTCATCAGACTTTTGCTGGCCGAATTCCAGCCAGCAAAAGATTGTGAGCAAGTTCTCAATTTTTCGGTCGGAAAAAGTTCCGATCTTCTGTAGAAATTCCGACGCGCAAAATGCCTACGCATGCTCGGAAGCATTGAACTTAATTTTCTCGGTTTGTCATAGTGTTAGTCACCACGTTCTTGAGGGTTGAAAGTTCAGCAAACGTTTGTGCGACCGTGTGTATGCAAGCCAAGCTTGAGCGGAATTCTGTTGGAAAAACCACCCAAGATTTTTCTGATGGAAAATCCGCTCGTGTGTACGCGGCATAACCGCACACAAATGAACTTAGGTAATCCAAGCTGTAATATGAATCGATCTGTGGCATTAAAGGATTTCTCAGCCAGGTTACACAATATCTGGATGGTACAGAGGAAAAACTCCATAGTATAGTAGCTAAAACAGCAACATTTTATTACA
Source organism: Lithobates sylvaticus (assembly GCA_028564925.1). Classification (NCBI taxonomy): domain Eukaryota; kingdom Metazoa; phylum Chordata; class Amphibia; order Anura; family Ranidae; genus Lithobates; species Lithobates sylvaticus. The sequence goes on from CM053030.1 coordinate 466,767,971, forward strand.
AAGAAAGGTACTCACCAACACTATAGGAGAGACCACGTGTAATGTGGCTCAGCACAGCGAACATGACGTCACTGGAGCCTAGCGGTGACCTCACCTCTGCTTTCCTGAGCAGAGCTACAATTACATGCTGACTCTCCTATATTGTTTGTGAGTACCTTACAGAGTCCTGACCTCAACCCAATGGAACAGATTTGGGGTGAATTAAAATGGAGACTGCGGGCCAGGGCTTCTCGTCCACATCAGTGCCTGACCTCACAAATGCGCTTCTGAAAGAATGGTCAAACCTTCCCATAGACACTCCTAAACCTTGTGGACAGCCTTCCCAGAAGAGTTGAAGCGGTTAGAGTTGCAAAGGGTGGGCCAACTCCAAATTGAACCCCCAAGGACTAAGACTGGGATGCCATTAAAGGGGGGTTCCAGCCGTAAAAATGTTTTTGTAAAAGTCAGCAGCTACAAACAAACACTGTAGCTGCTGACTTTTAATGACACACTTACCTGTCCAGGGCACCCGCGATGTCGCGCCCCCCCCCCCAGGCTGATACGTCCCTCGTATCGTGTGCCGCCATCCTCACTAAGGGAAACAGGCAGTGGAGCCTTGCGGCTTCACTGCCCGTTTCCTACTGCGCATGCGTGAGTCGCGCTGCACTTTGCGAATGGGGCATGCTGTGTTCTGGGACACACAGTATCCAGAACACAGCGCGCCCCAAATAAAGTTCGGTGAACAAAAAGAAAATGTGTGCTGAGCTGAATCGCACACAACACCGCCCCCTACCGCAGCTGAAACAGACAGCCATCGGTGAGGAAACCGCTGTGGTTTACCCCAACGAAGGAGTAGGACCACTATCCTGTCCCCCGGGGCACAAGGCTCCTGAGAGGGACTAATGGTTTCTATGGTCTGCCTAGCCAGAAGGCCTGGCAGACCCCGTTCTTCTAGGTCAGCCAAAGCCGGCCACAGAATACTTGGTCGAGGGGCAGGGGAGGAAGCAAGGGACCTGAGGGCCACAAATCCTCCCCTTAGATGTCAGGGCAAGCACAAGGACTCACACCCTTCATCCAGTGAAAAAAAAAAAAAGTGAAAGGCTGCTTTCACACTGGAGTGGGCAGGCATCGTCAGTAAAGCGCTGCTAGTTTTAGCAGCGCTTTACCATCATTTTAGCAGCGCTATTCGGCCGCTAGCGGGGTGCTTTAGCGGCGGATGAAGGTGTTAAATGCCCCGTGTAGCACCGCTGCCGAAGAGCTTTGCAGACGCTTCAGCAGCAGTGCCCATTTATTTCAATGGGCAGAAGCGGTGCTGCTTGCAAGACTTTTCTTTTTTTTTTTTTTAACGTCCTGCCAGCGCATCGCCTCAGTGTGAAAGCACTCGTGCTTTCACACTGAGACTGCAGGGGAGGCGTTTTTCAGGAGATTTACGGGCGCTATTTTTAGCCCAAAAGTGCCTGAAAAATGCCCCAGTGTGAAAGGGGGGTCAAAGAGTGACAAACTTGGGAGAAAAATAAATAGAAAATAAAAAAAAAGTGGCCATGCAGATTGTGCACTGCCCGGGCCCTGAGGCCTGGTAGACAAAAATTGCCCTGGACTTGAGCCAAAAATTCATGCAATGTTAGACCTCCTAATCTTAGAGGTCTAATTATCCGGTAATTAGTGAAAGTGTGTATTGGTAGGGGAGGTGGAGCACTGCACAAATCACACTGGACAGAAATTCTGCATCTTTAGTAGCCATTTACTTCTGGTTGGATTCTTTGGACACTTTTGTTGCATTGCCACAGATTGGTCTCAGATAACCCATCACTTTTATGGATTGTTTATTCACCCCTATTAATTTCCTTCTTATATCATTGTGTATAATACACAGTTGGTTTATGTGATGTGTGTGATAAGGGCACAGCACAACATTTACTTTATGGCTCACTTCTATTCTGTATCTAAAAATATACATACCGTATATACTCGAGTATAAGCTGAGTTTTTCAGCACATTTTTTTGTGCTGAAAATGCCCCCCCTCGTCTTATACTGGAGTCAAGCACTTTTCTGCAGCAGAAAATGACATTTTCCGAACCGACTTTGGGGCCCCGTATCTTGGGGCCACTTGGTGCTAGGAACCCATAATTTAGTGTGCAAACCCAGTGGAACCACAACATATCCAAAGCTGGGGTTCCTAGCACCAAGTGGCCCCGATATACGGGGCCCCAAAGTCGGTTCGGAAAATGTCATTCTCTGCTGCAGAAAAGTGCTTGACATTTTCCGTATCTCGGGGCCACTTGGCGCTAGGAACCCCAGTTTTGGATATGTTGTAGTGCACTGGGTTTTCACACCAAACTTTGGGTTCCTAGAACCAAGTGGTCCCGAGATACGGGGCCCCAAATTCGGTCAATTGTGTCCATCTGCAGCAATGTCATTTCGGGACCCTTTGGGTCCAGAGACCCCAATTTTGGCTGCAGCTAGGGGGCATCTAGGAACCCTTAACTACAGAGTTTGAAGTTTGGGGGACCTATGGCTGCAAATGGGCACAGTGGCTGCAAATGGGCATTGTTGACCCTCTTTTGCACTAATAGTAGCTGCGCATTTCTCATACTAGGCTTAAAATTAGGTGCCTCAGCTTATACTCGAGTATATACGGTAAGAGCTGCGGTCCAGTTTTCTATATAATAATTTGCACGAAGCACAGATATTTTTTTTTATATTACTTTATGCTAAAAAATAAAAATAGTGTGCGTTTTCTTAAATTTGACTGTAAATACATTTCACATTTATATTGCATTTACGGTGCTGCAATAAGATCTGAAAAGTTACGAAGAACTGAGGAAAAACTGCAGGCAGTGTTGAGAGGTTGAGAAGCTCCTGTAACATTTCTGACAGTGGCAGCTGCATCAGGTTTAGGAGTAGGAAAAATGTACACCGCACATCAACAAATGCTTGTGTCACTGGGTGCAATAAACAGGAGGATTTGCGAGTTCAGCTGCTGTGTCTGAAAACACCCTCATTAACAAAAACTACTTTCCTTGGATTGATTCATTTCAAAAAAGTACTGCAAGATCCATGCTGCTGCTTTCATAGTAAAAACTGACCATAGAATTAGAATGAATGCTCAAAGAGCCTGAGCAACAGACACACACATACATTATATGGAAAATGTCTGTGGTCACCTGACCATCCCACCTACATGGGCTTGTTGGACATCTCATTCCATAACCATGGACATTGATGTGTCACTAAATCCACATCATAAAAGACTATCAATAAATGGTGTATTACATGCTGTTCATACTCAGTTACTATGAGATCAGGTTTTTTGCAGAATACAGAAAACTAGTTAATCTTGCTGGTCTCCATCTCCCCCTTCCGTCTCACATCCCCATTTCATCTGGGAATTTTGCAGCTGTGGTGGCAACTCTGCACATGCTCAGTTTTCAGTGAGCTTCTATGCTGAGCATTTCCTCTCTCACATCAGCCCATGTGACTATAGAGCCATACATGTGGGCGTATACACCAGTGGTAAATGACAGCCCACTCCTAAACGATGGGGGTGAGATATTCCATGTAGATTGATGGAGGCTTCACCTCCCTCTTATTTTAAGAGACAGGCTTGGAGGGGCGTGACAGCATGCGATTGTCAGAAATCTACCCACACCATGTAGGGTTCAGTAGGGTTGAGGTCTGGGCACTGCACAGGCCACTTAAGTTCCTCTACGCCAGGGGTCTCTAAACTTCAAATCAAAGGGCCTGTTTACGATTCCTCAGTCTTTAGGGGAGCCGGACTGTGGTCATTGGAAGCAAAAAATGTCCTGGCATCGGTGGGCGTAAACAATGCCACAACTTTGGTCTCAGTGAGAGAAATTGTGCCCCACCATTGGGGTCATTTGGTGGGAAGCATCATGCCCCATCATTGGCGTCACTGGGAGGATATGTGTCCCTTCTTTGAAGTCAGTGGGGAGAATTATTCCCAAACATTGGTGTCAGAGGATGAAATATTGCATGGATAAAAGCAAGCAAAGGGCAGCAGTTTTGGAGATCATTGCTCTACACCACAGGTGTCAAACACAAGGCCCACGGGCTGAATCTGGCCCTCCAGGCCATTTCATGTGGCCTTCGCACCTCTCCTGCAGCTGCAGGAGAGCTCCAGCACTCCTCTGGTCCTCCTCCAGACCTTTACGTTCTGCTTTCAAGCAATGTATCCAGCTTCTTCCTAGCAGCAGCATAAGGAAAGGGGGTGCACTGTGATGTAAGGGAGAGTGGGGCAGGACTCAACTTCTGATGGTGGGGTGGCTCTTGACATCTAATGTGAGGGGAGATGCGCTGGACATCTAATCTTACAGATACAACCGGCCCTTTTGAGGTCAATCATAATGCTGATGCGGCCCACGATGAAATTGAGTTTGACACCCCTGCTCTACACTAAGCTGGTCAAACCATGTTTTTTGACTTGGCTTTATACACTGGTGCAAAGTCATGCTGGAAAAAAACATTTCTCAAAACTGTTACAAGTCTAAAGCATTAACAGTATCCTTCACTGAAAAAAAAAAACATTTCTCAAAACTGTTACAAGTCTAAAGCATTAACAGTATCCTTCACTGAAAAAACCGGAACTCCACTTGGTGGCAGATATGGGGGGGTTCTGTGACTGGGCTAAAGTTTGGAACTTGACCCGTTTACCTGTAGACTTGGAATGGACAGTTCAAGCAGAATAGGCTGCATGTAACCACATGGAAGTGCAGAAGGTCTAGTTGATCAATACATGGATGAAAACCGAAGGCCCTCTGCAATTAGGCTCCGCTGCTTGTTCCTATTTAAGCAAAAGTAGAATAGAATAGTTGCCGGACTCCAGTAGACATTTGGTCCAGCTTTCACAATGCAGTTCGTAGACGTAATATAAAACACTGAGCTCTTAGAAAGGCACTTCCCCACCTGCCTATAAAAAGTACAGCCTAATAGTATCAGATGACAAATCTCTACAATCTTCTGTTCTTGTTCAGTAATGAGGCAGAGGGGTTAGGACTGTGTTGCAGCAGCTGAGTAAACACCAAGAACAAAACAGCTGAATGCCAAATTAAACAGTTCCCTTTGGGTTTTACTGTACAGCCACTAAGCAGGTAAAGCAATGAAATGCCTCAACATAATTTATACAAAGCTGGCACAGCCATGGGCATGTTCATAAAGCAGGACTTTTGATACCCATGGGCAGGTGCAAAAGGCAAGCCTTCTGACAGCCATTGGCACTGACCAGAAGACAAAGAAACTTAAAGATATACATACATTTGTGTGGAATTCAGCACCAAGAAACAGTTGCAACAGCGGTGTACACTCATATTGTTAATATAAGATGCAAATAAAAAAAAAGTTGTGAAAAACAGAGAATGCATCTCAATAGAATGTTTTTTTTTGGGGGGGGGGGGCCTTTAATTTAGTCTCTGGAGTGACTGCTGCCGTGGGTAGCGGGGCTGGGGACCCAGAAACTGTGAAAGATTAAAAAAAAAAAAAAAAAAAAAAAAAAAAAGGCAAGAAAGGGGAGAGACTCGCCAGGCATAACCAGTGCAGCATTTTATTGAGTTAAGCAATAACTGAAAATGGATTGCACGCAGTGCTCAGTGGGTGAGGGCTTGCCATGTCCGGCTTGGGAACAGAAACCGCAGGTATAACCATAAGATGGTGAGCCATAAGCCCTTTTAACAGCTGTAGGTTATGCCTGACACTGCCATCCCCTTTCTTGCCAGAAGACAAATGAATGAGCACTGACCAGAAGACAAGGTACTGTATTTTCTGGCGTATAAGACTACCTTTTACATCGAAATTACACAGCCAAAAAGTGGGGGTCGTCTTATACGCCGGGTGAAGAAGCCGCCAGATGGATATCAGTCCGCCGGGCGCTCTGTAAAATTGTAATATGTATACAGTATGCGCCGCTCAGCCAATCCTGGCGGGCGGTGCACTCTGATGAATACAGAGCCTGCTAAGCCTGCTTGGATTGGGTAACAACCTCTGCCAATCCGAGCAGACTACATGAGTCAGAGCGGCGCGGGCTGATGTCACAGCCTCTGCCAATCTGAGCAGGCTTTGTATCCATCAACAGATTAGTTAAATACAATGCCTGCCGTGATTGGCTCAGCGGTGCACACTGTCTGCACACTGTATTCTGAAGTGTACCTGGCACTACTGTACTAACACAGCATCATATACTGTGTGTACCTGGTACTCTACATATTAACAAAGCATCCTGTACTGCACATCCAGCTCCAGATCTCCCCTAAAATACAGGTATGATTTATGGTGCTTTGGAGGAGAGGATTCATTGTTGCTGCCTACCAATTGTGGGATCTCTGGGACTTGTAGTTTGCCAGTTTTCTTTTTCTGATGTTAAGTCTGAGGTATGTTCCTTATCAAAATAGGCAAAATGGTATATCAAGCAGAGGTGATTTTTCATGCAATTTTTCAGAATCGTGTCACACAAAACAGATTGACCAAATTTTTAACCAAACCCATCAGTACAATAATCTTTAAATAACTGTCCCTAGGCACATAAGGAAGTTTCCTCAAGTGTCAAATCCCAGGGAAGTCTAATATGCAATACTCAGCAATTCATAATAGTGTCACAAACTACCCTCTCTACCTCCACAATTCATACCCATTAGCTCAGAGAGATGGGACAATATAAAAAAAAAAACACACACACACACACACACACACACACACACACACACCATTTGGTGGGAGAGACTACACATGTTAATCAGAATTTCTGGCAAGACCAAGAAGTTGAGGGTAAAATTTCTTTAAATGGAAATTTCACAAAGCAGTAAAACCCAAAAAAAGGGGGTGCTAAACATTCCCCACTCTACCCAAAACAAAAACATTTTGGATGGACCAAAACACTAATAGTTTTGCCTAACCACAGCTATTGGGGTCCAAGGTTTTGGTTAAAAGGTGCCCAACTGGCAGCCATGACAATGCATTCTGGACCCACTTAGCTTATATGGCCCCTTTCAACACTTGAGCCTGAACAATATCAGTTTGGACATGGAATGGCCTGTAATAAAAATATCTGTTCCTACAAAAGTCTATATTGGTGCACGTGTCCCTTAGGCCACTTTCACACTTGTGCGACTTGTCCTGCGACGACAAGTCCTACCCCAGGATTTCCAATAATATCTGTGCGACTGCAAAGTAGTCCCTGGTCTGACTTTGATGCAACTTGGAGGCCCACAGACCTCAAGATTACACAGGCATTGCTTCAAGTCATGTAAAAAAAAAAACACTGCCAAAAAATCGCATGACTTTCAGGTTGCACAAGTGTGAAAGGGGCCTTATGTGACCACTTAAACTGACCTGTGTAAAAGGAGTGCTTGAAACTGGAACCAAAAATTTCACTCAAATCGCATTTTCCTGCCACAGATGGTAAATCAATTTCAAACCCATCCATAATCACATTAGTTAAGAGTACATTCAAACCAGCCCCATGCTAAAACGGTTTTAGCACGGAGATGGGGTCTGCTTTGTAGCATCGCTGACGAGCCGTGTCTGGTGGTAAATCCAGTGTGTCTGCATTTTTCCACACCGCACATTACACCAGCATTGTGGTGCTAACAGGACACATAGAAACTTTATTCTATGTGCCCTAGTGGGGACCAGCATCAATTCAGCGAGGACACCGCAGTATGCGTGAAGGGGCTCCATTTCTCCTACTCTGGCTTCAGTTCAGAACACTTATACTACATGTGTGTACAGGTCCCTTGTTCTAGCAGGATAGATGTAAAAACGTTTAATGTCATACAGAAATTACGTTGCAGGCAGATTAACAAAAAATATAACCGACTAATGCCGCGTACACACGAGCAGACTTTGATGGACTAAGTCTGACGGTCTTCCCGACGGACTTTCGGCTGAGTTTCCGAACTAACGCACTTGGCCACACACAAGCACACCAAAGTCTGATGCATTCGAACGTGATGACGTACAACCAGACTAGAATAAGGAAGTTCATAGCCAGTAGCCAATAGCTGCGCTAGCGTCGGTTTTCGTCCGTCGGACTAGCACACGGATTTTTCGACCAGACTCAAGTCCGCACAGATTTGAAACATGTTTAATTTCTAGGTCCATCTGACTTTTGTGGAAAAAAAGTCTGCTGGAGCCCACACACACACACGATTGAATTGTCCGTCGGATTCCGGTCTGCCGGACCTAGTCTGCCGGAAAGTCCGATTGTGTGTACGCGGCATTAAAATGCAAAGAAAATTAATCAGCACTGCAAGAGACAAAAACTCCAAAACACAGGCATAGAAATAACAGTTGCACACACAGGAACCAAAATGTTACATTAAAAAAAGAAATTCAAGGCCATCTCCTGTGCAAAGTAAACGTTTTGCTGAGGACTCCGTGTGCTCTGACAGCACTGGATCTTTGGAAGCTACTTGGAGAGGAAATGGTGTTCATAATGAAATCTCAGATCTGACCAAGAGACTAATGAACTTTGACTCCAGACAAATAAAAAATAAGCCAATTTGTACAAATTTCATGACTCCTCAAACAGGACTCCCAGTCACATGACTTCTGTGTTCAGAGCCTTGCTCCAGGATGGGGCTTACACTGTAGCACTGCTACCATAATAAGTCCCATAAGAGCTCCCTACATTTTGGAAATACAATAAAAAAAAAAAAAAAAAAAACACAACCAGTCAGAGGAACAGCAAAAGGGAAAAAAAAAAAAAAAACGTACCAGGAGAAGCCGATTCTTGCCGGTGACCTTCACACACCAAGCTATTCTGGTGAAATGCTGCTCTCCACTTGGAGCTCCATCAGGCTGGAGCAGCCGTTACTCACATGACACTCGCAGCTGCCGACTTGTATCAAAGTGGGCATGCAATGCTGTTTGTGTAGCTGGGAAAAGTCTTAGGACACCGGCATGCAAACATTCCCCCAAGCTTTATCAACAACCAGCTTGTGGACACAATGTACACAGTTCTTGCCACTTCTATCCAAACTACACTATTTTGAAAAAGTATTATTGTTGATCGAACAGAACATTAGAACCAATGGATCTCCAAAAAAAAAAAAAAAAAAAAAAAAAAAAAACATTCTAGAAATATGAAAAGAATACATTGTATATAGCAATAATCAGCCCATCCATGACTGGCTTTTAGGCCTCATGCACACTGAGCTTAAAGTGATGTATTTATTTTTTTGCCCCTTTTAGAAATAACAGGTCTTTACAAACATCTATACTTACCTGCCCTCTGTAGTGGATTTGCACAGAGCAGCCCAGAGCCTCCTCTTCTTGGGTCCCTCCTCGGCTCTCCTGGCCCCTCCCTCCTGTCTAGTGCCCCCACAGCAGGCCGCTTGCTATGGGGGCACCCGAGCCGCAGCTCCCCGTGTCCATTCAGACACAGCTACGGTTTGGCACTGACTGGCAGCAGCGAAAGCCAACGGTGCCACTGCTGTGTGCCAATCAGGAGGGAGAGTCCCAGACGGCCGAGGCCCTCGTGGACATGGCTGGAGGAAGATGGGGCTCAGGCAAATATTAAGAGGGCTGATGCACAGAGAAGAAGGACTTTTAATCTTAATGCATAGAAAGCGTAAAGAAGGAAAAAAAAAATAATAAAAAAAAAAAACTTCTACCTCAATTACTTTAACCACTTCAGCCCGAAGATTTTTTGCGATACGGCACTGCGTCGCTTTAACCGAAAAATTGCGCGGTCGTGCGACGCTGTACCCAAACAAAATTGACATCCTTTTCCCACAAATTGAGCTTTCTTTTGGTGGTATTCGGTCATCTCTTTGGTTTTTATTTTTTGCGCTATAAATGGAAAAAAAATAAATAAAAAAACACACACACACACACACACACACACACTTTTTGCTATAATGAATATCCCAAACAAAAAATAAAATAAGTTTTCCTCAGTTTATGCTGATATGCATTTTTCTAAATTTTTTAATCACCAAAAATATCGCAATAAGCATATTGATTGGTTTGCGCAAAAGTTAGAGTCTACAAAATAGGGGAAAGATTTATGGCATTTTTATTATTTTTTTTTTTTTTTTACTAGTAATGGCGGTGATCTGCGATTTTTATTGAATGAATGAAAGATTTGTATAGCGCTGCAACTGCGAACTGAATCGCCTCGAGGCGCTTGGGACTGCAACATTATGGCGGACAGATCGGACACTTTTGACATTTTTGGGACCATCGACAATTATACATCGATCACTGCTATAAAAATGCACCGATTACAGTATAAATGACACTGGCAGGGAAGGGGTTAACACTAGAGGGCAATCAAGGGGGTTAACTGTGTTCCCTGGATGTGTATTCTAACTGTGGGGGGGGGGGGGGGGGGTGGTACTGATTAGAGAAGATGACAGATCGTTGTTCCTAGCTAGTAGGAACTCACGTTCTGCCTCTCCTCACAGAACAGGGATGTGTGCGCGTGTGTACACTACCTGTTCTGGCTCTCGTGCCTGTGGCCGTCGGTCATTGCGACCACGCGCATCAGCACCCCCGCAGTGCAGTGGGCACCTGCTATTCCGCTTAAAAGGAGCCGAGCTATGACGGTTTGCGAGATCGTGACGACTTGCTGCAGTACGACGGCGGGTGGTCGGCAAGCGGTTAACTACTTGCCAGTAAATGTACTGTGGGTGGGTGGAAGCTACGTGCTAGGCAACATACCTGTATGTCGCTGCCTGATTCCAGGTTTTCAGGCACACACATGCCCCCTGCTGGCCTGTGCTGTGATTGAACACACCACAAGTTTGTCAGGTTTCAGCCAATGATTTGGGCTCTATATCTGCTAATTGGCTGTGGCCAATCACAGCACAGAGTTCTGCGTTTACAAACACACAGAACTCTGTACACAGACAGATCTGGCTGTTTCCTCTACCTGAAACCAACTCCAGGAGAAAAAGCAGCCAGATCTGTAATTAAAAGAAGCACACATTACACTTGCTAGGGACATGGTTAACCCCTTGATTTTCCCAGCCAGTGTCATTAGTGCACTATCACTGCATTAGTGTCACTATCATCAGTCAGTGTCCCTCCCAGCCAGTGACTTAGCGCCAGATTGCTGCATAATTTCCTATATATCTTAGAGACACACGTGTAGTGGTTAGCACTTTTGTCTAGCAGCAAAAAGGGTCACTGGTTCGAATACCAACCACGACACTACCTGACTGGAGTTTGCATGTTCTCCCAGTGCCTGTGTAGGTTTGCTCTGGGTACTCCGGTTTCCTCCCACACTCCAAAGACATGCTGGTAGGTTTATTGGCTCCTAAATTGGCCCTAGCATGTGTATGTATGCGAGATGGGGACCTTAGATTGCAGGGTGAATAGAAATTCAAGGATAAAAAAAAAAAAAAAAAAAAAAAAAAAGTTTTTTTTATTTAAATCGGATGTTTCGATTTGCAAATTTATTTTAATAAAATGCTTTTGGGAGTAAAGATCTACCTAAAAGATAGTTTTCTATTTAGGATACATAAATAATTTAAAATTGAGAGCAAGTGGTGGGACTTTATATGAAGCACAAAAAGTAAAGTGACTGGGAAATACTGTTTATTCATGTTGTATAACATAAAACTAAATGGGTATATAACCTCCAAAAGCATTTGATCATTTACAACATAAGTTACATAGTAATCCACAATCATTGAAACAGTTGTAGAACAGACAATGGATAAATTTTTATGAACAAAAAGGTAAATTAAAAACAAAAACTAAATAACAAAAAAAAAAATTTATTATATTATATATATATATATATATATATATATATATATATATATATATATATATATATATATATATATATATATATATATATATATATATATATATATATATTCATTCCACATATTTGTGTTGAAAATGAGATATACATCTATCTATTAGAGCTGCACTATTCTGGCTAAATTTTTTTGCTTAGAAGATAGATCACGATTCTCGCGGCGTAACATTATCTTTCACATTAAAAATAAAATTGGGCTAACTTTACGGTTTCCTTTTTTTTTATTATTTATTAAAGTGTGTTTTTTCCCCAAAAAATTGCGTTTGAAAGACCGCTGGGCAAATACAGTGCGACATAAAATATTGCAGCAATTTACATTTTATTCCCTAGGGTCTCTGCTAAAAAACACACACACACACACACACACACACACACACACATATAATGTTTGGGGGTTCCAAGTAATTTTCTAGCAAAAAATATTGGATCTTAAACAAGTTAAACACTTAAACACTTAGAGTTTAAGTGGTTAAACTTCCTGCATTTACAGGTTGTGAAAAACTTGGCAGACTGCCCAGATTTATTTTTCACACAGAAGTTTATCCCTTTCATCTAAGAAGGAAGTGTTAGTTACCATGTTTCATGTTAAAAACTTGGCAGACTGCCTGGTTGTTTTCTTTTGACAGCTGAGTGAGCAGATAAATCTCTCCACTTAAGGCCCCTTTCACACATGCGGACCGTATGTCCGTTTTTCATCCAGACATACATGTACCCCTATGGGATAGCGGGTGTCAGCGGATGAGCATCCGCTATCGTCCGATTCTGCAGACGGAGAAAAACCCTATTTTTCCATCCTTCTGCAGAGCGGATCGGATGAACACGGACAGACGGTCCGTGTTCATCCGATCCCCATAGGGGAGAGCAGAGATCTGACAGGGCGGTCCCTGCACACCTGTCATCAGCCGGCTCAGCGGGGATCAGCTGAGCGATCCCCGCTGAGCAGCGGATCAATACGGATCCGTCCCGTGTGAAAGGGGCCTAAATGAAAGAATCGGCAAACTCTGCAATAGAGATGGTTGTGGGGGGGTTGAATCGAGATCACAATTTTTTAACGATTAATTGTGCAGCTCTAACATAAACACATACAGTATTGCGCGCACACACACACACACACACACACATTATGGTGTGTTGTAGTAATTCACATTACAATGTTTGTTATGATGCCCATTATTGTGTAAGGGTTAATGCAAATGTGTCTGCACTCCATACACTTACTGACTTACTGCTGGTAGGACAGTGTTGCTTCATATTAGCAGTTTTTCACACCACAGAAAGCACATTTTGTCACTGCATGCACAATGCTTTCTGTAAATAAATGTGTAGATAAGTTGTCAAACACTGCTGAGAGGTTCTCAACACTGAGTGGCAATAACAATAAAGGCATAAAAGTTAATAGTACAAGTCAGCCATACAGAGGCAGCTCCAGATCTCTCTAGCAGTAATAAGCTCATTGCCCAGGAGACAAATAATCTAATTAGAGGACGCACTTCACAGACTGAAAAAATACACATGACTTGTATGACAGATCGGGTACCAGCAAAAAAAAAAAAAAAAAAAAAAAGGAATAAGTCACAGGCTGTGGACAATGACACAACGCCTGGATCCAACTAGTTCTGATCGGTGATCCATGTCCTACAGAGCTTCCCAGCTAAGCAAAGGTTTGCACATTTAGCGGTTGGAACCAACTGCTAAGTTTGACAAACGAGGTCCTGATTGGTTTGGCAAAGCTGTCATATGACTTGTGCATTCAGTAAATACGTTGTGCACATGCAGATAAAAAAAACAATGCACAGGAGCATCACGTTTACAAGAGTATGACCATGTACAGCCATTCACATGCACCCCCGGTGCAAAAAAAAAAAAAAAAAAAAAAAGGCCTAGCATTTTACACCCAGCATACTTAAATTTCTCAATGTCTGTATTAATGAAGCCTAAACAGACATTTCATCCCTGATCAGCATAAATAGGCTTTTCGGTTTGGATTATGATGCCATGCAAGCAAAAAAAAAAAAAAAAAAAAAAAAAAAAAAAAAAAAAAAAAAACTTGATCCACCATAGTTTGCTGCAACTTTAAAGCAGAGCTCCAGCACACCCGCCCAAAAAATAATTTAAAAAGTCAGCAGCTACAAATACTGTCCAGGGATCCCACAATGGCGGCATCCCAGCAGATTTTTCATATGGCTTTCAGGTGCTGGCGCTATTCCTTTTAAGGGAAACTGGAAGTGAAGTCTTGCCGCCTCACAGCCATTTCCCTACTGTACATGCGCAAAGCACACTAAGCTTTGTGAATGGCCCGATGGGGGGGGGGGGGGGGGAGAAGGATGTGCATCTATCAAAAAACAGGTAGCGGAGGGGGGGAGCAAACAAGCGGAAATTCCCCTTTTGAGTGGAGCTCAGCTTCAGGAAGATTACAGTGACATATGGCATTCCTCTTGCTAGCCCAACAGTACCTGTGTGTAAAGGCGTTTGCTCTTCCCTCATTTCAAAACTCTAGCAATTCCTATAATGGCAGCCGAGCACTGCATCCTGGGAGGTAGGGAAGGTGGTCACATACTTCCCCATATACAGAGTGGAGAGTATGATTAAATAAGACACGCAGGAATAAAAAAAAATAAAACATCTATACTTAGCTCCCTGCTGCAACTTTTCTCCGCTGGCTCCAAGCCATCACATGACCGCTTAAGTTCCAAGTTCGCTCCGAGCAGAGAGCAGTGGCTGTCAGTCATCGGCGCTCTGCCCCTGCAGACCTCACTTGAGCTCTGGGCTGGGGAGGGGGCAGGAGTGGTTGGCCCATGCTCGTGGGCCAACAATGAGAGGCTGAGCCAACTGCCACTCAGGCATTCGGGTGGATCCCGACAATATTGTCATGATTCTTCCAGATCCTGGAGTGTTTCTATCACATCAGCTCATAGCTGCATATAGCCCACTATTCGACACTGGGTCACAGTACAGCAGAAAGAAAGTGCACTCCTGTGACCCAAAAGAGAAGTATGACCAAAAAATAAATAAATAATAATCTTTGGACATACTTCTTTTATTGAAAGTATCCATTCCATCAAGAGACAGGTAATCCATTTGTTCGTAATGTTATAAAACTAACTAAAACATCTACTGATAAAACAGGTAATTGCACACAAATGGAACAGGTATCTATGGAAACAATAGTTTTGCCCTTCAATTTGCCATCTATGGCTGACAGCAGAAGAATGTATCTCAATGCCATTTACAAAGTACCAAGAGGGGCGACGGCCCTGTGCTGCTACAGAGAGATTACAGACAAAATGGACAATTTAAAATTTTTCTTGGAAATCCCCCTTATTTGCTGCTTTTCTGTGACACAGCGGGCACAGACAGGCTGCCATTGTATAGAATGGAATTTTCAAGCATTGAAATCCTCGCTGTGGTAGACGGACCCTCAGAACGCAACAAAACACGACTTTAGCAGGGATCGCTCAGGGGGCAGTTTTGTGCTCGACCCCTCTCAGCAGTCAGACAATGAATGAATGTCACAGGATCTCAGTCGGCTCCATTTTATAGGCAATAAGCAAATATTACACACATACAAATGCCTTCTTGTTCAGATTTAATGGTTCTTTATGTAAATATCCACCAGCGGCAGTTTGTTTACAGATGGACTCCTTTTCACTGGAGGAAATCTAGCACAAGGCATCTCACTACAAGAACCTCCAAATGACCCAACACGTTTCCTTACAGGCTACAGAATAAATTAACCACTTGCCTACTTGGGCACTTTCACCCCCTTCCACGCTGTTGGCGTGAGTGGAGGAGATTGCAGATAACCGGCAAATCCCATTTACATCCACGATTGGACACAGCTAATCACGTGGTAAAGAACCTCTGTGATTGGCTCTTTGCAGCGATCACAGATCACTGCCGATGTGCGCCAAAGGGGGCAAGCCGGCAGCACGAGCATGATGTCCTCCCGGCAAAGTGTGGCCACGCTGAGACGTCATTCGGCGATGGTGCAGATGCGAAGGGGCAAATTAGCAAATTTAAAACGATAGCATAAGTGGCTTGGAGCAAATTCTCTATACAGGACATCAAGACCCCTTTTCCCATCCCATACACTCTACTCATTAAAATTTTAACAACATAACAGAAGAAGGAAGCGCAATCTGAACTGTAAAAACTGATGCTCTGGGATGCTTGTTAAATGCCTGGGCATTTGATCCTGTGATATCTGCTGAAGGGGAAGAATTGAGTTTAGACTGACTCTTGGCTTCAGCAAAAATCATAGGACCAAATGCTTTAGGCCCCTTTCCCACTGGTGCACTTTTGCCACGCTTTTCCAGGGCAACAAAAGCTCATGAAAACTATTCCACACCAAATGTAATTGTTCACATACACTGTAGGCAAGTTGAGCTTTGAAAAGTCCTGTGTGCTGCATCTTTGGTGCAGTTTTTTTAACAGTGGTACCTTCTATTGTAAAAGTGCACCAGTGTGAATGGGCCCTTCGGCTGTAGGATTCTTAGGTTCGGTTCACACTAGTGTAATGCTGAAACCCTGCGAATCCACTGCATCGCACCGGACTCGCAAGGCAGTTAACACTGCACTATGCAAACTGCTGGGAGTGTCAATAGAAAGTTAATGACACCCCCAAATCAGTTTGCATATTGAAGCGCAAACTGTCATTTCGGACATGAATTGGATGGCATTGTGCGAAAAATAAATAAAAAAAAAAAAAAAAAAAAGTGTCCCTTGCGAGTTTGGTCCAAATGCAATGCAAATTCAGCCATACAATCTGTATGGCTGAAATCGTATCACACAGACATTGCATGCGATTTGCACTGCAGTGCAAATCACATGCAATATCACACAGGTGGTAAGCGGGACTGAAGGAGTTGCTGCTGCAGCAAAAGTAAAGGTTTTTGGGGTCCGGTTACATTTATGACTTTCAGGGAGCAGAGCCGGGAGCAGAGCAATGGGTCTTATAAGTGACAGGACCACGATTAGTCCCTTCACATGAGGTGGACTCCGCCTGCTAAGCGGGGAATCTGTCCACTGATCCCCGCTGAGCAGACAAATGGCTGATCTATGCAGTGTGCAGACACCGACAACCCACTCGCCTCTCTATGGGCAGTTGGATGTAAACGGACCGCTTGCCTGTTTACATATGACGGCCATTTGTTCCAATTTGTCAATCTTAGAAAGATTACCTAAAGTTAAAAAAACTATTTAGCGTTTTTGGATAGAGTGAGAAGTGTTACCTCTGTCAGGTTTGGTTGCTGTCTCCATAGTGTTATAGGGATCCATAGGGAGTATAACAAGCATGCTTTACTGCAGGGGTGCCAACCAGTGGCCCGGGGGCCACGTGTGGCCCACGACCTCCTGCTTTGGGATAGCAGGTTGTCAAGCCCAGATCGTGGGTTGCCGACCCACCATCCCAGAGCATCAGTGTTTTAAATTAAGCCAGCAGCTGCGGAGGGAGCAGAGCCGCATTTGCCGATGCTTCCTGTATAGCGCCGGCTCTTGTCCCAAGCGGAGTGATACAAAATTAATTCTGCCGGGGACAGCAACATCCAGGGATACCTGAATGGAAGATTGTTATTAAAGGAAAGTTTATTACTAAAAGCAGTGTATATATGGGCATATCTGTTCTGCAGTGGTTATAGAGATGCTTTAAAACTGATCCACAGGTGCAGAGCATTGCACCTTCGGGTTACCTGCACTGAGTCATAGACTTCTGTTATCTGCAGGTTTGGAGCACTTTCAGAAAGTGCACCACACCTGCAAGATATAATAGACATTGATGGCAAAGTGCAGCTAACCTGCAGGAAAGCCACAGGTGCACTGTACTGTACCCGCAGTGCAGGTAAACTGCCGCACATTAGTGTGAAAGCAGCCTTAGGCCCCTTTGATCGGTTCAACCCACGCGGACCCTCCATTCACCTCTATGGAGAGGGAGGGAGAGAGAGAGAGAGAGAGAGAGAGAGAGAGAGACCCCTCAGGGTGATACATGTACATTGCAAGGATTATAACAACCTTTATTGCAGATTCCTACCTTTGTTATTCTGAAGAAATCCCTGTTTATTCCTCTGTGGGGAGTGGGAGTTGTTTCATAATATCAGTCAGCTGTATAGCTCCAATGAGGAAAGCTGCTGGGCCTGCATCCTTTTAGACGTGATTTCTTATTGGGAGCATCTTACCAAAAATTACATTTTTTGTTGCAGGTGATGCCTGAAATCTGACTTGTATCTTAGTGTGGACTTCTGGGAAAATTTGTGAGCCAAATCACAAGCAGGAAATTATGTTTCTAAGGAGTGGTCAGTACACATTTGTGAACAAAACTACAGGTAGCCATATTGCATTTTGAGAAAATTACAACAGCAGGTGCAGATTGAAAAGGAAAGGTAATTTTAAATAACATTCAGTTACAATATGACTTGTGTCCTAATTGTATATGCTATATTTTTCTTTATTTGCTTCCCCCCACCCCCAAAGCAAGTGGAGTTACCCTTTAAAAAAAATGGATGATTACCCCCTTCTAACACCTATACTACAGTAACTACCCTGTAGAAGGAAGATACACTTTATTATCAGAGCGCCCCGTTCCGGTCATGTGATTTCCCCAGCGGTTAGCTCCATGAAGAGGAGGAGATGGAACAGATGGAATGCCTGAGCGGTGACATTACCGATAGGCTTACTATGGGTCATCTATTGCCAGCTGTCCCCCCCCCCCCCCCCCCGAAGGCTGGACCAGAGCACCCTGTGAATAGGCAAGAAAATGCATCTTTCTACAGGGTAGTTACTATAGATGTTATAAGTGGGGTGAGAGACATTTTAAGCTTAGTTAGTTCTAGACTGGAATTCCACTTTTACTGTAGACAGATTTCCTCTCACTTCAAGTTGTGTTTCTGGGACAATAAGGAGAGAAGACAACAAAAAAAAACTGTTCCCCAAACTATCCCACAAAATGTTACGTTTTCGCTAGCAATACACTTTAATAGCTACCATAGAAAGACCTGAAAATGTGTATGTTCTAATGCGCTCTTGCTAGAAGGCATGAGGAAGAAGCATTGGGTGTGCCCACGCCTCCTACACAGCACGTTACACATGATAGGTTCCAACCAGCCATGAATGCTTTGTTCTTAGTAGCTGTGCACAAAATCTTTCAAGTTTTTAGATAATTGGACTGCATATTAGGTGCTACACCACTGCAAGTAAACTAAATAAAAGTGTTAACTGCTAATATATATTGCATTACCCATTTTACCAGCTCATTTTAAACAAGGAACTGAACTCTGGAAGTTGTGTCCATAAAAAAAAAAAAAAAAGAAATGACAGTCAAAAGGGCAAAGGACTAGTCACCAGCATTGCATCTGCAGCTGATCTTTCCCCATTACTGACTTACCATGCCTTGTTCTGCACGGTCTCCCTGTGCGGAGGTGGCCATCTTGGTAGAGGCAAGGCTTTGCTTCCTCATGTCAGAACCTCCAGCAACAGTGAGCAGCACAATACTGGCATTACTAGATTTCAATAAAATGGTGAAAATACCCATGCCATCGTTATAAATGCTTAACTACCTGTGAAATATTAAATATCCTGAAAAATTACATTTTCTAAAATGATAAAATATGAATGCATTTGGTATATACAGTCCAATTGAAGCTGCTGTAGTGCAAGGTCAGAGGCCCCATGAAATGACAACCAATGTTAAACTTGGCGCTGCCTCTATAAAATGTTGTCATAATGATCAAACTAATCTATAAAGTGCTTGTGCAATCATTAGTCCATTATAGTGCAATCATAGGTGAAACAGTCCGTCCATGCAGATAAAGGTGCCAAACGTAGTAGATTCCTGCTTGTGAAAGATTCAAGTGCCAGTCTCTGCTCCCCTTCCGAGTCCCCACTAACCACCAATATGATTCAAAACCACATGGTCTTTGTCCTGCACCAATGGATGAATCTACCTCCTTCCTTCTCAAATTACAAGGTTTCCATCATGATGGTATAGGGCAAGGATATGCAATTAGCTGATTTCCAGCTGTTGCAGAACTACAAGTCCCATGAGGCATAGCAAGACTGAGAGCCACAAGTATGATACCCAAAAGCAGAGGCATGATGGGACTTGTAGTTTTGCAACAGCTGGAGGTCTGCTAATTGCATATCCCTGGTATATGGCATACCAATGAATAGAGAAGTATATAGCATAATACTGTTTGGTTTATTGAAAATGTTTAAAAACAAATGCACTTACAGCAATGAAAATCATTCAGGCATGTAATTATGTATAAGCGTCGCCGTGGCATGCGTTCCAACCGTTAGGTTAAGGTCCATCTCTTCCATGGCGGCGGCGGAAAATTCATCTTGAAGTGGCGCTTGAATCGTCACAAGCAGAAATCAACTACGTTTGGCACCTTATCTGCATGGATGGACTGTTTCACCTATGATTGCACTATAATGGACTAATGATTGCACAAACACTTTATATATTAGTTTGATCAATAAAAGTATATATAGAAGCAGCACCAAGTTTAACATTGGTTATTGTCATTACTAGATTTCACCCTACATCTCGTAAGCAGTGCCTTCGGTATCACACTGCAGATATACAGACTTTTTTGCACTGCTATTTTTAAAGGGGGGAATTCCAGACAAAAATTATAGATTTTCAGGGTACTTCTCAGGCACAGTTACCATTTTTACATATTCCCTATAATATGGCAGGTCGTCACTTTTTGAGATCAGGTCCACTTTAAAAACAGATATCATGCTTTTCTCCAAGACCAGACATCTCTAGTCATACAGTGCCTTGTGCCATTTAAATTTCACAGAACTTTCACATACACAACTATCAATGCTTTTCCAGATGTTACCGTTTCTCATAATCTCCAGTGTACAGTAATCATGCAAAAATAGCATTTCTAAAACAGTAACCTATCCATGGCTCCATTATCAGTCAGTTACATTTCATGGAAAACAAATATCTTCTTGCTATTCTAACATCAATACTCCGCCAAGATGCAAGTAAACTCTTTACTGCAAAACACGCTCCTGTTTATCTTAATATTAAGAAGTCTTACCCTGCACCTGTATCCTCTAAGCTACCTCACATCTTCCATCCAAAGCCTTCATCCAGCTCTGCTGAGGAATCATCCCACACCCCAGACTCCTCAACACAACTTCACTTTCCATCTGGATAATGCTGCTGAAATGCTCCGTCAAGACATCTGACTCACATTTAGCTAATGACTCCAGACATGCTTGACCTTCCCAACAGCCACAATTTATAAAAAGGGAAAACAATGAGAATATTTTTATATTATATCTATCTATCTACCTATCTATAATCTATCATTTTTTTTTTTGATTTATATAGGCTGTGCAAATTAAAGATTAATTCCTCAATTAATCGTAAATTTTTTTGATCGATCAAAATTCTTTTGATCAGTACTCTCCACCGACTTCCGGGTCTTCAGGGAGTTCCGTCAGAGATCCAGTGATGTCACAGACATCAACGTCACCGGACTCCTCCCCCCTTCTCCAAGTGCCTCCGTCTGCTAACGAAGGGAAGGGGGGATCCTGGTGACGTTGAAGTTCTGATTGAACGTAACGCGTACAGGGGAGGAGCTACGAATGACATCACCCGCAGCTGCCCTACTGAACTAACACAATTGTCGGCTTTATATGCTGTGTTTTTATCATCTTTATGTGAGTAGTTTGTGTTTGAACACAAAAATTTAATCTTATACTTAAGCAGTGAGCACTTAGATCTTTTCTTTCTACCAATGACCTGGTGTCCTTGCTGAGATCCAAGGAGACGAAGAAGAAGTTTATGGTCCGTGTTAACCCCTTTTGATTCCCACTTGCATGACCACCTGTTTGCACAGGGGTCCATGCCATAAGGTGAGAGTGATTAGTTAGACCGGAGGTGGAGGGATTGTCACACTACTGTGGGAAAAAAAATAAAAATAAAAAATGACTTATGTCAGTGCTACAGTTTGAATTTAAAAACGTATTTGTGTGAACTGTGAAGTTAAGTCATGGATTGTGGAAACTAACTAGTGACGGGTGATTGTATATAGTGTATACCACATTTACCACTGACTAATTCAGAGTTGCAATGCAAGGAGATCAGCTAAAAGTAGTTGGATCTGTATGTGCGTTATAATTAATCAAAATTAGTCGATTAAATCGAACACAAAAGTTTTTAATCAGTAACAGCCCTAATATATAGATATACACACACACATACATATATATATATATACATATACACATATATATATATATATATATATATATATATATATATATATATACATATATATATATATACATACATACACACACATACACACATATATACATACACACTTTAGGGCTCGTTCATACAGGCATAATACAGTGTACACCCATGTATGGTCACCCTTACAGGCACGTACAGGTGTCCCTTGCATCCCCATTTATGTCAATAGGGCCTGCATGCACGGAAAATGTGTCATATTTAGCTTTACATTCACACTTGAATTAAGATAAGCAAATGGTATAGCATATAGTGCAGCAACGCAGGGAGTCCAGCCAGCTAGGTCAAAGCAGGCTGGACTCCCTGCTTTGCTGCACTATATGCTATACCATTTGCTTCTCTCAATTCAAGTCTCAATCAGGTGGGATAATGCACAATCTGGCCACCCGACACCGGCAGTGGATACAGACATATTTCAAACTGTCTTCAGCCCACACTGTCAACATTCTCCCAGATTTCTGGGCAGCAGGTAAGCAAGCGTGGCGAGCGAAGCGAGGGGCCCTGTGGCAAAGTGGTGTCTTACAACAGTTGGAACGCATATGGCGGCGTCGCGCATGCGCACTCCAGCGGGTAGCAAAATGTGATGGGTAGCCAAATGTGACATGACAGGGGCACCAGAGCCAAGCCACATCTCCTTGTCCATTCAGACAGAGCCGCAGGCCGGCCTCTCCCTCCTTATTGGCTGACTGACAGCAGCGGGAGCCAATGGTGCCGCGCTGATGTCTCAGCCAATGAGGGGGGGGGGGGGGGGGGGGGTCCCAGGCAGCCGAGACACTGCTGCAACATCACTGGATCGAGATGGACCTCAGGTAAGTATGAGGGGGGCTAATGCACACAGAAGGCTTTTTCTCTTAATGCATTAAGATAAAAAAAATGCCTTTACAACCACTTTAACGCTAGCCATACACAGATCCAGTTCAGCAGGGAGCAGCCAAATTTCGGTCATTGTGTGGCCACCCCTGCCTAGCAAAAGTTGATTGTTTGATCTACTTCTGTGGAAGGGACATGCTGGGTATTTTATTTATTTATTTATTTTTTTAAATCAGCTGCTGCAGCTCAGTGTATCCTGAAAGCATCAGGAGGGATTCCTCCATCCACACTGCTTGCTGGCTCAATGAAAATAAATTAACTTTCTATGGCCAGCTTTATGCCTGGCAGGGATTCAGATTTAAATTTAGAATTAGGGATTGGTTAAAATCTGCATTTTTTTGGGTCATTTTGATAATTGTTTGGGTCCGTTTTGCCCTCATAAAAGAGTAACTACTTTTGTTGAGAAAACAAAAACAAACTTTCTTCTCTGGGTGATTATATACATTACAAGGATTTGAAAGGATAAGTTCCCTTTTCTAAAATATATAATAATCTCACTTTTTTTGGAGCCTGTAAAGCATTGCACCAGCGATCAGCAGATCACTGGTGCCATGCAGGTCTGTCAGTGTATCTGTGCCCGTACATCCAGTACGGGCAAGCAAATACACTGACAGAAAGAATCAAAAAACGATCAGGGTGCGCCACAGCGCCGTGGTAGTCCATGGAGAACTACAAGTCAACAGCTGCAAAGGATGCCGGCTTGTAGGTCATTCACACAGAGCCGATTTCAAAGAGGTGACAGCCAGTACGGGGAACTTCTCCCTGTACTGCTGTCATGAGGGGAAAAAATGGGGCAGCAGTTGCAGCATTTGGAACATGTTACATGTTCCCAAAGGTAAACTTTAGGCCCCTTTCACACTTGTGCAACCTGAAAGACAGCCGACTTGAAGCAATGCCTTTGTAATCTTAAGGTCTATGGACCTCAAGTCGCATCAAAGTCGGACCAAAATAGTGCAGGGACTAACTACTTTGAAGTCACACAGATGTGACCATGTAAACAGTACTCTTTGGGAATTATGAGTATGACTGTCTTGCGACCTTGCAGTACCAAGTCACACAAGTGTGAAAGGGACCTTAAACTGTTGCAGATTTCAAAATTCTGAAGAAATCACTGTTTGTCCATTTGGAAAGTGAATCTAATGGAAGTGGTTTCATAATTATTAGTTAAATCTATTAATAAATCTGCTGCACTTGCAGAGCTCTAAGGAAAATTGCAGGGTCTGCATTCCTTTAGACGTGATTTCATATCGGGAGTACCTCACCAAAAATGACATTGTTGCAGGGGATGCCTGACACAAGCAAAAGATGTTTCTGAACACCCCCGGGTAGCCATATTGAATTTTCAGAAAATTACAGCGCCTGCAGATTGAAAAGGAAAAGTAATTTTTAAAAAACATTCAATTACATTATGACTTGACTTTTAATATATATTAATGTACATTATATTTATTCGTAGTTTTCCTTTCACCACAAAAGTGGAGTTGCCCTTTAAGGCTGAAAAGAATACATCACATCATTTATTTTAAATGCAGGTAGGTCCCATGTTTGGTCACCACTCCCCAGCATGCCAAGAAAACATACATCTTGAATTTAATGGGTAAAGTCGGCTCAAGAACAAACTGAATGTGAGCGCTCTAAACCGAGCTGTGTTCGTTGTTCAGCCTCAGTTAAAGGAATGGAAAGGAATGGTAATGGGCCGTAAATGTCTGATCTGACAATTCTATGGAAACACATTCCCTAGGCTCAGTTTGCTTTGCTTATTTGCGATATATAAACATGTGGAACGCTAAAAACGTAACAATCACAGTTGTTTGTTCTATACTCGTCTCTACAGATTTCTTCATCTTTAACACACCAGGAACGCAAAACAAATTCCGATTCCATGCTCATCTAATTCTCACTCCTTTCCCCTCCCAGTGAAATTACATTAGTTCTTATGTATGACAGTATCTAATGAAGAGAATCTGCACTGCAACCAACCTCTTTGTAACCTGCAATAGAAGCATGAGATGAGTCCAAGTGGTTTATAGATGTTCACCAACACACATGGAGTTATTTAGGTGGTTATGGGATTACGGCTCTGTTTGCACCACCGACTTCAAATCTCTAGGACATCAGTTGCTGATTTTCAGTCAGCGGCTCTCTGCTCTGCCCCTCCAGCACTCGCAGAACCGACAGGCTGGAGGGGGGGGTGGGTGTTTGGGACAGGAGCGGCTGACTCAGGTTCTCAACAGCACACTGAAAGGCTGGAGCACAGCTGCTGATCAGGCATCTGGGTGGATCCCGACATTGTCAGGATCATTCCAGAACCTGGATCTGCTCTGTCAGCAGGGTTTATAGTCCTCTGTTGGCCTATTCTGTGCCACAGGAGAGCACAAGTCCACTCCTTTGACCCACAGAAGTATGACCAAAAAAATAAAAAAGAAAGCTTTGGCCATACTTCTTAGGCTACTTTTAGACTGGGGCATTGGTGGTAAAGCGGCGCTATATTTAGCAGCGCTATTCGGCTGCTAGTGGAGCAGTTTTAACCTCTGCTAGCTGCCGATAAAGGGTTAAAACCGCCTGCAAAGCACCACTGCAGCAGTGGTAAGGGGCGATTTAGGAGTGGTGAATACAATGCTCCCATAGAGCTGCAAAGATGCGGCTTTCAGGACTTTGACCGTCCTGCAATCGCCCCACTCCAGTGTGAAAGCCCGAGGGCTTTCACACTGGAGACACAGGAGAGGCGCTTTACAGGCACTATACAGGCGCTGTAGGATTTTTTTCGTAAATTACCAATTCGTATAAAAGTTTTTTTTCAGAAATACAATGCTGTGCATAGCAAATAGCAATGAACACATTAAACACAAGGCTTCTCAGATACCTATGGCAGCAGTTCAAGGAGAGTGGTGACAGTATAGCAAAATAAAATAGCTAGTAATAGATACATGGTTGGTGGCAAATCAGCAAAATAACCTTCAATATAACTGACAAATGCCTACAGGAGATAGCCAGTAGATACATGACAAGCACCATCTTCCCAAGCCAGCATTGCAGTCTGAGATACCTGATGGAGTGTTAATCACATAGCAAAAAAAACAAAGAAACCTGGGAGAAAAAAAAAAAAAAAAAAAGAGGAAGACTAGATGGTACAGAATACAGGAAAGTGGCCAGTAACTGAAATGTAATTTTCAAAAGACCACACTTGCAGAAATCTCAGAAAAATAAAAACACACACCAATGGTAATATCATAATAAATGTAAACTATACACACCCATGCGAGATGCTAAAAATGGCCTGATATGGGTCTTTACTGTTGCATACAGAGACTGGCACAATGCCATATTCTTTCTGTATTACATACATCATGAGCTCCAGGGATTCACAGCTGACGAGACTGTAGGATCCACTCGGAGCTTTGGAAACCCCGGAGCATACGAGTTACCAGCAGCACCCCACATCACCAGCGATCTGGCTAAGGACTACACGGCGAGGCCACCTTGCGATATGCCCGTCACCATCCCCCTCCTTTGCGAGTTTCCATTTTTTCTTTTGTGAATATGAATAAATCATGTGCCCAGCTGGCTGCACCTGAGCACTCCTTTTACCTGGAACTTTTTAACCTGTTACACCTGAATAGGGATGATCTCAGGCGTGTTCGCATGGTCCACGTGCAGAGCCGCCAGGAAGTCGGCGCAGCGCTAATCACAGGCAGTAAGACATTGCCCGATCTCTGCAGCCACGCATCGGGGGAATATCTCACTGCCTGTGATTAGCAAAAGCGATGTGCCGACTTCCTGTGGAACACGCCTGACCGTGGACCGCGTGAACACGCCTGAGCTCATCCTTACTCCTGAACTTTTAAAAGACACATTACTCCTAGTAATCAGACTACCTGATTAGGAGTTCCTATACACTTGAACTACGCCTTTCCCCATACCATATGTTGTGTACCACATCCACAGGTACACATATTAAATATCTATAACCCCACTTGTCACTGAGCGCCACTGTATATACCCCCCTTGCAAAACGTAGGACACATTTGCGATGCCATTACTTCTAATGGCATCACAATCGCGATGCGATTGTCATGCTGCAATCGCAAAGCTTTTGCCCAAAAGAAGCTCATGTTCTTTTGAGCAACAAGTAATGCGATTGCAGCACGACAATCACAGCAAAATCGTGGCGTGATTGGGGTGCCATTGCAAACCTGTTGCACTTTTTGCAGCCATTTGAAATCAAGATGCGGAATCATGCCGATTACGCGTGCGATCGTGTGTGAATGCAGCCTTGGTGTAGACTTCAGGGAAAATCATTGAGCCAAATCACAAAAGCAAAAAATTTTGTTTCTGGGGGGGAGTTCTGTACACATTCTGTATAACACTTAACACTTCCAGGTAGCCATATTGCATTTTACAGAAAGTTACAGTACTGCAGATTGAAAAGGAAAGGTAACTTTTAGACCCCTTATAGACTGGGGCGGTGTGGGCGTTCGCAGTAAAGCACCTCTAGTTTCAGCTGCGTGTTACCGCTGTTATAGTGGCACTTTGGCACCGCTAGTGAGGTGCTTTTAACCCCCCAGAAGGGGTTAAAAGCACCTGCTTAGCACTGCTTTCAAAGCAGCGCCCATTCATTTTAATGGGGAGGGGTGGTGAAGGGAGTGGTGTATACACCGTTCTAAAGATGGTGCTTGCAGGACTTTTTTTTCTGTCCTGCAAGCACACTGTCCCAGTGTGAGAGAACTCAGGCTTTCACACTGGGGCTGCAGAAGAGGCAGTTTTTAGGCGCTGTACAGGCGCTATATTTAGCGCAAAACGCCTGTAAAGCGCCTCAGTGTGAAAGGGGTCTTAATAACATTTAAATTACTGGATTACCCTCCCCCTTCCAGGATACCCTCGTCCCATTCTATATTCTATTGCCTCTCCACAAAACCCTCTCCTAAAATGGACCCCCCCATGCCACCTGGAATGATGTACTGTCCTTTCCATTTCCCCCTCCTGTTAGATTGATGTTGTGGGACAGAGTAGACGGTTTAACTACGTGCCTATTGACTAGAAGATTGCGAGTTACTGTGATATCTAGAAAACCTGTATGTTGATCATTTGCACTATCTATCTTGTGTTGTAAACTGACCTGTATGTACTTAATATAAATAAAGTTCACGTTTTGTCAAAAAAAAAAAAAAAAAAAAAAATTACTGGATTACATTATTGAATTACAATATGACTTGTGTCGCAATCGTATAGGCTATATTTTTTTTGCCTTCTATTTTTCCCCACGAAAAAACAAAAACAACCTTGTCTGTGCAGTAAGAGTACAGGGGGTCCCCGACTTACAAACATCCGACTTACAAACGACTCCTACTTACAAACGGAGGGAGACAACAGGAAGTGAGAGGAAATCCACCCCTAGGAAGGGAAATTCACTCCTGTAAGAGTTAATATGGGAAAAAGGTGTCTCCACTGATGCTTTATCACCAGTCCACATTTCCCTAACAACCCAAAATTCTCAAAATCCAATTGTCATTGGGACAGAAGGTGAGGTGAAATCTTCTGAACAGGGGCAGAGACAGCAAAACAAATGTTACAGGGGTGATAACCCTTCTCTATGTTATCTAAAAAACGTAAAAATAGATTTTTTTGTCTGGAGCTACACTTAAAAAATGTACCTGTTCCGACTTACAAACAGATTCAACTTAAGAACAAACCTACAGTCCCTATCTTGTTTGTAACCCGGGGACCCCCTGTACATGTATGCTTACACTTAGCATGGTCGGCAGCACTATGTTCTCCAGAGCATCATGGACTACAGCAAGTATTGAGTGAACCAGCTCAGCAACACAAGGCCAGAAGCCCTCCTGATAAGAGCTTAAAGTGATATAAATAATATAAAAAAAAAAAAAAAAAACAAACACACACACACACACACACACACACACACCTTACACTTAACTTCTCTGTGCAAGGGTTTTGCACAGAGCAGCCCTGATCATCTTCGGGGGTGCCCCGTTGGCACTCCTGTCTCCTCTTCATCAAGTGCCCCCATGGAGAGCTGCTTTCCACGGGGGCACACGCCCATGAGTCCTGCTGCTGCATCCATTGACACAAACAGCAGGCCTCAGCTCTCGTGTCACTGAATTCGATTGACATCTATCAATCTATCCAATGAGGACAGAGACTGCGGCTGGAGCCGCTGGTCTCGTGCTCATTGCTGGAATGGACGGGTTCACGCAAGAAAGAATCACTGGACAGGGATGGAGCTCAGGTAAATATTAGGCCTCATGCACACTGGGACTTTATAAAAAGCCAGTAGCTTTGTAGGCGAGTTTTTCAGCGTTTTTTGCAATACCGTTTTTTTAAACAGAAACCACCTCTCTGCGATTAGTAAGGGATAAAAATGTAAACACTGGCGAGCTGTGTTTTTAAACATTCATCTGCGTTAGAGCTGGGTGATTTTCTCAGAAAAAAAAAAAAAGAAGAAAATATATAAAATAAATAAAAAAAACCCTCCATTCACGATTCGAATCAAGTTTTTCTCTTTTTAATTTGATGGACACTGCGCTGGTCCTGAGGAGCTGCAGGCACAATTTTTTTTTTAGGTGAGGCCGTGGCCTAGTCTGCGGTGTCTGGCCTCGCCCTAAAAGCTCCTTCCCGCAGCTCCTCAGGACCGGTGTGGTGTCAGCACCAGTCCTGGTGAGAAAAAAATAAATAAAATAAAAAAAATGTATTTACTGAAAATTTTAAATCGATTTGACCCCTCAACTCAAATCGATTTTTTTCCCCAGCCCTAATCTGCGTTTGACGTTAGAGCGTTTATACAGCTGAAAATCTCTCAGAACCCACTATTTTTTTTTTTTACAGCCAAAAACAGTTGATAACAGCCTGTGTTTGCATGGACACATAGGATAACATGCTGGAGAGTTTACCAAAAAAAAAAAAAAAACGTATGAAGCCAAAAACAGCAGCTGTAAAAATGTCCGAAAACGTCCGGTGTGCATGAGGCCTTTGGGGGTGCCGGGGGGGGGGGGGGCTCCTGTACGCAGAAGGCTCATCTTAAATGGATAGAAGATTTAAAAAAAAAAAAAAAAAAAACACACACACCTTCTGCCTTTACAACTCCTTTTATATACAAACACCAACTTAGAATTTGGAGGGTTTTCCTCCTCCGACCTGCAGGATAAATGTTGGTGTGGCCGACTGAGCTGGAACAGAGCTGTATTCTGGAAGACTAAATGAAGGTGAGGGCAGACATCACTATGAATAAAAAAAATTTCCACATCCCAGTGGTAGGTAAAAAGACTCACTTTAAAGAGGTTATGAACCTCACATATACCCAGTGAAGTGACTGGCTTCAGGTGATAAACAGGTACAACTTAGGAGGATTTGTTTAATAGGTGTATCTGCAGTGTTCTCTTCTCTACATCTGATTCAAAGTGCTGAATTTAAAAAGCTTGTCTGAGCTGTCAAAAAAGGGGGTGCAGAGCTGAAGTAACACTCTGCAGAGCTCAGTGGAGGAGAGGTCAGAGAGCTGATTGGAGGGAAGGCACACAGGAACAGAGCTGGTGCCGTTGTTCTGCCGAGAAAGTTCCCCTCGGCGGATAAGGCCCCCCCACCCCTGTACTGCGCAGGTGCAGCGATTGCTCAGTACAAAGCACAGTACGAAGCACAACGAAGCCACCGGTAATCGCAGAAGACAGTGAATCAGCTGTACACGGCGCCTGTAACAGGGCCCCCCTCGCGGGCTCACTGCGCTCGGCATATTTTTATTCTAACTCTATGTCCACTTGGATGGTGGGGCTCGAAGCTGGACATAGGTTAGAATGTAGTGCGCAGGCACCGTGTACAGCTGACTTACTGTGTTCAGCTTCGGCTATTTTCGGAAACGCCATTGTGCTTCATACTGTGCAAGCGCAGCGCCTGTGCAGTACAGGAGGGTCCTTATCCGCCGGGGGAACTTTCTCGGCAAGACACTAATCTGGTGGAGCTTCCTCCAGTGACCATTTTTTTCTTGGTGTCAGGAAAACTTGTCTTAGTGCTCTTAAATTGAGAGTAGTACACACTATAGAGGGATATGCTTTGTTCAGATTTCATTCAGGAGTGTTGTGCGGCCCCTCCACCCCACTACCAGTGAGGCAGCCATCATGGTAGTAGGTCAATAGAAACATGCGGGGGGCCTGGCTTAGCGGTGAGATACGCCACAACCTAAAACGTGCCTGAACTTTCTGAAGGTGTGCGCTTCACGTCAGCAGCTTCCAGTATTCTTTAACTGTCTTATTCTGTAGAGCAGGGGTGCCCAACCCGTGGCCCCTTTCGAGGTGGCCTGCCACGTCTTGCTCTGAGATGGCGGGTCGGGAAGCCCTGATCGCGGGCTCCCGACCTGCCATCTCCGAGCATCAGCGAGAACGGAGCCGCCGCTAAAGGAAGCAGGGCTGATGCTTCCTGTATAGCGCCGGCTCCTTCACAGGCGGAGTGATATGTACTCCGCCTGTGACAGGAATGTGTACTGCAACTGCATGCTTCCTGCGATCTCACAGCAGCCAGCAGTGCCAGAGCCAGTACCCACTACCGGTACCCACCAGTACCCGCCACCAGTACCCGCCACCAGTTCCAGCCAGCAGTACCCGCCACCAGTTCCAGCACCCGCCACCAGTACCAGCACCCGCCACCAGTACCCGCCAGCAGTACCCGCCACCAGTACCAGCACCCACCAGCAGTACCAGCACCCGCCACCAGTACCAACCACCAGCAGCACCAGTACCCACCAGCAGCACCAGCACCTGCAAGCAGTTTCAGCCAGCAGTACCAGTACCCGCCAGAAGTACCAGTACCCACCAGCAGCACCAGTACCCACCAGCAGCAGTAGCTGCAAGCAGTTTCAGCCAGCAGTACCAGTACCCGCCAGAAGTACCAGTACCCGCCAGCAGTACCCAACAGCAGTTCCAGCCGGCAGTACCAGCCTTGGAGGACAGCCAGCAGCAACCACCAGTTATAACCACCTGGGGAACAGCAGCAACCAGCTGCAGGAATCCTGAGGAAGAAGTGAAGATTGAGGTCAGTTGAGGAGCAGGTAAACCGCTGTGCATCAGTGTGAAAGCAGCCCCCTTTCACACGATCGGTCCGATCGGTTCTGCCTGTCTGTTTTTCAGGCAGACCCAATCAGACCCTCCATTCACCTCTATAGAGCGGCAGATGTAAAACGGACTCATGTCTGCATACACCCGCCTATCTCCAATCCGATCTGCTTAAAAAACAGAAGGGGATCTGTCCCCTTCTGTCTGGGCAGATCGGAGGGCCCTCAGGGTAGAGCGGGCTGCATCTGTGTCTGCTCTACATATGCAGAATAGCCACAGACCCGCCAACCGCCCGCTACGCTCATTGTGGCCCGCGACCGGTTACCAAGTCGCTAAAGTGGCCCTCGCTCCTCAAAAGGTTGGGCACCCCTGCTGTAGAGGCTTACCATTTCATCTACCAAATTTATATTTGCCACAATTTCAGCAATGCAAGTCCCCGAGTTATCCCTTCACCTCTAGCATCACAAATAGCTGGGAAGGGATCTGGGAAGAAGTAATGCTGAACTAGGCAGTGGTAGTTTGATCTTCCAGGCTGTGTTGTCCAGCAGGGAGAGGTCTGGATGATGACAAGGTAACCAGAACAAAAATGTTTTGGAAGGCAGAAACAGACAAAATGCACGCATGAAAACTGTGCATTTAGAAGTTTTCTGTATGGGCAGGGCTCTCTTTGAAACTTGTTTCTGGACCATAATTTGCTATTTAGTTGAATAAAACATTTGAAGCGTTACAAACCTCTATATTATATTATTAATCCTTGCTTGCAAAAACGTGGTTTGTATAGCGCCAAGGGAAACATTAATGCAAACACACACCCAAAATAGGATTATTATCCACACAACTATTCAGAAAAAAGGTTCAGGTAATTCATACACAAGGGCCAACAAGAGGGTCCCTGTTCAGAATGCCAAATAGTTTACATCAGGGGTAGGCAACCCAAGGCCCTCCAGCTGTTGCAGAGCTACAAGTCCCATCATGCCTCTGAGTAATTGTAACTGCCAGCCTTGCAATGCTTCATATGAGACATTATTTGGTCTCAAGGATAGGATAAACAATGTCCATAATTAATATTACGAAACCTAAACCTTTCTTCTTTGATTGCTAGGTGTGTCCCCTGCAGCTAAATTTGTGGCGTGGATTTCTGGTGACCCCGCTGGGGTTTCGGCCATTTGTGCCTGTGATTTTTGTCATCTTTAAAGGTTGGCTGGTAGGTTCGTCCACTTCTTTGTATGACATGGAATGCATAGCCTGACCATTCCCTGCATGCAACAACAAACTTGTTCAAGTATCCAACTAGGGCTACTTTTTTCCCAATGTATATCATGTCTCTTATATTTTGCTTTTTCTTATCTAGAACTCACAAATTCGGACAGGTCTTTGTCATTTCCCTGAGGAAGTCACAATCCAACATGTTTCGCCATAGACAATCTATGGCGAAACATGTTGGATTGCGATTACCTGGACTATCTACTGGCCTTTAAATAATCACTAAGCCTGTGTGTCCTTGCAATGTTGTGATTAAATTGTTATTTCATACCAATATTGAATATATATTTGATGTTATTTTTTTAACTTTATGTAATAAAAAAAAATAAAAAAAATTTCAATAAACTTTATACTTTTTCCTAAATTTTGACAAGTCTATTAATATTGGCACCGCTATAATCCCCTTCCCTCCAATCCAATACCAACATTTTTATAATCTATTGGGACGAGGTGCTGTATGCAGTGATGACTTTCTAGCCATTCCTCATGGGAAATGTAGTTCCACAACAGTTGGAGGGCCCCAGGTTGCCTACCTCTGGTTTACACGCTCTCATGAAAAAGGATTCCCACACAATTATACAAACATATGGGGCTGTGTCACCCTTTAGCACATGGGATATAGAACAGAATCTTTGATGTCCGGCAGCCTCCAATAAATATCATGGCAGTCTGGACCAATGACACCGAAGTCACCCAGGAAGAGGAGCCGGTCACTACTGCAGTTTAGTCACTGTTTACATGAGCTACAATCTCGCCTGCCAAAGACTCATCAGTGTTATCTACAATTCCCAGCATGTGTTGTTCATGTCAGGATAACCAAGGTGGGATGACAGGGCAATTGGGACAAACGACGGGGAGTCTGACCTCCCTCACTGTGACATATGAGCCTGCGATTTGCCTGGGAAATGGACCTTCATCTCACAATACCGTGCTTTTATGGCCTCATTTACTTATCTAAATCAAAGGCTTAAATGTCAAAGTGAAAACCAGATCAGAGAGAGTGAAGCAGACTCTGCAAGAAAAACCACCACAGAATATACATTGATTACTCTGCTTTGATCAGTAAAAAATAGTCATTTTGAAGAGCTGGATGGTCCCACCACATATCCCGATTGTATCTTTGCCGTCTGATCAGTTTGGTACTCAGACATGCATAGAGCTCCTGATCTGCCGCTCATTCATTTCATGTATAGCTGGAGCTGGAGTCACAAAGTACGGATGAGGAGCCATTCACCATGTAAACACAAAGAAGAGAGACAGCACACAAGTCTGATCCATTCACCAGTATAGTGCAGAAACGGTTTACCCCTTACAAGATCTCAAATTGTGACCCGTGCTGCTACAGGGGTGGGGGGCTTGAAAGTCACCTGGACAGACATGTTTTTTTAATGAAAGAAAGCCATATATCTATTGGAAGGAATACTGATGAAAAAAGCCAATTTTAGTGGGATTTCAGATACACCGGGATCTATGCACCCAGGAGTGTGGAGGAGGAATTTGCTGACTTTCCATTACCATGACCACTTGTGGTCTTTGCTACCCCCTGGAACCTTCAACTGTCACTTTCCACCTGGCTCAGTCTTTTCCCAGATTACTATTCTGCTTTACATTACAACGGCTTGTCATTCCCTGGATATCATAAATCCATATTTTTCATCTCCCCTTCCTTTACATCAGTCACTTCCTCAAACTTGCATAACTCCTCTGCAGTTGCCTTTTTCGAGAATTTTTAAATCCCGTTTTCCCTCACAGCCTCAGGACAAAGTTCAATACAGTTTCTTGCTACTGAAAAAAAACTGTACAACAAGGACTAGCAACACTAGGTAATGTCACTATAGTAACAGGAAACTAAAAAAAAAAAAACATGATTCAGGAAACTTTCCCCCATAATACATTGCCATAGATATTGCACTTGGCTATGCCCAATAACAGACCCAAGGACCACAGCGCAAGACCAAGACCCACCTTTAGGCTTAATTTACACTACAGCTCCTAAACTTGTTTTTTTTTTACCAAAGCTTCTAAACTCAACTCCATAAAAGTCTGTATATACAGCGAGTAGCTGAGAGCCTGAGCCGGCCACTCCCATCCCCTCCACAGCCCAGAGCTCCAGTGAGCGAGGAGGGGGCAGAGCAGAGAGCTGTGACCGAAAGTCTGCAGCTCTCTGCTCAGGGAGATGAGAGAACCTGAGGGATCGGCGGTGTTCAATCACTTGCTTCTCAGTGTTAGAGGCGCCAGGGGACTGATGCTGCATCCACCTAGGTAAGTATTCATCCTAGAGAAAACACACACACACTATTTATTTAAAATAATATAGATGACTCTTGTATTTAGACAATATTTGCTGATCCCAGGAGTACAGCTTTAAATTTGTCCAGCTTGGCTTGATGTATGCATTCACATCTGATACCCCAAGGGCCACTGAAAAAAAAAAATTAAAAAAAAAAATAAAAATCGCTGTAGTAGTCCATGGCATACAGTGATGGCCATGATTATCTGGATGCTGCTCCCCTCGGCACACAGGAAGTTGCATGATCAGCATTGCTCCATACAGTCCAATATACTCACAATCACCGCTGTGAAAAGAAGCAGAACTAGAAGAGACAAGAAATATATGCAATATCTAGAGAACACATTTATGTAATTTCCTCACTATAATGATCTATTAGCTGCCAAGTAAACAGCAACCTAAACGCACAAAACGGAAGCATTGTGATGTAAACAAAACCTTCTGATCTATTTAAGATGATGTAAATAGCAAATAAGCAGCATGTAGAGCGACTGTACAACCTCTGCATGGCGGAAGTTACTCTCCATTAATGACATTATCATAAACCAATTCCTGTAAAGGGTTTTAATAATGTTAATGGGTAAATACATTGATGTTCAGGAGATTATAGAAGAGAAGTCATTTTAAATGAAGGTGAACAAGTGAGGGACACTTTGCAGCATTCAGATAAAGTACAGTAATCCCAGAAAAGACACATGCCACTTGTATAAGACAACAGCAATAGTATAAAACCGGTCTCTCTGATTACACTTCTGTAGTCACGTCTTCTACATACCACACCTGAAAATTTTAACATTTCACAGTCTAGCTATTGTGTCACTTATGTTTTTAGTGCACATGTTTTTGTATGTCTATCCATCCAGTCTTAAGATTTATACAGCTAGGCCATTTAGCAGTCTTACTGCTGACCTGAGTTCAATACTGCAATTACAGGGGGTCCCCGAGTTACGAACTCGTTAGGGACTGTCCTGTTCTTAAATCGGAAATGTTTGTAAGTCGGCCGCGCATGCACAGGACAATTACAGACATTTCCGATGTTCCGTTGAATGCCGTTCTGCGCATGCGCGACAAATTACGGACATTTACGAAGTTCCGTTGAATGCCGTTCTGCGCATGCGCGGCAAATTACGGACATTTCCGATGTTTGCCGTCATTTTCCGAGGCTCCGTCTGGCTGCACATGTGCAGAAGGGCCGAAGGTCTGCGCAAAATGGCAGCGGGTCCCCGCAGCGCCCAGTTCGTAAGTAGGAGAGGTTCGTAGGTCGGGCGTTCGTAAGTTGGGGACCCCCTGTAAAAAGTAACACTAAAAAAGATATGCTTATTCTACAAAATTATTCATACACATCAATTGTTTACTGGCCCTGTAATTATTTTTAATTAATCTTTTCCTTACCATGTTGTTCCTCCTCACAACACCCTCCATGAGCTCCTGAACCTCTCCCCCTCCGATTGTTTGGAACAAGGAGTACACGTTAGTTGCAGTCATGTACACTGCTCTGTGCACACTACATATCCCATAGTCCATCTCAGGAGCAAGAACAGGGGGGTGGCTGCATCCCTACATACAGAGGGACCATGGAGACTAAACATAGCCATCCACTAACAGGAAATCAGATCACAGCAGCAAAAAAATAAACACATTTGAGGAGACAGAGCAATGGAAGGTAATTTTCGAGTAAAGAATACATGCAGTAATTCAATAGAATAAAAATAAACAAAGCTTAATGTAAAGTGGTTGTAAACCTCAGACATGCAATATGAACAAAGAATATCCCTCAATACTAGTGTGTGCTGGTCTCAATCCAGAACACCAAGTGCCACATCTGTCTGCTGCCTCCTTCCTCTGCTATCAGCATG
Organism: Lithobates sylvaticus; assembly: GCA_028564925.1. NCBI lineage: Eukaryota > Metazoa > Chordata > Amphibia > Anura > Ranidae > Lithobates > Lithobates sylvaticus. Next base: position 466,805,338 of record CM053030.1, read on the forward strand.
AATCACCTCTGAAAAGTTTTCCTGACACCAAGAAAAAAGGTGACAGGGGAGGGACCTCAAACTAATTGACAGCCTCAGGTCTGTTCCTGTGTGATGGGGGTGTGCCCTCCAATCAGCTCTCATTAAGTGCAACTTCAGCTCTCCATCCACTTCCCCCCCCCCCCCCCCCCCCCCGACAGCTCAGACAAGCTTTATAAATTCTTCACTTTGGATGTAGCGAAGACTGCAAAAAAAAAAAAAAAAATCTGGTGCATTACCAGTCATTTCGCTGGGTATATGTAAGGTTTTACTTTTTTTTTAAATTTTTTTATTTATAACAAGGAAAGGGACCCTGTCGGGTCGATACATTACAAAATAGCATGGGTATCAAGCAAACAACTTAATCAAAACATTCTGAATACATTACATTACACAGTCTTAATGTAGAAAGGGAGAGAGAAACAGTGTTTAAACACATCTAAGTGTGGACAAATTGTTGGAGGTTACTCTCCATGGTGTATTGTCACTTAGTGTGCCTGAGCTACTGTTAGTTTTATTTGTTCCGTTAGGGTATTTGTGCTTGAGGTTGTCGTGTTGTGCAGTACCGAGGACATGGGCCCAGTTCCTCGGTTTTTCTTATTTATGTTGGAAGAAAAAAAAAGTGGAAATTAGAGAGTAAAGTAGATCCACCCAGTTTAGGGTGGGATTGGTTAAAGGTAGAATATTAGAGTAGAGAGTAGTACGAAAGAGAGAAAGAAGAGGGGAGGGGGAGCTGAGGTGGGAGGATGGGTCGGGGGTGGGGGTACTCGGGCCCACGAACATGGGTCATTGGTAATTCAAACATGTGTGTCAGATGGGATTGGCGGTGGCGGAGTGCAACTTTGTGTGTCTGTTGTGGTTCCCTTAAGCGCCTGGCCCTCTGCCGAGTAGATAAAGATAATCCACGACTGCCAGGTGTTAGAGAATGTTTCTTGTCTATGCTGGGCTGTGAGGACGAGGTCCTCCATATATCTTATCTCCTCCACTTTCGCTATCCATGATGCTATGGTAGGTGGGCTTGTGGATTTCCACATTATCGGTATGCAGGCCTTGGCTGCATCTAGTAAGTGTCTGATCACCGATTTTTTTGTATGTTTTTTCGGGAGTGTCTGATGCGTGAAGAAGGAAGAAAGCGGGGTCTATTGGTATGGGGCTGTCTAAATTTTTGTACAACTTCCCGGACCACTTTCCAAAAGTGGTGTAGTAAAGGACAGGACCAAAATATGTGCAGCAGTGTTCCCTTTTCTGCTCGACACCGCCAGCAAAGGTCCGGCGTTGTCGGGAAGAATCTGTGGAGCAGGTCTGGAGTTCTGTACCATCTTGACAGTAGCTTATAGTTGGTCTCCTGGATCTTGGCGCATATTGAGGATTTATGAGTGTATTTAATTATTCTTTGTTTCTTAGTTGTGCTAAAGTGGCAATTCAGTTCTGTTTCCCATTTAGTCAGCCCTGGCGGTGTAAAGTCTGTTTGTGGTATGTTTAGCAGGCTGTAGGTTTGTGATAGTGTGTGCGTTATGGTACCCGATGCGTTGCAGAGTTCTTCTAGTGTTGTGAGGGGAGGTGATGTTGTCGGAGGGGTTTTCAGTGAGTGTAAAAAGTGGCTCAGTTGGCTGGCTCTCAAGAAGTCCAGCCGAAATGGCCCTGTGGTATTTGAGAGTTCTGTTATTGTGGGCCAACGACCATTGGTGCTAAAGTGGGAGGCCTGGTGTGTGCCCTCGTCTTTCAGTCTTTTAAATTCTGCGTCATGTAATCCTGGTGCAAATTCAGGGTTTCCCAAGATGGGGAAGAGGGGTGAGTTGGGGATGATATGGGGGTCGTGATGAGACGTGCGCAGACCTGTGTTGTGGTTCCTATTAGCGGGTGTCGCTTAATTTCCGCTGGCAGAGACGGGTAGCACCAGGGAGCTCTACTAAGTGGGGTTTCGCTTTGATGTTGCTCCAGTTGTGTCCAGAGCTTAGTCTCCTGGTGGCGGCACCAGTCTATAAGCCTGCCCAAGTGAACTGCCTGGTAGTATGTACGGATGTTTGGTAACGCGAGTCCCCCATGTTGTTTAGGTAGAACTAAAAGTTTATAAGAGAGTCGTGGTCTTTTTTTAGCCCATACAAAGTCTGTAAACATGGTTTGTACTTGTTTGAAGTAGAGTGTGGGAATGTGTATAGGTATCGCCTGCATGAGATAGAGGAATTTTGGGAGTATCATCATTTTGAGGATGTTGCAGCGACCTATCCATGAATGTAGACCGGTGTGCCATTTTTTAAGTAATATTTTGATTGTTTTCAAGAGTGGTGGGAAGTTCAGCTCATATAGCCGTGTGAGTGTGCGAGGGATGTAAGTACCTAAATATTTTAGGGCTGTCTGTGTCCATTTCAACTGGAAACTTGATTGTAGCTGTCTAAGTTGTGCTGGTTGTATTCCTACTCCCATCGCCTCAGATTTAGTAAAATTAATTTTTAGGTTGGAGAGGACTCCATAAATCTTAAATTCTCGTAAGAGGTTGGGGAGGGAGATTGAGGGGGTGGTGAGTGTGAACATGAGGTCGTCGGCGTACGCCGATACCTTGTGTTGCGTTTGGTGTACTTTCACTCCTGAGATATTGGGGTTTTGTCTTATGTGGCATAGGAATGGTTCCAGAGTGAGGGCGAATAGAAGGGGGGACAACGGACACCCCTGCCTTGTCCCGTTTGTGATCGGGAAAGGGTCTGAGAGCACTCCATTAGCCCTCACTCTGGCAGATGGTTTTTCATAGGTTGCGGCTATCCACTTTAGCATGTTGTCTCCCAGTCCTATATGGCGCAACGTGGCAAACATGAAGGCCCAACTAACCCGATCAAACGCTTTCTCAGCGTCCGTGCTTATAAAAACACTGGGCGTTTGGGTGCGGGTGACTTTATGTAGTAGATTCAAGACCTTGGTGGTATTGTCCCTTGCCTCTCTTGTGGGGACAATATGTAAGGTTTTACAACAACGTTAAGAACTACAACCTGGTCCCCTCTCTGGTGACAGCCTGTGATTTTACAGTGAAGCAGCAATATTGGACAGATCAGGTCACCCCTCTAGTCCTTCTGCTCCTGTCTGCACATGTGCACTGCACCACACTTGATTGGGTCCTTAGTGTTGCCCCATCTGTATCCCAATCTGAACTCTACTATAGTGGGGGTTACAAAGGGCTGACACCAAGTCAGGTTAGGACTTTACACAAGTTGAACATAAAAACACATTTTGGTCAGTGTCAAAGAACTTTTATCCACTGAATTTTTCATACGAGTCTAGAGTAATGCAAAAGTAGTTGAAGTAGGTCAACTAAAGCTGCAATTAGTAATGAATGATCTCAGAAATGTTAAACAAAAAAAAAAAAAAAAAAAAAGTCAAATACCTTTGTTTTTCTTTTTAACAAATTACTATCTGCATGCCCCCCGGCTCCTTGTGCCGCTTCTGCTTTTTTTCAAGTGTTGGTTTATATCTTTAAAGTTGAACTCCAGAAAGATACAAGGATATACATTAAAGTGGAGTTCCACCCAGAAATGGAATTTCTGCGGATCAGATTGTAAGGCTTCACTTCCTTATTCCCTTACCGAAGATGGCGGCGCCTCCACCCGGGAGCAGAGGGACGGGTCGGCTACAGGTGAGGACATTGCAGGCGCCCTGGACAGGTAAGTGTCCATATTTTAAGTCAGCAGCTGCAGTATTTGTGACTTAAAATAAAAAAAATTGGCGGAACTCCACTTTAAAGCTCTGTTGACACTGGCCGAGACTGGCCCCTTACCATGTGATCAGCTGTCAGCCAATGACTGCTGATCACATGATGTAAACAAAAGCTCAGTAATCGTTTTTTTTCTTTGCCTCACGCTGACAGCATGAGGAGAAAAATAAATAAAAAGCAGATCACCGGCTTATCTGCAAGGGACATCAGTCCCAAAGAGGAAGAAGCAATTATGCCTCATCTGTGCCCACCACTACCCCCTGCCATCGCCACCTGCCAGTGCCCACCAATGCCCCCTACCAATGCTCATGAGTTCCACCAATCAATGCCCACCAGTGGTGCCAATCAGTGCTGCCTATCAGTGTAATGGATCAGTGCCGCCTCATCAGCGTACATCAAATGGAGGAAAAATTACCAGTTTTTTAAATTTTATAACAAAATATAAAAAATGTAATATATTTTTTTTTAAATAAAAAAAAAAAAAAAAAAAAAAAAAAAAGCAGAGGTTATCAAATACCACCAAAAGAAAGATCTATTTGTAGGGGAAAAAATAAAAAAAAAAAATGATAAAAATTTAATTTGGGTACAGTTTAGCATGACCGCGCAATTGTCATTCAAAGTGCATCAGCGCTGAAAATTGGTCTGGACAGGAGGGGGGGGGGTTAAGTGCCCAGTAAGGAAGTGGTTAAAGGTAACCATCCTCACCTGTGATCTGTTTACATATATATATATATATATATATATATATATATATATATATATATATATATATATATATATATATATATATATATATATATATATATATATATATATATATATGTTTCTGGACGTTTCTGGACTCCTGACAGACCCTTCATCTTTCATCCAGTGCTGCACTGACGTTTCTGGATTCTGAGTCATGGGGAAAGCAAAAGAATTGTCAAAGGATCTGCGGGGCAAAAAAAGGTAGTTGAACTGTATAAAACAGGAAAGGGATATAAAAAGATAGCCAAGGAATTGAGAATACAGGACTCTCTGAGACAAGCCTCAAAACTTCTGGCACAAAGTCATTTGGAGTGATGCGACCAAAATTGAGCTTTTTGGCCACAACCAAAAACGCTACATTTGGAGAGTCAACAAGGCCTATGATGAAAGGTCCACCATTCCTACTGTGAAACACGGAGGTGGATCACTCATGTTTTGTGTGAGCTACAAAAGGCACAGGAAATTTGGTCAAAATTGATGGCAAGATGAATGCAGTATGTTATCAAAAATATTGGAGGATTTGCATTCATCAGCCAGGAAGCTGTGCATGGGACGTACTTGGACATTCCAACATAACAATGATTCAAAACACAAGGCCAAGTCGACATGTCATTGGCTACAGCACAATAAAGTAAAGGTTCTGGAGTGGCCATCTCAGTCTCCTGACCTCAATATCATTGAGCCACTCTGGGGAAAAAAAAAAAAAACTACTACAATGTTATACTCAACTGCTCTGTGCAATGGGTTTGCACAGAGCATCCCCGATCCTCTTCTTCTTGGGTCCCCCGTTAGCGATGTAGCCTCTGCCTATGGGGGGGGGAACTCGAACAGGCTCACTGTGCAGTCACACTCCTGCGAATGGACATCATCCATTCGCACTGAGCGTGGCTCGGCCCAGCCCCCCCACTCTCCTCGTTAGCTCACTGACTGTGATTGACAGGAGCCAATGAGAGAACAGGAAGAGTCTCTGCTCTCAAGCACATTGCTGGATCGAGATGGGGCTCAGATAAGTATAAAGGGGGGTGCTGCTTCCATAAGACCCCTTTGACACAGGTGTTTTTCAGGCACTTTAGGGCTAAAAATAGCACCCGACAACTATTTTCAAAATCGATTAGTTGTTTCAGCCCCAAATCATTTTGCTCTCAATATCTCCTTTTGTAGTCACACATTCAGATGCACTGGGAGCAGAGAGTAGGTGATGAACCTGATAAGAAGAGCACACGCCTGGCAACCCTCATTTTCCCCTTTTTGCTGGCCACTGGATGTTGAAGACTTTAGCTGTGCTCTGTTGATCAGTTGCGTAATGTCTGTTCCAGAAGCAGGTCTGAGAATGTATTCAAGCAACGTACAGGCAAGACTGCATAGCTAAAGTCTACACCATACAGGTCCAGCTCCCTCCTGGGAGCATGCACGTCTAAAGGGTGTCCCGGGATTTGTTCTTCCACGTTTGCAATCAGCAGGAAGTTGCTGTATCACTCCACTGGCTAGTTATGAAGAGCCAAACAAACAGCCGCTGCTACAGGGATGGACTGACATTTTCAAAGTACAGAAAAGCATTTAAACAATCCTAAAACAAAAAAATAAAAAAAAAATAAAAAAAATGTTGCATCAGTGATTAATGCAATGAATGTGACTTTAGTACATCTTTAACCTTCTCTTAACCGTGTAAGGTGCCAACTCAGGCCCCCCAAAGACACAAGATCAGCATAAATACTACATGATCCACCTGTCTTTATGGCTCCTGCAGCATACCTTGTTATTGAACAGTATCAGAGCTCCTTTAGAATTGTCTAGTCCATAGACTATTGTTCCCAATAGTTTCAAGCTGCCCCACATGTATTTGCAATTTCCATAACTGTGAAGACACAAGCACAGGATGTTTACTATAAGGATGAGCCAAGAAAAGTTTAGATGCTAAACTGTATGCTGAAACCTAGCTGTTGTCATATCTACAGCCTGCTTAGTATCACTGGAACTCACACAACAGTGACAAAATACAGTTCTGGAAAAAAAAAAAAAATTTTTTTTATCTATATCTATAAAAAAAAAAAAAAAACACTTTCCTCAATTTTCTTTAAAAGCATGTAGAAAAAAAAATGGTTTGTATTGAATACAGCACATGGCCAGGGAGTGTTGCAACAACGTGCTATGGCCCATGATGACTCTGAAAGTCCAACCATAGTGGTAAAAGGAGACAGAAGGTTTGCCACAAAAGGGATCAGAGCCATACTTTGGAATATTTGTGCAGTGAATCAGTCGGTTTTCCCCTGGGAAGTCTATCTCCACTCCTGGCTCGTCCCCCAGGTATGTGCAGAACAGAGCAATAACCGAAGCACATAAAAGGAGTTTTCAAAAGGCAAACTTAACACAAATCAAAAAAAAAAAAAAAAAAAGCAGTGTTTTCCAATGGCTCTAGTACACACCAGTGCAGTCAGTTTCCGGTGCAGAAAAATAAATAAAGTAGGAGCATGCTGCATTTTTTTTGCACAGAACTGAACTGGAACCTTGCAAATGTATCAAAAACACACTGGAACTGCACTGAAAGCAGAGCTGCACGATTCTGGCTAAAATGAGAATCACGATTTTTTTGCTTAGAAGATAGATCACAATTCTCTCGGCATAACATCTTTCACATTAAAACAAAAAAGATTGTGCCATCTTTACTTTTTTTTTTTTATTTATTGAAGTGTATTTTTTCCCAAAATTGCATTTATAAAGACCGCTGGGCAAATACAGTTTGACATAAAATATTGCAGCAATTGTCATTTTATTCCCTAGGGTCTCTGCTAAAAGTGTGTGTGTGTGTCAGATTGAAGTAGTACAGGAACCTTTTCTGAAGTCGGAGCGACTTCAGTAGTGTGCATTAAGACGGCTCTCATTCACTTACATTGATTTTATCATGTCGTGCAACTTGGGGCGACTTCAAGTCGGATCCAAAAATGCCCCTGTGTGACAATTAATCGTGCAGCTCTAACTGAAAGTGAACGGACGAGTGCATTTTTGTGGTGTAAACTGGCCCTAAAAATACATGCAGTGTGTTTTCCCATGTATTCCAATGGCTCTAGCTCACACCAGTCAGTTCACTGCATTGGTGTGAACTAGAGCCATTGGAATACATGGAAAACACTGTGCATGCATTTTTAGTGCAGTAAAAAAGCGCACAGAACTGCATCTGGTGTGAACTGGCCCTGAAAGCATTCAATAGATCAGTGGTCTCTAAGCTCCAGCCCGGGTCCCAGATGCAGCCCTTTGTGTGCATTTATCTCACCCACTGACACCAAGGATGTGCTGCTTGTCCACCAAAGATAGGGCATTGTGTTCTCCCACTGGATGCAAGGACATTTTATACTCCCACTGGCCCTAGTCCAGCCCTCCTAAATTCTGAAGGACAAACTGGCCCCTTTTGGAAAGTTTGGAGACCCCCGTCAGAGGAACAGACATCATGCTGCTCTCAAAGCCCCAATATTATTTTTTTCATACCTCTATTGGCTCCCCCAAAAATGAAAGGATTAGTCCATCCAGATTTCAGTTCTAGGTTTGGTAGATCAATGAATGCACTGGCTCTTGCTTTGAGCGTCCCCTCATTTCCTGTTGCCTTCATCATAATAAAAAGTTATTCAAATTCCAAAAAGGCCACCCTGCAGTTGGGTATGAGCTTTGGTTCAGTCTGAACCTACAAGGAAGTTGACAGTGCCGGGCCAGTCACCTGTGGGTGCGGGATTCACCACCCCATAGCGCCACTATACAAATGGGGGATTCTTCCGACATCATTGTCAGAAGCCTCATCACTGTATATCTGCAGTGTGAGATCTAAGGCACTACTGCATCTGCCTGCTATTGTGCTTACCATTCTTCTTCCTTGAGGCTTTGACATAAAGGAAAAATCCTGCCTCTACCAATATGGCTGCCATCAGACAAAGTGCAGGATAGTACAGTCAGTAGTGGGGGGGGGGGGGGGGGGGCACAGATAAAAGGGCAATACTAGGGACTGGTCCTTTGCCCTCTGTTGCTTCCAAAATCAAGTTCCTCTAAAGCCTCGTCATACACATGGTACTATTGTTGGTAGGGGATTGTCTGTTGACAGACTGTTTTCCTTAAAGCGGAGTTCCACCCTAAAGTGAAACTTCCGCTTATCAGATTCCTCCCCCCCTCCGGTGCCACAATTGGCACCTTTCAGGGGGAGGGGGGTGCAGATACCTGTATAATACAATACAGGTATCTGCACCCACTTCCGGGACACATTATCCGAGCTGCCCCGCCTCTATCCGAGAATGCCCCGTTGTGTCTTGGGAAACACGGTTCCCAGGACACAGCAGGGACCAATAGAGGCGCGCAGCGCAACTCACGCATGCACAGTAGGGAACCGGCAGTGAAGACGTTGCGTCTTCACTTCCTGATTCCCTCACAGAGGATGCTGGCGGGGCAGCGAGAGATGAGCGATCGCTCGTCATCTTCTGCCGACACCGCTGGAACCTGGAACAGGTAAGTGTCCATTTATTAAAAGTCAGCAGCTGCAGTATTTGTAGCTGCTGACTTTTAAATGTTTTTTTCCAGGTGGCGCTCCGCTTTAGTACGCTCCTTTTGACAATTCTTGTCCAATTTTTGGCCAACAAGTGTTGGATGACTGTATAGTAAATTTTCAGCGGACAACGGCTTGATGTCAGATTTTTCTTATGGTTAGAACACAAATCCGTCACACAAAAGTCAAAAGTACAAACGTGCATGCTCGGAATCAATGCTCAAACACACAATTAGCACAAGGGGCCCAAAGGGTGGCACTCAAGAGCTGAAATTCCTCGTAGTACGTCACTACGTTCAAGTTAGTGGCACGACAATTGTGTACCATTAGTATGCAAGACAAGATCCTGGCACACATCCTTTTGACAAAAATCAGACACTCGGTTGGCCAACAATCGTACCGTGTGTACGAGTCTTTACTCTTCAGATACCATATCAACCACACAGCAGGCACATGGTTTTCAAAGTGCCAAACAAGTTGTTCTACAAGATCAAGCAGTAAAGGGCAACCATCATGTAGTGCTGCAAAGTAGGAAGCACAGGCCGACTATGTAATCAGTAAATATGGATTCCCTATGTAAATATAGGACTGCACATAGATTAGAAAAAAAACAAACAATTTAATGTGGACATGTAGTCATTAACACATTAGATGTATTCAATATGGAAGTAGTGTAAGTACCTAAATTTGTATTGGAATAAGCCTCCTGTACAGCAAAACTCAGTCTGGGAGAGGGAGCAGCACTAGGAACCAATCAGGTGTGCTGAATGCAGATGTGCCACCAAGGCAAACTAACATGCTTTTGTCTGTACCCCTATTGGAAAGATGTTCCATCGCTTCCAGACAGGAGACGACACAAAAAATGTATCGTCTGGAATTAGGCTTTAATGTGGAATTCAAAAACTACAAGCTTGGTGCCATTTTATGAATAAACCACCTATCTGACTAGGTTTTCACTTTACACCAATATTTAGTGTGTTAGTTGAAACACTGATAATCTGCAGTCCATGCCCAATTCACTGTGCCCCCTTACTGAATATATGACTCTCCTCCCTGCAGGCTCCAGCCTTTCAATATGGCATGGCTGTACGTGGCTCTGCCCACACAGTCGTGTCCTCCATTCACTGAAATCTGTGAATGGGGAGGCTACAAATCTCATCAGTCACCGTGGCAGAGAGATTCGTAGTTCTCACTGCAACTCAGTGATGTCCCCACATTTGTAGTAAATTGATATGTATTGTAATAGATTGTCAACTGTAGGGCCCTGCAGTTGGAGAAACAGTCTGTAGGAGCCTGAGCATTTTACCCACAAAGGTTGGTAGGGACCTGAGGCTGGAGGAGTAGTCTGTAGGAGCCTGAGCATTGCACCCACAAAGGTTGGTAGGGACCTGAGGCTGGAGGAATAGTCTGTAGGAGCCTGAGCATTGCACCCACAAAGGTTGGTAGGGACCTGAGGCTGGAGGAATAGTCTGTAGGAGCCTGAGCATTGCACCCACAAAGGTTGGTAGGGACCTGAGGCTGGAGGAATAGTCTGTGGGAGCCTGAGCATTGCACCCACAAAGGTTGGTAGGGACCTGAGGCTGGAGGAATAGTCTGTGGGAGCCTGAGCATTGCACCCACAAAGGTTGGTAGGGACCTGAGGCTGGAGGAATAGTCTGTGGGAGCCCGAGTATTGCACCCACAAAGGTTGGTAGGGACCTGAGGCTGGAGGAATAGTCTGTAGGAGCCTGAGTATTGCACCAACAAAGTTTGGTAGGGAACTGAGGCTGGAGGAATAGTCTGTAGGAGCCTGAGAATTTCACCCATAAAGGTTGGTAGGGACCAGAAGCTGGAGGAATAGTCTGTGGGAGCCTGAGCATTGCACCCACAAAGGTTGGTAGGGACCTGAGGCTGGAGGAATAGTCTGCACATTGCAACCACGATTCATTGAGTGTGGTTGCAATGCTTTGCAGGCTCATTATAAACAAAATGTATAAATACACCTTTTCACTCAATAGGAGTACATTTATTATTTTTTTGCAACAGGTGGACTATGCCTTTAAATAATATTCAGCACCCCTGTAATATGCTTTCACTGACAACAGTACACATTCAGGAGCAGAGGATACCTGGCTCCTGGAACTGTCTTGCCCTGATTGATGTAGCATAAAAACAATGACTGATCCATTGTTTAATGACAATGAAGTACTTCCCTGATTTGCTGAATGTTTATACTGCTGAAAAATTACAAATAAAACACATTTTTCCTGGAATCAAACTATATTAAAGAGCAGTAAGCCAATGCAAATAACAGCTACAATTTCTAAAAGGCCTGTGGGTTTGAACATTACCTAACATTTAGGAGCCACTAGATAATCAAATATGGCTTCCTACATTAAAAGAGTTTATGAGAATCTTTGTTGGGTCTCAACCTTAATGACCTACTGCTGTGGGAACAAGAAAAAAATTAAAGTGGCTTGGGACCATAAAATAAAAACTCAGATCCGCCAGTCACCTTCTCATCAGCACTAAACTTTATTCCTCAACTATTCAAAAAGTTAATGTTCAAAAATTAGAAGAAATATTGACAAGGATAAATATGCGTCTCTGATGAACTTGTATAGGTGACAGGCTTTACTATGCCTGAGGATTAGCACAGAGGAACTTTTCTCCAGCCCTGGGAAAACCTTCACCTGCAGCAAGTCACATTGGGATCAGGTGTCATTCATGATTTAGCCTGTGTTTACATGACATCATCGGATACACCATCTCCTGGGTGGAACACATTCAACGTCAGCCAACAAAAATACACAAATACACATGACTGGGCGGCATGACTGGGCGGCAGGCTCACATTACACAGAACTACATTATAATGGCAGAAAGGCCTCCAAAGAACTAGCTAAAGGATAAATAGCTGGGGGTACCATCATCCAAATAGGAATTGTAAGTGGGTGCATAGTCTTGTGGGGGTGGGGGGGGGGGGGGTCTCCTTGCACCCACTTACTACAGAACTACACCAGAGTGAAGACCAAACAACCCCAAGTCCACACGCCAAATGAATGAGATAAAAGTCCCCCCCCCCCCCCCCCTCTATGGCACAGACCTGATTCACTGCAAAGGAGGAAGACTGGTATAAGAAAATATGCCAGAGAAGAGTCCCTTCTATAGCGGCCAACCTTACCAGTATAAGCACCCATCCCCCCCCCCCCCCCCAGACCAAGACCTCCAATGCAAACTAGGCACCCCCCCAAAAAAAGCACAAAAGACCCCTACTCAATATATGTAGACACCTCCTCTTCAAGACCATACACACAGTATAGGAACACTCTTCTCTGTCAGACCCATAACACCCCCACTCCATCACCTAGAATGCAAGAGTAAAGGAGAACAATGCAATTCAAATGGGTTTCTTTCATTCAACCCCCACAATGCAGGGTATGCCCCCGCCCCCCCACTGTTACCCCATAATGCAGGGAGAGTGGACCCCATCTGCAAACTCCATCGTGAGGAGAACACCCCTTAATAAAAAAATAAATAAATAAATAAATAAAGGGGAGGTTCCTTCTCCACCAGTACTGGGATAGAAGTGTAGTGGCGCAGGGGCCCTACTCTCGCCCCCCCCCTGTATGGTGCAGGGGCCCTACTCTCACCCCCGCCCCCCCTGTATGGTGCAGGGGCCCTACTCTCACCCCCGCCCCCCCCTGTATGGTGCAGGGGCCCTACTCTCACCCCCCCCCCTGTATGGTGCAGGGGCCCTACTCTCACCCCCCCCCCCTGTATGGTGCAGGGGCCCTACTCTCACCCCCCCCCCCCTGTATGGTGCAGGGGCCCTACTCTCACCCCCCCGTATGGTGCAGGGGCCCTACTCTAACCCCCCCCCTGTATGGTGCAGGGGCCCTACTCTCACCCCCCCCCCTGTATGGTGCAGGGGCCCTACTCTCACCCCCCCCCCCTGTATGGTGCAGGGGCCCTACTCTCACCCCCCCCCCCCTGTATGGTGCAGGGGCCCTACTCTAACCCCCCCCCCTGTATGGTGCAGGGGCCCTACTCTCACCCCCCCCCCCCCTGTATGGTGCAGGGGCCCTACTCTCACCCCCCCCCCTGTATGGTGCAGGGGCCCCACTCTCACCCCCCCCCCCTGTATGGTGCAGGGGCCCCATCTCTCACACCCCCCCCCCCCTGTATGGTGCAGGGGCCCCATCTCTCACCCCCCCCCCCTGTATGGTGCAGGGGCCCCATCTCTCACACCCCCCCCCCCCCCCCCTGTATGGTGCAGGGGCCCCATCTCTCACCCCCCCCCCCCCCCCCCCCTGTATGGTGCAGGGGCCCCATCTCTCACACCCCCCCCCCCCCCTGTATGGTGCAGGGGCCCCATCTCTCACACCCCCCCCCCCTGTATGGTGCAGGGGCCCCATCTCTCACACCCCCCCCCCCCTGTATGGTGCAGGGGCCCCCATCTCTCACACCCCCCCCCCCCCCCCCCCCTGTATGGTGCAGGGGCCCCATCTCTCACCCCCCCCCCCTGTATGGTGCAGGGGCCCCATCTCTCACCCCCCCCCCCTGTATGGTGCAGGGGCCCCATCTCTCACCCCCCCCCCCCTGTATGGTGCAGGGGCCCCATCTCTCACCCCCCCCCCCTGTATGGTGCAGGGGCCCCATCTCTCACACCCCCCCCCCTGTATGGTGCAGGGGCCCCATCTCTCACCCCCCCCCCCTGTATGGTGCAGGGGCCCCATCTCTCACACCCCCCCCTGTATGGTGCAGGGGCCCCATCTCTCACAACCCCCCCCCCCCCTGTATGGTGCAGGGGCCCCATCTCTCACCCCCCCCTGTATGGTGCAGGGGCCCCATCTCTCACACCCCCCCCCCTGTATGGTGCAGGGGCCCCATCTCTCACCCCCCCCCCTGTATGGTGCAGGGGCCCCATCTCTCACCCCCCCCCCCCCTGTATGGTGCAGGGGCCCCATCTCTCACACACCCCCCCCCTCCTGTATGGTGCAGGGGCCCCATCTCTCACACCCCCCCCCTCCTGTATGGTGCAGGGGCCCCATCTCTCACACCCCCCCCCCTCCTGTATGGTGCAGGGGGCCCCATCTCTCACACCCCCCCTCCTGTATGGTGCAGGGGCCCCATCTCTCACCCCCCCCCTCCTGTATGGTGCAGGGGCCCCATCTCTCACACCCCCCCCCCTCTCCCCATCTCTCACACCCCCCCCCCTCCTGTATGGTGCAGGGGCCCCATCTCTCACCCCCCCCCCCTGTATGGTGCAGGGGCCCCATCTCTCACACCCCCCCCCTCCTGTATGGTGCAGGGGCCCCATCTCTCACACCCCCCCCCTCCTGTATGGTGCAGGGGCCCCATCTCTCACACCCCCCCCCCTCCTGTATGGTGCAGGGGCCCCATCTCTCACACCCCCCCCCTCCTGTATGGTGCAGGGGCCCCATCTCTCACACCCCCCCTCCTGTATGGTGCAGGGGCCCCATCTCTCACACCCCCCCCCCCCCCCCCCCTGTATGGTGCAGGGGCCCCATCTCTCACACCCCCCCCCCCCCCTCCTGTATGGTGCAGGGGCCCCATCTCTCACCCCCCCCCCTCCTGTATGGTGCAGGGGCCCCATCTCTCACACCCTCCCCCCCCCCTCCTGTATGGTGCAGGGGCCCCATCTCTCACACCCCCCCCTCCTGTATGGTGCAGGGGCCCCATCTCTCACACCCCCCCCCCCCCCCCCCCCCCTGTATGGTGCAGGGGCCCCATCTCTCACCCCCCCCCCCCGTATGGTTCACTGCCAGCAGCTGCTGCAAACTTCCCATAGTCCTTGTTGCACTCCTCACCCCAACTTCTCTCAGGGCTCCCCCACATCTTCCCATGCTGCAGAGTGCACAGCGCCCCCTATAATCACCCCCCGCTGTGTGCACACCACTTACCTGTCCCCCGCCTCACACACACACCTGTCCCTCACCCCGGACAACTTCCAGCTACACACCAACTTTCCCCGCCGCTCCCATCACTTACTTACCGGGAGGAGACTTAGAGAAGAGCCGCCAGCACCGCTCTCCCCGGGCTGACACTTCCACAGATCCCACTTGTAGAGCTCCGCTCCGCTCCCTCCTCCTCCTAGACACGCCCCCGGACCTCCCATACACCGGCTCTGCGCGCTCCCGAACACGCTGCGCGCACTCGCCAAAGTTTCCGGGCTGCTAGTGCATGAGAGAGGTGGGCGGGGCTGACACTTATAGACAGCTGAGAGCTCTGTGTGTGCGCGCTTCACAGGACCCTTCCAGGGACAGTCTGCTGAGCTGAGACATATCCATAGATCCCAACTGTCCCTGATGCGGAATAATGTCCCTCTGTCCCTCCTTCCACCTCATCTGTCCCTCATTTTGGTCTGATCTATATAGTTGTATATAAAATGCACTATTTATCTATCAAAAAGTGTTTCCCAGCACTAAACCTTTCATCCAAATTCTAAATTGCTGCATTTGTAATTATGAAAAGACAATATAAAGGAATAGTGGTGATAAAAAATACACCTGTGATTTAACTAATCTTTTTTGTATAATTCTCCTATCAGGAGGCGTGACAGGGGGTGTGTCTTATGCCTACATACTTTTGCTTATAGGCAGGCCCGGACTGGGCATAGGGCAGACCGGGCATTTGCCCGGTGGGCCGGGGGTTGCCAGGCCGCTGGGCTGCATGTTTGACATATGCAGAGTCGGCCGCGGGTTCTGACATGAAGGGGCGGTGTTGTAACACCGTCCGGCAACCGCTGATGTTCCGCGGCCGCCTGTGGTGTACTAAGTGCTGTAATTGCGCTTTGCAGGGGGGGTGGGTGCGTGCGAGCCTCAGAGCCGCACTTGACTTGAGTGACACCCGTCTGCACATCAGGGTCGCGGGACCCACAGCGATCCCCTTCTCTCTGCCATGGTGGCCGCGGCTCTAATCAGTCTCGGCTCGGCTGTCTCACACAGCCGAGCAGAGTGAAGCTGCCTCCCCCTCCTCCTTTATGTCTACACAGGGGGAGGGGACTCGACATGCACACTGCACGCTGATCTGAGGTAAATTATGGGTCTGAAGGGAGGGGGGTATGAAATTTAGGGGGGTTCTGTATTGTAGGGGGGTCTGTATTGTAGGGGGGTCTGAAATGTAGGGGGGGTTCTGAAATGTAGGGGGGGTCTGTAATGTAAGGGGGTCTATAATGTAGGGGGGTTCTGTAGTGAGGGGGGTCTGTAATGTAGGGGGGCTTCTGTAGTGTAGGGGGGTTCTGTAGTGTAGGGGGGTCTGTAATGTAGTGTAGGGGGTTCTGTAGTGTAGAGGGGTCTGTAATATAGGGGGGTTCTGTAGTGTAGGGGGTTCTGTAGTGTAGGGGGGTCTGTAATGTAGTGTAGGGGGTTCTGTAGTGTAGGGGGGTCTGTAATGTAGGGGGGCTTCTGTAGTGTAGGAGGTGTCTGTATTGTAGGGGGGGTTCTGTATTGTAGGGGGGTTCTGTAGTGTAGAGGGGTCTGTAATATAGGGGGCTTCTGTAGTGTAGGGGGGTTCTGTAGTGTAGGGGGGTCTGTAATGTAGTGTAGGGGGTTCTGTAGTGTAGAGGGGTCTGTAATATAGGGGGGTTCTGTAGTGTAGGGGGTTCTGTAGTGTAGGGGGGTCTGTAATGTAGTGTAGGGGGTTCTGTAGTGTAGGGGGGTCTGTAATGTAGGGGGGCTTCTGTAGTGTAGGAGGTGTCTGTATTGTAGGGGGGGTTCTGTATTGTAGGGGGGTTCTGTAGTGTAGAGGGGTCTGTAATATAGGGGGGTTCTGTATTGTAGGGTGGTCTGTAATGTAGTGTAGGGGCTTCTGTAGTGTAGGGGCTTCTGTAGTGTAGGGGGGTGTCTGTATTGTAGGGGGGTTCTGTATTGTAGGGGGGGTTCTGTAGTGTAGGGGGGTTCTGTAATGTAGGGGGGGTTCTGTAGTGTAGGGGTGTCCTGTAGTGTAGGGGGTGTCTGTAGTGTAGGGGGTGTCTGTATTGTAGGGGGTGTCTAATGTAGGGGGTTCTGTATTGTAGGGGGGTTCTGTAGTGTAGGGGGGATTCTGTAATGTAGGGGGGGTTCTGTAGTGTAGAGGGGTCTGTAATGTAGGGTGGCTCTGTAGTGTAGGGGGGGTTCTGAAGTGTAGGAGGTTCTGTATTGTAGGGTGGTCTGTAATGTAGTGTAGGGGGCTCTGTAGTGTAGGGGGACTTCTGTAGTGTAGGAGGTGTCTGTATTGTAGGGGGGTTCTGTAGTGTAGGGGGTGTCTGTATTGTAGGGGGGTTCTGTAGTGTAGGGGGGTCTGTAATGTAGGGGGGTCTATAATGTAGGGGGGTTCTGTAGTGTAGGGGGGTTCTGTAGTGAGGGGGGTTCTGCACTGTAGGGAGGGGGTCTTCACTGTAGGGGGGGTCTGTGTAACATGCAGGGGGTCTGTGGGGGTCTGTGTAATGTAAAGGGGTCCAGAGGTACAAGGTTCTGGAACCCCACATCCCATCATCAACCGCCCCCGCGAAGCGCCGCCGCCGCGCCCCCCCGGGCTGCTCAGTTTAAAATGCCCAGGCCTATTTTTTGTCCCAGTCCGGGCCTGCTTATAGGTGTCCCTGATTCCCATCTCAGAAAGCTGGGAGGTATGTACAGTGCCTTGAAAAAGTATTCACACCCCTTGAGATTTTCCACATTTTGTCATGTAACAACCAAAAACATAAATGTATTTTATTGGGATTTTATGTGATAGACCAACACAAAGTGGCACATAATTGTGAAGTGGAAGGAAAATGATGAAAGGTTTTCAATTTGTTTTACAAATAAATATGTGAAAAGTGTGGTGTACATTTGTATTCAGCCCCCCTGAGTCAATACTTTGTAGAACCGCCTTTCACTGCAATTACAGCTGCAAGTCTTTTTGGGGATGTCTCCACCAGCTTTGCACATCTAGAGAGTGACATTTTTGGCCATTCTTCTCTGCAAAATAGCTCAAGCTCTGTCAGATTGGATAGAGAGTGTCTGTGAACAGTAATTTTCAAGTCTTGCCACAGATTCACATTTGGATTTAGGTCTGGACTTTGACTGGGCCATTCTAACACATGAATAAACTTTGATCTAAACCATTCCATTGGCTCCATCCATCTTCCCATCAACTCTGACCAGCTTCCCTGTCCCTGCTGAAGGAAAGCATCCCAACAATATGATGCTCCCACCACCATGTTTCACGGTGGGGATGGTGTGTTCAGGGTGATGTGCAGTGTTAGTTTTCCACCACAAATATCTTTTGCTTTTACGCCAAAAAGTGCCCCCTACATGGCTTCTTGGAAACTGCAAACGGGACTTCTTATGGTTTTCTTTCAACGATGGCTTTCTTCTTCCACTCTTCCATAAAAGTCCAGATTTGTGGAGTGCACGACTAATAGTTGTCCTGTGGTCAAATTCTCCCACCTGAGCTGTGGATCTCTGCAGCACCTCCAGAGTTACCATGGGCCTCTTGGCTGCTTCTCTCATTAATTCTTTCCTTGCCCGATCTGTCAGTTTAGGTAGACGGCCATGTCTTGGCAGGCTGTTGTGCCATATTCTTTCCATTTTCGGATGATGGACTGAACAGTGCTCTGTGAGATCTTCAAAGCTTGGTATATTTTTTTATAACATAACTCTGCTTTAAAGTGGTTGTAAACCCTATTTTACAACCTTATGCTACAGGTAACAGTATATTAAGGCTTACCTGTAGCTACCCAGGATATCTACTAAACCTGCATGGTTTAGGAGATATCCCCTGTCCCCTGCATGTGCCGATGTCATCGGCGCATGCGCACTGGGGAAAACTGAAGCAATGGCACCTATGTGCCGTTGCTGCAGTCTCCGTGCCATTACCGGCGGCTCCCACGCGCATGCGTGGGAGTGACGTCATCGCGGCTCCGGCCAATCACAGTGCCAGAGCCGCGATACCCAAAAGTAACTCCGGGACGACATGTTGGCAGCCGGAGGGGGAGACGAGGACCGATGTGGGGGCTTCAATCTGAGGTAAGTACTACATAATGTATGCATACTAGCTCTTTATGCCTTTTTCTTGCAGGTCTTTTTTTTCTCTTTTTTTTTTTTAAGAGGGTTTACTTCCTCTTTAAACGTCTCCACAACTTTATCCCTGACCTGTCTGGTGTGTTCATTGGCCTTTATGATGCTGTTTGTCCACCAAGGTTCTCTAACAAACCGCTAAGGGCTTTACAGAACAGCTGTATTTATACTAAGATTAAATTACACACAGGTGGACTCTATTTACTGATTAGGTGACTTCTGAAGGCAATTGGCTCTACTAGATTTTAGTTAGGCTGGTTTCACACCGGAGCGGTGCGGGCGGCGGCGGTAAAGCAGCGCTATATTTAGCGCTGCTTTACCGTCGTTTTAGCTGCGGTATGCGGCTGCTAGCGGGGTGGTTTTAACCCCCGCTAGTGGCCGAAAAAGGGTTAAAAAGCTCCACAAAGCGCCGCTTTGCCGGCGGTATCCCCGCGGTGTCCCATTGATTTCAATGGGTAGGAGCGGTATAGGAGCAGTGAATACACCGCTCCTTCACCGCTCCAAAGATGCTGCTAGCAGGACTTTTTTTACCGTCCTGCTAGCGCACCGCTCCAGTCCTCAGGGCTTTCACACTGGAGACACAGCAGCAGCTGTTTCAGGACGGTTTGTAGGCGCTATTTTTAGCGCAATAGCGCCTGCAAACCGCCCCTGTGTGAAACCAGCCTTAGGGGTATCAGAGTAAAGGGGGCTGAATACAAATGCACGTCACACTTTTCACATATTTATTTGTGAACATTTTTTAAAACCATTTATCATTTTCCTTTCACTTCACAATTATATGCCACTTTGTGTTGGTCTATCGCATAAAATCCCAATACAACATTTACGTTTTTAGTTGTAACATGACAAAATGTGGAAAATGTCATGGGGTATGAATACTTTTTCAAGGCACTGTACACTTTAACCATTCCCTGCACTATACAAGCCATTGGCTCCCGCTACTGTCAATCAAACTCAGTTAGCCAATTAGGAGAGAGAGGGGGCAGGGTAAAAAAACGCAACCCAGTGTCTGAATGGATACAAGGAGCTGCAGCTCAGCTCGGATACCCCCATAGCAAGCTGCTTGCTGTGGGGGTACTCAACAGGAGGCTGGGGCCAAGTGCTCCAGTTAGGGACCAGCGAAGAGGAGGATCCGGGCTGCCCTGTGCAAAACCATTGCACAGAGCAGGTAAGTATAACATGTTTGTTATTTTAATAGAAAAGAAATCTGCTCTGACTGTTGTAAGTGGGAACTTTTCAAGTGACCATCAATATAAGCAAGTATTTCTTCACTGATCAACATGTTACAGAATACTACCATTTTTACTAACTAACATTTTCTGGTAATTAGTATTATTAATAATAATAAATATTATTATTTTTTGGTTTTATTTTATTTATTCTTATGTCTACAACTTGCTGTTATGCTAATATGTTGTGAGCTATAGATGAAGTAATTATTACCAGGGGTTTCCTAAGACCTGAAATTCATTGGAAGGGTTCCTTCATATTAAAAAGGTTGCGAAAGGCTGATGCATACTGTACATTCTTCTCTTCAGAGTGAAAGCCACAAGAAAAAAAAAATGTCACGATGGTTATAGTAATGATGGTAGACGTTTTTCTTTATATATATATATATATATATATATATATATATATATATATATATATATGTATATTATTATTACACCTTTAAAGTGGTGTGACATCTACTTACAGTTAAGAAAACCTCAAGTCATAGCAGTTGAGTCACTTGGTAATTAAAAGCCACTTCTGAGGATATTGCTCACTTGTGACTTTAAGAGCTGCATTGTCCCTCATGGCTGTTGTGTCTACTGAGGCAATGCGTTACTGGAAACAGTCTCATACCTCAGGTGCTGACGAGATCTCTTGATACTATTAGTCTAAACTGAAAAAAAAAAATGAATGCTACCACTGATCAGCAGAACAAAACAGGTGATGCCAACACTTAGAGCTAGTGTTGCACCGATACCACATTTTTTTTCAAGTGCTCGCCGATACCGATTACCAACACTTTCTTTTAATGTCATGTGACAGTTTTCAAAGCACAATTTTGTAAACAAGTAATTTTTCTCCTTCACTGATGTGTGTTGATGAGGCTGCACTGATGGGCACTGATAAAAAGGTGGCACTGAAGGGCACTGATTGGGTGGCACTGATGAGGAGGCACTAATATGCAGCACCGATGGGCACTGATATGCAGCACTGATAGGATGCACCAATGGGCACTGATAGATGGTACTTGTAACGAAACGCCTCACACTCCGCTTGAGTGCTTTCGCACTGAAGGGCACTGATTGGGTGGCACTGGTGAGGAGGCACTAATATGCAGCACCGATGGGCACTGATATGCAGCACTGATGAGCACTGATAGGTAGCACTGATAGGCAATGATAGGCGGCACCGATGGGCACTGATAGATGGCACTTGTAACGAAACGCCCTACACTCCACTTGAGTGCTTTCGTCATACACCGCTTCCTCCCAGTCTGAATATAGGTATCAGATATTCCAACCTCTCCCAACAACAAACACGACAATACTCATTTGGTTGCTGAACATGGACTGTTTATTAGAACAAGAATACAGTCTAAAGAGGAAATTCCCCTCTCCTGCTCATATTACTCTAACAATACACCTGTACCTAGAAATATAATTAACATGAGCTAGTTATCTAATCATTTACCCAGATTTGGTGACTCAGAGATATGACCTTTCAGGGTAGACTTGCCGTCTCCTCACTTACAACTTACAATACACATAAGTATAAACAGATCCCCCAATAGGGCACCTAGGAGACAAAGGTGTGTTAATAAGCACAATAAACTATTGGGTGAAAGACCCAGGCTTTCCAGGTCTCATTAATCAGCATTCCTTTCACATACATCTGTCCACTGAGTCCCAAGCTGGCAGAGACCATCATGGCCTCCTTAAGGCCCCTTTCACACTGGGGCGGGAGCCACGGCGATGGTAAAGCAGCGCTATATTTAGCGCTGCTTTACCGTCGTTTTAGCCGCGGTATTCGGCCGCTTGCGGTGCGGTTTTACCCCCCGCGAGCGGCCGAAAAAGGGTTAAAATCCCCCGCAAAGCACCGTCATAGCGACGCTTTGCGGCGGTATTGCCGCGGTATTACCGCGGTGTCCCATTGAAATCAATGGGTAGGAGCGGTATAGGAGCGGTGAATAGCGGTGAATACACCGCTCCTATACCGCTCCAAAGGAGGACTAAAAGCAGGACTTTTTTTACCGTCCTGCTAGCGCACCGCTCCAGTGTGAAAGCCTGCTAGCTTTCACACTGGAGTGAATGGGGCCGTTTTTTTCAGGCGGTGTACGGGAGCTATTTTTAGCGCTGTCCGCCTGAAAAACGCCCCATTGTGAAAGGAGGCTAATAAAGTCCTTTGGCATTACATAACAGATTATCTTCCAAAATGCTTGTAGCTCCCTCAAATGCCAGGGCCCATAGTCAGTAGGCAAGAGGCTAGCATTCAGTCCCCTACAAAAGCTTCTGTCCCAGGGGAGTCTGTAACATTTCTCCCCCATCATAGGTCGACTAACAAGGGCTCAGATATCCACCTGGTCTGGGCAGAGTGATCTCACATACTCAGTCCGCATGATCTCTATTTTTGCCTGCAAGGAATAGTTGACATCAGTAGGTGTGGGGCAGAGGTCATTGACTCTCTGTCCGGCTGCCAGCACTCCAGCGGCACTCTGCCCTGTTGCCAGTGATTCAGCTGGGAGTAGAAGTTTTACTAAATCAGCTTGTCACTGGAGAGAGGGGCCGACTGCCCCGGCTCCCTAGAACTCCGCAGTTGCCGATGCTGGGCAGAGCTTGGTAGCACTCTGCTCTGTTGCCAGCACTTCTGCTGGGGACTCCACATCCTCTGCTCCAGCTAACCATTGGGGCAGGAGGCTGGCTTCCTCCACTCCCAAACTGTGTAGCTGCCATTGGGGAGGTGAGCCGGCTGCTTCCTCTTCCATTCCCTCATCTGGCTGCTGGGACGACACGTCTGTGGTACTGTCTACCAGGTGCACAGATCTTTGCTGAGGAGGAAAGACCGCTTCCTCCACCCTGGTCGACTGTTAGGGAGGGACGATGAACACCTCCTCTCCTTCTCCCCCTGTATCCTGATCTGCTGCTGGGAAGTGGCCATCACCTTCTCATCCTGAGCCTCCGGAACTGCCACAGATCTGGCGCAGAGGTCTTAGACTCTCTGTCCGGTGGCCATCGCTTCAGCTGGGGACATTTCTTGTAACTCCACAGATACTGCTGTTGGTGCTGGGCAAAGCTCAGTGAAGTTTGGCCCTGATACCAGCTCTTTTGCTTGAGGCTCACCAGGTTGTTCTTCCTCAGCAGACAAGTCTATCAAATCCCCTGTCTCTGCAACTGGTGTCTGGGGATAGAGGTTCACCATTTCCTTTCCGTTGAACCCAGAAGATGCTATTTGTGCTGGGCATAGGTTAGCAGAGCTCTGCCCTGTTGTCAGCACTTCAGCTTTGGGGATGGCAATCTCCAGACTTTCCACTGCCGATTCTCTGGCATGCTGCTTGACAGGCACATTCCTCCATCCAACCTCGTCTTGTGCAGAAACAGGTTCCTCAAGGTCAGTCAGCACTTGCTGCATCCGCCATAAGACCTCCTCATCCATAGCTGCAGGGGCAGGTTGGCAAAGCATACTGTTACTATGCCACCTTGCTGACTCTTCAGCCAGGATTTCAGAGCTGTCTGCTGGTATTTCCTGATAGTCCCAGGCAAAGGGAGGGACTGGGAGCCCTGGCGCTGAGCAGAGTCTAGCAGCCGACTGTAAGCGATCTCCAGCTCCCATTCCTGAACGGCCAGAAACTCTATATCTTCCAGTGCCCAGTGTACTTCCGAGACGTTCAATTGCTCTTCTCTGAAATCCATGATTTCATCCAACCGCCACTCCAAAACACTCCCAAAGTTAGGGTCCCCTGTCAGCTTCACATACTACAGTCCCAGGACGCCGTAGCCAAAGCCTTCTATTGGGCTGTCATCCGCTATCTAAGGGCATGCTTGGGATACATGCCACCGGAGGGCTCTGCAGCTCTCATACAGCCGCATCTCTGCACAGACCAGCCTGCTTAATTCAGCTGTCTGCTCCTTGTGTGTTTTTTCTCCCAAAAACAGCACCCGCCATCCATACTGTGATCAGTACCTTTCCTGGATGGAGCGGAGAACTTTTTCCTGGTGGTGCTGCTCACAGGCTAACGTTTCCTTCCAGAGTTCGCAGCAGATAGAATCATACCATCCCAGCAGGACCTGCTCTGATACTGGTCCTCTGTGCTGTATCTGCATCTCTCGCAACCTCCTTCTGAATTCCTCTTCCATGAAGGCTGGTATCTGTATCCTCCCACCCCTCCTGCTATCCAGACCTTGGATCCAGGTGGAGGTTTGGATGTCCTAGACTGCAGGAAACGTCCCACTGCTTGCCACCAATTGTGACGGAATGTCCCACACTCCTCTTGAGTGCTTTCGTCATATACCGCTTCCTCCCAGTCCGAATATAGATATCAGATATTCCAACCGCTCCCAACAACAAACAAGGCAGTACTCGTTTGGTTGCTGAACATGAACTGTTTATTAGAACAAGAATACAGTCTTATATACAGTTTAAGAGGAGGTTCCCCCTCCTGCTCATATTACTCTTACAATACACCTGTAACCAGAAACATAAATAACATGAGCTAGTTATCTAATCATTTACCCAGACTTGGTGACTCGGAGATATGACCTTTCAGGGTAGACTTGCCGTCTCCTCACTTACAGCTTACAATACACATAAGTATAAACACATCCCCCAATAGTGCACCTAGGAGACAAAGGTGTGTTAATGAGCACAATAAACTATTGGGTGAAAGACCCGGGCTTTCCAGGTCTCATTAATCAGCATTCCTTTCACATACATCTTTCCACTGAGTCCCAAGCTGGCAGAGACCATCATGGCCTCCTTAATAAAGTCCTTTTGCATTACATAACAGAATATCTTCCAAAATGCTTGTAGCTCCCTCAAATGCCAAGGCCCATAGTCGGTAGGCAAGAGGCTAGCATTCAGTCCCCTCCAAAAGCCTATTTCCTGGGTGAGTCTGTCACAGCACTGATGGGCAATGCTAGGCTTCACGGATGGGCACTGATGAGGCAGCACTGAAGAGCGCTGATGGGGTGGCACTGATTAAGAAGCACTAATATGCAGCACTAATGGGCACTGATAGGATTAGGTGGAACTGATGAGGTGGCACTGAAGGGCATTGATGGGGTGGCACTGATGAGGAGGCACTAATATTCAGCACTGATGGGCACTGATAGGATTAGGTGGAACTAATGGGCACCGATGAGGAGGCACTAACATGCATCACTGATGGGCACTGAACTGGTGGGTGGCACTGATAGGCAGCACTAATTAGCACTGACTGATGGGCACTAATAGGCAGCACTGATGGATGGCACTGATGGGCGGCACTGATGGATGGCACTGATGGACGACACTGATGGGTGGCACAGATGGGCAGCACTGATGGGTGCCACTGATAGGTGGCACTGATGGTAGGCACTGATCAGTGGCACTTATGGGCAATGATAGGTGGCACTGATGGGCACTGAAAGGCAGCACTGATTGGCAATTGGCATATTGAATGATACAATATTTAAAAGGATTCAAAGTATTTAAAGGATTTTGCTAGTAAGACAAATGCTGCCCTGTACCTGTTACGTCAGAATCGGCGACCCGTCAGATTCGGTAACGGAAGTGATGTTCCGTCAGAACACCACAACACCCATCTTGGTACACCCTGCACCCGGCCACAGTAAGCTTGCAGTCAAAAGGTGGCAGCGGACATCTTGTTACACCCACATCCAGCCCATATAGATCTATATGGGCTGGGTGTAACAAGATGTTCGCTGCCGCCTTGTGACTGCAGGCTTACTGCGGCCGAGTGCAGGGTGTACCAATATGGGCGTTGCGGTGTTCTGACAGAACACTAACGAGTCCCATGACAGCAGGGAGGGAAAATGGCTAATTGGGCCCAATTTGGACATTTTCACTTAGAGGTGTACTCACTTTTGTTGCCATCGGTTTAGACATTAATGGCTGTTTGTTGGGTTATTTTGGACAGAAATTTTACACTGTTATACAAGCTGTACACTCACTACTTTACATTTTAGTTCATTCTTCAGTGTTGTCACATGAAAAGATATAATAAAATATTTACAAAAATGTGAGGGGTGTACTCACTTTTGTGAGATACTGTAAGTAATCTAAATTACACTTTACAATTAAACCTAATCGCAGAGAGGAATACTGCTAAATTATCACAGCAAAAAAATATAGCCATGTACATGGCTTAAAGCGGAGTTCCACCCAGAAATGGAATTTCCACTGATCTGGTTCCTCCCCCCTCCGGTGTCACATTTGGCAAATTTTTTAGGGGGGAACAGATACCTGTCTAATCCAGGTATTTGCTCCCACTTCCAGGAAAACAGCACCGCAGAATCCACGGCAAACTACACCATGTCCAGCCCCTCCTCCATTCCCGCCCTGCTGTCTTCTGGGAGACACACAGGTCCCAGCAGACAGCAGGGACCATTCAGAACACGTAGCTCGTGAATGCGCAGTAGGGAACCAGGCTGTGAAGCCTCAATCCTTTACTGAAGATGCCGGCGCCCCCACCCAGGGCCGAGGGACAGGTCGGCTTCGGGTGTGGATATCGGGGGCACCCTGGACAGGTAAGTGTAATTATTTTAAAATTCAGCAGCTGCAGTATTTGTAGCTGCTGACTTTTATTTTATTTTTTTCCTGGCGGAACTACACTTTAAGACCAGTGTTGTCTCCCCAGAACAACAAGCATCAGTGCCATAGTAGTAGGTACCGAGAGGTGCCATATTGCAAAAACTAGAGACAGTATCGCCAAGTTAATAGAGGCAGTGTCACCTTTTATAGTTACAAAACACTGTTATGTTAAGATATTTTGAAAAATGATTTGTCTAATACAAGCAGTTACCAACACCCGAGTTATGAACGACTCCTACTTACGAACGGACCTCAGTGATGGCCGCTTGTGCTCCATGCTGGTCCTGGATACCTCTGAGCAGCTATCTTGCAGCTCCGGTCACATCCCACACTGCAGTACTACATGTACTGCATGGCCAGAAGAGCCCCAGATAACATAACTACATGCCCAGAAGCACCCGGAACATCCCACATCCATGCACAGGCTGAAGTTACACTTAAAAATGCATTGTTGTGACTTGCACACAAATTACACTTAAGAACAAACCTACAGTCCCTATTGTCTTTGTAACCCAGGGACTGCCTGTAAAGAGAAAAGCGTCCCTAGGGCCCCACAGCCACACTCCAGTACTGGGCTTCTACTTTGCCTTACACAGTCCACACCCCTCTGTTCCCATTGGCTGTGGAGAAGTTGTGAGCCATTTCCTGAATGGAGAAGAGCACAAGGTGAGAACAGCCCAGGTTGGGAATGTGTCTGTGCTGTGTGCTGGCAATATGGAATGGTAACCAAGCTCAGCGAGGCAAGAGGAGGAGAGTGCCGTCCTGTAGCCATGATGGGACCGATGTCACTGGTGAGATATGGCACTGCTCAGTGTCTCCTAGTCACCAGCTGGGATTCTCTGTACCCCCCCACCTGGGGGTGTCTATTTACCCTACTTCCCTGACAACTGGGGAAAAGACACACACCTCCGGGAGGTGACCTCCCCCCAACACCTGCCAACACTGACAAAGAAACCTTCAGGAATTGCTAAAACAAATCCCTTAACACCTCCTTGGGGGCCCCTGAAGGGCTGCAGGCTCCAGATTTTGTGTCACATGGCTTTGCCCTCCCATATCTAAGTTACCCCCCCCCCAAAGCCCCCTGACCACCCCCCTCCACCCTGCATGCTATGCCCAGCTGCTGAGCTCCTTTCCCATTAGAGCACTCTATACTGTTCCTCCTCTGCAGGGCTGAAATCACATTCCTTTACAACACAGCCAGTTAGCCATGATCTGCATAGGGTGTATCTGCCTA
Source organism: Lithobates sylvaticus (assembly GCA_028564925.1). Taxonomy (NCBI): domain Eukaryota; kingdom Metazoa; phylum Chordata; class Amphibia; order Anura; family Ranidae; genus Lithobates; species Lithobates sylvaticus. The sequence continues at coordinate 466,833,399 of CM053030.1, forward strand.
CTGCAACTACACTGCCATTCCAACCAGAGAATTTCACAGGTCAGAAGGACAACATAAAAGCCAGATACACCCTGTGAAGACTGACAGACTGTGTGTAAAGGAATGTGATTTCAGCCCTGTATACAGTGATGGGATGGGAAAGGAGCTCTGCCAAGTGACCTGCCAGGGGTCCCTGTCCTCTGATTCTCCAGCTGTGATCCCTGTCCTCTGATGTAAAGAGGAACTCTGGGAACTCAAAACTCTTAAGCCACTTTGAGTATCTTGGCATGCAGTTGATGTATCTGCATGCATGTTGGAAGTAGTGGGGGGGGGGGCTTAGGTCAACTTTTGCATCGTGGCCCACAAGCTTCCAACTACACCTCTGCTAAAATGTGCACTAACTCACGCTTACAGAGGGGAGGTGGGTAGGTGGATAGGTGGATGAGATGAACAATGCTAAGGAAAGGGACGTAGGAAAGTGAGGGCCGTTATGGAGAAAGGAGTTCTACGAGATAAGCAGTGGTATTGAAAGGGGAAGTGAAGGAAAAATATAACACTATGGGCACAGAGGTGTGAGGAGATGAGCAGCATTATGGGAGATAGGGGGTGGAGGAGATGAGCAGCATTATGGTTAGAGAAAGAGAAGATGAACAACACTACAGTAAAGGATGAAAAAGGTTAGGAGTGTTAGGCATAAATAAGGTGGCGTGGGGAGGTAGCATAGTGCTATGGAGAGAGTAGTGTCAGTAGATGAGTGCAGTTTGTACTCCTTTTATTAGTGGACAATGTTTGTGACTTGCCTAAAACAATGCACTTAAAATAATCAAGGGCAATTGAACTTTAAAACAAATTTTAAAAAGCAGGTTACCAATTAAAAAAGCTAACAAGTAGTGAGGAACTTTTGTCAGCATCTAAAGTTAGATTTTTCTTTTAATGGGAGGACCAGGGGGGAAATATTTATGACAAAAAAACCTCACCCATTTACACTTTGCCATTCTTGTGCATAACAGCAATAGCAACCCATTGTGAAAGTGGTGCAGAAAATAACTACCTGAATCTGTCACACCTGTCAAAAATCCTAACAAAGCGGGCACTCCCTAGCTTCTTAAACGCAAGGCTTTCACAAATTTTCAGGGGGGCCCATACTACCTGAAAAGTGTTGCAAATATTTTATTGGATGCACACCAGGATGTTTTCTGCCCAGTAATGGAATAAAAAAATGCATAAATAAGTATATCACTACTCACTACATTTTTCTTATTTATTAATACCAATTCGTATGTTTCGCTTCATTTTTTTAGTTATTGACAATTTTTATGTTTTGCTCCAAGAATAACACAGCACTGAACAATTGTAAGGAGTGACACTAAATTCTAGCTTAATAATAATAGCTCTATCATGAATACTGTCATCTACTGCTCTTAATCTAGCAGCGCATTCTAAGTGTCGGCACACCTGTTAAGGAGTGGTAGATCTATACATCCTTTGTTAGGTCTAGGCTATAGTGCAACTGCAAACACTAATGAGTTACATATATTTGTTTTGCAGTGTATACAGCATTATTTTTTTCTGGCAATCAGGGAACATTAGTAAATTAAAACAGATATGTATATTTCATTTATTTTGAACCTCCTGATTAAAAATATAAAAAAACAGCGATGGGAATTGAGATATTTTCATCTCTCCTTCAGTTTCTGCGGCTCAGCTTTAAATTCAAATGGACAGATACCATTCTGAAATATTTGGGAACCTACATCCTGTCTAGATTGTGACACACCTTTGTCCTCAATTTTCCCCCACTATTAAGCAAAACCCATGCTTCACTTGAGACGTGGCATTGCCGATTCCACTCTTGGTTTGGATGCTGTAATATCATTAAAATAAGAATCTTACCCAAATGTTTGTATGTTTTTCAGGCCTTACCTATAGTAATCCCTCCCTGCTTTTTCAGGCAAGTTCATTCTCTATTCATTGACTTCATATGGGCCCACAAATGGCCTTGGATACAAAGAAGACTAATCTTGCTTCCTAAACAATTTGGGGGTCGGTAGTTCTGGATGTACATAAATACTATCAAGCAGCCCATTTGGGTAGACTAATTGACTGGTGCCGTCATCAAAGCAACAAGCTCTGGCCCCAACTGGAACAGGCTAAAAGTGGCATTCCTCTTACCAGAGCACCCTGGTGTTATAAGTCATTACCGCATCACCTGAAAACTCATCTGCTGATAGGACCTACAACACTTTTGTTTTTCGCCAACACTTTACTTTCTTCCCAAGATTCTCCATTGTTCCCAGTACCGGGAAACCCACAATTCTTACCAGGTCTTCAAGATAAGACCTTTCGGCGGCGGCGGACAGTTGGCCATCGGTATCTACTCTCACAAGCTCCTCAGGCCCATTTCTTTTAGACTTTTGGCGAGCTCTTCAGTTACATAAATTCTTACATTCATTACCATCCCCAAGTACTTACAGACGTCCCCTTACTGTCTTTGAGGAATACTGTACCCACAAAGGTACACTGTCCCATACTCTATCCATAACATATAACTTGCTGATCACACCTCCAGAGGAACACCAGTTGCCCTGGGTTACGAAATGGGAGACCGACCTAGACCACACATTCATTCCAGAATAGGGAAACCATATTATTAGACGTGAATGAATATAAAGTGCGGCACTTAGAAATGTTCAAAAAATGATATTGAACATATACGGTGAATTATGAATGAAAATAATATAATAAAGTTGTGATAAAAATGGTAAAACTTAATATAAAATATAAGAATACTGGTGATAAATATTCGTAGTCAATTGAAAGTGACCATACAAAACAATAATAAAGAATCAACAATATTACACCAAAATAGTGACATAGGTGAATACAATATAATAAAAAGTGACTTGTGCGGCTTGTCTGAAGTTTTCCATCACCAACTGGAAAGAGGCTTACCGACTCTCATGGACTCAAATGGGCTTACGCCGTATGAGTCAAACGTGCTTGGTGTTTGGTGTTCGGTGTTTGGATTACACCGATGTGAACAGCTACTCCAGAGTTATGGTGAAATGAAGACCACGGACAAATGAAGACACTGGATGCTCAGTGAAAACCCAGGATGAGGGTAGTGGATAGGTATACAGTGTACTTCATCCCCAGCAGCATTACCGGCAAGAAAGGAATGAAGCCATATAGCGTAATACCGTAAAGGCTATTAAAATTTATTTAAAAAAGCAAATGGGTACTCACATGTACAGAGAGAATTCAAGCATGTATGGAAAAAGATTGGCAGCAGTGGCATCAGCAAATAGTCTCCCTGCTGCCAATCTTTTTCCATACATGCTTGAATTCTCTCTGTACATGTGAGTACCCATTTGCTTTTTTAAATAAATTTTAATAGCCTTTACGGTATTACGCTATATGGCTTCATTCCTTTCTTGCCGGTAATGCTGCTGGGGATGAACTACACTGTATACCTATCCACTACCCTCATCCTGGGTTTTCACTGAGCATCCAGTGTCTTCATTTGTCCGTGGTCTTCATTTCACCATAACTCTGGAGTAGCTGTTCACATCGGTGTAATCCAAACACCATTCAGCACGTTTGACTCATACGGCGTAAGCCCATTTGAGTCCATGAGAGTCGGTAAGCCTCTTTCCAGTTGGTGATGGAAGACTTCAGACAAGCCGCACAAGTCACTTTTTATTATATTGTATTCACCTATGTCACTATTTTGGTGTAATATTGTTGATTCTTTATTATTGTGTTGTATGGTCACTTTCAATTGACTACGAATATTTATCACCAGTATTCTTATATTTTATATTAAGTTTTACCATTTTTATCACAACTTTATTATATTATTTTCATTCATAATTCACCGTATATGTTCAATATAATTTTTTGAACATTTCTAAGCGCCGCACTTTATATTCATTCACGTCTTAAATTTTATACAATTATTGTTGTGCAGGCTGCTGTACTCACCACTGTTAGATAGCGCGGTTTCCCATCTTTCTGTTTAATCAAACCATATTATTAGGTTCACTCTCAAATTCTCTATTTGCACAAGAATACAGGAAACAAACTTTAAAATTCTGTCGCGATGGTATCGGACACCGTCTCAGTTACACAAATTACACTACCAATTGTTGTTGGAGATGCCAGGAGGAGCGAGGAACATTGCTACACATCTTTTGGTCCTGCTCCAAACTTGAAAACTACTGGAAAGAAATACAGAGGATTGTTCAAAAATGTATGGATTATGTGGTTCACTGCAAGGAAATCTGTGAATCTGATTGTGTTCCAATTATTGTGCTTTATGTTGGTTGACTTTAACTTGCTAGCTAATACATTTTGCTATTTTCCATAAAGTTGTGAGTCCAGTTCTTGCATGCTCATTATAGTGTAAAAAAAGATATACTGGCGGTGTCAGTGAGGTTGAGGCCTCAAACAGGGCTGGAACAGGAGCAGAGGACCCAAATCAACTAGTAGCTCCTGCAGGGGTAGCTCTACATACACTCTGTCCACAGGCATTAATGTTTTGTGAATGGCCAATGTATAAGAGCAACATTGGGAAAGTTCAAGGTAGCGGTTTACAATAAAACAGAATCTATGGTGTGTAATTCTGTCCAAGTCTCTTTATTTCTTCATTCCACAGGCACCTCAAAGAAAGAGCACCCACCCCCTGCCGCTCATACACAGTGACATATGCGGTCCAATGAAAACTCCAACGTCAGGTGGGAACAGATATCTACTGACTTTCATTGATGATTATTCCAGGTACACAACTACTTATCTGATGAAACACAAGAATGAAACATCAGAGAAACTTCAAGAGTTCGTTGCCATGTCTAGAAACAAATTCCAACACGAACCAGGAATAATATGCACCAACAATGGGAGAGAATACATAAGCAAAGAAGTGGCCTCAAACCTGAAAAGACAAGGAATAGTACACCAGACATCTGCACCATACACTCCTGTACAAAATGGTCAGATGCTCTTATAGAAATGGTCAGATGCATGTTGCCGGATGCCATCCTACCTCACAAGTACTGAGGAGAAGCAGTCATGACTGCAGCCTACCTACAGAACAGACTACCCTCAAGAGCCATTAAAAGTACTCCATTCGAAATGTGGCATGGATCAAAGTCTAGCATAGGGCACATCAGAGTGTTTGGATGTAAAGCATATGCCTATATTCCAAGTGAAAAGCGATCCAAGCTGGAGAACAGAGCCATAGAGGGCATTAGTAGGCTACAGTGAGCAAACTATGGGCTACAGAATCCTACACCCAAAGACTGACAAGTGACAATAAGCTATAGTGTTTACTTTGACTTTGATGAGAGCCCATCACACTGAAACACTGATCCCCAAAAGCTATGAAGTGAATATACCAAGCAAACCAGAAGAAAAGGTCAACCAAAGCGAACCTTTGCCTAAACCAAGTTCCCCACCAAATCTTGTTGAACTGTCTGAAGTCAGAAGATCCACTTGGGCTAAAAGAGGTTACCACCCCGCAAGCTGTCATACACTGTTAAAACACACACTTGAACCAACATCCTGGGAAGACATAGAAAAACTGCCAAAATGTGAAGCCAATAAATGGAGAAAGGCAGCAGAAGAAGAATTAAAGTCACTTCAGGAAAATAAAACCTGGATACTCACAGAGCTCCCTCCTAACCGCAAAACTATAGCAAGTAAGTGTACTTTCAAAGTAAAGCCACACGCAGAAGAGACTATCCACAAATACAAAGCCAGACTAGTTGCCAAGGGTTATTCCCAGAAATTCGGTGAAGATTACGACAAAACATTTTCTCCCGTCGTAAAACACTCCACCATCAGAGTGCTTCTTAGCATTGCACCCGGGAAGGGCATGCAAGTGAAACGCCTAGACATTAAAACTGCTTTCCTATATGGAGATATTAAGAAAGATCTCTACATGGAGCAACCACCAGGGTTTGAGCAAGAAGATATCCCTGTGTGTAAACTTCAGAAGAGCATCTATGGTCTTAAGCAATCTGCAAGGATGTGGAATAAAAAAAGTAAACAATGTACTTATCAGAGAGGGATTCTCAAGAAGTAAATCAGACCCCTGCCTCTACTCCAAGAATCAAGAAGACAGATGGATATACATCCTTATCTATGCTGATGACATTATAACTTGTTTTGAACAAGAAAGGGATTACAATCAGAGAGTTTACAAACTGAAAAAAAAATTTGAAAACAAAGAACTAGGGAACATTAACTACTATCTGGTAATCCAAATAGAGAGAGAAGAAGATGGAAGTTATCTTCTCAACCAATCTCAGAAAATCTCCGAAATCTTGGAACAATTCCACATGCAAGATACAAAGGAAGAGAAAACTCCTATGGAACCAGGCTATCTAAAGAGCAAAAAACGTGCTACCCAACAATGACATGTATCGCAGAGCAATTGGTAAGCTGCTATATGTTGCCTCTGTGACAAGACCAGACATAGCCACAGCAGTGGGCATACTATGCAGGAACGTTTTAGCTCCCTGTCAGCATGACTGGAACACAGTAAAAAGAGTGATACAGTACCTCAAAGGAACAATTCAAATGAAGTTACAGTTACCAGCAACATCCAATCCAAAACTGGTCGGATATGAGGATGCTGATTGGGCCGGGGTGTGACAGAGCGCAAATCCACAAGTGGATTTATCTTTCAGTATGGGGAAGGAACCATAAGTTGGTTTAGTCAAAAGCAAAAAACTGTCGCTCTATCTTCAACTGAAGCAGAGTACATTGCAGCAGCATATGCTTGTCAAGAAGAAAGGTGTTATTGACATTTAATAGTGCCGGTCAGAGGAGATGGCTGCGGATGCACTCACCAAGCGTTTGTTGAAGGAACATCATAGTTATTTCCAGAAGAAGCTGAATAAAATTTGACAAAGCATATGCTGTTGAGAAGGGGTGTTGAAAGAACAACAGAAAGTAATGTAAAGTTGCTTTATACTGTGAACAATACTGTGTGCATTATGCCTATCTATACCAGTAGGTGGCACTGCAGTGTTATAATATGTATTCTATGGTAATGTATTTAGAGGAAGTAAGTGTGTGTGGCTGTATCCTGTGCAGAGCAGAGCTTAAAAGATAATAAATGGCATAACAATGATAATCTCACAAGACCGTATACCATATGGATATAAAGTGCAAAAACATTAAACAGAAAGAATTTTTTTTTAGAAAAAATATATAATTCATATATCTCAAAGAAAGTCCAAAAGGTTGTAAAAGTTCCAATGTGATCAAAGTAGTTATGAATGGTAATGATAACAGTCATATATAACACCAACAAGTGGATGCTTACTTATAGGTGTCATATTTGGACTGTTATCATTACTATCCATAACTACTTTGATCACTTTGAGATATATGAATTATATATTTTTTCTATATTTTTTTTTGTTTAATGTTTTGCACTGTGCACTTTATATCCATATGTTATATGGGCTTGTGAGATTATCATTGGTATGCCACTTATTATCTTTTAAGCGCTGCACTTTTTATATATGGTATATATTTTGTTTTGGTGTCAGGTCTTTGTTTGCAGTGGTAAAATTTCTGGAATTTCTGTAAACAGACTGATGTCACCCAGCACATTGGCAATGCGCCTGCTGTCAAAGAAGAGCGGAGGAGGAATGGAGGAGAAGATGGTAGAGGGGTGGAGTGCACTAGGACTGAGATGTCATACCCTACGCCTGGCGTAGGGAGGGGTCGATGACATCACGTAGCAACCAGAAGTCAGCGTTCCGCCATCTTGTAAGGTATTAATAGGCTATACCTCTTAAAGTTGGATAAAGACTCAAGGTCTATGCATGAAGGTAAAAAAACCTTCTGTGTGCAGCAGTGCCCCCAGCCACCCTAAAACCATCTTGGTCCAACGATGTGCACAAGAGCCTCGGCTGTCCCAGGTCTCTCCCTGCTCATTGGCTGAGATAGCAGCGGTAGCTATTGCCTCCCACTACTGTCAATCGCAACAGTGAACCAATGAGGAGAAAGCAATAGGTGGGGCCGAGCCAAAAAAGGAACAAAACGAAAAAGTCCATTGTAAAGTTGGCCAAAATTCAGCTGGGTCAGTAGGGACTGGATGAATATTGATTAAACTATGGCAGTTCCCGCTCCAGAGAATTCGATCTAATGATTGATTTCCCTTGAACCTGCTTGTTGGAAAAAATGTCTTTCATCACCACTTCAGCCAATTCTCTATCAATGTATTCTGACAGTATCAATGTCAGAATACAACAGTACAGGATTTCTCTGTCCACCTTGCTTGTGTGGATGATGGAGAAATCTATATTTTTTTTTGGTCACCTGCTGGCTAATTAAAAAAACAAAAAATGATTCATGTATGACCAACTTTAGGGTTTGCATACACATAGCTTTGAAGGGTATTGCACACCTGAACTATTAAAGTCCATCTCCAAAAAGAGAAAAAAAATTGCCTTGCAAGGGTTAAATGCTCGTATAGGTCTAGGGTATCAGTAAATGCAGTTTTACTTACCCAATCCTCACGATGATCGGGGTGTACCAAGATAGGGGCACGGGACCTAGGCTGTGACACTTGACCAACAGATTGCTCTAATGCTGGATCCACTTGGCAGGTGAGTATGTGAATCGAGGACAACAAGTAAGAGGCAGTTAAACAATAAAATTAGTTCCTCTTTAACCACTTGCCTCCCAAGGTACATAAATGGATGTCTTTGGGTTGCACCAGGATGATGCCTGCACCTACAGGCATCATCCCAGTATCAATCTTTTCAGCCGGCGATTCTGAGTAAGGCAGAAGTGATTTGAGTGGCTAATTAGCCACTCGATCACTTCTGTGGGTGGCAGAAGGGGGTCCCATCCCCCTCCCGCCGTCGCCGCCTCTCCTGGGCTCTCTGGAGTGGTGATGGTTGCCTTGTACAGAGAAAGAGGAACTGACATTGTTCCCCCCTCTCTGTAACCCTGGAAACCGGGAGCGAGGAGTAGTTTGTCACTTCTGGTTCCACCCCTTTGTTTACCTGGCCACCAGCAGCCAGGTAAGCAGCTGATCAGACAAATCTGTGTCTGATCGGCTGCATGGGAGACCAGAGGAGAGAGGTCCATAAAGAGGACCTGTCAAGGCCCATGCTATCACAAGGGGTGTTGTTCATCCCATGTGATAGCAATAAAGCTAGTACAAAAAAATATATATATATTTTTGTATAAACACGCAAATGCGAACGCATATGTTACTTCCGCATGCATATGTAAACGGCGATCAAACCACACATATGAGGTATTGTCGTGAATGTCAGAGCGAGAGCAATAATTCTAGCACCAGACCTCCTGTGCAACCCTAAACTGGTAATCTGTAAAGGCATTTAAAACGTCAACTATGGAAAATTTTAAGCACTGTAGTTTGCCGCCATTCCACAAGCAGACGCAATTTTAAAGCGTGACATGTTAGGTATCTATTTGCTTTTTTTTCTCTTCATAAAAGTGTTTTTTTCAAAAAAAAATTGGCGTAAATTGTGCAAATACCATGTGACGTAAAAAATTGCACCATTTTAGTCTATAGGGTCTCTGCTAAAAAAAAAATATATAATGTTAGTAAATTTTCTTGCAAAAATAAGTAGATTTTTACATGTAGGGGCGAAGTGTCAGAAATGACCCGGATGGCAAGTGGATAAAGTATTCCCCAGTAGTAGATGGTCCTCAGCCTACAAATGTATCTCATGACAGGTTCCACTTAAATTAATTTATTAGATTTGTATTTAATTACCAAAATAAATACTTATATGAGTATAAATATAGCTTCCCACGAAGGGGGATTTGGGACTTTGAGTGAAGCATGCAGCTGGAGAGCAAAAAAACACTGTAGATTGTAAAATTAATTTATTCCATGAATGTAACATACATTAAAATACATCGATTGGCACATTATAATCTGCAACCCATCTTTTCTTAGATTGCATATAATTGTAATATGCGGTACAAATTGATAGCTTCAGATGCTACAATCAGATGTTTGAGCTACATTTGCTATTATCGTGTTTACATTCAGATGTTATCCTTTCACATATATGTGGTATATATATATATATATATATATATATATATATATATATATGTATATATATACCGTATATACTCGAGTATAGGCCGACCCGAATATAAGCCGAGGCACCTAATTTTACCACAAACAACTGGGAAAACTTATTGACTCGAGTATAAGCCTAGGGTGAGAAATGCGCAGCTACTGTAAGTGGAAAAGAGGGTCAACGATGCCCATTTGCAGCCTCACTGTGCCCATGCAGATGGACACAGTTGACCGATTTGGGGCCCTGTATCTCGGGGTCACTTAGTGCTAGGAACCCCATCTTTGGATATGTTGTAGTGCTAATTCCACTGGGTTGGAATACAACATTTGGGGTTCCTATCACCAAGTGTCCCCGAGATATGGGGCCCCAAATTCGGGTCAGAAAATGTCAAGCACTTTTCTGCAGCAGAGAATGACATTTTCCGAACCGATTTTGGGGCCCCGTATCTCGGGGCCACTTAGTGCTAGGAACCCAATCTTTGGATATGTTATAGTGCTAGGTCCACTGGGTTGGCACATCAAATTTAGGATTCCTAGACCCAAGTGGCCCCGAGATACGGGGCCCCAAAGTCGGGTCGGGAAATTTTTTTTTTGCTGCAGAAAAGTGCTTGACTCGAGTATAAGCCGAGGGGGGCACTTTCAGCACAAAAAAATGTGCTGAAAAACTCGGCTTATACTCGAGTATATACGGTATATGTTCTTTACCAATTTGTACCGCATATTACATTTTACATATTACATTTATATAAAATCTAAGAATAGGGTTGCAGATTACTGTGCCAATCGAGATTTTTTCAAGTACAGTATCTCGCAAAAGTGAGTACACCCCTCACATTTTTGTAAATATTTTATTCTAGCTTTACATGTGGCAACACTGGAGAAAAAAGAATTTTTGCTCTAGATAAAGATGGCTTAGGCCAGGGATCCTCAAACTACGGCCCTCCAGCTGTTGCAGAACTACACGTCCCATGAGGCATTGTAAAACTCTGACATTCACAGACATGACTAGGCATGATGGGAATTGTAGTTCCTGAACACCTGGAGGGCCATAGTTTGAAGACCCCTGGCTTAGGCTATAAGAAGATTGCCAAGACCCTGAAACTGAGCTGCAGCATGGTGGCCAAGACCATACAGGACAGGTTCCACTCAGAACAGGCCTCACCATGGTCGACCAAAGAAGTTGAGAGCACGTGCTCAGCGTCATATCCAGAGGTTGTCTTTGGGAAATAGACGTATGAGTGCTGCCAGCATTGCTGCAGAGGTTGAAGGGGTGGGGGGTCAGCCTGTCAGTGCTCAGACCATACGCTGCACACTACATCAAATTGGTCTGCATGGCTGTCATCCCAGAAGGAAGCCTCTTCTAAAGATGATGCACAAGAAAGCCTGCAAACAGTTTGCTGAAGACAAGCAGACTAAGGACATGGATTACTGGAACCATGTCCTGTGGTCTGATGAGACAAAGATAAACTTATTTGGTTGAGATGGTGTCAAGCGTGTGTGGTGGCAACCAGGTGAAGAGTACAAAGACAAGTGTGTCTTGCCTACAGTCAAGCATGGTGGTGGGAGTGTCATGGTCTGGGGCTGCATGAGTGCTGCCGACTCTGGGGAGCTACAGTTCATTGGGGGAACCATGAATGCCAATATGTACTGTGACATACTGAAGCAGAGCATGATCCCTTCCATTCAGAGACTGGGCCGCAGGGCAGTATTCCAACATAACGACCCCAAACACACCTCCAAGACAACCGCTGCCTTGCTGAAGAAGCTGAGGGTAAAGGTGATGGACTGGCCAAGCAAGTCTCCAGACCTAAACCCTATTGAGCATCTGGGGGCATCCTCAAACAGAAGGTGGAGGAGCACAAGGTCTCTAACATCCACCAGCTCCATGATGTCGCCATGGAGGAGTGGAAGAGGACTCCAGTGGCAACCTGTGAAGCTCTGGTGAACTCCATGCCAGAGAGGGTTAAGGCAGTGCTGGAAAATAATGGTGGCCACACAAAATATTGACACTTTGGGCCCAATTTGGACATTTTCACTTAGGGGTGTACTCACTTTTGTTGCCAGCGGTTTAGACATTAATGGCTGTGTGTTGTGTTATTTTGAGAGGACAGCAAATTTACACTGTTATACAAGCTGTACACTCACTACTTTATTTGTAGCAAAGTGTAATTTCTTCAGTTTTGTCACATGAAAAGATAGAATAAAATATTTACAAAAATGTGAGGGGTGTATTCACTTTTGTGAGATACTGTATGTTACATTCATGGAATAAATACATTTTTACATTCTACAGTGTCTTTTTGCTCTCCAGCTCAGTGGCGGTGCGTGCATAGAGGGCGCAGGAGCGCCGCCCCCCCTCTCCTGCACCGCTCTATCACCAATAGATAGATTCATGCATTGCATGAATCTATCTATTGTCACCGCTGCCGCCCCCTATTCAGGTGTCCGGCCCCTGATCGGGCGCCGGGCATCTGAATTACAGTGGGGGGGTGTTGCTGGAAGCGCCCCTATTAGAGCTGTAAGCTCTAATAGGGGACCCTATTAGAGCGGTGTGCTCTAATAGGCTTCCCTAAGTGTAAACAGCGGGCGCACGGCTGTGCGTTCGCTGATTACACAGTATTGTGTTAGGGAAGCGAATACATCGCTTCCCTAACACAGACCCGCCTCTCAGCCAATCAGGTTGCCAGGTCTGTTACCTGTCACCTGATTGGCTGAAGTCACAGGCGCTGTGATTGGACGCTAGGCGTCCAATCACCTAGCGTCCAATCACAGCAGAAGAAGACAGGAGGAGCGCGGGAGAAGACATCCGACGGAGACACCGCTCGTCGCCTGACGCCGTCACCAGCTGCACACCGGGACAAGGTAAGTGCAGAGGGCAGGCAGGGGGCACAGTGGCAGCACTTTAGGGGCACAGTGGCAGCACTTTAGGGGCACAGTGGCAGCACTTAAGGGGCACAGTGGCAGAACTTGGGGCACAATGGCAGCACTTAAGGGGCACAATGGCAGAACTTGGGGCACAATGGCAGCACTTAAGGGGCACAATGGCAGAACTTGGGGCACAATGGCAGCACTTAAGGGGCACAATGGCAGAACTTGGGGCACAATGGCAGCACTTAAGGGGCACAATGGCAGCACTTAAGGGGCACAATGGCAGCACTTAAGGGGCACAATGGCAGAACTTGGGGCACAATGGCAGCACTTGGGGCACAGTGGCAGCACTTGGGGCACAGTGGCAGCACTTAAGGGGCACAGTGGCAGAACTTGGGGCACAGTGGCAGAACTTGGGGCACAATGGCAGAACTTGGGGCACAGTGGCAGAACTTGGGGCACAATGGCAGAACTTGGGGCACAGTGGCAGAACTTGGGGCACAGTGGCAGCACTTGGGGCACAGTGGCAGCGTTTGATGGGCACAGTGGCAGCGTTTGATGGGCACAGTGGCAGCGTTTGATGGGCACAGTGGCAGCGTTTAATGGGCACAGTGGCAGCGTTTAATGGGCACAGTGGCAGCGTTTAATGGGCACAGTGGCAGCGTTTGATGGCACAGGGAGGCTGTTTGTTTGCGCCCCCCCCAAAAATTTTGAGCACCAGCCGCCACTGCTCCAGCTGCATGCTTCACTCAAAGTCCCAAATCCCCCCTTCTTTCTTGGCTTTTTGCAAACCCGGGATGGAGACATTTTGATTTACATATCAGAGGCCTCATTTAAAGTCCCAAACTCTCCTCTTTTTACGTAAATATAGCTTCCTAAGAAGAAAGATTTGTCTGCAGCAGTCTGACATCAGCAACTGAGATAGAGAAAGTGTGTATTTACGTCCCTTTCCTCCTAATACAACACCATATACAATATCTACAAAGAACATCTGTATATAACTAGGTTACTCTACCAGAAGTTCTGGCATTCTTAAGATCTTTAAAGCTTGCTTTGATCTGAACATTTTAATCTTTAGTCTGGGGGGTTTTCTGAAATTGGAATGTGATCTATGCTATGTGGGACAGCTTTCCTCTGCAGCAGGGTAACTCTTCCAAAGAGCATACTGCTACTTCAGTTTACAGATGTTGGATGCAAAGGTTTAGTGGTTTCCAGTATGTTCCATTTATTTATTTATTTACAGTGCAGTGTATAAAATAATAATGAAATGGTCTTCACAATTTCCTTCCATATTTTTGTAGTTGTATTAAAATAAAGAAATGTGTATATTAGCCAGAAGAGGGAGCTCTGTGTAAGGGTAAGGGTCGTGGAGTGGTTGTCATGACCTCCATGTTCCCTTCCTCATTGGGCGCCAAGCAAGGGTGCACACGAGAGGTCTACCCCAAGGTGGGTTCTTCTGGACAACGCTAGGCACTTTAGATAGGGTCACTGCATTACGCATGGGGTACCTTTACAGGAACAGATGACTGAACTTGAATAAACTCTCTTGATGTACTAAATCCATCAAACGACTTCAGTACAACCAGCCCGCCGGGTTTTTTTTGCTTGATCATTGCCAGCTACTTTAGCAGCCAGCAGTGATCATTGTATTCTGCTGTTGGGGAAGGCTCCCTGCTGGCAGAATACAATAATGCTGCGGGAGGGATTCCATCATCAACAGTGACTGCGTTGATGGGGGAATCCAGCAATTTTCTTTCCTTCCACCCGTGTGTAGCACTGACCCCCAAAGGAGCTGCTAGTTTGAATTGGGCCTGCACTCTTTTGAGAAACCCCTCTGACGTAACTCTATCCCCTTGGCACAGCTGTGGTGCAATGCAATACAGTACAAAATAAGACAGTATAAGGTACCTGTATAAATCCCTCAGGATCCTCTGGCTCCACCTGGTGGGGAAAAACAGTACACCACACAACTGTAGACTTAACCAGAAATACTTTTACTGAAGGTATATATCAAACAGGTGGTTACAGACATTGCACTGTCACCCCAACGTAGGGTGTCAGTACAATGTTTATGTATATCAACAATCAATTACAATATAAAAGATATATAACACATATATTCTTTGTATCTAAACCTGGGAGCTCCCACTACTTTAAAACTGCATGTGAGGCCTCACTAAAAAGTACTTTCTCCCGTATCTTCTTTCTTCACTAGCTAGAAGTGGCTCCTCTGATATTTGTAATCCAAAAGTAGGTAAAAGTTAGCTTAAGATGCTCCAGGTATAACTTCAAGAACTTATACACAACGCTTGGGCACTAAAGTGAGGTAGGCCTCAAGCCCACTCAATGTCAGTTGCTCTGGTGCTCTTCCGTGGGACTACTGATCCCAGCGGAGCCTGCAAATGAGTCTAACTGTGTGCGGTGAAAAAACAAACGGTGGGCCGTATCCCGCTCACCAACTGGATCGAGGCTTTAGGTGATGACTTTGATCCGGTAACTGCAGCTTGCTTCTGAATCAGCTGGGCAGATGCTCTGTGTCACTCCGCTGAATGGATCCGCTCCCCCGATACTCCGACTAGCGTCTCTGGGCCTTGTCAATCCGATCACCGACTCTCAGGCTCCATCTAGTCACCTCGCAAACAAGCATGCTTGCACTCCGCAGTGACTCTCTGTCGCTATCTCCGCGAAACCTCCTCACAGATCCGCACAGGCAGGCAACGTGATCCTAAGAGGCCAAATATGGCCGCTGCAGTCCTTTTTATACCCTACCCAGCATGCACCACATAATGCGGCGTACGGAATTTCTGATGGAAACAGTCCGATGGGAGCTTTTCATCGGATTTTCCGACTGTGTGTATGCCCAATGGTCTTTTTCTGTCGGAATTTCCGACGGACTTTGAATTGAGAACCTGTTCTCAATTTTTCCGACGGAAAACCTTTCTATCGGATTTTCCGATCGTGTGTATGCAATTCCGACACACAAAATTCCGACGCATGCTCGGAAACAATTTGACGCATGCTCGGAAGCATTAAACTTCCCTTTTATAGTGCTGTTGAATGTGTTTTATGCCGCTGTGTTATTGACCATCGGAATTTGGTGTGATCGTGTGTAGGCAACACAGCTTGAGCGGAATTCCGTCGGAGTTCCGTCAGAAAAACCGCCACAGTTTTTTCCGACGAGAATTCTGATCGTGTGTACGCGGCATAAGAGAGTGTCCATGGGTAGGTCACACAGGCTCCTGGGTAAAGAAAGGTCAATCTTCTAAATCAAAACAACAGTACTTCCTGTCCAAGTCTTTAGGTTGTTCAGAAGTAAATATGTACAAGTCCATTACCCGTATTTGGCACTAGATACCTCTAGATTCGGAACCATGACAATGTCCATTAATCTACATTTAAGTATGCATAACCACATCAATACACAAAGATGTCACTGCTATACGTGGTTAAATGAAAGAAAATTGCATAATGTTTGGCCAATTGATGTACAATGCCCTAGAGCTGGGCTTTAAAGCGGAACTAAAGGGAGCTTTTACAGACCAGTCCCTTGCTGATGCCAGCATGTTTTTCAATGTGCTGGTTTTCACCCATCTTCGTTGACCAGTGCAGGAAGATGCCGCTCCTGTGCATGCAGTCATCCCGGAACACAGGTATCAGGCCAGTGCTGTAAGCTAAGCTGCGCATGCACAGCTCAGTTTACATTGTAAAGGATGCTGTGAGCAGGCAGCTGAGTGTATTTTTTTTTCAGAAAAGACACTGCATGTCTCTTCTGAAATAAACAGTCAGTCTGTTTGCAGTAAGTAACAGCAGAACTTTAGTTACCCTTGAACTTTTTGGAGGATATTAATGAGTTGAGTCAAACGCTAGCTTCTTCGACCATTTAGCAAGACAGGTTTTAAAGCTGAATTCCAGGCACAAACACTTTCATTTTGAATACATTCATCGGTAACCACAAAGGATATAAATCCACTTTGTGTGAACCTAATACCTTTTACAAACCCAGTTATTATCTTGTAAAATTAGCAGTGATATCATCATTGTGCTGTACATAGCCTGTTCAGAAAGCAGAGCTGTGGGAGGGATCCAACAGGCTCCACCCACTATAAGCTGCTTGCAGAAAATAACAGGAGGGGGCGGAGACAAGACCAGTCACCCTGCACAAGGAGAGAGAGCAGCAGTGACCAGTCTTTGTTACAGGAAGCTCTGCACAGAGGTAAAATTTCACACTGGATTACTGCACAGATCTGGAAGAAATACAAGAAGAACACCAACATTCGAGAAAAAATATACATGACACATCGCCAATAACAGAATCATCTGTCTGATGTAGACTTTCGAGATACAAGATGCCAATGAGTGGTTCAGGCTCTTTGTCTGCACCAAAAAAACGAAATATCAGTTTAGGGTGGACTGACCCTTGGCCTCTTGCACATGGGGCTGTGTAGGTGCAGTATATCCAGGGACAAAGATCCGTAACGCAGATCTTTCTGAACACATAGGGCTCTAAATGCAAGTACCACTTGGTACAGCGTTCAGCCCTGTCAAGCCACAGTCTGCTCATAGACTTTGACAGGCTGCAGGGCAAGATGCTGCACCTGTCCCTTCCAGGCGCACTGAAACGCCAGGAGGAACACACTGAACCTAGACAGCCCTGTGTGCAAGGGTACACACGGATCAAAAATCGACTGGTTCAGCAGGGACCAGCCAAATTCTGGTCTGTGTGTAGCCCTCTCAGTTCAATAGAAGCTGATCGTTAGATTGGCTTTTGTCAAACTGCCCTGCTGCAAAACCTCCTTTGATCAGCAGCCAATTCACCCCGCTGGTGTAAAAAAAAAAAAAAAAAACGAAAGCTGGCCATAGATGGATCAAAAGTTGTCAGGTTCAGAAGGGACAGGCTGAATTTCGATCTATCTATGGCCGTTACTGCTACAGAGAAGTCAACGTATAATCGGCTGCTCTTGAATGGGAATCCTGGAAAATTTCCACTCGATCAGCTCATGCAGCCAACCAGCTGGAAAACTGATCAGTGTATTCTGACAGTTGAGGAGTCCCGGCTCTTAGAATACAATAGTGTAGTGGGGAGGATTCCTTCATCCCCCTCGTTTGCGTGGATGGGGGAATCCTTGCACTTTTTTTTTGATCAGTCGGCTGGCTGATCAAAAAAGAAAACAATCCATCAATGGCCAGCGTTACTGTTTGTACCCAGCATAGCACATGCTGCTCAAACAAGATTAAAACATGCAGCTGATTCACTGGAAGGGCATGGGAAAAGACGTGTAACAGCAAAATAGTCTAAAGTTGAATACAATATAAGTCTGGTGTTAAGTGGAGTTAGTCATTGTTCACACTATTAGTGAGACTAAAGACACATTGTACAAGCTCTACACTACATAACTTCAAACACATCGCAGAATACAAAGAGTGTCCTATGTACTTTTCACTCAGGGATAACGCTGCAGTTACTTGAAGAACTCCAAACTTAAAGCCGATCTCCAGGCAGATAAAACCAATGTGTGTTCAATAAATACCAATAAATTTGTAATAAACCGTCAGAGTTTTTTAGTTTAATACATTAAGAAAAATAAATTAAACATTCCCCAGTAAACTGATAAAGATATTTCCCTAACACTTGCAGTTTGCAGCTTTCAATGCAGCTGGCTGCCTTTTTCAATGCTGCTTTCCTGAACTTCTGGTCTTTACAGGAAAGAGTTAACAGTGGACAGTACAGTCTCCAGTCTTCTAGCTGGAGGAATTTTCTGCCACAATGTCAAAATTCATGGGCAGAATATCTGGCCTTGTTGAGATCCTTGACAGAAGCTGTCACGGCCGTGCCCCTTCAGCCTCCCCTCCTGAGTCAATCTTTTACTTTTCCCTAGACAATGTCATGTAGAGGTCACACTTCAACAAGTGTGCGCTATAGGTGGAAATTTCGTTTTTTTTCCTCAGAACAGTAATGGGGTTCTGAGGGTTAATTGTACAGGTTTACTTTGGCCTCAGTTTGGCTGGGCTGTGCTAGGGTTCTGCCTGTTCATAGGTGCAGTAAGGCACCCATGACAGGCCTAGAACCAGGCCTGGTTGGACGTCTTAGGTACCAGTCTTTCCCGGAGCCAATGAGTGGGCGCGTCTGGCCCCGCTGTGTAGTCTGGGGAAGGGGAAGGGTACCTAAGGTGCTGAAGTCATATGTTCAGGGTTCGGCCGCAGTGTTGCTTCCTGGTTCTGGACCGAGGTAGCCCCGCGAGGGGTCCCGGGCCTAGCGTTTGCCATCCCGCAAACATGGTCAGTTTGACTAGCCCCATAGACCCGCATGGTCTGGGGTGGGGATCCGTCTGTTCCCGAGTCTCGGAGCTGGTTAGCCCGAGGCCCAGAAACTGAAGGAGGATTCTCAGTATTGGAGGGACACGGCAACTCGTACAAGTGACCAGGGGAGGACTCTTCGGAGGAGGGCCAACAAGCTGGCATCTCAGTAAGAGCCTGGAAGCTGAGTTGTATGGACACTAAAGAATCCACACTTCCACAGTACTGCCAAGGAGACAGAGGAAGTTCCAGGTACTGTGAGAAAGGTTCCTATTTATCTTCAAGCGGTTCTGCACTCTGAAAAAAAATTTTTTTTTTTAGGATGTAATATAAAGTGTGCTTACCTTTATTAGGGGACTCACCTGTTCCATCTTCCATCTCGATCGCCGCCGGTTTTCGTCCGATGAAGTTCCTCGTCTTCTTCTTTAGTGCTGGGGGCCATCTTGCCTGTGGGCATGTGAAACACCCACAGGGACTTTAGATGGCCCAGCATGCACTGCCGTTACTCGCGCGTGCGCAGTAACGGCTCATCTGCCGAGATCTCACGAGATTTCGGCAGATGCGGCCGAAATCTCGGGAGATTTCGGAAGATGTGGCCGAAATCTCGCGAGATTTCGGAAGATGCCCGCACTGGCTCCTGGGATCAATGACACCAGATCCCAGGAGACAGTGCGGCGTGACGACGATCGACGCAAGACCCCGCCCGCCGCCGCAGAGGGAGAAGACCGGAAGTCTTCAATTACAAGGTAAGTAAAAAAAAAAAAAAAAAAAAAAACATTTCATTTAGTACTCTTTGCCTGATTTGGAAGGCAAAGAGATTTACTAAATGAAATGAGTGTAGAACCGCTTTCAGTTGCAAGTTCATTCTGTGTCAGAGACTTTTGCAAGTTTCTGGATCACATTGTCAGCTGCTATACCTCTGGCTAGAGGTTTATCTGTCATTGAAGTACCCAGCTGCGTGTGGCTACTCTCTGGGTTGTTTAGAGACATTCAGTGGATGTCAGCAGTTCAAGGTGCCTGAGTTTCTTCACCCGTACCCTCTATTCCTATCTGAGACTGTGTTATGTTGGATGTTACCACTGCAGAATAAAAACCTTTACCAGGACTTTTTTGTGTTAGCATCCAAAGTTGTTGGGTACTAACCCTGGGACATTCACTGACAAGCCACGAGGAGGTAACTGGTAAGCCCAAAAGTCAAGGCCGCCCCTCAAGGGGTTATGGCCGCTACAGTCACAATGCAAAATGTGTTGGTTGAGGAAGATTTCTCACCTTCTGAGGTATCAGATCAGGTAGATACAAAATGGGCAATTTTTTTGGTGTAGTGAAAAGGAAAAATATGTGCAGCGCTGATAAAGTGAAAAATACCTGTATAGTTTATAAGGTACTCATGTGTGTAAACCCAAATGCATAAAGATCAGTGTACCTAAATGGTCACTGTATCAAAGTAAAAAACTATAAAAAGCATTAGCATAAATAACACAAAAATTGCACATGTGATAAAAAAGTGCAGAACAAAGTGCAAAAGAGGAAAAAACAAAATAAAGAAATTCCAAAGAATCCATATGTGAAACAATGTTCTAATAAGTGATCCACAAAGAGGAAGGTAAGTCCCAATGCCAACAGGAGGAGTCAGATAGGCCAATGAATAAACCACCACCAACTTTCAATCGGAACATGTGAACTCACCTAATGAGTGAACAAGGCAGGTATATACACCACTGAGATGAAGCTTGCACTCCATTCTGTCCTGGTTACACTAGAGAATGATTTCTCCATCCTTAAAACGACTTATATCCAGTAATGACTGATTTAGGACCGGTAGTCTCAAACAAAATGGTGGACGCTTACTTTCTTGAGATATAAAGCCACAAAAAACCCTAATGCCGCGTACACACGAGCAGAATTTCCGTCGGAAAAATCTTGGATGGTTTTTCCGACAGAATTCCGCTCAAGCTTGGCTTGCATACACACGGTCAAACAAAAGTTTTCTGAACCTTCGACCGCCAAGAACGCAGTGACATACAACACTACGACAAGCCGAGAAAATGAAGTTCAATGTTTCCAAGCATGCGTAGGAATTTTGCATGTCGGAATTGATACAGACGATCAGAATTTCCGATCTGAACTTTTTCAGACCAAAAAATAGAGAACCTGCTCTCAATCTTTTGCTGGCGGGAATTCCGTCAGCAAAAATCCGATGGAGCATACACACGGTCAAAAGCTCTCATCTGACTTTTTCGGGCAGAATTTCCGCTCGTGTGTATGGGGCATTAGGTATAAAATTGAATGTAAAAAATCAGGAACACTCACATTTCCATAGATAAAAAAGCGCTTAGAAAGATGATCAATATGACGCAATGGCACCAACAGGGCTCGTTCCGAAGCATTTTATTTTTTGCATACTTCATATTTAAATGATTCAGATCATCAAAACTAATTTTAATATTACACAAGGATAACCCGAGTAAATCCAAGATGCAGTTTTTAAATTATTATTTCATTTATTAATGGAAATAAGCTGTTCAAACCTGCCGGGCCCTATGTGAAAAAGTAATTGCCCCCTCCCATGCTGAATCATGACTGAACTGTGATTAACCACAATTTTTTGGAAAGCTGAGTTAAATTTCACTTGCCACACCCAGGTCTGATTACTGCCAGACCTGTTGAATTAAGAAATCACATTAATAGAAGCTGTCTGAACCACACATCATGCTACAATCTAAAAAAAATCAAGAACATATTTGAAACAAAGTAATGTACATGAATCGGTCTAGGAAGGGTTTCAAAGCCATTTCTAAGGCTTTGGAACTCCAGTGAACCACGGAGAGAGCCATTATCCCCAAATAGAGACAACTTGGAACAGTGGTGACCAGTGTTGGTCATCTTACTTTAAAAAAGTAATTAGTTAAGTTACAAATTACTTCTCCCAAAAAGTAATTGCGTTAGTAACTCAGTTACTACATTGGAAAAGTAATTAGTTACGCAGCAAAGTAACTGACTTTTTTTTTTAAATATTCTATACGTGTAACTAAGGGGCGGGTCTAGTATTACTGTAACCAAGGGGCGCATTTATTATTATTGTTATATATCGTGTAACCAAGGGGCTGCTCTATTATTACTCTAACCAAGGGGCAGATCTGTTATAGCGTGTAAGCAAGCGGTGGGTCTATTATTATTATTATATCGTGTAAGGGGCGGATGGCTACAGAAGAGGGCGAATGTTAAATTAATGGGCAGAGCTCGATATATAACAATAATAATAAATGCGCCCCTTGGTTACAGTAATACTAGACCCGCCCCTTACTTACACGATAGACACCCCTTGCAGAGTAGCACGAGCATCAGGAGCGTGCAGCATCGCCTCGTACAATTACATGTTAACTGCACCTGCGCGGTGTAGAGTTCACTCAGAGCTGTTTAGGTTCGGCAATTTTTGGAAGCTCCGTAGGCCTTCGTACTACGCAAGCCCTGCGCAGTACAGGGGGTCATTATCTGGCGGGGGAACTTTTTCGGCAGAACACCAGAATTACACTACTGCTATCTAGTGGCGGTAGATTTAATTGGGGTAACAAAGCCAAAGTAATGGGAACTGAGTTACCATGAGGTGTAAAGTAATCAGTTAGATTACTCGTTACCCTCTAAAGTAACTGCGTTAGGTAACTCAGTTTATTTTAACTCAGTTACTTACATCACTGGTGGTGACCCTTCCCAGGTGTGGCCGGCCTACAAAAATTACTCCATGTGCATGACGACAACTCATCCAGGAGGTCATAAATAAACCCAGAACAACATCTAAAGAACTGCAGGCCTCACTTGCCTCAGGTAAGATCAGTGTACATGATTCAACAATAAGAAAGAGACTGGGCAAAAATGGCATCCATGGGAGAGTTCCAAGGCCAAAGCCACTGCTGACCAAAAAGCACACAAGGGCTCATCTCACATTTACCAAAAAACCTCTTGATTATCACCCAAGACTTTTAGGCAAAATTCTTTAACTTTTTGGAAGGTGTGTATCCATCTAGCATAAAACTAATACAGCATTTCATAACAAGAACAGTCAGACATGGTGGGTTGGGGCTGCTTTGCAGCTTCAGGACCTGGATGACTTAAAAGAATTAATGGAACCATGAATTATGAGCTCTACCAGAAAATCCTAAAGGAAAATGTCCGGTCATCAGTTTATGATCTCAAGCTCAAGTGCACTTGGGTTATGCAGCAGGACAATGATCCTAAACACAACAGCAAGTCCACCTTTAAATGGTTCAAACAAAGCAAAATGTAGGTTTTGGAGTGGCCTAGTAAAGCCCAGACTTAAATCCAATTGAGATGCTGTATCATGACCTTACACAGGGTGTTCATGCTGGAAAACCCTCCAATGTGGCTGAATTAAACAAATTCTACAAAGAAGAGTGGGCCAAGCCAGGCAGGTTTGGACAGCTTTTTTGCCCTAATACATTTTTTTTATGTATATTATTCATATTGCTCAGGTATGAAATGCTGTGGAGGTGGCCTGTTGGAATTCCACATGAATTAATATCATATTTCTGGAGGTTTACTTCCTGGTTGATACAGCCAGGTGGCCTAGGTTGGAATGTAGCCAATTAAGCCTAACTCTGCATGACAATACTGATTCTGATCTGTCTATGAGAATTCCTGATTAACTACTCTGCAAGCAACCTTCAAAGAGAGCATGGCTGGCAAGATAATTGATGAGTTGAGCTACAGAAGATCAACAACCAAGATATCTATGAAGATTTGACTCAGGTCAGACTGTGGCAATTCATGGACAAACGCTGCCCCCTAGTGGACAATACAGCAGGACGGTCAGTAATATAATCTGTTGAGGAGGAATGCCCCAGGAACACTCTGATTCGTCCAAAACCGAGCTGGGCTGCCAATGGGAGGGGGTTTGGATGAGGTGTGACTGAGGTTTGTAAAAAGGGCTGTTGCAACCAAAGAGCTCTCTCTCTCTTCTGATGCTGGCCTTTGCCTGAGCCTCATGGCTCTCTCTCTTCTATCATCTTGAGACCTTGATCTGAATGTTGGCTTGGGCCTAAGCCATGCGGCACAGAGCTCTTTCAACATCTGGAGACCAGCCAATGAGTCTATTCTAGAGGATGTGATAAGTATATTCTTGTATTATGTTCTGATTGTAAGCTTTATAATATTGTAATATCTTTTAATACTTTCATGTTAGCGTTTCCTATCGTCTTGGGAAATAAATACGTTTTATTAAGCTGTGAGCTTGATTTCATAGCTAACCTTGTATTATAGTGATATCATCAGTAACGTGTGCTTAGAGTTTGATATAGACTAAATAACTAACTATAGGGATTAGACAGATTAATATATAGGTAAAATAATATTTACTGTATATTTTTACTTCACATGTCTTAATTTTTTTTTATTATTTTATCCATACCTCCCAACTTTTTGAGATGGAATGAGGGACACCTATTAGCAAAGGTATTTAGGCATAGGACACACACCCTGCCAAACCCCCTTAAAGGAGATTTATCCCAAAAAAATATTAGTTAAACCCACAAGTGTATTTTTAACACTACTATTCCTTTATACTGGCCTTTGAAATTTACAAATGCAGCAATTTAGAAATTGGTTGAAAGGTTTTTTATACAACTATATAGATCAGACCAAATGAGGGACAAATGAGGAGGAAAGAGGGACAGAGGGATTTTGTTCCAAATCAGGGACAGTTGGGAGCTATGTTTTATTGATGTATAGGTGTTAAAGTGTTACTAAACCCAGGACCCTGCATTCACTATATCTGGTCTCCCACAATACACAGAACATGAAAATGCAATTATTTCAGTAAATATAAACTGCTAAATACATTACCTTTTCTCATCAGCAGTATATAACAGTCTAGGACTTCTATCTGTGTCTGGTTAAAGCTTGTAGGAGTTTTCATACTGCACTAGCTGTCCTATCAGGAAAAAAAAAACTCTCTAGCAATACACACCAAACTGAGCATGGGCAGAGTGACTCCAGTACTCTGTCTTATCCAGACATGTTATGGGGTCATTGCAAGAAGGGGAGGATCTGTGCATACAGGATCAAAAAGCATTTTTACACACTTCAGAGGATTAACCCCTTAGGTTCCATAGTGAGTATAACAAGCATGCTATTCTGCATATACAGACTGATTTTATTGTTGTGGTTTTAGTAACACTTTAACTGCTTAGCGACCGCCGGCTGTCAATTGACGGCCAGGTGGTGTGGCTCTCATGGCGGGAGGGCGTCATATGACGCCCTCCCCTTCCTGGCCCTCCAGGGAGCATGCCAGCCTTGTCACTGGGCACCCAATGCGCGTGCCTGGTGGCACCCGCGATTACCCGGTTACACAGCAGGACCGTGGATCTGTGTATGTAAACACACAGATCCACGGTCCTGTCAGAGGAGAGGAGACCGATGGTGTGTTCTCAGTACAGAGAAAAAACGATCGGTCTCCTCCCCTTGTGAATCCCCTCCCCCTACAGTTAGAATCCCTCCCAGGGAACATATTAACCCCTTCAGCGCCCCCTAGTGTTAACCCCTTCCCTGCCAGTCACATTTATAAAGTAATCAATGCATTTTTATAGCACGGATCGCTGTATAAATGTGAATAGTCCCAAAAATGTGTCAAAAGTGTCCTATATGTCCGCCGCAATATCGCAGTCACGATAAAAATCGCTGATCGCCGCCATTACTAGTAAAAAAAAAAATATTAATAAAAATGCTATAAAACTATCCCCTATTTTGTAGGCGCTATAACTTTTGTGCAAACCAATCAATATACGCTTATTGCACTTTTTTTACCAAAAATATGTAGAAGAATACATATCAACCTAAACTGAGGAAGACAAATGTTTTTTTATATATTGTTGGGGGATATTTATTATAGCAAAAAGTAAAAAATATAGTTTTTTTCTTCAAACTTGTTCCTCTACTTTTGTTTATAGCGCAAAAAAATAAAAAACTCAGAGGTGATCAAATACCACCAAAAGAAAGCTCTATTTGTGGGGACAAAATTATAACAATTTCATCTGGGTACAGTGTTGTATGACCGCGCAATTGTCATTCAAAATGTGACAGCGCTGAAAGCTGAAAAATGGCTTGGGCAGGTAGGGGGTGAAAATGCACTGTATTGAGGTGGTTAAAGGCGTGAGGGCCGCATACATTTTTTTCCCCCAGAAACTGTGCAGGAATTATGCTATGTGGTTAGTTTAGATACAATATAAATAACACTTTGCAATGTTTTTTTTAGATAGTTACAGATAGTTTTCAGAACCTACTGCTTGGAAAGCTTCCTATGGAGGAAAAAGACAATCGGGAGCTCAAGTCTTTAGCTACTTATTTTATGCCTTGCATCTCTCATAAACTATCTTCACTATTAATGGCAGGAAAGACTAAGACACTCACTTGAGAAAGCACTGCTATTAAGAAAGCACAAATAAATCACACAGAGTAAGCTAGTCTTCGAATATACTTCATAACTCTGCGTTTTATATTACTGCGGTTTTCCAGACTGTCTGTCACTAATGGATTCCCTGGGATTAAAGAACTCCGCTGGTGCTCGTCTATAGTTTTGTTTCTTGTAAGTGATCAGCAAAATGTTTTTTTTAAATAATTTTCTAATTTTGTGGATGCTAATTTAGGTACAGCTTCTTTTTCCTGACCGTCGTGGTGAACCACTGATATGTGTAGGCGTGAACACAAACATCTTATGATATCATACGGTAACGGTGTGAAGTCTCACACGTCTGGGTAATGACTGAAATTTGTATTTTCCCATTGATTGTTTGATCTGCAGGTATACAACTTGTTCTTCGGACTTATGAAAAGTGAAGGAAATCAGCATCTTTTGCCTTTTAAACTTCATTGCTTGTTACATTCCTAAAAAAGTAAAAAAACATTTTTTTTTTAAATTATAATCTAAAATTCACCACTCAGGATAAATTCTTACTGTACTTCTTGTGTGGGTGTCCATGTCAGTCCAACTCCTTATCCCAATCCCTTTCCCCCCCGATTTCCCCTCTCCTTTGACTGGCCATACACGGTTCGAAGCTCAGATGGTTCAGCAGGAACTGGCCGAGATTCGAACCATGTATGGGCAGGCTGAATGTACCAAGTTGATCGATCAATCAACTTGGGTACAACTAGCCTGCCGAATTCGCTTGCGATTATCTCAAGTGGCTGCTATAGCCGCTAGGGGTAATCACTGTGGGGATGGCTTCCCCCGCTCCCGCCCCCCTGCCGTGAGAAGACAATTGCTTGGCAGGAGGGATACCAGCAAGCAGTACCCACCAGCAGTACCTGCAAGCAGTACCCATCAGCAGTACAAGCCAGCAGTTCCCACCAGCAGTACCAGCCAACAGGACCCACCAGCAGTACCCACCAGCAGTACCTGCCCTGGAGGACAGCCAGCAGCAGCCTCCAGCCATAGCTGCCTGAGGGACAGCAGCAGCTGCCAGCCATACCCGCCTGGGGAACAGCAGCAGCCAGCGATGCCTGCAGGAATCCTGAGGAAGAAGTGAAGATTGAGGTCAGTTGAGGTGCGGGTAAACCACAGTGCATCAGTGTGAATGCAGCCTTAGACCCCTTTCACACGATCGGTCTGATCAGCTCCACCTGTCTGTTTTTCATGCGGACCCAAATGGACTCTCCATTCACCTCCATAGAGTAGCAGATGTAAACTGACTTGTGTTTGTTTACACCCGCCTATCTTCAATCCAATCCGCTTAAATAAAAAGAAGGTGATCTGTTTCCTTCTGTCTGGGTGGATAGGACAGGAGGGTCCATAGAGTAGAGCGGGCTGTTTCCATGTCTGCTCTGCATATGAAGAGTGGACACAGATGTCAGAGAAGGTTTCTTCCCATCCATACTCGCCCATCCATACTACACGGCGGTTTAGCGCTCTGGCGCGCGCATGTGCGCGGCCCAATGGTGCGGCGCGCGCGTGTGTGCGCAGTGGCCCGCGAGTGTGCGCAATAGAGCACTGGTGTGCAGAATGGCGCACGGAAGTGCGCTGTCGTGCACCATATGGCGAGGCTATTTCAAACAGCCATGGCGTCCAAACGGGTTGTTGGTTTGTTGTCAGCTTCCCGTTTGTGCCTGTTTCTTGCTATTATCACCTGATTACCTGTTTTGACCCGGACCGTCCCTGACTACGCTGCTCTCTCCTTGATCCGACCCTTGGCTTGTTTGAACGGACTTCTCCTGATCTGTCTTTACGTGTTTGACCCTCAGCCTGCCTAACGAACTTCCCTTCCTGCTTCCACGGATTTGACCCCTGGCCTGCTTCACGGACTTGCTACTTGTCTTGTACTTGATCCTCTGCTACTTTCCGGATTGTCTGCTAACTTTGCACGGGACGTTCAGTCAGCTCCTGAACTTCAGTTAACCTCCTGCTCAGCTTCTCAACCCTCTTCAGGAACTTACACCTGCTGGTGGCCAGTGCTTCTGCGTGCCACCAGCTCCCTGTGCCACCTCTGGGCGACGGTGTCTCAGCCTTGGTAAGTACTTGTCGTGACAACAGACCTGTCATCCGCCCGCTCCGCTCATTGTGGCCCGTGACCGGGTACCAAATCGCTAAAGTGGTCCTCGTTCTTCAAAAGGTTGGGTACCCTTGCTCTACAGTATATGTTTACAAGGAGAACGCAGCATGGCTTCATAGAGATCTGACCCGGAGCTCAGATTATTAATAGAAAGGTATGTCAACGCACACAGAAAAAGCATGTAGTGTAAAAGTGCATGTACATTCGTTCTGTGCAGGAAGCTATTTCCTGTGCTGGACAAATGCTTTTCATTGATTAAACCACATCCCGACTATAGTAAAATGACGGCCGGGTGGTGGCTCTGCTGTTCTAACTGGACATCATATGACGTCCTTCAGAATAAGCTGCTAGTGCATGCCCCGGGGGGCGCGCATCGATCGGTAGTGAGGTGTGTCACTCCGACAACCTTATCTCCGATCACGGTAAAGAGCCTATGACGTAGGCGCTTTAACATGTGATCAGCTGTGTCCAATCACAGCCGATCACAGCGTAACTAGGAAGTGCCAGTTATCAACATTCCTCTATTCACGCTGACAGGGCGTGAGTAGAGGAGAGCCAATAAGCAGATCTCTTAACAGGGGGATCTGCACTGATAATCAGTGCAGTGATTATCAGTGCAGCCCCATCAGCGATGCTCACCAGTGCCCACCAGTGATGCTCACTAGTGCTTACCAGTGATGCCAATCAGTGGCCATTAGTGATGCCAACCGGTGCCTCTCAGTGATGCCTTTCCGTGGCCATCAGTGATGCCTGTCAGTGCCTACTCATCAGTGTCGCCTATCAGTGTCGTCCATCATTGCCCATCAGTACCGCCTATCAGTGCACATCATTGCCGCCTATCAGTGCCCATAAAGGCTGCCCATCAGTACCACCTATCAGTGCACATCAGTGCCACCTATCAGTGTCCATTAGTGCTCCATATCAGTGCTGCCTATCAGTGCCCACCAATGCTGAATATTAGTGCCTCCTCATCAGTGCCCATCAGTGCCACCTTATCAGTGCAGCCTCATCAGTGCACATCAGTGAAGGAGAAAACTTAGTTACTGTATTTACAAAAGAGAAACAAGAGAAACAAAGAAAAACTATTTTTTTTTTTTCAACATTTTCGGTCTTTTTTCATTTGTTTAGCAAAAAAAAAACAAAAACAAAAAAAAACAGCGATGATTAAATACCACCAAAAGAAAGCTCTATCTGCTTAAAAAAAAATGGTGAAAATTTTGTTTGGGTACAGAATTGCATGACCGCGCAATTGTCATTCAAAGTGCGACATCGCTGAATAGCTGAAAATTGGCCTGGGCAGGAAGGGGGTGAAAGTGCCCTGTATTGAAATGGTTAAAAATGAAAAAATACCACATTTAGCCTTTAGGTGGCTAGATGAAATTTCCTATGATACTCTGCACCATCTAGTGGCCAAATGTGGTATTTTCTGTTTTAAATCAATGAAAAACATTTGTCTAGCACAGGTAATAGCCTAATAACATATTTTTCTTTTTTGCCCCATTTGCACAGAAAAGTTTCATGTGAGCAGAAAAAGTCCGGATGGCCGCACTCCAAGTTAATATCTTTATTAAAGAAATGGTCCATACAACAATAAGAATAAAAAGCACGATAGTTGACGCGTTTCACACCACTTTACCGATGCTTAATCATGAGACACGCGGTCGGAAATTCCGACCACAAAATCCGTCGGATTTCTTCCGACGGATTTTGTCCGAAACTGGTGTTGCATACCCATGGTCGGACAAAGTTGTCCTTCCGTAAAGGGGAGTGTCACATGCTTCACCAACCTCATGACTGCTGCATCTATCAAGGAGCAGACTCCAATGTGCTTCACTTCTTTCCTCCTTGAAGGGATAGAGTTTGGAGATGTTGGAAAGCTTGGAATTTTTTCTTCACTCCACCTTGCCCCCACTCGTCCGTGACAATTTAGCCAAGTTCTGCAATAAAAGGAAAATTAATACGCTCTTTCTTTAATTGTTTAAAGAATTTTCTTTGTTTGGGAACAGCTTCTACTGGGTCTTCCCAATTAAGTGTTTCTCTGATAGCCTTAAGCAAGGGTGGGAGCAGAGCAAAATCAAAACCCACAGGAGGGCTATCTTCCTCCGAGTCACTATCAGATATTGCAACCGAAGGGTGGCTCTGAACCGAGGACTCCCAAGTATCTTGCAACTGGGTCTCCTTACTGGAGAACAAGACTGCTCCGCTGGAGGTGTAATGGGAATTGTCGGATTCCTCTATGAGAGCTGCGATGTGGATCTGATCTAGAAAGGTTGAGGAAAAAACAAAAGACAAAGACCACACACAAAACAAAACATCAGGCAATAGATAAACAATCAGGCACACACCCTTCCCTAATTACCAGACCATCAGGAAAAGACAGGCAGTGGTGAATCCATGTCCTCAGCGATATCCATCTGAACTGAGAATGACAAGAGATTAATGCAAGGGACAGGAAGATTCCTCTGACCTGTCCAGAAAAGCCACTTACCAGCAGCTGCAAACACAGGAGCCTGGGGAAGTAGCTTTGGTCTCGTAATTTGCGTACTACGGAACTACGAGGCTAGTAGCCAATAGCTTTGGTTGTCACTTTGTCCGTCGGAATTCCCTACACGCGATCGGAAAAAGTCTGATCGGATTTTGTTGTCGGAAAATTTGAGATCCTGCTCTCAAAAAAATTCAGACGGAAAAAGTCCGCTAGAGCCCACACACGATCGGATTTTCCGACAACATAATCCGATCAGACTTTTTCCATCGGAATATCCGACCGTGTGTATGGGGCATAACATTACTAATAGGTAGATTTTATGGCAAATTTTGAAGAGCGGAGTTCCTCTTTAAGTAGAAATGTTAGTGAGCACAGTGTAATGTTTTTGATGTTTAACCGCTTAAGGACCGCCTCCTGCACATTTACGTCAGCAGAATGGCACGGCTGGGCAGATCAACGTACAGGTACGTTGCCCTTTAAGAGCCCAGCCGCGGATCGCGCGCGCGCCGCCGGCCGCATGCTCACGACCCGGTCCTGAGCTCCGTGACCGCGGCCGCTGGTGTCCGCGATCGGGTCACAGAGCTGAAGAACGGGGAGAGGTCTGTGTAAACAAACCTCTCCCTGCGCTTCCTACACTGCCTGTCACTGATCGGCTGTTCCCTGTCATCGGGAAAGACGATCAGTGACGTCAGACGTAAAGCCACGCCCCCCTAGTGTAAAAAAAACACACACACTGACGTAACCCCTCCCCGCCCCCTAGTGGTTAACTCTTTCACTGCCAGTGTCATTTACATAGGAATCAGTGCATTTAAATAGCACTGATTTCTGTATAAATGACAATGGTCCCAAAAATGTGTCAAAAATGTCCGATGTGTCCGCTATAATGTCGCAATCACAATAAAAATCGCTGATCGCCGCCATTACTAGTAAAAAAAAAAATATTAATAAAAATCCCATAAAACTATCGTAAACGCTATAACTTTTGCGCAAACCAATCAATCGCTAATTGTGATTTTTTTTGCCAAAAATATGTAGAAGAATACGTATCGGCCTAAACTGAGGGAAAAAAACGTTTTTTTATATATTTTTGGGGGATATTTATTATAGCAAAGAGTAAAAAATATTGAATTTTTTTCAAAATTGTCGCTCTATTTTGGTTTATAGCGCAAAAAATAAAAACCGCATAGGCGATCAAATAACACCAAAAGAAAGCTATAATTGTGGGAAAAAAATGACGCCAATTTTGTTTGGAAGTCACGTCGCACGACCGCGCAACTGTCAGTTAAAGCGACGCAGTGCCGAATCGCAAAAAGGGGCCTGGTCCTTTAGCTGCAAATTGGTCTGGGGCTTAAGTGGTTAAATGTAAAAAAATAAAATAAAAAAAAACTTCAAAAGGCATTCGTTATTTTTGTCGTTTGACATATTTTCCCATCGTAACACATTCTGCCTTGTCATCACATGTAAACTTCAAATGACAAAATGCTTGATACAACTTATGTCCATCAGCAGACTCTCTATGAAGCTGACCTATATAACAGGACAAAGATGTATTTATATATTTATATATGTCGAGGGTGACTGTGATGAACTCCTATCCTTATGTTTTTATGACGGGAGGAATATTAAAGACACAGCTGATCTCAGAAGGTTATTACAGCCCCAGGCTAACAGCAACACTGGAAAGGAAAAAAAAACTTCTTTCTTTCATCCCTGACACCAGAAACGAAATTAGAATTTAATATTTTAAATGATTGCATATAACTGAGCAGAATGTGAATATTCCTCTGGAGGGGGGATAGCCTTAGGGAACAAACATCAACTTTGTGTAACTTGAAAGGCCTTGTCCAGGGTCAGAATCTGTAAATAGAATGAAAAGATTTCTATCTAACCTTTAATTAATGCTGTGTGTATCTTTTTGAAGAGTGTAAAGGAAACAAATTAGGGTTGGACGACATTGTGACATACACTATATTGTCAAAAGTATCGGGACACCTGCCTTTACAGTTTTTTTCAACTCCAGTCCTCAAGGCGCCCCAACAGGTCATTCAGGATTTCCCTCAGTTGAAATGGCTGTGGTGATTACTAATGCCGCGTACACATGATCGGAAATTCGGCCAGCAAAAGACTGATGAGAGCTTTTCATCTGAAAATGCGACCGTGTGTATGCTCCATCGGACTTTTACTGACGGAAAAAGTTTCTATCGGAAATTCCGATCATCTGTGGCAATTCCGACGCGTAATATTCCGACACATGCTCGGAAACAATTTGACGCATGCTCTGAAGCATTGAACTTCATTTTCGCGGCTCGTCGTAGTGTTGTACGTCACCACGTTCTTAACGGTCGGAATTTGGTGTTACCGTGTGTAGGCAACACAAGCTTGAGTGGAATTCTGTTGGAATTCTGTGGGAAAAAAACATTCAAGGCTTTTCCGACGAGAATTCCGATCGTGTGTACGTGGCATTAGGCAGTGAAACTGATCAAATCACCTCTGCAAAATAATGGAAAGCTTAAAAACATGACCTGTTGGGGCGCCTTGAGGACTGGAGTTGAGAAGCACTGCTTTACACGCACATGAACTTTAATGGCATCCCAGTCTTAGTCCGTAGGGTTCAATATTGAGTTGGCCCACCCTTTGCAGCTATAAGAGCTTCAACTCTTCTGGGAAGGCTGTCCACAAAGTTTAGGAGTGTGTCTATGGTAGTAATGCTGAACCTTGGCACCCCAGATGTTTTGGAACTACATTTCCCATAATGCTCATGCTCTTTGCAGTGTAGTTGAGCATCATGGGAAATGTAGTTCCAAAACATCTGGGGTGCCAAGGTTCGCCATCACTGGTCTATGGGAATGTTTGACCATTCTTTCAGAAGCGCATTTGTAAGGTCAGGCACTGATGTGGATGAGAAGGCCTGGCTCGCAGTCTCCTTTACAGAAAAATCTGTAAGGTGAACTTACACAGGACCCCCTCCTCATCCTGCTGACCTGGATCGCGGCAATCTCCCATTCTGAGCCCTGGCATATTCGCATCAGGAATCTGGGGCTTAGAAAACCCTGTAACTGAATCTCCAAAA
Organism: Lithobates sylvaticus; assembly: GCA_028564925.1. Lineage (NCBI taxonomy): Eukaryota > Metazoa > Chordata > Amphibia > Anura > Ranidae > Lithobates > Lithobates sylvaticus. Next base: position 466,867,739 of record CM053030.1, read on the forward strand.
TTTGCCCCGTCACGTAACGGCCGCGACCAATCAGAAGCCGCGTAGCCCGTCCTGTCAGGTGGGAAGAAGACACGTGAATGCCGAGGGGATTTCTTAGCCCCCGACTCCTGTCGCGGATATGCCGGGACTCAGAACGAGAGATTGCCGCAATCCAGGTCAGCGGGACTGGGGGGGGGGGGGGAGTGAGGAGGGGGTCCTGTGTAAGTTCACCTTACAGATTTTTCTATAAAGGTGAACTTACCCTTTAAGATAGGATGTGTGCAGTGGTGGCTGGTGCTCCATTTTTTTAGGTTGGGGGCAGGCAAACAAACACCCCCCTGCTAGGTCAGCACTTACGTTGCAGGTGACTTCGGCAGGTTCCCCAGCTTCGTGGCTTCCCTGGCTTCTCCTCCTGGCCAATCCGGTCTTAAGACCTGCTTCCTGTCCCGATTGGCCGGAAGGAGAAGCAGGAAGACAATATCGAACGTTGATTTGCTAATGTCACAAGTGGGTGTGCTTGGGGCGCAGTGCTCTGCACCCAGAGCCCACTCTTTTTTAAGCCAATTAGAGCCTCCAACTGTAATCATGTGCTTCAAAAATAAAAATAAAAACTCAGAAATCCATGCGTCCGGTGCCCTGCAGGGAGATTAGGATCCGGCGCATGGAAATTATGGACCGGCCGCCGCTGGTTGTTTGTTACAAGCCCGATCACCAGATGAAAATAAAGGACAAACATAAAAAAAAAAGTAACCTAATGTAGTCGACACATTTAAGGATTTGTAAACTACAATAAGCTAAAATGCAAGCGTCCGCTGTTAGGATCCTCTCACACAGATATCCATGACTAATAATCTCACAGCCAGCAATTACCTGCAATGATCGTTAGTTTTTATTTTGCTACTTTAAGTTATACTATTTTGTTTGCACTATGCTCAAATAAAAATCAAAGACATTTTTAAAATCAACTTATCTTAAAAAATCTAATTGTATAAACAATCTAACGTAAAAATAGATTATTTGGAAGAACAGGGACATAAAAACAGACTTTGCACTTGAAGTATTGGTCTTTGGCCAGCAGAATATAAATAGCGCACACATACGCACAGATTATCAGCTCACACTATTCCTGCGGAACAAGGAAGAAGTTTACATTTTACCATCTCTGGGAAAAATATGAATTGGTGCTTCCTTGTTTCTGTGCTTCCTTAACAGATATAGACATAACAAACATCTGAGGGGCTCAGACAAACATTTCAGACATAGGGGGGTGAGGAGATAAGAGAAATATCTTTATATCTTTATTATATCATCTAATGCAAAAAAAAAAAAGGATTCTTTGTAACGTAGACCTCCAGCCAAATCTTTTAGGGCCTTTCCCACTAGGAACTGCATGAGAATCGCAGAGGATCGCGCTGCGTGTTCCTGTACGATCCCCACGTAGTTCTGTGCAGTGCAATTTCAGTCTATTAATTTTGAATGGGCTAAAATTGCACCAAACATAGTGCATGCACTACTTGGAAATGCACTGCAACCAGAACGCATGGTATATTTTCACTATGCAACCTGGTGCGGGCTAACTTTGCATTGACTTCCACTGCAGATCGCAAAAGCAGTGCGACCTGAATGCGGTGCGTGAAACCAACACAGAACGTGGGTTTTCCGCATAATATTCCAATGTGAACGGGCCCTTGATTTTATGGGGATGGCAGAACAATTGAGGCAACTATGGACTTTTATGGTACGGGTAAGGACTCACAAAACAGTGTGTATAGAAAAATATATAAAGATTTATTACAACAACAGAATAATGCAAATTTATACAATGAATGAAAAAAGAGGGCAATTAAAATCGAGAGACAATATTACAATACAGAATTTTTCCTTATAATTGCACAGTATAGCACATAATTATTGATCCCTGTTATTGGAAGCAATGTAGTGAATTTCAAACTGTCGCAAGATGGCACTCAACATGTTTCGCGGACTAGCCGCTTCTTCAGGAGTATGCAATAAGGGGAGATGTATCTGTATGATTGTCTCTGAAAAAGGGGGAATGGGATGATTAGTAACATATAAATTATAAAAGACAAGCAATGTACCTGGAGACAGCTAGAAAACGCCATCCTGATTCTGCCAGCAGGAAAGGCGGAAATATGCTGGCTCACTATGGTACAGGTCAGCAAAAGAGGGTAGTAATATAAAGGTATAGAAAAAAGGTTGCATCCAATTGTACGTCCATATGAACAAAGAGCACATCATGACTCACCAGCTCAAAGGTGCACGGGGACAGGCGAAGCTAGGGGCCCCAAATGATGGGGCAAATTTCACAGGCTGATATGGGAGCCAGAGTAGGGTAAAGTTAGTATTCAAGGGTATAGCATAAAGCTGTAAAAGAAAAACATACATGATAATGAATGTAACCAACATGATAAGGACATAAAATCCTACACAGGGGCACCTATAGGATAAACACCGAGTGCACCTAGAAGTCAGACATGTGTACGATAAGAAAGATCCAGAAGTCGGTATACAGAGGTAAAATATTAATAGGGAAAGTGTATATACCTACCCAAAATTAAACGTAAGATGGCCTAGGATAAGCAGGGGTCACAACTTAGGGAGGGAGTGTCAGACGGTTAGCGGGCTGCAAAAGATTATACATACACAACTAAGCACGTATGCACATACACACACACATTGCACATATATATATATATATATATACATATATATATATACACACACACATACATATATATGTACACATGTATGCACATACACACAGATCCCCATGCACACCTGTACAAATATACAGGTGGGTGTACATGAACCCCATGGTTAAATATGTACATTTGTCTGTATATAGAAGAGGGAAAAATCTATTTGTTTACCTGGGCCGAAGCATATATGCCTATATAATAAAAAATCAGCACATTAAGTTCCAATTAGCTCACAGCAGGGAGGTGTATGACGTATCAATAAACCGCCAAAAAGGCTGTAGGTTGAGAGATATCGAATTCAAAGACTGAGACCTGTGGACAAACAGGTGAATTTCAGACACAGCTCAAGCACTGAACATAAAGTAAAGCAACTGCTGTTAAATGTGCACAAAAGGGGAACAGTGTTTCTCTTAAAATAAGGGAAACGACACACACCTGCAAAGTAGATGGTTTGGTTTGTGTGCACTTGTAGAAATTCCCATCAATAGGCAGATCGCTTCTTTATCCATGTTTCCTCTTTCACAGGGACACAACCGCCACTCGTCAGCACAGACGGCGCGACCAGTTAAGCGCACTCGGCACGGTGGCGGGTCTTCACCCTCTGACCCTAAAACCAAAAAACGTTCGGAAAGAGCACCACAGTCCAAAGAACATGGGACTACTGGTAATCTAACCCCAGCTCTACAAAACATCCTTCAGAAAGGTACCATGAATACTAACAGTTCTAATCGTAGTGCACTGCCTGATGATTTTTTAGATCCCACACTGGCCCTCTCAGAGGCCAAAAAACAAAGCAATCTCAATGCATACATGGTTCGACCGGGGAATTCTCAGAACACCTAGACCAATCTGATCTAAATATCATTAATCTTACTTCTTTAACGTTTACACCCTTACAGAAATCCATCCTCCAGCTTGGTTTGGGCTTTTGCCCATCCCAACCGATCAATGTCTCTGAAACTATTAAAGATCTATATTTGTTTGCACGTCGGTTGACTTACAAGTTTATGTTCGACTCCCAACGGAAGCAAAAACGATTAGAAATTGAGCTTACTGAACAAATAAAAAACTTCACTATGCAAGAATTCAGGGCCCTTCGTGATCTTATGCTTCTATACGAGGAATCATCCACTGATTCGGTGGTTTCGGCTCCTTCCAACGTCCAAAACAGCCATACCATGAAACCGTTCAAACAATTTAAACCCAAATCCCGTCATTTTCCAGATCTATTGACCTGTCCCAAGATATGGGCTTTCTTACAATTGACTATCCGTGACTTGAAAACACGCTCTTGGTCCGAACCTATTTCTAACCTTAGTCCGGATCAAATAGAAGCCCTGGAATCCCTTAGGTCATGCAAGGACTGTGTAATTAAACCATCCGATAAGGGTGGCAACATCGTTGTGATGTCCCACCCCCAATATCAAAAAATGTGTTTAGACATTCTTAAAAACAAGCACTGGTATGGATGCATTGATGCGAACCAAGTCGCCTCATTTTCCGAGGAACTCCGATCACTCTGTATAGAAGCATATTCACAGGGGCTCATTGATCTCAAAACATTTGAATATCTCAACCCAAAATTTATCTGTATTGCTACATTTTATGCCTTACCAAAGGTTCATAAGCATCTTACTCACCCTCCTGGTCGCCCCATTATTTCGGGCAATGAATCCCTTACTGAAAAGGCAAGTCGCTATGTGGACTCAGTTCTTATGCCACATGTCACCTGTCTACCCTCATATATTAGGGACACTTCGGATCTCCTGAGACATCTGGAGGGGACCTATGCTCCCCCGGGTGCCCTGCTCGTTGCAGTTGATATAGAGGCACTATATTCTAGTATCCCGCACGAGCGGGGTATCCGGGTGATCGGGTCCTTTCTAGATGAACAGGATGACACCACCTGGCCTCATAACCGTTTTATCCTGAAACTGTTACGTTTTATTTTGACACACAATTACTTTACCTTTATGGATAAAGTTTATCTTCAACGTCAGGGAGTGGCCATGGGCACATGTTGTGCCCCCTCCTATGCTAATCTTTATCTTGGCGGTTGGGAAAGATGGATATTCTCAGATGAACATTATGATAGATGGTTGACTCACATTCTTTATTGGTTTCGCTATATAGATGATTTGTTGATTATATGGACAGGCACTACTGAGGATCTATTATCTTTTCTCGATACACTGAACACCAATGATTACAATTTGCGTTTTACCCATACTTTCAGTCCTGAACATATCTCTTTCCTAGATCTGGTCATCAAAATAGACACGGCAGGGAGTATCACGACTAATCTCTACCGCAAACCCAGTGCCGGCAATACCATCTTGCATGCATCCAGTGCACACCCTTCCCCTTTAATTCGTAGCATTCCGTATGCACAGTACATACGTTTACGGAGGAATTGCTCATCGGACCAAGATTTTATTGAGCAAGCAGGCTTTCTGCGAGATAGACTCCTGAGGAGAGGGTATTCTAGATCACTCCTCAGAAAAGCCTTTAACAAGGCCAAATCCAGATCAAGATTTGATCTCCTGTACAAAACACCTTCTGATACTGAATTTCAAACCGTCAAATTCATCACCAAATTTTCCGCCCATCAAGACTCTTTACGTACTTCAATATCTCGGCATTGGCACCTACTGACTGAGGATCAAACCCTCTCTAAATATGTTAGATCTACCCCTGAATTAGTGTTCAGACGAGCTACATCCCTTAGAGATACCCTTATCTCCAGTCACTATACCCTTCCCCAAGCTCGACCTCCTAGATCCCTTTGGGGCACCTATCGATGCGGCAATTGCAGCCGCTGCCCCTGGGTCACTGAAGGACCAGGGATCAAGCTCCCAAATGGACAATGGCATCGTCTCCGGTGCCATGCTGACTGCACCACCCGAGGCGTTATTTATTTAATGTCATGTATCTGTAAAGCTTTCTACGTAGGTAAGACCATACGCGAATTTGGCCAACGCATTCGTGACCACGTCTACTGTTCAGGTTCTGGAAAAATTCTAACCTCGGTAACTAGACACATAGGTCTACACCATAGATTCGATAACAGTGCAGTTTCCTTTTGTGTCCTTGAGGTTGTCCCCCCCCACCCGCGTGGTGGTGACTGGGACAATAAAATTCTTAGGGCAGAAACTCTATGGATTGAGAAACTATCGGCTACTATACACCCTGGCATCAACGAAAATAACTCTTATAAGCCTTTTCTTTAGAGGTATTTTTCCGTTTAGATTGCTGGTTTTTTAACCGTTGACAGATCATTCTTTTTTCTTTTTTCCCCCTCTCCTTTCCCCTCCCCCCCCCCCCCCCCCCCCCCCCCCCCCCCCCCCCCCCCCCCCCCCCCCCCCCCCCCCCTCTTTTTTACCTTCCTGTATTGTCTCCCCCGTCTGTGTTCTTCCCTCTATGTCTCTTCCCACTGTGTTTATATAATTTTTTTTGTCCCTCTGTCTTCTGCCCCATCCTTGTAGATCTAGGTTTTCCTAGGTTCTCATAATGGCGACACACGCCAATTCTTTATATACCCTCGCCCCCTTATAACCATTTGCACGCTGGTTCCATATCTTTATTCATTAGTATTATTTTTATTTGTATTTAATAAATTTTTGTTTAAACTTTGAATATATTCTGTTCAAATCTAATTATTGGCATCCATATTAGTGCGTCCTGTGCTATGAGCCTTCTTTTTGACCCGTCATCTCTCTAATCACATCTGTGCCTTTGGTCTGCGTTAGCTTCATTTTCCAGGCTGATATGCGATCTCCCCTTATGAGTGATCCTTTATCTGCCCACCAGGTGGCGGTGCAGATTTTTTGGGTTCACTCTTTGGGGACTTTAACGGCCGGTCAAAAGGTTGGGCGGCGTAGTTCCGGGTCTCCCCCGTGTGTGGCGCTGCGTTTGCGCAGTGTCCGCGCCCCCGGCTGGCCCCTGGATGGCTCTCTGCCCTTCCTGACACTATGTGCCGTTTTTGCTCTACTGCGCATGCGCGACGCGCATGCGCAATTGAGGATCGGGTCCGATGACGCTGTTTGTATGGCGCCGGCGGCGCACGCATTCAGCGTCATCAGGACTGGCGCCAGAGGACATTATTTAAACGGGCTTATTTGCCCAGTGGATGTAGGCGTCTGTGGGGGTTTGCGGAGTGTTCAGGTGCTGCTGGCTGGTGCTGTGCCTGTACTTCTTCCCATGTGCAGGTATGTTTTATATCTTCTCTGGAAGATCCTTCTCTTCTGTTTACTTGCTAGCAAAAATCCTCATATACATTGTCTATGTATTTTGTACTTTCATATGGATTCCAGCGATCTGCCTATTGATGGGAATTTCTACAAGTGCACACAAACCAAACCATCTACTTTGCAGGTGTGTGTCGTTTCCCTTATTTTAAGAGAAACACTGTTCCCCTTTTGTGCACATTTAACAGCAGTTGCTTTACTTTATGTTCAGTGCTTGAGCTGTGTCTGAAATTCACCTGTTTGTCCACAGGTCTCAGTCTTTGAATTCGATATCTCTCAACCTACAGCCTTTTTGGCGGTTTATTGATACGTCATACACCTCCCTGCTGTGAGCTAATTGGAACTTAATGTGCTGATTTTTTATTATATAGGCATATATGCTTCGGCCCAGGTAAACAAATAGATTTTTCCCTCTTCTATATACAGACAAATGTACATATTTAACCATGGGGTTCATGTACACCCACCTGTATATTTGTACAGGTGTGCATGGGGATCTGTGTGTATGTGCATACATGTGTACATATATATGTATGTGTGTGTGTATATATATATATGTATATATATATATATATATATGTGCAATGTGTGTGTGTATGTGCATACGTGCTTAGTTGTGTATGTATAATCTTTTGCAGCCCGCTAACCGTCTGACACTCCCTCCCTAAGTTGTGACCCCTGCTTATCCTAGGCCATCTTACGTTTAATTTTGGGTAGGTATATACACTTTCCCTATTAATATTTTACCTCTGTATACCGACTTCTGGATCTTTCTTATCGTACACATGTCTGACTTCTAGGTGCACTCGGTGTTTATCCTATAGGTGCCCCTGTGTAGGATTTTATGTCCTTATCATGTTGGTTACATTCATTATCATGTATGTTTTTTTTACAGCTTTATGCTATACCCTTGAATACTAACTTTACCCTACTCTGGCTCCCATATCAGCCTGTGAAATTTGCCCCATCATTTGGGGCCCCTAGCTTCGCCTGTCCCCGTGCACCTTTGAGCTGGTGAGTCATGATGTGCTCTTTGTTCATATGGACGTACAATTGGATGCAACCTTTTTTCTATACCTTTATATTACTACCCTCTTTTGCTGACCTGTACCATAGTGAGCCAGCATATTTCCGCCTTTCCTGCTGGCAGAATCAGGATGGCGTTTTCTAGCTGTCTCCAGGTACATTGCTTGTCTTTTATAATTTATATGTTACTAATCATCCCATTCCCCCTTTTTCAGAGACAATCATACAGATACATCTCCCCTTATTGCATACTCCTGAAGAAGCGGCTAGTCCGCGAAACATGTTGAGTGCCATCTTGCGACAGTTTGAAATTCACTACATTGCTTCCAATAACAGGGATCAATAATTATGTGCTATACTGTGCAATTATAAGGAAAAATTCTGTATTGTAATATTGTCTCTCGATTTTAATTGCCCTCTTTTTTCATTCATTGTATAAATTTGCATTATTCTGTTGTTGTAATAAATCTTTATATATTTTTCTATACACACTGTTTTGTGAGTCCTTACCCGTACCATAAAAGTCCATAGTTGCCTCAATTGTTCTGCCATCCCCATTTTTCATTAAAATTTAGGACGAAGGTACTATACGTTTATTCTTACTTTATAGTAGCAATTTCCACACGGGCCCTTGATTTTAGTTTTGTAAGGTGTTAGAACGCCTGTAAGGTTTTCATCGCTGTCTGTGCCCTTGTTCTGCATTCACACAAACAGGGGACAGTATGGGGGTCCATTCACCAAACTGGGGGTTCAGTCTCAGTCTTCACCTGCAGGTAAGTGTCAGATTGCAGCTCATTCGTCATGTATCTGTAACCTGAGTGTTTTTTCTTTTTCATATCCTTTTACCCTTTTCACTGGTGCTATCCACAATAAACATATTCACATGCTGGGATCCACCAGTCCTCTGCTGTACACTGAATTCCATGTTGCCATCTTACTTTCTGATGTCTTCGGGAGCTGCCTGTCTATTCCTGGTTTAGGCAAGCATGGGATGCCATGCCAGGACCACCCTTCACCGGCTGCTGTGTTAAAGTGGAACTAAACCCTCCTATCCTTTTCAGTCAAGGAAGCTGCCATCTTAGCCTCTGTTTGACCTGCAGTTGCCATGGTGCTCTGTTATGACTCCAGCCACTTGATGGTTTGACAGTTTGGTTGAGCCAGTTAGTATTCCCACCATGCCTTGAATGTGCTTTTTGAAACCATTAAATCAAATAAGTGGTTGTAAACCTCAGACATGAAATATGAAGAAAGCATATACCTCTACAGTGTGTACTTGTCTCAATTCAAAGCACTAAGTGTCATTTCTGTATGTTGCTTTAATCCTCTGCTAGCTGCATGAGTCACTTCTCACAAGTTTTCTTGACATCAAGAGAAAAAAGGTGACAGGGGAGGAATCTCTAGCTGATTGACAGCCTCTGTTTCTGTGTGCTGTTTGCTGTGTGCAGGAGGTGTGTCCCTTCCCTCCAATCAGCTCTCAGAGCTCTCCTCCCTGAGCTCTGCAGAGTGTAATTTCAGTTATCTGCCCCTTTTTTCTGACAGCTCAGACAGGCTTTATTCATTTTGGATGTAGAGAAGAGAAGACTGCAGATAAACAGGTAGCAATGACGTCGGAAGATTTTTTTCATCTCTGTGTATCACCTGAAGCCAATCACTTCTCTGGGTATATGTAAGGCTGCTTTCACACTGAGGCGCTTTACAGGTGCTATAGCACTAAAAAGAGCTGTAAAGAGCCTCTCCTGTCACTCCAGAGTGAAAGCCCTCAGGCTTTCACACTGGAGCGGTGCGCTGGCAGGATGCCCAGAAAATTCCTGTAAGCCGCAATCAATGGGCAGCGAAGCCGAAGTGCCGGCAAAAGCGCCACTACAGCAGCGCTTTGCAGCGCTTTGCAGGCGCATTCAACTCTTTTTTGGACATTAGCGGGGTTAAAATCGCCCCTCTAGCGGCCAAAAAGGACCACATAAACGACGGTAAAGCGCCACTAAAAATAGCGGCGCTTTACCGCCGACATCCCCAATGCCCCAGTCTGAAAGTAGCCTAAAGGTCTACAACCACTTTAAATCAATGGACAGTTCATTTTATCACTCTGGAACTGTATTGGAGAGATCTTTGTGCCTGAGGTCCAGCACACCTGCTGTCTACTTTCCCGCACTCCAAGTAATGCTGGCGTATGTCAAGACTTTGGTTCTGGAGCGGAGAGCCCATTATGTTTTTCTCCAGTTCTCATCATGGCAGGTGGCCTACCACTTTTGAGAAAAAAACAAACAAACATTCCCATCTGGGTGTTCGCTGTATATTGCAAAGGTTTTAACAAACTTTGTTGCAGATTCCTACCCCTTTCTGCTCTGAAGAAGAAGCTATTTGTTTTATTATGTCAATGTAAAAAGTGATTATTACAAGGAAAATTGCGCTGGACAGTATGCAGAAAAATTATATGAAATAGAAATAACAAATGAAAAAAATATTATAAAAAATAGCGGCAACTCCAAGTGCGATATAACACAAAAAATATAGAAAAATTTAAATTTGCGCAAGCGCAACTTTACATTTTTCTATAATGTAAAAAGTGAATCTGAAAGGGAGTGACTTTTTCATTATCAATCAGCTGATGCACTTGCAGTGTTCTAATATAGTTACATAGTAGGTGAGGTTGAAAAAAGACACATCAAGTCCATCAAGTCCAACCTATGTGTGGATTATATGTCAGTATTACATTGTATATCCCTGTATGTTGTGGTCATTCAGGTGCTTATCTAATAGTTTTTTAAATTATGCCCCCCCACCCAATGAAACCACCACCTGTGGAAGGGAATTCCACTTCCTTGCCGCTCTTACAGTAAAGAACCCTCTATGCAGTTTAAGGTTAAACCTTTTTTCTTCTAATTTTAGTGAGTGGCCACGTGTCTTATTAAACTCCCTTCCGCAAAAAAGTTTAATCCCTATTGTGGGGTCACCAGTACGGTATTTGTAAATTTAAATCATATCCCCTCTCAAGCGTCTCTTCTCCAGAGAGAAAAGGTTCAGTGCTTGCAACCTTTCTTCATAACTAATATCCTCCAGACCCTTTATTAGCTTTGTTGCCTTTCTTTGTACTCGCTCCATTTCCAGTACATCCTTCCTGAGGACTGGTGCCCAGAACTGGACAGCATACTCCAGGTGCAGCCGGACCAGAGTCTTGTAGAGCGGGAGAATTATCGTTTTATCTCTGGAGTTGATCCCCTTTTTAATGCATGCCAATATTCTGTTTGCTTTGTTAGCAGCAGCTTGCATGCCATTGCTGAGCCTATCATCCTTTTCCATCCTAGATTCCCCCAGAGATCCCCCCCCCCCCCCCCCCCCCCCCCCCCTAGTGAGTAGAGTGCATTCATTTTTTTTGCCACCCAAATGCATTAACCACTTCTGGACCACCCGCTGTCATTATACGGCAGCTCTTTGAAGAGGGATATCATCGTTATGGCAGCAGCTAGCTACCATAACTCCGCTTTCAGATAAAAGTGCCTCTCGTGTTCTGTCCCTTGTTAGGTATGGAGATGAGTGAGGGGAAGATGGCCCCCACCTGTCAAATTGTCACTTCCGCCCATAGCTCTTAAAGCAACATTTTTTTTTTTTCAAATGACATTTAATTACTTATTTATTTTTTTATTGCATTTTATACCCTGTTCACACTGGGGTGTTGGGTGCGTCGTCATCAATTTTGCGCCGCTATTCGGCCAAGAAAGGGTAAAAACAAGCCGAGAAAGGGTAAAAAACAACCGCAAAGTGCTGCTGCAGCAGCGCTTTGACAGGGGGTCTAACAGCTCTATCCATAGATTTCAATGGGCAGGAGCGGTGGAGGAGCGGTATACACATTGCTCCTTCCCCGCTCCAAAGATGCTGCTAGCAGGACTTTTTTTAGCTTCCTGCCAGCGCACCGCTCCCTCGGGCTCTTTCAGGGCGCTTTGCAGGCGCTATTTTTAGCGATGTAGCGTCTGCAAAGTGCCCCAGTGTGAAAGGGGTCTTAGTGTAAATATGAGATCTGAGGTCTTTTTGACCCCAGATCTCATATTTAAGAGGTCCTGTCATGCTTTTTTTCTATTACAAGGGATGTTTACATTCCTTGCAATAGGAATAAAAGTGACACATTTTTTTTCAAAAGAACAGTGTAAAAATTCAAAATAACATGTCAAATAAATAAGAAAATAAAAATATATTTTTTTAAACAAGCCCCTTCCTGCCAAGCTTGCGTGCAGAAGCAGACGCATACGTGAGTAGTGTTCGCATATAAAAACGGTGTTCAAACTACACGTGAGGTATCAACGCCATCGTTAGAGCGAGAGCAATAATTCTACCCACAGCCCTCCTCTGTAGCTCACAACACGCAACCTGTAGAATTTTCTAAACGTTGCATATGGAGATTTTTAAGGGTAAAAGTTTGTCGCCATTCTACGAGTCGGCGCAACTTTGAAGTGTGACTGGGTATCAGTTTACTCGGCGTAACATCATCTTTCACAATAAAAAAAAAGTGGGCTAACTTCACTGTTGTCTTATTTTTTAATTCCAAATATGTGCACTTGTAAGACCGCTATGCAAATACGGTGTGACAAAAAGTATTGTAATGACGAGCATATTATTCTCTAGGATGTTAGAAAAAAATATATATAATGTTTGGGCCTTCTAAGTAATTTTCAAGCAAAAAAAAAAGATTTTATCTTGTAAACAACAAGTTTGAAAAATAGGCCCGGTCTTAAAGTGGTTAAAAAGGGGACTAATGAGGAACGTTTCAGTGCCTGCATCCCTATAGAAGTAATTAACCATTTGGGAGTATCTCACCAAAAATTATTTTTTTCTGCAGAGAGTGCCTAAAATCTAAAATCAGACTTGTATTTTAGTGCAGACTTCTAGGAAAATCAGTGAGCCAATCACACAATTAGGAAATTACATTTTGTACAGAAGGCCTCCCAGTCGCCATATTGCATTGAATTCTTCAGAAAATGACAGTTTGAAAATAAAAGGTAATTTTTAATAACAATAAATTACAATGTAGCTTGTGTAGCAATTGTATATAATATATTATTTTTGTATTTGCTACTTTTCCCACAAAAGTGGAGTTACCCTTAAAGTTTTTTTTTCAGAATAATTTTAAATGAGTTAACTCTGAAACCAAACCACAGCCGTCACCCACAAAATGTACAAATGATGTGAGGAGAGCACTAAAGTTTACATTAAGTAAAACGGAAACAATGTGGTTTTTCAAGTAACAAGCTATTCATACATTTCCCATATAAACAGAACATTACTGGGAAACATTATTTAGTCTTGGCAGGTGTACTAAACAGTGACATAACACGGATAGTCCTACTTTATTGATTCTAGTAGCCATAGAATAATCTAACTAATCTCTGTTGACATCTGTCTGTCTGTACCTAAAGCCAAAACTTTTCCTTGTTTTGGATGGAGTAGGGAATGATTAAAACCCTTGCCAGTTGTTTGCATGTCCTAAGCAAAGGTGTAACTACTGATGATGAGGCCCAGTAGCAACATTTTAGTGCCCCCCCCCCCCCCCCCCACCCCCCCCCCCCCCCCCCCCCCCCCCCCCCCCCCCCCCCCCCAGTGATCTCTGTGAACTGTGGCAATACTGTCACTGGTCTTAGAAAAAAAATTGCCTAATGCCGCGTACACACGACCGGACTTTCCGACGGACTGCCAGCGGACTTCCGACGGACATTCCAAACGAACGGACTTGGACACACACAATCACACCAAAGTCCAACGGATTCGAACGTGATGACGTATGACCAGACTAGAATAAGGAAGTTCATAGCCAGTAGCCAATAGCTGCCCTAGCGTCGGTTTTCGTCTGTCGGACTAGCATACAGACGAACGGATTTCTCGATAGGAACTGGTTCCGGCGGAAAAATTTGAAACATGTTCTATTTCTAAAGTCCGTCTGATTTTTCGACAGCAAAGGTCTGATGAAGCCCACACATGATCGAATTGTCCGGCGTATTCGTTCCGTCTGACCTTTGCTGTCGTAGTAGGTTCACACTAGTGTAGCTGAAATTTGATCCCATTTTAAGTGCAACTTGGTTGCATTTTTGATGCATTTTGATACTACAGTACTGCATTTTTGGTGGTGATACAGGCTGCAATTGGTGGGACACAGGCTGCATTTAGTGGGACACAGGCTGCATTTTATGTGATACAGGCTGCATGTAATGAGGGACTCTGCTGGGGGCACCTGATGTAAGGACGGACTCCGCTGGGGACACCTGATGGCATCTGGTGGCAGGCGATGTGGCTAGTGACACGCTCAGGGCTCCCACTGATTCTACATTATGGTGAGTTAAATGATTTAATTTTATATTACAATGTAATAATAGAAATAATGCGCTTCAATCATCCTGACACCATGTATTTGGAATATCTTTATCTGCTGATTGTTAAACTTTCTAGAATACACATATTTCTATTGTTGTGTAGGATCTGGGCCTGCTGTCCCTCCATCCCTCTCTCCCTCTCCCTCCATCCCCCGTTCATCTCGGACACTAACCACACCACCTTAGAGCCACGCCCACTATTTCGCTGAAACCGCGCTCCAAGTGGGAGGGGTCAAAATGAAGGGCGGGGCCTGACGCCCCCATCCTAAAACTTCACCAGCCGTCACTGGTAAATAGCCTTTAGGATTTAACTGTGATGATAATGTGGACTGGGCTCCCCAAACATCTGTGAGAGAGGACACAGGGCAGCCATGTTGTTCAGAATTCATGGGTTAGCCACAGAATTTTGCAAAATAGGAGACACATAATAGCAGTGATCCCCTTTCAATAGTCCCAGAAGGGCAGCTTTTGCAACTCACAAACTTTTACCTGCATTCTAATCTCCATTATTATTATTATTATTATTATACAGGTTTTATATAGCGCCAACAGTTTGTGCAGCGCTTTACAACATGAAGGCAGACAATACAGTTATATTACATTTTGGTACAAGAGGAATCAGAGGGCCCTGCTCGTTAGAGCCTACAATCTAAAAAGGAAGGGTCAATTGATACAAAAGGTAGTAGCTGTGGGGGGATGAGCTGATGGAGGAAGTAAAACTGTGCTAGTTAAAAGCAGGATAGGCTTCTTTGAAGAGAAGGGTTTTCAGGGATCGCCTAAAAATGGACAGATTAGGGGACAGTCGGACGGATTGGGGTAGGGAGTTCCAAAGGATGGGAGAAGCTCTGGAGAAATCCTGGAGGCAAGCATGGGAGAAGGTGACAAGGGAGCTAGAGATCAGGAGGTCCTGGGATGACCGACAAGAGCGGCTTGGTTGGTATTTTGGGATTAGGTTAGTGATGTAGCTGGAGGCAGAGTTATGGATGGCTTTGTAAATTATTGTTAGTACTTTGAGTTTTATTTGTTGGGTGAGTGGAAGACAGTGAAGGGATTGGCAGAGAGGGATGGAGGACACTGAATGGTTGGTAAGGTGGATGAGTCTTGCAGCGGCATTCATTATGGACTATCAGTACATTTGCCTTTTAACCCTATTTACTAACATAAAAACAAAGCATGACAAACTGATAAAACTTAAAATTTCAGACTTAAAGTAGAATATAGGCAAAATTTTTTTTTTCATTTTGGAAAGAGTAAGGGAGGGTTATAACCGCTGTCAATTTTTTTTTTCACCATCTGTGTCCCATTGCAGAGATTTCCCTTCACTTCCTGTCCCATATCCCTTTTGGGATTTTCTGTTACATTAATTTTCACTGATAATGGTAAACCGGACAAATAGAGAGGGGGAATCTCTTAACCACTTTCAGACCGGACCATTTTGCTGGCTTAAGACCAGACCACTTTTTGCGATTCGGCACTGCGTCGCTTTAACTGACAATTGCGCGGTCGTGCGACGTGGCTCCCAAACAAAATTGGCGTCCTTTTTTTCCCACAAATAGAGCTTTCTTTTGGTGGTATTTGATCACCCCTGCGGTTTTTAAATATCCCCCAAAAATATATAAAAAAACTTTTTTTTTCCTCAGTTTAGGCCGATACGTATTCTTCTACATATTTTTTGGTAAAAAAATTGCAATAAGCGATTATTGATTGGTTTACGCAGAAGTTATAGCGTTTACAAAATAGGGAATAGTTTTAGAGCATTTTTATTAATAATTTTTTTTTTTACTAGTAATGGCGGCGATCAGCGATTTTTATTGTGACTGCGACATTATGGCAGACACATCGGACATTTTTGACACATTTTTGGGACCATTGTCATTTATCCAGCAATCAGTGCTATTTAAATGCATTGATTCCTGTGTAAATGACACTGGCAGTGAAGGGGTTAACCACTAGGTGGCAGTGTAAGGGTTACATGTTTCTAGAGGCGTGTTTCTAACTGTGGGGGGGCGTGGCTGTCAGCTAGTGAATGCTGATCTCTGCTCCAATCACAGGGAGCAGAGATCGGCGTCACTAGTTGCTAGGCAGAACGGGGAGATGCTGTTTATATCCCTGCGGCGATCGAGTCCGCGGGACCGCGGGACCCGGGACCGGTCTCAGGGGTGTCCCCACCGGCACACGCTCGATGGCACGGCGGCATCTTAAAGGGGACGTACCTGTATGCCCTTATGCCTGTCCGTGCCATTCTGTCGACGTACATCGTCGTGCGCCAGTCTGGAAGCGGTTAAACAGGGACACAGCAATAAAAACTGAACAGTGTTCTAATCCATCTTCACTTCGGTTTTTTATTTTTATTAAAATAACACACATGTTATACTTACCTGCTCTGTGCAGTGGTATTGCATAGAGTGGCCCTGAACTTCCACTTCTTGGGTCCCTGGCGGCGATCTCGACTCCTCCTCTTCTTCTTGGGACTACCATAGCCAGCCGCTGACTATGGGGAGAAACATAGTGCCCACGCTCCCGACCTGTTTGTCTACAGAGCTGATCTCCATAGACTTACACAGCAGGACTTAGGCCCGCCCCAACTTCCTCCTCATTGCATTTGATTGACAGCAGCAAGAACACTCATAAGAGCTGATTCTGCTGCGGACCCAAAAAAGGGTCCTGTGCGAGTTTTGTCCGAATGCAATGCACATTCAGCCATACTATCTGTATGGCTTAAATCGAATCCCACAGAGATCGCATGTGATTTGCACTGCAGTGCGGTGCGAATCACATCCAATGTCAGACATTGCAACAGTGGGAACCAGCCTGAAATCACAACTGCTCCTAGTTTAGCCCTTGTGAAACCCCAAATAAGGTGCAGTCATTTGGACTAATTTACCTCTATATGAGGTTCCATCAAGTCTGATTTAAGAATCATTGCTAGGTGGATCCAGAGAAGGCAAACAAAACCCAGGGGGCAAATATTTCTTCCTGATGTCAAATGATTTGACAGCCCAGATCCCATCTAAACAACTTAACTGCATATTGCTACAGGACATGTGCAAATACCATTAATGGGCCTAAAAATAGGCCAACGGGAGAGAAAAGCCATCTGTGTTCCTTTCCTTTTCCTTCTCCTTCAATCATCACATCCTTTTATAATAAATTCCCATACATATACAGTATATGAAAAGTGTGCTGTAGGCCCATTGTACTCTTTTGTATATTATCCTACCACTGTGCACTTTCCTTTATTTTGTGCTAGTTTTAAACTTATTAGGCTACTTTCACACTGGGGCGTTGAGCGCGCTGGCGGTAAAGCAGCAACATATTTAGCAGCGCTTTACCGTTGTTTTAGTGGCGTTATTCAGCCAAAAGTGGCGCAGTTTTAACCCCCGGCTAGCGGCCGAAAAAGGGTGTTTGCAGCGCCCTCAGGGCTTTCACATTGGAGTGCTTTGAGCGACTCTTTCAGGGCGCTTTGCAGGCGCTATTTTAAGCACTTTAGCGCCTGCAAAGCGCCTCAGTGTGAAAGTAGCCTTAGAGCAGTTGCTTTTGTTGATTTTTGGGGATTTGGTGCACACACATGTTGGAGGTCTTCAGCTCCCTTAGGCAATGTCTTCTGGATGTCTGGTGTGTTGCTGCATCTGTCAGAAGGAAAAGGCTGTCGCCAGGTTAGCCTGTTTTTAGATTCTGAATTGCTATATAAGCCCAATAGTATACCCTCCAATATTTTGAGAAGAAAAATAGGTACACTTTGCCCAGGTATTAAACTACAGGCATATATACACTATATTGTCAAAAGTATTGGGATGCCTGCCTTTACACGCAGCTACGGTGTGCCAACTCAATATTGAACCCTATGGACTAAGACTGGGATATCATTAAAGTTCATGTAAATGTAAAGACAGGTGTCCCGATACTTTTGGCAATATAGTGTACTTGAAGTAGAACTATATGCAAAACTTTTTTTTCATTTTTTTCATTTTGGATGGTGTAAGGGGGGCTAACACCCCTTTCACTTTTATTTCTGCCATCTGTGTCCCATTGGGGAGATTTACCTTCACTCCCTATCCCATAGCCAAAGCAGGAAGCCATAGGAAATCCCTGCAAATGAAGTAAATCCATTAGGGACCCCCAGGTCACCAGAACTAGTGTCCATATTGGAACATTTCCCCCCTATTACTTTTCTGGGGACAATACAAAATTTAGGAATTTCTTTTACTTTCACTTTCAATGATAATGGTAAACAGATAGAGAGGGTGAATCTCCCTAATGGGGACACAGACAGCAATAAAAACTAATAATAGATGTTCTAATCCTTCTCCACTCTATCCAAAACTAAAAAAAAAAAAAAAAAAATTGCCTTTAGTCATACTTTAAAGTGGACATCAATTCAAAACAAGCTTAAAGCATTTGTTACCCTAAAAAAATAAAATAAAATGGATCCTCTTCCCTTAACACTTCAATATCGCACGCTGTCATATGACGTCCTTGACTGTGCAGGGATATCTGAATGATGCCTGCAGCTATAGGCATCATTCAGATATGCCATCTGGGACCTGGAGAAAGAATCAGACGTCGCCGGATGACAACCATAGAGATTTCCGGTGACCAGTGACCAATTTTTTTTCCGATCTCATGCTTTGCAGCCTGGAGGAGAGATGTGGGGTCTTATTGACCCCTCATCTCTTCATAAAGAGGACCTGTCACGATAGATTCCTATTACAAGGGATGTTTACATTCCTTGTAATAGGAATAAAAGTGACAAAAAAAAATTTAATGTAAAAAAAAGTGTAAAAATAAAAAAAATAAAGTAAAATAAAAAAATAAATACAATTTTTTTTTCAAAACGCCCCTGTCCCCGGAATCTCGCACTCAGAAGCGAACACACACATAAGTCCGGCCCACATATGTAAATGCCGTTCAAAACACAGGTGCGTTAGAGCGAGAGCAACAATTCTAGCACTAGTCCTCTGTAACTCTGAACTGGTAACCTGTAAAAAAATTGAAAGCGTCACCTATGGAGATTTTTAAGTACCAAAGTTTGTAAAAAAATTGAAAGCGTCACCTATGGAGATTTTTAAGTACCAAAGTTTGGCGTCATTCCATGAGTGTGCGCAATTTTAAAGTGTGACAGGTTGGGTATCTATTTACTTGGCATAACATTATTTTTCACATTATACAAAAAAATTGGGCATTTGAAAAATTATTGAGCAAATACCGTGTGAGATAAAAAGTCGCAATGACCGCCATTTTATTAGGGTGCCTGCTAAAAAAACATATATAATGTTTGGAGGTTCTGAGTAATTTTCTAGCAAAAAAATTATGTTTTTTACATGTAGAAGAGGAGTGCCAGAAAAGGCCCGGTATTGAAGTGGTTAAAGATTGTCATACAGCACAGGGCCTGTGCTGTGTAATTTGCCTCCCTGTATAACCTAAAATACCTGGCTGATCCTGCCTGGTTCTGCCCTCCCCCTGTAAACTGACCACGGGTTATCATGGCTGCTGATCCCTGTGGTCAGTTTACGTGCCTCTGTCCTCCAGCGCGATCGCTTAATAAGCTCTGCAAAGCTTATTAAGCGATCGCGTTGTTTAAGTATGGGCGTTTGCCCTTCCTTAATATGGCGGATGTAAGGATAGGACGCCAGGAGCTTAGAGCGGGGTGTGCTTAATTGTGTTTTACCTTGTATATATGGCGGTGAGTCAGCACGCCGCCTGTGCCGCTGGAAGACGTCATCTCTGACGAAACAGCGTAGGGAGGAGCAGCGTGCTGACGTCACCACGAATCCACGCTAGTCCCAGAAGTGACGGGCACCGAATAGCCGGCTGGCTTGAATGTTTTATCTTATATGCTTTTATATACGGGAGAAATGTAAGTGCAATATGGTTGTTTGCTATTTATTAAAGAAGTTTTACAGTATCACGCAATGGTAGTTCTTCTGTTTTTCTATATTGGAAATGAGCTTTTAATCCGTACGGTGTATGCATTGGAGAACATCTATTGCCACTATAAGCGAAGCAGCAGTGAACGATTTTAGTCATTCTGACACAGAGACCCTGGCTGGGGGATAAGCCACAGGCACAATTAGATCTCCTTAAACAAGGGATCTGATTAGCTGGTAAGCGGCAGTATTTTTACTGGTGGAGGATCCCTTTACTATATTATGGCACATCTTCTCGGGTGTCGTGTGTAACATCACTTTGGAGGGCTTAAGAAACATTGTTGGATTTGTAGTATAGGAGGAGGTCAGGAAGAGCGGTTCCCCCCAGGTGCACAGGGCACTTCAGGGTTTTCCAGGAGAGCTTGTGGCGAGATGGGCCCCAGACGAAAGTGTTGAGGATGGCTTCCATGGATTTGAAGATCCTTAAGGGGATACTTAGGGGAGCATGCCAAAACACATAGAGTAACTTGGGGAGGAGAATCATCTTTATTAGGTTAATGCGCCCCATAACCCCAAGGGGGAGCCGGGGACCAGGTCTGAGTCTTGGACTTGAGAAGGGCGAACAGTGGTTCAACATTTAATTTTATATATTCTTCGGGGGCTCTAGTGCATTGCACACCAAGGTATTTTATCTGGCTTGCCCTGACCAGCGGGAGTTCCGCCTGGGGGGCCGATGGTGCCCCAAGGTCCAGTGGGAGGATTTGGGATTTGGCCCAGTTGATTTGTAGCCCTGAATACTCGCCGAAGTGTTTAATGAGTTGGAGCGCGGCCTCCAGTGAAGGACCAGAGTCCTCTAAGTAGAGGAGCATGTCGTCGGCATAGAGACTTATCACCTCAGTAAGCTGTCCCGTTCGGAGGCCTTTGATGTGGGGGTGTGTTCTGATTGCTATGGCCAGGGGTTCGACCGCAAGGGCATATAGGAGTGGCGATATTGGGCAGCCTTGGCGGGTGCCCCTGGAGAGTGTAAAGGAGTCAGAGGTTCTGCCATTGACCTGGATCCGGGCGGTGGGAGCCTGGTAGAGGAGTTGTATCCATTTAATGAATTTGGGGCCGAAGCCGAATCTGCAGAGGCACTCCCAGAGGTAGTGCCACTCCACGGAATCAAATGCCTTTGCGGCATCCAGACTCACCACCACCCTGGACCCAGTGTTGTCATGTGTGGCCTGTAAGTTCATATGGAGCCTGCGGAGGTTGAATGCCGTGTTTTTGTTGGGCATGAAGCCTGTTTGGTCTGGGTGAATTAAACTAAGAATGACCTTGTTAAGGCGGAGGGCAAGAATTTTAGCCAGGATTTTCACATCAAGCTGTAGGAGGGAGATGGGGCGATATGACTCGGGGTGGAGGGGGTCCTTGCCTGGTTTGGGGATGAGGACAATGAGGGCCTCCCCCATGGACTGGGGAAGGGCCTCAGAGTCGAAGATGTGGGCAGCTGTGTGTAGCTTGGGGATAAGGGTGTCTTGGAAGTGTGCATACAATTCTAGGGGGAGACCATCAGATCCTGGGGACTTGGAGGTTGGGAAAAGGGACATCACCTCAGCGATGCATTCAGTAGTGATAGGTGCCTCGAGTTGGGTCGTCTGGAGAGAAGAAAGGGAGGGGAAGTCAACAGTCTGGAGGAATCGAGTCAGGTCTGTCGGGGTATGGCGAGCCGTGGAGGTGTAGAGGGCTGAGTAGAATTGCTTGAATTCCCCAGCCACTTGATCAGGGTCAGAGATCATCTCCCCCGATGAGGCCCGAAGTTGGACCACCACGGGGGGGTGTGAGGTCAAGGTGAGCCATGTAGGCGAGAAGCTTGCCCGCACGTTCACCATGCTCAAAAATGCGTTGTTTGCTGAAGAATATGCGTTGTTTTGCCTTTTCAAAATGTAGCTGATCAGTCTCTTATTTCTGGATGGTGAGGGAGAAGGAGGGGGAGAGGGCACAGGTAACCTCTTATTTCTGGAGTGTGGTTTATCTATATACCGATATTTGGACATTAGAGGCATTTATTATTATTTTTTATTTTAGTTCACTATTGTTCTAAATTGAATTTGTTTGGAGTAGTTTTGCACTACCACATATTTTACACACACTAAATGGGTTAACTATATATGTTTTTTTTGCAGGAATTTGTAGCACAGCTTTTCTTTTTAGTTTATGTTATTATTGTGTGTATCTCACATTGAGTTGCAGCTATTTCTTTATGTTTTTCTTTAATATTTCATTTATTGGAGGAATATAGTAGACAGCACTGTATTGCTACTTTTTACATCTGCACTTTATGTCTTTGGCCAGACTTTTCACCATATTTGCCGCTGTCCCCGCATCCACAAAATATTCTGTAATAACTGTGCCATTAGTGAGTATTACAGACACACATACAGTTCAGGACAAGATATCATATATAAAAACTCCATTCCATTCCATATGCTTTTTTTCTGAGCGTGCCTTAAAGTAGTATTTCAGGATATACCTAACTAATCTTAAAACTACCCCTTCGTCCCCTCCCAACGTCTACACTAACCAAGCTCTAGAAGAAAGATCTGTATACTTTCCTATTTTCAGGCCGCTCTGGTCCAGTCACGTGATCTGTGCCCATATGTCAGCTAGCAGTGGCTTCATGGGAGAGGGGGGAACCCCGACAATGTAAGCCTATGGGTGATGTCACAGCTCAGACAATCCAGAGAGATTTCGGAGATCACTTGACCAAACCAGACTGGCCTGAAAACAGGTAAGTATATCAATCTTTCTTCCAAAGTGTAGGTTAGTATAGGTGTTGGGGGAGGGAGGTTGCAGTTTTAATATTAGATAGATATATCCTGGAATTCTACTTTAAAGAAGAATCCTGGGAAAAAAGCAAGTTCTAAAAATCTACAGGCACACAAGGAGTTAAAGTGACACTAAATTATATCCCTATTCTCCAAAAATAATCCATACCCATCCATTACTTAAAGAGGAGGTCCAGCCTCCCCACGAAAAAATTAAAAGTCAGCAGCTACAAATACTGTAGCTGCTGACTTTTAATATATGGACACTTACCACGATGTTGGCACCCCAGCCGATGGTTTAATAATATATACTTGAATACAATTTTTTTTTTTATTCAGAGTTTAATGTGACTTTGAGGGTCTCCCTTCTGAAAGCTACTGAGACCCCTTTCACACTGGGGCATTTTTCAGGCACTTTTGGGACTTTTGGGAACGCTCCTCCACCATCCCAAAGATGCTGCTTGCAGGACTTTTTCTGACATCCAGTGTGAAAGCAATCGGGCTCTGAATGAATGGGCAGTGCTGCCGAAGCGCCTGCAAAGCGCTTCGGCAGCAGCGCTTTTCAGGTGCTATTAACCCTTTCTTCGGCCACTATCAGGGGGGTAAAAAGCGCCCAGCTAGCGACCGAAAAGTGCCGCTAAAACATCAGTAGAGTGCCGCTAAAACTAGAGGCGTTTTACTGCTAACGTGGCCTGTTGTCAGTGTGAAAGGGGTCTCAATGAAGAGTAAACGCTTCCACTGTTTTTGCCATGATATGAAAATCAGTTCACATAGAATCAGGGCCGCTTAAAAGGCAGTACAGCCAGCCCTCCTGTACTGGGCCTCAAAAGGGGGGCATGGGCACCTGCCTAGCAGGATGACCAGCAGTACTGCCTGATTGCTGACACTCATGACTTGTGCAGTGCTGCCGGCTTCTACTTTTCTTTTCTTCCTGCAGGGGGGGATCAGTTGTCTGCTGTCGGGGGTACCTGCGTGCCCCTTTCACCCACAGTGCTGCAGTTTTCCCTTCTCTCCTCCCTTCTCTTTTCTCCCACTGGCATCTGCTGAGGGCACACAGTCAGGTTATTTCAGGATGGTGAGTGTGGGGGGCTCACCATCCTGAATGAACACACCAACTTGAATGAACACAATGAATGATCAGTACCTATAACTCATTGTGGGGCTGCAGATACTGCCCACGTGACGCTATTCACTTGAAATGGTCTTGTTCGATAGGGATATCATTTCTGCCATGGCTGCAAAGCACAGCATTGCGGGCGATGCATTTTAGCAAAAACATCATGTGATATTGTCCGGTAGGCTGTACGGGGCCCCGTGATTTCTATCAGCAGCGCTGCATAGAACTGTTTACTACTAACCCCTCTTTAGGTTATGACCCCACAGCCCCCTTGTAAGCAACAGGAAAACCTCCTTTTCAACAGCTGCCTAAAATGATTAGCTAAGCTAAAATGCCTGTTTATGCTAAAACTAAAGAACTAAAGAGCTAATTGAGAGGACCCTCTGTGTTACAACACGGAGCTGTCAGAATATGACGGGAAATTTCTGTTTTGTTGGAAAACTGCCAAACTGAAACATTATGTGCAATAAGGAATAATCTTCTCTGCTGTAATATAGCCATATACATTCCAGCAGGAGGCTTATTATCTCTATTATTGCCAAGGTACAAAAACAACTGCATTCATATTCCTAGTTTGTGCATCACGGCTATGCATTTGTTTCTGTACTATTCTGTCAGCTGAACATCTGAGCACTTACTTACATACCAGCATGACAGAGCCATTTGAAAAAAGATTTATTTTTCAAGCAGTTATCAGATCAAGGAATGACTGAAAACACCAGCAAACACGAACCATGTGGCGCACTCAATTTAAAGCTCAGAATGAGTCATTTGCTATAATCTTGTGCAGAAACCCCTCTGTTTAATGGCTTATAGATCAGCTGCAACTTGCACCCATTGAGGCGGTTACATTATGATAAAGTGTTGACTTTTGGGATATAGAAGTGCAGTAATAAAAGTCAAGTGGTTGAAAGTAAATAGAGGAAAAAAAAAAAACAATGATATCAAAAGAGCAGAAGTTGTTCTGCATAGTGTAATTCTCCAGAGATAGTTTAAAGAAACTGTTTCCTTCATCCAAATGGAAATAAAATACAAATCAGGAATAATGACCATAATAACTCTAAAAAGCTCTTGAAAACAGCATACCATGCAAAAGAAGAACAACCTGCGTAACTTAAATGCTCTGGAAATAGCCGTCTTTGGAAAAGTGAGGGGTTGTTTATTTCCTACCCACCTCCCAAGAGGACTTGTCATGACCTGCGGAAATATTTTCAGTCCAAGTAAAAATATAAAGTTTCAAGTGCTTAGGTTTGTTTTTAAATGTAGGTCGATGAATCCATCTTCGTACAGTACAATAACTGATGTCATATTTATTATTGAACTGTTCCAATTAGCTAGCAAAATAAAGTCACTATTGAACCAGCGTGGTGATGGAAGTAGAAGATGGACTGTCAGATGTAAATTAGGAAGCAAAATGAATGACCCATTTCATTTACTAATATTGAGACCAAATGAGATGGACAGTACTTAGAAAATGTTTGGCTTGCCACTAGGGACAGATCAGCTGAAATGAAAAGTTGACGAAGTTGATTTTTGCTGACTTGGCCATCAATATCTTTTTCAGCAGTGACGCTACAAGTATACAGCAAATGAAGCCATGGGGACAGGCAAAGCCCAGTACGATATTCCTTCTTTCCAGTAAAGGCCAAGATGCTTGTGACCTTGCTGGGGGACAGTTTAGATGATCTGACAGTACTGTATCAGGGTTACATTATACTATACCCCATGTAGTGGTTGTGGTGACTCTAACCGGCTGCTGTGGTAAAGAGATACAAAACACAAAAGAAAGGGAAGCGCAACCTTACACAATAAACCTTTTAATTGAGCAAACATAAACACACACAATAGAATTGCCCTCATGTAGTTAAAACGAAAAAAGCAACCTAAAGCTGTCCTTCATAACCGCTGAATGCACTGCAGCCTATGTCTGGTATAATTTCACCCAAGTGTCGGCAGGAAACACTGTGCAGTGTAAGATCTAGCTATAGTATAAGGTGCGAATAATTATTGCGCTAATCTGTGAAACTGGAAAAGAAGAAAGCAGCTACATACGAATGTGACGAAAATTCATAAGTGAGGGGAAATGGAAATGAAGCGCTAATGCATAAAAGTGATAATGAAATATATACATATGTACCACCATATGTCAATAAACAGTGCTAACAAACTATAAAATGTGCGAACACCATAAACAATAATAGATGAGTCATGTGTGACAACAAGTCCCAATTGGATGGAGATGGAGTAGTTGTTAATGAATACTGAAAAAAACTCAGTCCAAAACATCAACAGGTATACCACAAATGCAGCAATAGTTCATATAGGGAAACCCAGGAAGCAATTGCAATTGCATTAGCGCTACATTTCCATTTCCCCTCACTTATAAGAGCTAGCTATCACTGTCAGACCAAGTGGGGAACTGTAACCAACTTGCGGATGATCCAGTAAAGGATGGAATCCCAGAGAGGAAGAGACACATGGAAACACTGGACCCACATGCAACTGATCTAATGGCAGCCAGATCCGTTGTCCTGTCTTGGCCTGTGTGGCCAAGGTTTTATGACTTTGGTGGACTATAGAAGAGAAGGAGAAAAGTTCTAGTTGGAAGTCAGGAGGGTTTAGTGAGAACATCAGTGTTGGTGTTATAAAGTAGTAAGCAAAGGCATCTATTCTGTGGAGAAAGTGGGAGGAAGGAAGGCGAGGAAGTGGTAACCCCGCAAAAGATGTTGATAAATACTGGATAACATCTACTACAGCCCCCAATTTTACTGGGGTATTATGTAAACTTTGTTGAGTAAATAGTTCCAGTTTTGAAGGAGTTATTGTCCTCTATTAACTTTCTTCCAGTGATTTCCTGTTTAGTACGATGATGATTTTATAAATTATGTAATAAAATATAATTATTTTATACTACATTTAGTTGTTATGTCTATGCCGGTACCACTAAAGATCTATGTGCCTCTAAATCTTACAAGCATGTATATTCTGCGGAGAACAAAGTCCCTTACCGCCTTAGTTTTGGCAGTTCACAGATGTGGCAACCCAAGAAGAGAAATGCGGTTTAGATTTCATTGTAATAATAATATGTTGGGGAGTAAAGCCCGACTCAGAGAAATAGAAAAAAAATGTACCCATGATGGGGCCTACTCACATTGCAAGGGTCAAATGCATGTTAAGTCTAGATGGAGATGAAGTGCTTTGCTCTACTCCCTATATTGCTTGTCAATGGGTGGTCCCTTTTAATCTTCATGTACAATATAAGGCTATTACCTTGTACTGAGATGTGAGCAAATTAGAGAAGAAGCTGATGGGGACTGGTTACACTGCTTGAAGAAGTCTGCTGGTCCCGAGAATAAGGTATGTATTTCTACTTATTCCGGCAGCACTAGACATAACAAGCAAATAACCCTTGCAGTGCAGGGAGGCCCCCACTGCAAGGGTGTTTTATTACTGTGCATTGGGTTGGGCTTTAAGTAGTCAGCATGGATAGTTAGTGCTAGTGGGTGCTTTTTTATAGCTGTTGATGCATACTTAAAATACTGGTTAAGAATGTTGGGCTTACAAATGTACTGCCAGGGGGACCTCCAGGGTTAGGAGGTGCAACTGGGGCGTGGAAGCTGGGGAACTGGATCCTAGAGTTGGGCTTTAAAAGTAATCATTTAACAGTGTTTGATGTTATTCAATGCGTGCCATGAGCTGGACATCTGTGATAAGTGGGTTATACAGATCTATAGTGGAATTATAACAGGCAATGTCAGGGATCTGCTTTACTTATTTATGCTTTAAATGATAGCTATACAATTATATGAAAAATCTGCCGTAGGGATAAAAATACAAATTTTAGTTCACATGATTATTTTTTTTTATGTAGTTTTGTGGAGTTACAGAATTTAGAAAACCAACACCCGCATAGATTTGCCATTGACAATACTAATAAGCCCATTCAATGATGGAGTGCAAAGTGCAGCACTGATGACCATTCTGATTTCATTTCAGTGTGATCAGGTTGGTAATAAAAATATAGTTCAATGACCAAATCACATAGGCCTGACGGTCTTCTGATTGTGGGACCTGTGAAACATAGGAAGAACATGCAAACTCCATACACCTAGTGTCCTTGGTGGAGCTGTAAGGAAGACTAAGTAGGGAGACCAGAAGGGGACTACCCAAGATGTCCGACATCCCCTTAAAGGTCTCCCCAGTGATCGGCAGCCGCTTGGCTGACTGGCGGCTGGCGTTTCTGAACTCCGCGCAGTAGAGCCCTTACTGTGTGGCAGGAGAACACCGCAGGCCTCGCAGGGTCTTGAAGAAACAAGTAGTGCTGATGGAGTACAGCTCAAAGAGGGCTGATGTGGTAGTGAAGCCTGATGTGGCTAGTGCCTGTGGAGGCCAGGGGGCGGCGAACCACAAATGGCTGACAGCGAGGACACTACTGGGTAAGGAAGACTGAGCCCGGTATGAAACCCATCGGTGAAACCTCGGATAAGGTAGCTGGCGAGTGACGGAGTGGGGTGTGAGGTCAGGTAGACACCAAGCCAACGGACTTGACCCGGCTTAGTCAGGTTCCTTCTGTTTGACCTCACACAGGACCCTGGGGTGCGCCCTCTGGCATAGGGTGCGGACGTGCAACAGCCGATACTGGCTAAAATTGCAGGAGCCGTAGTTGAAGTTGTTGCAAATGGCGGCTCCCCAAACCATCTGCACCGGACGTCCCAATTTGTCCACCTTCTGCCCTTGCGCCGGGGCCTGCTGAGCATGACTCGTGCTGGCAGAGGCCGTGCTAGCTGTCGGGTGGACAGAGACTATGTTGGCACACCAGACCGCGGTGTGGGATGCTGACTGACAGACAGCACACAGTGGGGACCGTAGACCCGCGAAGTGGCGGCAGAACAACTCGGTGTCCACTACACTCCAGTCCGTTGTCAAATGGAACTGCCAGAACCTGGCCGCGGCTTTGGCCGAGAGGACCGATGATAATCGTAGAACGCTGAACCACCGTATTTTGGCCCAGGTCTACGATTAGATGGAGGTAGAGGTCCAGTTCCTCTCGCCTGCCAGGGGAGGCTGAGCACAGCACGTCCCTGAACATACTGAAAGCGAGCGTGATCTCAGGCACCGTGAGCTTTCTGTTGAGCCTCGGATCCTTAGCCTTCAAAACCACCGAGACGTCCGCCCAGGTGTAGGCCTTGTTCTCGGCCAAGTCATGGACCGAGATCATGAGTGAGGCCAGGTTAACGTCTCTGCCCTCTAAAATGTCCTTCCTTACGCTGGGTGGCACCAGGTGGGAAGGATGAACGGTAGTTGTGGCCAACTCGCCACCTGTGCACTGATGGCTGGGACCACGTCAGGGTCCGGAACCGTGGTGGCCGGGCTGGTCTCCAGGCGTGTCACCCTGTCCTGGCCCTCGGTGATCGAGGAAGACAGGGAAGATATGAGGGCGTGTAGCTGTAAGGAAGACTAAGTAAAAAGTGAAATTATGCGCAGCGCTCAAAACATGGAAATACATATGTATACAAACTATATGTACAATGAGATGTGAAATTCACACCCAAACTAAAGTCCATGTGCCATCATACAAAAGTTGTTTTAAAGCATAAACATAGCAGTCTTTAACCACTTTCAGACCGGACCAATTTGCAGCCAAAGGACCAGGCCCCTTTTTGCGATTCGCCACTGCGTCGCTTTAACTGACAAGTGCGCGGTCGTGCGACGTGGCTCCCAAACAAAATTGACGTCCATTTTTTCCCACAAATAGAGCTTTCTTTTGGTGGTATTTGATCGCCCCTGCGTTTTTTTTTTTTTTTTTTTTTGCGCTATAAACAAAAAAGAGCGACAATTTTGAAATAAAAAACGCATTATTTTTTATTTTTTGCTATAATAAATACCCCCAAAAAATATATAAAAAAACATTTTTTTTCCTCAGTTTAGGCCGATACGTATTCTTCTACATATTTTTGGTAAAAAAAATCGCAATAAGCGATTATTGATTGGTTTGCGCAGAAGTTATAGCGTTTAAAAGATAGGGGATAGTTTTATAGCATTTTTATTAATAATTTTTTTTTATTAGTAATGGCGGCGATCAGCAATTTTTATTGTGACTGCGACATTATGGCGGACACATCGGACATTTTTGACATATTTTTGGGACCATTGTCATTTATACAGCAATCAATGCTATTTAAATGACACTGGCAGTGAAGGGGTTAACCAGGGGGTGGCAGTGTAGGGGTTAAGTATGCCTAGGGGTGTGTTTCTTACTGTGGGGGGGTGTGGCTGTCAGCTAGTGAATGCTGATCTCTGCTCCAATCACAGGGAGCAGAGATCGGCGTCACTAGTTGCTAGGCAGAATGGGGAGATGCTGTTTATTTCTGCATCTCCCCGTTCTGCCTTCACGTGAGACGATAGCGGGTGTCCCCGCGGCGATCGAGTCCGCGGGACCCGCGACTGGCCTCATGGGGCGCTCCCGATGGCACGGACGGCATTAAGGAGGGACTTAAATATACGCCCTCCTGCCTGTCTGTGCCATTCTGCTGACGTATATCGTCGTGCGCCGGTCGGGAACCGGTTAAATAAACGGTGAAAACAAATTGTGTAACTAGAAGTGGGATTTCATGTGACATCAATGTTGAGGTGAGGACACAGACAATAGAACCGCCACCGGTTAGTGAGGAGGCTTACGGGAGCGAGAGGACTCAAATGGGCATATGCTCAGTGAGTCAACAAGGCTTATGGTGCAATCACCAAAAGATGGGGCTTCCATGTCTTGGTTCCAGATCAAGTTGTAAAGCAATCCAATTGGTCAAGAGATGTGACCAAGAAGCGGTCTTCTGAAGCCGCCAACTTGTCAGACCAAATCCTCTCAAGTGTTCAAAATAGCATGACCAAAAAAGAAAATACTCCACATAGTGTGAATCCGTATAAACATAAAATTTATTAAAAGAAAATTGGAAACACTCACATTTAGAAAGTGGATCAATCGCTTAAAATGGAAGTTTGTGGGTAACGCAATGACATCAGCAGGGACGAGCCCTGCTGATGTCATTGCCACAAACCCAGTCCTCATCACAACATTGATGTCACATGGAATCCCACTTCTAGTTACACAATTTGTTTTCACCATTTATTTAAAGACTGCTATGTTTATGTTTTAAAACAACTTTTGTATGATGGCACGTGGACTAGTTTGGGCGTGAATTTCACATCTCATTTTCATTATTATTAGTTTTTGTGTACATTAGTTTGTATATATATATGTATTTCCATGTTTTGAGCGCTGCACATAATTTCACTTTTTACTTATTCCTTAAGCCCCATACACACGGTCGGACAATCCGCGGACAAGGTCCGTCGGATCATGTCCGTCGTACTTTGTCCGATGTTGGTTTTGCGTACACACGGTCGGACAAAGTTGTCGGAAAATCCGATCATTCTGAACGTGGTGACGTTTGTTGCCTACGACGGGACAACGTAGAGGCTAGTAGCCAATAGCTTTGGTCTTGTAATGTGATCTGAGCATGCGTAGCACTTTGTCCGGTCGGACAACCGTACACACGATCGGGTTTGGTGTGATCGGACCGGGTTGACGGCAAATCTTTCCAGCAGGAGATAAGACTTTGTCCGTCGGACAAACCGACGAACACTGTCCGATGGTGCATACACACGGTCTGATTTTTCAACAACCTTGTCCGATCGGACAGAATCCATGAAAAAGTCCGACCGTGTGTATGGGGCTTTACACTTGTCTTAGTGTTTTGCTGGCTGCTACTAGATATATTTCAGCGCGATATACACCAATTTTTTCTATTTATATTTACCTGTAAGAAAGATTGACAGCATTGTAATAAAAGATTAGAGTAACACCAACCTGGATTCCTTGAATAAATATGACAGCACTAGCTGTTCTATTGCTTAGCGCCTTATAAAAAGCTTTAATAGGTCTTAGGAATGCAAAGCGGAAACTCTCGGTACCCCTGTAGCGCAAGGTAAATACCTTTTAGGTCCAGGATTGCTTTTTTATGCACTACCTGGCCTGCACATCCTATTGATCGTTTTCTGTGAACCATCATGACACAGACTCTACACACTCACCTTTAGTTTGCAGGCATTGCTCAACACTTGGCAACATTGGTACTCACCTTAAATCTGTGGTGTCTAAGGTAGCATTCCTGCAAAGTTATTTATTTTGTAACAGAAGCATGCGTATAGTGTGCAGAGCAAATACAATCCATTGGAGCTGCCTTCCTCCTAGCAATGAAGTGTGCTATGCAGAAGGGGTTAGAGGCAGATGACTAAAGCTGCCTTATGTGCTTTGTAGCTAGGAGGAAGGCAACATTATTGGCTACTGCTGACATGTAAATAATTGTGTATAATTGGTGGGCAGAGCTAGTTACACATAGTTGATGTTTACAGGGGCCAGTCATTCTGCGTTTGTGTGGCCACTGATGCATAACTCATCCATTCAAGGCTAGCATGTAAACATGGGGGACTGTACAATTTGAGGCCTGCTTGTCTTCTGGCTGCTATATACAAAATTCAGGCTCTATTCCATTCCCAGACTGTTTGGACAACTCCTGGCTGCACTGGACTTGCAAAAGAATATCCCACAGGACTCCTTGCACTAATGGCGACCTGAACTCACTTAGAAGATTACAGCACCCCACTGTCACTTCTCCACAGTAAAGAGGGGTCATTTGCTCACTCAGTAACAGGATGGTTGGACTTCTTCCCACCAACCTCCTCCTGGCTCAAGTCAGTCTCTGAGCAAAGGTTCTTTGGTAGGCCCCCGGGGCAGAACCCCTGCACAGAACTCTCCTCCTGCAGGACTGGACCCAGGAAATCTGCCAGGCCTCAGACTTCTTATGGACTTTCCCTCCACCTTCTGGGCACACCTCCCCAGGGATTGGCTGGAGCTCCATTAAATATTCAGGCTGCCTGTTCTGCTCTCCCTCCCACTATACTTCTAGATGTCTTTAGAAGACAGGGGGAGTAATAGAACAGCAGCCTGTGAAACAATGAACAGCCCTAGGCAATCAGCCCCTGATCTCCTGTTTACAGAGTAGTTGAACTAAATTTACCTAGCAGCAAATAGAAATTGGAATAAAGGGACTTTTTAAATTTACCTAGCAGCCTACTCTGAACTAGGAGGGTGCTACAGAAGCCATAGCAAAGAAAAGGAAGAGAGAATAGATAGCGACAACAGATATCCAAAGCTAAGGAGACAGTTTTTTACTTCTACAAGCCAAGCCTTTATTTCACACAATCTACATCTGTATCATACTTTACACTTTGTGCTCAATGCTCTAATATTAGGAACTGCATAACTGCAGTCAAGCTAGAATCACAGAAAGTTCACTATAACCAATAAGTGTAATTAAGTTGTTTCCATATTATTCCCAATGCTGAGGCGCGTTCATGTGGCAGAACATTACTGAAGAACAGACCCGTCTAAAAACAATGACAAGCTATTGAGCTCCCTCATACTCCACTGACTTTTGATTTGCTGCCATTGGAAGTGTTGTTTCCCACATTTCTAAGTGCACCAGTCATCATTTTCTATGTTTTGGGAGTTTTTGAGACCGTACATGGCAAGGATTCATATAGTTTTCTGTAGACACTTCAGTGAAATTGGAGCTCTATTAACTTGTGTTGAGTAATAATAAAGTGCTTCACTTGGCTAATTCTGGTGTGTTTTCAGAACAGAAACCACTGGCTTACTGAGACTTGGTTTGGTTAAAGGAAAAGGTGCATTTGAATGGTTCTGCGCAGGTTTTCTTTGCAGAAGTACAACCTTAGAGCATATCAAAGTTTGGAGTATGGAGTTTATCGAATATAAAATATTGAAATAAGGGGGCTGACATTGCTGACCTGCTTCTAAAAAATTCCAGTTGCCTGTTGCTTCAAGTGAGTGCATCAATGTCTTTAATTAGGTATGATAGCTAGGCAACTAGCAGTTTCAGAAAGGAGATCCTGGTTGCCCCCTATCCCTGGGCATCGTTAACTATTTATTATCCATTTTTGTATTTATACCCTTTTCCATGGGTCTTTGGTTCATGAGGTCACAGTTCTCCTCTTCTTCCTGAAGCACTCTCCAGAGATAGGCACTCTCTGCAGCATTATCCTATGAGCCCAGATGAGGTACCACCGTGGGGGCAAGTTCTTGATGCCTTCATATTACAAGAAATGGGTTGATGATGGACATTATTCAATCTGGAATAGGACGGGTCTTGTATTACAGAGGGGTGAGTTTGAGGAAACCTTGTTAAAGTATTATATATTGTTTTTTCTGTGCTTGTCCAACCCAATGTGCAGGTGATGTTTAAAAACGAATTAAGTAAAAAAAAGTTGTGAAAAAGGTTATAAATGCAGCTATTGCTTGGCAAATTGAATACTCAATTAAAACGTATATACATACATATATATATACACATACAAGAGATGGCGCAAATATTATCAACCACAATAAGTGAACATTATGAAAGAAGTGCAACTTATTAATATAAAATAAGTGAACTGATCACCAATTCATAAATATGATGAAAAGTTTGGTAAAAAAAAATATTATTTTTTAGTGAAAAGTTTTGATAAATAAATGATGAAAAAATCCAATGTGAACTGGTGAAACTTAGAAATCCACACAAGTACCGTATTTAAATTGATGTATCAAAGGAATGTCCGAATTGAAACAAATTAGCAAAAAGATAAAGATGACATGGACTGCCGCCCCTCCACGTTGCAGGATTGCACCAATGCTTCAGATCCAGATAGAAACAATAAAACGTAAAAGTAGCCAGATGGCCTCTTACCAGATACGAAGGACCCCAAATTATAAGGGTCAAACTCGCCCAGTGTCAGCACTATGCTGTAACAACTATTCATCCGATCCACTCCGGAGCGATACAGGCCACAAATCCACAACATGAACACCAAGATAGGATATTACCTTCCCTCCACTCATAAGCAGCAGCAGCTATCAGCTGTGATACTCCACCTGGTTGATTCGAATTGGATAGCCATTCTTCTCTATCTTAGGTGATAGGCAGTGGGATAGTTTTAAAACAATTTCCCTTTACTCCGGGGTTCCTCCAAATAGTTTTTTCCAATGGTTGGTTAAAAGAAAAAGAAGAGGAGCTTCATGGTGCAGTAAATCGTAACATTTATTTCTCACAATTTTCTCGTGCACAGCAAAGAAATATACGTAGCACACAACTCAGAACTTTCAGACTGTCAGCTGGTGCGTGGTGACGTCACAGGGTTCTCTCCAACTGACGGGTTTCCCTGTAACAAGCATCGACTGGGAATGGAAGCAAGTATTGCAGCAAAAACTAACTTTTTTTAACTTTAAGTGACCAGCCTCCGAAAAAAATATGTAAATACCAACTTTTCTGGCAACTCTGCCACATTGCTAATCTACAGCTACTGCGGGTATCTGATATTTCCCAGTGTGTCAAATTGATCAGTGGTTTACACTGTACAACATTGATAGTATTAAAAAGGAAATGTGAGATATTTAGAATTGACTTTCATTTGGCATTTACCCTACTTGGCCAAACCAACACTATCCTGTGTACACAAACTACATAATAGGAACATGTGGTACAAAAGCTGTTTTGCA
This sequence comes from Lithobates sylvaticus, assembly GCA_028564925.1. Lineage (NCBI taxonomy): Eukaryota > Metazoa > Chordata > Amphibia > Anura > Ranidae > Lithobates > Lithobates sylvaticus. The sequence continues at coordinate 466,903,466 of CM053030.1, forward strand.
TTTTTTTCCCGTGTCAGAGTATGTCATCATAGAACCAAGATTACAATCAAACACATGAATACACAACAATGGATCTCTGTTGTATAAGCTTTGGGCTATGATACATTTTACACTTGGATGGTTCCCAACACAAACAACCACACTGTTAGCTTATACTCACTGTAGGTATTTTGAAACTACTTGGAATGTAAAATGTTGAAGTCAAAAGTGCAGCAGCTTCTTTCTTATTAAAACATATCCATCTGGTATCAGTTTAAAGCAAGCCATCTTTACTTCCCCATAATCTATAACCATATACAGCTTCTACCTCCCTGGTCTATGGGTGATCTGGGTGATGTCATAATCCGAGGCATGCCAGCTTCTATTCTTCTTGAAATTTAGTAAAAATGATGGAAAGTGTGCTGATTTGCTAAAGGCCAGGCTATTATTTAAAGAGTAATAGGATACAACTGAGCCTTACAAACTCTTTACAGCCAATGTAAATCATGATCATTGGCAGGGTGCAGCAATGCATTATCAAACATGTCCCAGCTATAACCTGACTGGCAATATTCCATCAACAATGTGCATGATTGATGCTCTCTGCCTGATAAGGATCAGACCATGTACAAGACAAGGCAAGCTGACAAGAGCTTCCTTATTGGGCTTTACCACCAGATTTTCTTGCAAATAAGCAAAAAGGACAGAACATATATTACTATGAACAGTGGTTAAAGCTAAATTTGATGGTTTTAGCTCAATTTAATTTTTTGTTTTGTTGATAAGTTTTGAAACTGACATTTTAATTTTTTATGATTATGTAAAAGGTTTACTTGGAAAATAAATATTTAATGCATGTTCCAACCATGACACTGGTGTCATAGACCATTTAACAAAAAATAAATAACACAACAGTGACTGTTTACTTTCTGACTTTCTTTCTCTAATTGACACTCTAAACAGCTGTCCAGGGAAGGGAAAATGATAGGATTTAAAAGTCACTCCTAACATATTCAGCTCTGTGTGTAATATTGAGCTTGCTTTGACAAATATACAGTATCTCACAAAAGTGAGTACACCCCTCACATTTTTGTAAATATTTTATTCTATCTTTTCATGTGATAACACTGAAGAAATGACACTTTGCTACAATGTAAAGTAGTGAGTGTACAGCTTGTATAACAGTGTAAATTTGCTGACCCCCCAAAATTACTCAACACACAGCCATTAATGTCTAAACTGCTGGCAACAAAAGTGAGTACACCCCTAAGTGAAAATGTCCAAATTGGGCCCAAAGTGTCAATATTTTGTGTGGCCACCATTATTTTCCAGCGCTGCCTTAACCCTTTTGGGCATGGAGTTCACCAGAGCTTCACAGGTTGCCACTGGAGTCCTCGTCAAATCCTCGTTGATGACATCACAGATCTGGTGGATGTTAGAGACCCTGCACTCCTCCACCTTCCGTTTGATGATGCCCCACAGATGCTCAATAGGGTTTAGGTCTGGAGACATGCTTGGCCAGTCCATCACCTTTACCCTCAGCTTCTTTAGCAAGGCAGTGGTTATCTTGGAAGTGTGTTTGGGGTCGTTATCATGTTGGAATATTGCCCTGCGGCCCAGTCTCTGAAAGGGAGGGGATCATGCTCTGCTTCAGTATATCACAGTACATGTTGGCATTCATGGTTCCCTCAATGAACTGTAGCTCCCTAGTGCTGGCAGCACTCATGCAGCCCCAGACCATGACACTCCCACCACCATGCTTGACTGTAGGCAAGACACACTTGTCTTTGTACTCCTCACCTGGTTGCTGCCACACACGCTTGACACCATCTGAACCAAATAAGTTTATCTTGGTCTCATCAGACCACAGGACATGGTTCCAGTAATCCATGTCCTTAGTCTGCTTGTCTTCAGCGAACTTTTTTCAGGCTTTCTTGTGCATCATCTTTAGAAGAGGCTTCCTTCTGGGACGACAGCCATGCAGACCAATTTGATGCAGTGTGCGGCGTATGGTCTGAGCACTGACAGGCTGACCCCCCCACCCCTTCAACCTCTGCAGCAATGCTGGCAGCACTCATATGTCTATTTCCCAAAGATAACCTCTGGATATGACGCTGAGCACGTGCACTCAGCTTCTTTGGTCGACCATGGCGAGGCCTGTTCTGAGTAGATCCTATCCTGTTAAACTGCTGTATGGTATTGGCCATCGTGCTGCAGCTCAGTTTCAGGCATCTGGCAATCTTCTTATAGCCTAGGCCATCTTTATGTAGAGCAACAATTCTTTTTTTCAGATCCTCAGAGAGCTCTTTGCCATGAGATGCCATGTTAAACTTCCAGTGACCAGTATGAGAAAGTGAGAGCGATAACACCAATTTAACACACCTGCTCCCCATTCACACCTGAGACCTTGTAACACTAATGAGTCACATGACAATGGGGGAGGGGAAAATGGCTAATTGGGCCCAGTTTGGACATTTTCACTTAGGGGTGTACTCACTTTTGTTGCAAGCGGTTTAGACATTAATGGCTGTGTGTTGAGTTATTTTGAGGGGACAGCAAATTTACACTGTTATACAAGCTGTACACTCACTACTTTACATTGTAGCAAAGTGTAATTTCTTCAGTGTTGTCACATGAAAAGATAGAATAAAATATTTACAAAAATGTGAGGGGTGTACTCACTTTTGTGAGATACTGTATATATATATATTTTTTTCATTTTTGGATAGAATGGGGATCGGTTAAAACTTCTGTCAGGTTTTTATTGCTGTCTGTATTCATTAGGAAAAATCTTTTTTTTTGTGTTTGTCCTGGAGAGACCCAACATTTGAGTTGTCACCAGAACAAGACTAGAGAGGACACTTGTTTCGGTACCAGCTGTCTGAGAGGATTTACCTCAATTTGGAGACATTTGCTCTTGCTTAATGTTGTGTCTACAGCACGGAAAGGTAAGGGAAGTGCTCAAATAGTACAGGGATAACAAAAAAAAAAATTAACAAGGTTTATTACAACTTTAACACTTTTTAAAGTAGTATTGAAACCTCAGATTTACTTATTTTAGGTATTTACAGTGTATATAGCAGAGGTGGGGGACTCGAGTCGCATGACTTGACTTGAGTCAGACTCGAGTCGGCTATTTGAGGACTTGCGACTTGCTTGACAAAATTAAACAAATGACTCGACTTGACTTTGACTTGACACTAATGACTTGTGACTTGACTTTGACTTGGGCCCTATGACTTGGCAAGTCATTACTACCACTAACCATTGCAGTGTAAAAGCCGCGCCTCCTTGTCTGTGATAGGCGGAACCGCGCCTCCTTGTCTGTGATAGGCGGAACACTCAATTTCACAGCAGGCAGTGTTCCGCCTATCACGGACATCCTCTCATCCTCGTCTGTGTTATGAGGATGAGCGGATAGCCGTGATAGGCGGAACACTGAATGCTGGGAAATAAATTGAGTGTTCCGCCTATCACAGACGATGAAGAGGCCCGCTTTTGCAATACTGGGGTCTGGAAAGTGGACACGTGGAATGGCCGCCGGGACGCTGATGGGACGCCGCCGACCAGGTACACCGGCGCTGACAGTATACGGTCGGTGTTGTGCAAATTATTCATTTTATTTTTTTACAGCATTAAGTCCAAGGGGTCTGACTCATATAAAAAAAAAACATTGGCACTAATGAACTGACAATCGTAGGAAAGAAATACACATATTGGAGACAATAGGGGCCATTGTGAATAATTGCCCCTATTGTCTCCAATATGACTATTTCCTATGATTGTCAGTTCATTCATTGATTTACATTGATCCTATGTGAGGTCCTAATGTTTAGTAGTACTATATTTATGACCAGTTGCTGTAGGTGTGCAATTTGCTTATAACCAGCTATGGGGTTGTGCAATTAATGAGTTGGAAGCTGTCCGATAGATCAGTTTAAGTTTATATGGAGGTGCGCAATTATTAACCAGTTTATAACAAGCTGTGGGGGCATGCAATTAATTTGCTTATAATAAGCTATGGGGGTGTGCAATTCATTTATAACCAGATATAGGGTTGTGCAAATATTAATTTTGACTTGGGAGGTATGCAATTGATCAGTTTAAAACCAGCTATGGGGTGTGTGCAATTAATCAGACAGTTTGACTTGGGAGGTGTGCAATGGATCCACTGGTTATTAACTGGCATTGCACACCCCCATAGCTTGTTATAAACTAGTCAATTGCACACCTCCCAGGTCAAACTGATCAATTGCACACCCCCATAGCGGATTATAAATTGATCAATTGCACACCCCCATAGCGGATTATAAAAAATTGGTCCATTGCACACCCCCATACTTGGTTATACACGGATCCATTGCACACCTCCCAACTGATTAATTGCACACACCCCATAGCTGGTTTTAAACTGATCACGAGGACCCCTGGCCCATTCTTAAAACAGCAGTGGTAAACTGGCCACCCTTGCCCTATTTAAATGGCAGCTTCTCAGAACGGCCCATTGTGCTTCCATTCCCACCAGTCTTTTTTTTGCCGGCCTGTGCCACCCCTTTGTCTGCCCAGCTGCTTTGCCATTACTGATCAGCAGCAGCTGGGGGAACAATGACAGTGGCAGGGTCCGGTGTGCCCCCCCTCCAGAGAGTCACAGACAGCCGGGGCAAAACTGGCACAGGAGACTGAAGTATTTGCCCGTCTGACTGCAGGCGTGATCTGCATGCCAGGCAGGGCTCGGTGAGAGAGTAGCTGGCAGAGGCTGGTGCTGAGAGTGTACTATAAGAACGGTAATGTATAGCAAACCCTAGACAACCAAATGGTGGGCAGTAATGTATAGCAACCCCTAGCAACTGAATGGTGAGTTCATTAATAATTGAACATGTTACTTGTTTGTTGCCTAAATACTAAAATTTACACTTACAACTGTATTTTTTTTTTTAATTTTTGGAAATGCCAGTAAAAACTTGCCTGTGCCAGCCCAGTACATTTTGGGTGTCACGTGTGGCTGTTCTGCCACAGAGGAAGAGAGAGATCTTGTGTCTAAGCTGAAACGCAGATCTCTCTTTTCTTCTAACACATCCATCCCTGCCACAGTTAGAAAGCACTCCCTAGGAGCATACCTAACCCCTTGATCACCCTAGTGTTAACCCCTCCCCTGCCAGTGTCATTTATACAGTAACAGTGCATTTTCTTTAGCACTAGTCACTGTATTGGATTGGTGTCACTGGTGCCAATAAATAGTTTTGTAAGTAAGCAACACCTTATTTTCTGGCAGTGCCCCTCCTGACACAGTATACTCTGGATCCGCCCCTGAGAGACCAACGCACAAGACAGCTATAATGGAGGGAGCGATTCCAAAAATAATTAAATTTGGATTTAAGGATTATGTTTTAGATGTTGGCGAAAAGAAGAGAACGGCGATGTGCAAGGTCTGCAGCTCAAAAATAAGAGACACGTCAACCACAACATCCAACTTCATCCGTCACTACAAAACCCACAAAGAAAGGTAGGTACAGTAACGTGTATGGGTGGGAGCAGAGTGTATTGTTGTTAAAATCAATAAATCACATAGCTAACTTTATTTTCCATCTCTCTTCTGTTTACTCTATAGATATGAAGAGTACATCCATACCAAAGGGACTTTTGATGCTAGCCAGCCTCAAATCTCACAATTCATCGCACAGGGGACTGTGCAGCTATACCACTGCAACCACCAGCAGCAGAAGGCAATTACAAACTCAATCCTGTCAGACCTCATTATAAACTGCAACATGCCACTATCCATCATTGAACATCAAAGCTTTCGTCGCTTTTTGTCAATAGTAGACAACAAGTACTCTCCAGTAAGTAGAAGAACAATTACTGGCAAGCTTGACAATCTGGTGGCAGATAGGCAAATGAAGCTGAAAAATGAACTCGCAGCAGTAGATCATCTGTCAGTGACTGTAGATATATGGTCAGACCGCAGGATGAGAGGCTTTCTTGGAGTCACAGTGCACTGGATCAACACTGAGGAAGACCGTCTTCAGTTGAAATCACAGTTGCTTGCGTGCAACCGCTTCAAAGGTCCCCATACAGGGGAAAGAATTTGTGAGGAATTTGAGCGTGTATGTGAAGAGTACAAGATTAAAAAAAAGGTAGACCACATCATCTGTGACAACGCTGCAAACATGAAAAAAACATTCACTACATGTTTTCCAGGACAGGGAGAAGAAGACGATGACCTTGATGATTCGGACATTTGGAATGACTTGTCAATGGAAGAACAGGAGATGCTTGACAATTATTTGAGTGCAAAAACCCAGACTAGACTTCAATGTTTTGCACACACGCTTCAATTGGTAATAGGTGATGGACTTAAGGAGACTAAATTAGTCAATGCAGCTCTCGCCAAAGCTTCCAGGTTGAGCTCCTTGTTACATACAAGCACCTCTTTCAAGGAAAAATTTGAAGAGGAGTTTGGACAGCGTGGAATCCCTGCCGCTGTTACCACACGCTGGAATTCCACACTGAGGCAATTGAAATCAGTGGTCAGCTGTGACCAGGTGAAACTGACTAGAATTCTTGAAGATGGGGGACACAGAGAGACTGTATTCACAGCTAGAGAGTGGAATCAGATTAAGGAACTCGTGGATGTCCTTCAACCTTTTGGAGAAGCCACAGACCTCTCACAGGGAGAAAAAATTGTGACAATAAGTGCTGTTGTACCCTGTATCCTTTCTCTGAATCACCACTTGGAAAATCATAAAGAGAGCGTGCGCTACCTTGGTGGCTTGATCCGTAGCCTGCAAGAATCACTCAAAAGACGATTCGGAGGGATCTTTGTCAATGTGAGGATGGCAGATGAACACAATGATGTAGCAACCTTACCCTTCTCTGACCCTCTATACCTAAAAGCTGCTCTGCTGGATCCTTCATTTGGCACCATGTGGTTGACCCATGATGTTTTGGCTCCCGAAAATATCAAGGAGGCTGTGTCTGCGATGATAAAAAGTATGTTATGTTTTTGTAATAATCCAATGTAATGCCAGATTGTAGGCTATAAAAGAATGTCAGTATGTTGATATACTCTACTCAGAGGTCTTCAACCCTCTCCTCAGGGATCCCCAGACAGGCCGTGTTTTTGTTTTCACCCTAAAATAACACACCTGTTTCAATTAGTCAACTACTACACATTAAGCCTTTGATTAATCAAATCAGGTGTGTTATTTCATGAGGAAAAACTAAAATATGGCCTGTTTGGGGGACCCCAAGGAGAGGGTTGAAGACCTATGCACTAGATTGTCATGATCTGGTTGCTTTTGATATTTCAGTTGTGTTGTGACCATTTATGCTTGTGTTCTTCAGACTTGATTCTCAAAGAAGAGGACTGCAAGCCCACCCCACCAACCACCGATGAAGACGAGCAAATGCCAGTGGCAGAGCCAGAGAGTCAGTCTGGGCTGTTCTCAGCATACCACAAAAAACAAAAGAAAGATTCATGTTCTACTCCCCAAATTCAGCTGAACCAGTATTTAGACATTTGTGATGGACAGAGTTGCCTTCAGTTTTGGGCCATGAACAGGCACATGTTCCCCTCTTTGTTCAGGGTAGCGGTAAGAGTTATGTCAGTCCCTGCATCAAGCGCACCTGTTGAACGTGTGTTCAGCCATGGTGGGGTGATAATGCGACCCCATCGCTCACAACTGAGCGAGAAAGTACTATCAAATTTAATTTTTTGCAAATGCAATGCATTGTAACTTTAGCTGCCCATGCACCTATAGATTATCTGCAGATGTTCTATGGTTAGATGGAAAAAGTGGGAGATTCCTCCATCCACACAGTTTAGCGAACATCTCATCTGTTGCCCTTTTTCCATCTAACCATAGAAAATCTGCAGATAATCTATAGGTGTATGGCAAGCTTTACAATGCTTTGCATTTGAAAAAAATTAAACAAACAGCAAAAAAAAAAACAATTTGTAAGTAAGTGGCTCATCACCATTCAAGTGTCTACATATATTTTATTAGTTTGAAGTTTAATGTTTCATGCATTGTAACTTAAGCTGGCCAATGGCCATACACCTATAGATTATCTGCAGATGTTCTATGGTTAGATGGAAAAAGTGGGAGATTCCTCCATCCACACAGTTTAGCGAACATAGAGAAATCTGTTGCCCTTTTTCCATCTAACCATAGAAAATCTGCAGATAATCTATAGGTGTATGGCCAGCTTTACAATGCATTGCATTTGCAAAAAATTTCACAAACAGCAAAAAAAACTATTTGTAAGTGGCTCATCACCATTCAAGTGTCTAGATATACTTTATTATTTTGAAGTTTAATGTTGAAAATATTATTTTTAAAATAAAACCTTTCCTGAACAACACTGACTTTTAACTCATTTAAAGGTGGTAAATCAGTATTTTGACTTGATTTGTGACTTGACCAAAACAAATGACTTGACTTGACTTGCTTGACTTCTAGCAGGGACTCGACTTGACTTGCTTGCTTTTCGCCACAGTAACTTGGGACTTGCTTATGACTTGAAGGTTACGACTTGAGACTTGCTTATGACTTGCACATGTGTGACTTACTCCCATGTCTGGTATATAGTGCCAATAATGTACACACCACTTTACATATTGCACATTCTCACCATACCCCAAGGAGCTTACAATCTAGGGTCCAACGTAGACATGAGCCATCTAACCTACCAGCATGCCTTTAGAGTGTATTAGTTTAGAAAACCCGAGATTTTGGAGTAAATTTCATGCAAGGACAGAGGGAACGTGTCCTGGTTGGAAACTGATCTCCTGCTCTAATATATTTAGACAAGCTGAGAAGAAATCAATGCTTTTTACTGCATAAACACTCACAATCAGATGTGCTTATTATTGCAGCCTCATGCTTGTTCTGCATCACTTCCCTGAACTTCCAGTCAATGAAAACAGCATTGGAGCTTCCCCTGAGTCACCTTCTCAGGGCTATATGTCCCATGAGTTCCAGTGTCACCACATGTGTCCTGTGCCTAGTGCCCTGTTGCTATCTGTGTGTGTTGAGCTTGCTTGCAGCAAACTTTGAAAGAGGAAGATGTAGCAACCAGGCAAGGGTCCAGTGGACCTGCTATACTTGCTATTAAAAATGTAGCAGTTATTAAAAGAGAAGTATATTTTTTTTGGTCATACTTCTCTTCTGAGTCACAGGAGTGCACTGATTTTGTACTCCTGTGACCCAGAATCAGCTGGCAGCAGGCTTTAGCCGCTTAAGGCTCTGGAAGGATCCTAACCACATTGTTGGGATCCCCCCAGCTGTCTGATTGACAGTTGTCTCCAGCTCTCAGCTGCAGCCACCTCTCTCCCGCCCAGAGCTCCAATGAGTGATGGAAGGGCAGAGTGGAGAGCAGTGACTGACAGTCACTACTCTTTGCTCCAAGAAGACCAAAAACTGAGCAATCAGCAGTCATGTGATCACTCACTTTTCGATCTTAGAGCCGAAAGTGGGACAACTACAGGATCTGACTGATGTTGTGGCATAGAGATGAGTATGTATGTTTGTATTTTTGTTAACCCCAAACTTCTCCTTCAACACTTTACCTTTCCACTACTCTATCCAGAATGGAAAAAGGTAGAATACATACTGTATATTGTAGAGGTTCAACTAGTAGTGACAGTGGTAATCTAGGCAAAAGACAGGCACACCCAGGAACAGTTCAAGCTGATTTGCCCTTAACTTTTTTTCATCAAGGCAGCAAGCAAACACAATTTCAATACAGGAGGGTTTTGACAGCAAGTCCATAGCATTATACAAACAAAACATCTGCTTGTCCACGCAACTAACTAAACTCAGGTCATTGGTTCCCCCCAATCAGTTCCCCAAAACAAACCGTCAGCTCTTGTACCTTTACAGTGTTCTGTCAGCAATCAACCCTTTCACCCAGCAGCAAGCTTCCACATCAGAAAGAGAGTGAAAGAGCATACTACTCTTAACGCTTAACGCTTAACTTTAAATGGTTCTGGGTCAATTGTGTTATATTCTTCTTTAAATACTATAATGTGCAAGCTGTTGTTTTTTTTTTTATCTGCCCTTTTTACTATATGTACAAACTTTGTTTCACAAAAAAAAACATTTATTACATGACAAAGGAATCCCAGGGCACTGTGGGTTAGCTAGAAAAAAACACAGAAGACACAGCTTGCTTTTGTAACTATCTTTATATAACTGAAACTCATTCAAATTTACTCAACTTAACTATGTAAATAATGTTTTTTAGTACTAACCATAATACATAAACACCACTTTAAAGTGGAGGAAGTCTGGAACAATCTGATTCTAATCACCTAAAGTTGTACTTCCCGGAGAACTGTAGCTGCACAGTCCAAAGTTCCCCTGTTCCTGCAGTCCACCTTCAAAGAGATCTCCTCGTACCATCAAATTCATGCATCTCCACTGAGCATGATCCAGCACATGTGCGCTACAACTCCCCACCCAAGTTTCATGTGGAAAAACCTGTGTGCCCCACAACACATTGCTGGCATCAACCAATTAGTGGACATGCCACTACCTACCAACCTTCATTAACAAGCTTTGGTTGTCACATTGTAAGGGAGAACACAACCACCACTGTACATGTGCTTTCCAATACAAGTATGGCTAAAACATATTCTGTAACCCCTGCATTTCTTCTGCCTACTTCCTTCATAACTTGTGGAGAGAGCATGGCCATTCACTGATCATTTTTTTTCATCCAGCCTATAGATTTCTCCATCTGTGCTGGCTATTGTATTCTGACAGCTGTCAGCTTTCAGAATAACCAAAGCTGGGTATGGAATACCTGAGCAGAATACTCAAAGGATGTTGGATGCGAAAGTGCCATCAGGGCCATGCACAAAGAGAATTTCAGCCAGTGCATCAGGAACTGAAATGCATATAATGTATGCCCAGTTTTAGTTTTTAGGAAGCTACTGTCCAAAAACGGACATGGGAAAACCTTTTGTCTGCAGGGGGCTTGATTAGGAAATAGAATCAAGTTTAAACAGCTCTCAAGGGACAGCAAGAGAAAGGAAAGCAAACAAGAAGTAACATTTTCAAACTTGTATATCTTAAAGCGGAGCTCCAGGCTCCTTCAGAAAAAATTCAAGTCAGCAGCTACAAATACTGTAGCTGCTGACTTTTAATATTAGGATACTTACCTGTCCACAAATCCAGTGGTGTCCCCACCCGGCATTCAGCTAAGAGAAACCAGCAGTGAAGCTTTGTGGCTTCACAGCCGTTTCCCTACTGCACAAGCGTGAAGCATGCTGCGCTTTGTGAATGGCCCGGCAGCGAGGGAAGGAGGGGGGCGCTCTTCCGGCTGAGTTTGCCACAGCAAACTCATTGGGAAGTGGGATCGGGTACTCGTCAAAACCAGGTATCCGCTCCCCCCCCCGAAAGGTGCCAAATGTGGTAGCAGGTGGGGGGGGGGGCAGACAAGTGGAGCTTCCTCTTTTGGTTGGAGCTGCGCTTTAAAATATTAACCACTTCACACCTGCGATATAGCCGAAAGACGGCTACAGCTCGGACTTAAATGTTCTTGGGACTGATCACAGATTGGGTAAAGGGCCAATCACAGCGGGCTCTTTACCACGTGATCAACTGTCAGTCAATGACAGCTGATCACAGAAGTAAACAGAAACCGGTTATCAGCTTTTTTTTCCTCACACTGTCAGCATAAAGAAAAGAAGAAAGCTGTTAACCGGCATCTGTTAGAGGGACATTGGTCTCCTTAGTGCCCACAGGTGCCGCTAATCAGTGCCCTCCAGTACCGCTAATCAGTGCCCTGCAGTGCTGCTAATCAGTGCCCACCAGTGCCATCTATAAGTGCCCATTAGTACTGCTAATCAGTGCCCACCAGTGCCGCCTTACCAGTGCCCATCAGTGGCCATCAGTGTCCGTGAGTGCCACCTCATCAGCATACATCAGTGAAGGAGAAAAATTACCTGTTTTTCAGATTTTGTTATTACATTTTGCAAATGTTTTTGTTTGATTAGCAAAAAAAAAAAAAAAAAACCCAGAGGTGATTAAATACCACCAAAAGTAAGCTCTGTTTGTGTGAAAAAAATTATAAAGATTTCATATGGGTACAGTATTGCATGGCCACGCAATTGGGCAGGAAGTGCCAAGTAAGCAAGTGGTAAATGAGCTATTATTTTCTAAAGTGCGTTTATTTTGTATACATATATTCAGAATTTTAGCTCCACGATGTTAGTAATTTAGGGATCTTTTTTACTCCTCTCTGCTCTCATCCCCCTCCTTTTTCTTCTTTTTTTTATTTGGTGTACTTTATTTATGTTTAGGAGATTCTGTATATATATTGTAGCTCAGCTTAAAGTTTGTATTTTTTGGATGAGGGTTGTTTTATGTATTTTTGTATGTATCTTCTTTTATGCAATGTGCATTTTTCTTTTCCTTTTTTTCCCACTTTGCTTGTATAGCTAATAAGGAAAGTAAAGATGATGAAAAAAAGCTATCATTGCTCATATTCTTGTTGTTGTAAAAAGAGCAGAGCAAACTTACAGATGGCTATCCATGAATTCCCCACCTATCCCGGTTACCCATATGTGATGTCTGTCTCTTCGGCTGCATTGTGATGTACATCAGCTGTTTTGCATTAAAGTTCCGAAACAATTTAAAACAAACTGGAGATTTATTAAGTGAAGCTAATGAGTTTTGTAAATAGACCACTGTGCTCTTGAATATAGTATACAAGGGACTCTTTGAAGCTATGATCCAACATGTCTCTTTCTAAGATGAGCTCAGGACAGATGCCAAGTACAGTAACCATATATCAGAAGCAACATAGCTGAGTAAGGTAATGTTGATTAAACCCTTTTTTTTAAATAAACTACAGACATATTTTTCTCCCTCATCATTGTAGTTAAAGAGGACCTGTCAATGACATACAGTATCTCACAAAAGTGAGTACAACCCTCACATTTTTTGTAAATGTTTTATTATATCTTTTCATACGACAACACTGAAGAAATTACACTTTGCTACAATGTAAAGTAGTGAGTGTACAGGTTGTATAATAGTGTAAATTTGCTGTCCCCTCATAATAACTCAACACACAGCCATTAATGTCTAAACCACTGGCAACAAAAGTGAGCATACCCCTAAGTGAAAATATCCAAATTGGGCCCAATTAGCCATTTTCCTTTCCTGCGTCATGTGACTCAGTGTCACAAGGTCTCAGGTGTGAATGGGGAGCAGGTGTGTTAAATGAAATCGCTCTCACTCTCTCATACTGTTCACTGGAAGTTCAACATGGCACCTCATGGCAAAGAACTCTCTGAGGATCTGAAAAAAAGAATTGTTGTTCTACACAAAGATGGCCTAGGTCAGTGATTCTCAACCAGGGTTCCTACGGAGGTTGCTAGAGGTTTCCTCAGCATTGGGCAATTTCTGCCTCTCAGATAAGTTCCCACTGACACCATTGATCTTTTTAGCTCTCTGTAAGGAGGTAATTCTTCCCAATGACCACAAGTGTAAGGACCATTCTTCACACTGATCATCACACCAATGTATCATGAGTTGTAGATTTCAAATTTTTAGCAGGGGTTCCCTGAGACCATAGAACTATTTCAAGGGTTCCTCTGTGTTGAAAAGGTTGAGAAAGGCTGGCCTAGGCTATAAGAAGTTTGCCAAGACCCTGAAACTGAACTGCAGCATGGTGGTCAAGCCCTTACAGCAGTTTAATAGGACAGGTTCCACTCAGAACAGGCCTCGCCATGGTCGACCAAAGAAGTTGAGTGCACGAGCTCAGCGTCATATCTAGAGGTTATCTTTGGGAAATAGACGTATGAGTGCTGCCAGCATAGCTGCAGAGGTTGAAGGGGTGGGGGTCAGCCTGTCAGTGCTCAGACCATACGCCGCACACTGAATGAAATTGGTCTGCATGGCTGTCGTCCCAGTAGGAAGCCTATTCTTTTTTTTTTACAAAGAAACACAACTTTATTCGAAGAGTAAACAGGTACATTAGATAAAAAGGCATTGTCATCAGCATTGGTACAACTGTGGGGGATAATAACATTGCTTTCATACCCTATGTCAACCATATTAAAATGCACGTTCCGGAGTAGAGGTGTGCAGTTTATGATATTTTGCATTACACATTTATATACAGATAGCTTTTGGTTGTTCACAGATGGGGTATATTTCAAGTTACGTATCACCGGAGGGCGGTGCTCCACCCGTCCTGTCATGTAATGTGGTATCGCTAAGGAAATCAATCAATCAGGGATTTCGATGCAAGTGTCTGCATTTCCCAGCCATGAGTCCCATATTTTCCCATATTTTGCAGGGCAGCCCCTGTGAGCATATATCTCTTTCTTAAGCGGTAGAACATTGTTAACCGTTGTTATCCATTCCTGGATCGTTGGCGGTGAAGCCCTCAACCATCTCCTCGCTACAAGTAGTCTGGCCAAGAACAACGATTCCTGTAGAAATATTTTATGGTACTTATCTGAGTCCGGGTCAGGGAATATGCCTAGCAGACACTGTTTGGGGCAGAGGGTCAGGGGAGATCCCATTTTATCGTGAATAAATTTCACAATGTGAGTCCAATAGTCTTGTATAACTGGGCATGACCATATCAAGTGGAAAAAGGTGCTAGAGGGGCTGTCGCATCTAGGGCAGAGTGGGTTTTGGTCGGGTTTGTATTTGGCCAGTCGAAGGGGGGTGAGGTAAGACTTATGAAAAATGTAAATTTGTGTGAGGCGGTCTGAGAGTTTGGTGGAGACTTTTTTGTGAGCTTCTAGAGCATCTTCCCATTCATCATCCTCAATTTCTCCTACGTCACCCACCCATTTATCCTTCAGTCCATACGCTATTAGTACCGCAGAGGGGCGGAGAAGGCAGTTATATAAGATGGAGATAAGTTTTGAGGGGTCTTGCCCTAATATTATTTCTAGGACGTCTAGTCGTTCTAGATTGGGGGGGTTATCACGGAATTGGGCCTGTAGCGCATGGCGAAGTTGGAGGAATCGGTAGTGCATGGAGTTGGGTAGATTGAAGTCTTCCTTCAGCTGTTGGAAGGATTTGAGGATAGTCCCCGAGTACATGTCGGACAATATGTTAACTCCCTTAGTAATCCAGAGATGGCGGTCGGGAATGGTTTGTAGTTCCTTGAGGCCTGGGTTATCCCACAGTGGTGTGTGGGAGTGTGTAGGCGGAGCTTTCAGTTTGTGTCTTGCTACTTCCCAGGTCCTGCAGTAGTTGTACAATAGTCCCTTACGACTGCCTAATGTCCAGGGGTCTGATGGTTCGCGAAAGATAGTCTGAAAAGGGTGATTGAATCCACGGACATGTGTAGAACATAATAACGTCATACACCTTTCCCTATCCTGTTTGTCGATGTGATGTAAGTGGGATAGTTGTGCAGCCAGATAATAGAGACCGAGGTCCGGCAGAGCTGCCCCTCCCAGGTCAGTGGGATTTTTGAGTACTTTCCAGGATAATTTGTGGCGAGTATTCCCCCAGACAAAAGAGTTGAGAATAGCTTCTATGACTTTAAATATTCTGAAGGGTAGATATGTGGGGGCGTGCCAGAGTACATAGAGCAGCTTAGGCAGTAGGATCATTTTTATAAGATTTACACGACCCATTACTCCAAGGGGTAGCTTGGCCCAAGTCTGTGTCTTGGATTTTATGGTCCTAATTAGCGGCTCTAGATTGTGGCTTGTAAAGTCTTCTGGGTGGCGGGTAATTATGATTCCTAAGTATTTCATGGAGCTAACCCTGATTAAAGGGGAGGTCGCCTGTAATTGCATCGGGGCACATGGATCAATGGGGAGAATTTGGGATTTATCCCAATTTATTTTGAGGCCCGAGTACGTGCCAAAGGTCTGTATCAATTCTAAGGCTTTGTGTAGGGATGGGCCTGCGTCCGTCAGGTATAGCAGCATGTCATCTGCATACAGACTGACAGTTTCCACAAGTTCTCCTCGTCGCAAGCCTTGTACGCCTGGGTGATTCCTCAAAGAAGCAGCTAGGGGCTCCACCGCCAACGCATACAGTAGGGGGGAGATGGGGCATCATTGACGAGTACCCCTAGAAAGAGGGAAGGGCTCAGATATCTTCCCATTGATTAGGATCTTGGCGCTGGGGTTATGGTATAGCAGGCGGATCCATCTTATGAAGTTGGGTCCGAACCCAAACTTAGCCAGGCATTCCCAAAGGTAAGACCATTCGACCGAGTCGAATGCCTTAGCGGCATCTAGGGATACCACTACCCGGGATCCCACCTGATCATGTTCAGCTTGGATATTCATGTGCAGCCTCCGGAGATTATGTGCCGTGTTTTTACCTGGCATGAAACCGCTTTGGTCTGTATGGATCAGTGATAGAATCACTTTATTTAACCGCAGCGCCAAGATCTTGGCCAAAATTTTAATATCGAGTTGAAGAAGGGAAATTGGTCTATATGATTCAGGGAGTGCAGGGTTTTTGTCTGGTTTGGGTATAAGTACTATGTGGGCCTCGCTCATTGTGGGGGGTATGGCTCCCGTTCGGAACATATGGGAGTATAGCTCGCACAGCCTGGGGGTCAGCACATCAGCATACGTGGTGTAGAACTCCAAGGGTAGCCCATCAGAGCCCGGGGCCTTGGATGGTTTAAGATTGGATAGGGCTTCTAGTATGTCCTCTGAGGTGATTGGAGCCTCAAGCATGGCTACTTGGGGTTGTGATAATTGGGGGACGTCTATGTGGGATAGCATCGTCTCAATGTCCTCCCTGGGTTTGTCAGTAGTAGAGGAGTATAAGGATGCAAAGAAGGAGCGGAACTCCCCAGCCACCTCCAGTGGGTCAGTAGCCATAGTGCCATCCGGTCTATGTAGTGCCACTACAGTTGGCGGTTTATGCTCCATGTGAGCCAGGTAGGCCAGGAGGCGTCCCGCCCGTTCCCCGCACTCATACACTCTTTGTTTGACATAAAATATCTTCCGTTCCGCTCTTTCAAATAATAAGTTATTCACCACTCTAGATTGTAATTTGAGTTGTTCCGCCTTAGTTGGAGATGGGTCTGCAGTAAAGTCCCTTTCTATGTCAGCTAGTGCAAGTTCTGCCTGTGTCACTGCGTGGGCCGAGGACTTCCTGTACCTTGCTATTCGCTGGGACATTAACAGTCTCGCATGGGATTTGAAGGAGTCCCAAATTACATCATAAGCTGCGGTCCCCCTGTTGGTTTGAAAGAAGAATTCCCATTCGGTACCCATGTCTGTCATTCCTGGCACCACCTTCAACCAGAAGGGGTTAAGCTTCCAGGTGTATGTTGCTGGCGGGGAGTCCAGCCGTATCAGTACCCAGTACGGGGCATGGTCAGAAAGGATACGGGGGTTAAAGCCTACGTCTCCCAGAATGGGCAGAAGGGATCTAGATATCAGGATAAGGTCAATTCTGGACATGGAGTTGTATGTCGCCGAAAAACAGGAGAATGCTTGGTCGTTGGGGTGACGATATCTCCATGTGTCTACTAGGGCCAGGTCGTTCAGCATCTTACCGAATCTCGTCTGAGAGTGGGTGGGGTCAACAGGGGATGGCGGTAGCAGTCTGTCAAGTCTCTTATCTATAACATTGTTAAAGTCCCCCATCCACATCGCGGGCACCGTGGGGAATTGGGTCATAAAGGACAGCCCCTCCAGTAGTACCGCAAATTGAAAAGAGGGAGGTATATAGATCGCAAGGATCAATATTTCTCGTCCGCATATTCTGCCATGCAAAAATATAAACCTGGAAAAGGTTAAAACCGCGCTATAAATGCACATAAAATACAAAGCCAAAACTAAAAACAAAAAACAAAAAACAACAGGCAGCTGCTCAAGGTGGGATACACACACTAAACATCAGCAAGTAGAAAAAGGAAGCAGCGCCAGAAAAACAAAAAAACATCAAAACCAGGGATAGATTCAACAAGATCCCTATACCCAGTCTGTAATTATGAGTCCGAGCCTAGCTATATGTTTATAGACACACAGTTAGCTGTGACTGGGGTAGATGAAACATAGGCTCAAGAAATGTCCACATCCAAGGTAATAGAATTGCCAGCACCGCAGTGAAGTGATACAATAGGTGATATGGGATCCCTCCACCACTATTATTATGCCCTTACCAGAAGGCAGAGCATATAGGGCTCTGCAGTGATAGCTTTAGATATCCAGGCAGTAAAGTCCTACGATCATCAGAATGTTGGTATGGATCAACCGTCCCAGGCTCCTCCCGATCCTCAGGTTATGAGCTCAGCAGTATATCGTTTTATAAAAGAAGAGAGGGGGTACCCATAGTGTAAATCGGTATCAATCAGTTTATTAAAAGCAAAATAGTAGACTCACATTTAAAATTGGAGCATACAACAAGTCCGCCGGCCGGTCGGATCATGTAGCCTGTCCTCCTGAGCGTGGTGATGTCACTGCGCGCCTTCCCAGACTAGTTTCGGCACAATTACCGTCATCAATGGGGAACGGGCGACGCAGCGACGCACCACCGTTAAATAACCAAGCCTCACTCTGGGATGCGGTCATGTGACTCGAACCGCCATCTTAGATATGGGCATCAACACTAGTCTTTATGGGCGGACGTCTGTAAGAACGACTGTCTTTACATAAAGTATATAAAACCAAACCTCAATCTGGGATGCGGTCATGTGACTCGAACCGCCATCTTAGATATGGGCATCAACACTAGTCTTTATGGGCGGACGTCTGTAAGAGCGACCGTCTCTACATAAAGTATATGTCATAAAAGCTGAATTGTGTCTATAGACGGGTTTGGGCAAGAATGACAAAAGGACATATATGGAAAATAAATAGTGAATTGTGAGCAGCATTAAATTAAGTAGTGTATCCAAGGGGGGATAGCCAGCCCTCCACGGAAAAAAGTGCTAGGACCAGAAATATCTCCCCCTATATGTGGTCCAGTGTTATTACTAGTGTGAACAAAAAGAAGACTGTCCCAATCAGGACATAAATATGTGACAGAAAGTGATTCTATCAAATAAATAGTATAATAGTAAAAAATGGGTAAATGATCCCGTAAAAATATATAGAAAAAATGTGAACGATATAGATATAAATATATGCATATAAATATGAAGTTATATGATGAAATCTGTGATATAAAAAATACAAGGATATAGGTGTTCGAAACCACTAAAGCGTGAACATGAGAAAATTATCAAAGTGAGATACCCTCATAAAAGTAAGTGTGATAACGTGAAATCATACACTAAAATTTCGTCCCAGAAGCTCGTCACATTGGCCCGCATCTCAGATTGGGCCGCCAGATAACAACCATAATAAACAATAAAAAACAGTACATTAAAATTTACATTAAAAGACAAGTAGGAACCTTCAGGAATTGTCTATAAAGGCATTAACATCGGTGTCAATGTTCAGCCCGAAGGGGGTGTAACACTTGAGCCGATGTATCCACCCCATTTCTGATCTGGAGATCTCCCTAACCAGGGAACTACCCCGCCAATGTGGCTTGAATTTGTCAATCCCTAGAAATAACGTATTTGCAGGGTTTTTTCGATGATGAAGTAAATAATGTTTCGAAACAGAATGTTTCGGAAACCCAGTTAGGATATTAGTTATGTGCTCATTCAAGCGCACCTGCAAGGGTCGTTTGGTGCGTCCCACATATTGCAGGCCACAAGGGCACTGCAACATGTAGACCACCCCCGTAGTGGCACATGTGATAAAGGGCTTAATAGTATGTGTTGCCCCTGTGACAGTACACCCAAAAGTCGTGGTGCGTCTTGCCGACGCACTATTCAATGTGCAAACTCGACATCTCCCGCACTTGTAATACCCCGTTAGTTGATCGAAAAATCCTCTCGTAGATATAGGAGGGTTAATGACATTTGGGGCAAGTTTATTTCTCAGGGATGGCGCCCCTCTGAAGACAACTCTGGGTTTCTCTGGAACGACTTCCCTGAGGATGGAATCGTTGGTAACTAGGTGCCAGTGTTTACTGACCAGCTTCCTTATATTGTTATGTTGTACAGAATAGGTGGTCAGAAAGGGGACTCCTCCCTGGAGACCGTTCTGTGCACGCGGGCCCTTCTCTAGTAAGAGACTATCCCGCTCCAAATTTTCTACGGTATTCAGGGTTTCGACAAGGAATTCTTCGCCGTACCCCTTTTCCAAGAATCTTTGTGTCAGGACTTTAGCCTGTTCTTGGAATTCAGCAGGATCAGAACAGTTCCGCCTAAGCCGTATATACTGGCTCTTGGGCACAGACTTCAGCCACGGAGCGTGATGGCAGCTATCAGTAGGTATAAAAGAATTCCTATCCGTGGCTTTAAAGTGAGTCGCGGTGACAATTTTATCATCCTGTATCCTGATGTTGAGATCTAGGAAATGTATAAGTGTCTGGCTCTTCTCATACTTGAGTTCGATGCCCCTCGAATTTAGATTCAAAGATTCCATAAAGGAATCGAGATCGCCGGAGTTGCCATCCCATAGGAGGAGGATGTCATCAATGTACCTAGCCCAAAAAGTCAATTGAGGCACATTCTGGGCATAGATGACATCCTCCTCCCACCTGGCCATAAAAAGATTGGCCAGGCTAGGGGCATATTTTGCCCCCATGGCAACTCCGGTGATTTGACGAAAAAATTGGTTGTTAAACCAAAAATAATTTTGTGTAGCAACGAATCTGAGTAACACCATAAGGAAATTGATTTGTTCCTCTGGCAATCCAGAGTCCCGATAAAGGTAACCCTGCACTGCTTCAAACCCTAATTCGTGAGGGATAATAGTATACAGGGAGGTGACATCGGCGGTCACCATCCATGTATTCTCATTAACCCTTAAATTGTTTAAAAGGTTCATAACGTGTCTGGAGTCCTTAACGAAAGAGGGCATATTTGCAACAAGGGGTTGCAAGTACACATCGATATACTTGCCCACCCCGGACGTGATAGAATCTATTCCACTCACTATAGGACGTCCCGGGGGGCAAGCAAGATCTTTGTGCACCTTAGGTAAATAATAGAGAATGGGGGTGCGTGGGGCCTTGGGGACGAGATATAAGGCCTCCTTAGAATCAAGGATCCCTGAAGTGAGTCCACCAGCTATTAACCCTTCGAGCTCTTTGGTATATTGAACCTTAGGGTCAGAGGGCAATAGACTATAGGTAGTGGTGTCACCAACAATGCGATGCATTTCGGTCATATACATCTCTCTATCTAGTACTACAATGCCCCCCCCCCCCCTTGTCAGCAGGCCTGATAACTAAATCCTTTCTCCTGCAAAGTGAGTCTAACCCATCCTGCAGGGATTGTGTCATCCTAACTTTTTTCACCTCCATATGGTCGAGGTCCCTCAACATAACGTCTCTGAAGACCTTTAAGGATGGAGCCAATGTTTCAGGAGGATTAAAAAGTGATGCGTTACGCAAGCCTGAATGGACAACAGGTTCTGCATCATTGTTATTAACATTGGTCTCTCTATCATAAGTGTTCATAGTCATGTGCCTTTTAATATTCAGTTTGCGAACAAACTTATGAATGTCCATAAAGGTATGGAACTTGTTAAGCCCTCTAGGGGGTGCAAATTTTAATCCCTTGTCTAGAATGGCTTGTTCTGACTCTGAAAGTGACTTAGTGCTTAAATTAAAAATACCCTTTCCCTTTATACCCTTGGTCGCTTTAGCTGCTCTGGACCGCCTCCCCCCTCGGGTTCCTCTCCTCTTTCTCCTTGCCTTTTGACCCCTTGCAAGGGTTTGTGAAAACCCCATTGATTCAGTCCCACCCCTTGTGGAGGGCCCCTGGGTTCACCCATGGATCCTCGAGGAGGACAATTAGGGGTCGGATTAATTGGATGCAGGTAGGACTGGGAGCGGGGAGCAAAATCCCCTTCAGGGCCGTTCATATCATTGAGCGGAAAAAAGGTGTTTCTTATAGGGACATTGTAGTCCCATTCAGGGTGATTATTCCTATTCCCGTATGAAGGGGTTTGTAAATTTATATCCCTGCTACACATACCTCCCCAGCCCCCTTGATAATCCCCATACGTATCCATTGATGGTTGGCTGGGATATTGGCCCCATGGTTGACCTCGCGGGGGATGGCCCCCACTATATTGTGGAGGTCCCAAATACCCTTGGCCAGCATCGTAATCACGGTTGGACCTAGGAGGTCCAGATGCTCTCGAGTTGCCTCGATAGATGTTCCCCCTATTAGTGCCCCTGCCTCTCCTAGGAGACTGGTAGGGGTGGTTGGCCCCATTGGTCTGTGATTTAGGGTTTGAACGTTTTGGGGCTTGGGAGATACCCGTGGCACTTGCACCAATAGAAGGAGCAATCTGTGTGACTTCCATCTCCAAACCTGTTGGTTTGGAGGTCTCCTCCACCAGTTTTTTTTGCCAATCAAATACAATATTCCCTTGATAATCAGCCAGATCCCTGTTATACTTTTCCTTCTTTTTGGTCCTTTGATCCCTATGCTCTTTTTCAAGGATTTTCAACAGGTTCTGTGATTTGTCACGATATTCATCGCTCTCTTTCAAGCAGGCAAGCTTGATCTGTATATTTTTAATTTCCACATCAAGTTTGGATAATTTGGCCGTTTTTCTCTCCACTAAAAAGCGTAAAAAGGAGAGTCCAGCTTGGTTAAAATATTTGAACCAATCCTCAAGATCAATTTCGCCTTTTTGGGGTGCCACCTCCCATCTTAGGCTCCGTGGGACCATAGTGCACTTGATGTAAGTTTCCAAGTACGCAATGTCCCATTTGGTATGATTCTCGGATATCATGAGGTTCTTAAGTCTCATGAAGGTACCACTGAGGTCACCCTCATCGTGTTTATAGGGTTCAAAGACTCCCTCCATATCCACTACCTTGTTGGACATTTCTTGAGCCTATGTTTCATCTACCCCAGTCACAGCTAACTGTGTGTCTATAAACATATAGCTAGGCTCGGACTCATAATTACAGACTGGGTATAGGGATCTTGTTAAAAATATAAACCTGCCCTGTGGGTCACATTTGAGTGTTAATAGTACAAATTGTGCTGACTTGGCCACCAACACTGCGACCCCTCTGGAGTTGGCAGTGTGGGGGGCCTGATACAGCCACCCCACCCATGGTTTTTTGAGAGCCATCATCATTTGACCAGTAAGGTGGGTTTCAACCAGAACAATTACATCAGCCCGCTGAGCCTTAAGATATGATAAGACCGCGGTTCTTTTGGGTTTAGCCCTGATGCCCCTGACATTCCAGGTAATACATTTCAATAACCTAGTCATGGCTGTGGACATTTACCTTGTTCCCCCGGATCTATGATCCCCGGACGCTGCCACGCCACCCCCCGCAGGCAGGAGGGGGGGCGTGACCTCACTCGCAGGGCACAAGGCCCGGAGCATAGCATATCATAAGTGGGTCCCCAGGGCCCCAACGCTACCAATAGGCGCGGAGTCCCGGTACTGTCAGCACACACCAGTAGTACACGCCAATATACATTGCTCTTCGTCATAGAATTAAACATTAAAACCTTAATCGAACAGTACAACATGTACAAGTAAACAAAAGCACCGGCCTGTCCGGTCGTCTCACACAACATTACACCACCAGGTGCCGCGCGCTGCGGCCGTCCAGTCCGGGGAAACATTGCTTGTGCCATATACAATCTAAGAACACAAATGGCATTGGTAAAAGAGAAGCCCAAGTGGGCTCCCCTAACTAGAGGGACGATTCTTCTCTGAAGAACAAGTTTTGATGTGAGGGGCACGCCGCCCGGCGTGGAAGCACCAGGATAAACCCTCAAAGGAGGAGGAAAGGATATGCATGTTGAGGTCCACGCTCCGGGCGTCATGACGGGTAACAGCCTGCCTCTAACTACAGGGTCGAGGGGCCGATGGCATTGTTCTTCTTTATCCTCGAGTCCCAGTGTACCCGGTTGTGCCTAGTCAGATCAGGATATGGCAGGAAGAGGGGTGTTCGGGTCCAGGAGCGGTGAGGCGGCATGGGGTACTCGGGCGGTAAGGGGTTCGGGATACTCAGATAATGGAGGCCGCAGTATGCAGTAGGGGGGGGGGGGGATCAGAGGCAACCAGGGGTAAGATGTTGCACAGTACCTTGTTTCCATGTGTAATAAGCATATGTGCCGTCATCAGCCTCAGTAAGTCCGGATCTTCACGTTGGCAGGGTCTTGGGACAGTGGGTTCCGATCTCAGCGATCTCGTGGCGGTGCGCGGTCCGGCGCAGCTCTGTGCTCCAGCCATTGGAATACTGCCTCCGGTGTATCGAAGAAATGTGTTCGGTCATCTCCCATGACTCTCAGTCTAGCCGGGAAGAGCATGGCGTACGAGTAGTTAGCGATTCTCAGTCGACGCTTGGCTTCGTTGAAGTGCGCCCTCTTCTTTTGGACCTCCGCCGAGAAATCCGGGAATACCTTGATCTCGCAATTTTTGTATGGTATGTTGCCCTTTTGTCTGGTGAGACGAAGGACCGCGTCTCGATCTCGGAAGTTTAGGAGCTTGGCAATAAAGGTCCTTGGGGGTGCCCCTTGCGGGGGAGGTTTAGAAGCTAATCTGTGTGCCCGCTCCACCACGAAGGAGGTCGAGAACTCCGCCCGGCCGAAGGTAGTGGTAAGGAGATTTTCCAAGAACGATGGTGGGTCAGAGCCCTCAGCCCCTTCGGGAAGTCCCACGAACCGTAGGTTACACCTTCTCAGGCGATTCTCCATATCGTCCTGCTTAACAAGGACCATGCTGAGTTGGTGCTGGAGCCGTTCGGTGGTAGTCTGTAGAGGCGGTATGTCATCCTCCACACGGCTGATGCGGTGTTCAGTCTCCGCTACCCGGTCTCTTAATTTTTGCATATCCTGGCGGATAAGGGACACATCAACCTTAACTTCTTCGATCTTGCCGGTCAGTGTGCTTTTACAATCAGATATGGCCTCGAGCACACGTGCAGTATCCTCCGCTGCCGAGTCTCCAGCCGGAGACGGCCCGGCGCCATTTTCCCCTGGGGCCTCCTTCTCAGTGTTTTTGTATTTTGCCAGCTTTGCCGCCACATCTTTCGCCGCTTTCGGGGGTGACATCTTCCCGAGGGTTCGGGTGTCCTGGTTCTCGTTTGTGTGGCAAAAAAACAGGTATATATCAGCCTCAGGATGGGTATTATCGGAGTTTAGGCAAGCGGAGCTCCCGTTCAGCACTCCTCACACCATGCCGTCCAGGCCACGCCCCAGGAAGCCTATTCTAAAGATGATGCACAAGAAAGCCCGCAAAACAGTTTGCTGAAGACAAGTAGACTAAGGACGTGGATTACTGGAACCATGTCCTGTGGTCTGATGAGACAAAGATAAACGTATTTGGTTCAGATGGTGTCAAGCGTGTGTGGCGGCAACCAGGTGAGGTGTACAAAGACAAGTGTGTCTTGCCTACAGTCAAGCATGGTGATGGGAGTGTCATGGTCTGGGGCTGCATGAGTGCTGCCAGCACTGGGGAGCTACAGTTGAGGGAACCATGAATGCCAACATGTACTGTGACATACTGAAGCAGAGCATGATCCCCTCCCTTCGGAGACTGGGCCGCAGGGCAGTATTCCAACATAACGACCCCAGACACACCTCCAAGAAGACCACTGCCTTGCTAAAGAAGCTGAAGGTAAAGGTGATGGACTGGCCAATCATGTCTCCAGACCTAAACCCTATTGAGCATCCATGGGGCATCCTCAAAACGGAAGTTGGAGGAGCACAAGGTCTCTAACATTCACCAGCTCCGTGATGTCGTCATGGAGGAGTAGAAGAGGACTCCATTGGCAACCTGTGAAGCTCTGGTGAACTCCATGCCCAAGAGGGTTAAGGCAGTGCTGGAAAATAATGGTGGCCACACAAAATATTGACACTGTGGGCCCAATTTGGACATTTTCATTTAGGGGTGTACTCACTTTTGTTCCCAGCGGTTTAGAGATTAATCGCTGTGTGTTGAGTTATTTTGAGAGGACAGCAAATTTACACTGTTATACAAGCTGAACACTCACTACTTTACATTGTAGCAAAGTGTAATTTCTTCAGTGTTGTCACATGAAAAGATAGAATAAAATATTTACAAAAATGTGAGGGGTGAACTCACTATTGTGAGATACTGTATAACAACAAACCTATATTTGAACAGATACAGCATAGAACTAAATGCGTATTACACTGACTATGCCCTTCTGGAGACAGATACACTATATTTTTTGTGAGTATTTGTGAGAGTCTCAACAGCTCATTTACTGACAGATATAAAAGACATATGTAACTTTCACCCCCAAAGGCGACGTTGGAAATAACCCAGGTCTCCCTTTGGGATCCTTCTCCAAACCAGCTTACTAAGGTAGTGTAGTCCTGCAAATTCATTCTTTCAGGCCAGGCTCCTTCAATCCCCCAGCCAAGCACATACTGAGGCCTAACAGCAATATAACTTGAGTAACACAGGCTGCCTACCAGGGTCAGAGGCCCCAGAAGAGACCCCTGTTCAGACTGCCTCAAAACATTTATCTTCTCTCTAGCCAAATCTTCTGGGCCTCCCAACCAGAGATTGTCTGATGTCAGAAAAATATTCATAACCCAGTGGCTAACCCTCCTACTGTATTTTTGGAAGCTTCCAACCACCAGGCTAGTACACACGATGAGATTATCGGAGGAATGATTGTCCTTTTTTTTTTTTTGCAAGCTAGTCTCCATATCAAAAATGAAGAGGTTACTAAACTACGAAAATTTTCAGACATCAGAATTAAAATGATGGAGTGATGCAATGTATTGTATTTTTTAACGAAAACTGTACTCACGAAAATTGTACAATCTGGTATTGTACAAGAAAATGTTTGTGTTTAATATAAACACACAGCGGGTCTGAGAAGTTAATTGCTAGGATTTTTTTATACACTTTAAGCTCTGTACTTATTGAGAATACAGTGACAGGATTTTTTCAAAATTGGAGCAGACAGGATCTGGAGCAGCTGTCCATGGCAATCAATTGGCCTCCATTTTCATCTTGTTCAGTTAAAGTATAACCAACGGCGTACTAAGGGGGGTGCGGGGGGGGCGGGCCGCACCAGGTGCCACACACTGGGGGGGGTGTCAGGCCGGCGCCCCCCTCCGCGATGGAAGCGGGGAGTCGGGGACAGCGCGCCGAGCGCTGATATAACTTGCGCAGCGCCGCTGCGTGGTGAGTAATAGCCAGGCTGAGCCAGCGTCAGGTGAGGTGAGAGGAGGGAGAGGGGGAGGGTGTGCGCCGCTCTCCGCGGCTCTCCGTGGCTCTGATCTGTCTCGGCTGTGTCATACAGCCGAGCAGAGTGAAGCCGCCGGCTCCGCCTCCCCCTCCGCCTCCCCCTCCTCCTTGTAGTCTGCTGTGTGTCCCGCGCTGACAATCCTCCTGACCTGAGGTACATTAAGGGTCGTAGGGGGGGGGGGTCTGTACTGTAGTAGGGGGGGGGGGTCTGTACTGTAGTAGGGGGGGTCTATACTGTAGTAGGGGGGGGGTCTGTACTGTAGTAGGGGGGGTCTATACTGTAGTAGGGGGGGGTCTGTACTGTAGTAGGGGGGGTCTGCATTGTAGTAGGGGGGGTCTGCATTGTAGTAGGGGGGTATCCACTGTAGGGGGGGTCTGTACTGTAGGGGGGCTCTGCAATGTAGGGGGGGTCTCCACTGTAGGGGGATCTGTACTGAAGGGGGGTCTGTATTGTAGGCGGGTCTGTGTAACATGCAGGGGGTCCAGAGCTGTTAGGGGGGGTGTCTGTGTAATGTAAAGGGGTCCAGAGTGCTGTGTAATGTAAAGGGGTCCAGGGTGCTGTGTAATGTAAAGGGGTCCAGGGTGCTGTGTAATGTAAAGGGGTCCAGAGTGCTGTGTAATGTAAAGGGGTCCAGAGTGCTGTGTAATATAAAGGGGTCCAGAGGCGCAGGGTGCTGTGTAATGTAAAGGGGTCCAGAGGTGCAGGGTGCTGTGTAATGTAAAGGGGTCCAGAGTGCTGTGTAATGTAAAGGGGTCTAGAGGTGCTGTGTATTGTAAAGGGGTCCAGAGTGCTGTGTAATGTAAAGGGGTCCAGGGTGCTGTGTATTGTAAAGGGGTCCAGAGGTGCAGGGTGCTGTGTAATGTAAAGGGGTCCAGAGTGCTGTGTAATGTAAAGGGGTCCAGAGTGCTGTGTAATGTAAAGGGGTCCAGGGTGCTGTGTAATGTAAAGGGGTCCAGGGTGCTGTGTAATGTAAAGGGGTCCAGAGTGCTGTGTAATGTAAAGGGGTCCAGAGTGCTGTGTAATATAAAGGGGTCCAGAGGCGCAGGGTGCTGTGTAATGTAAAGGGGTCCAGAGGTGCAGGGTGCTGTGTAATGTAAAGGGGTCCAGAGTGCTGTGTAATGTAAAGGGGTCTAGAGGTGCTGTGTATTGTAAAGGGGTCCAGAGTGCTGTGTAATGTAAAGGGGTCCAGGGTGCTGTGTATTGTAAAGGGGTCCAGAGGTGCAGGGTGCTGTGTAATGTAAAGGGGTCCAGAGTGCTGTGTAATGTAAAGGGGTCCAGAGTGCTGTGTAATGTAAAGGGGTCCAGAGTGCTGTGTAATGTAAAGGGGTCCAGAGGTGCAGGGTGCTGTGTAATGTACACAGTAGTGACAAAAAGATATTTAAGGATGCAGAGGTATGCAGGGAGCACAGTGGGGTGTTTTTACGTTTTAAGGTGGGGGGGGGGTGCCAGATATAGGATCCGCCCCGGGTGCCAAATGCACTAGGTACGCCCCTGAGTATAACTAAAGGCAAACTTTGTTCATAGTTTTGGATAGAGTGGAGAGGGATTAGAACCAATGTCAGTTTTTTTTTTGCTGTCTGTGCCCCCGTTAGGGCTATTTACCCTCTCTATTTTTCCCGTTTACCATTATCATTGAAAGTGAAAGTAAAATAAACATACACATTTTTGGGTTGTCCCCTGAAAAGTAATAGAGGGGAAATCTTCCAATGGGGACACTAGTTCTGGTAACCTGGGGGACCCCAACAGATTCACTTCATTTGCAGGAATTTCCTCTCACTTCCTGTTTGGCTATGGGACAGGAAGTGAAGAGAAATCTCTGCAATAGGACACAGATGGCAAAAAATTCTGACAGGGGTTTTAACCTTCCCTTACTCTATCCAAAATGAAAACAAGTTTTGCCTATAGTTCTACTTTAAGCTTTGAAAATGAAAGAAACTGATTGGTTACCATGCACAGCTGCACCAGTTTTTATATGCTCCAGTTTTGATAAATACAGATAAAGTAATGTGTAAGTAACGTATCCAGATTATGTATATGTTTTATACAATTTTTTGTTGTTGGGTGAGCATTTAACTGTCTCCCAATAAACCGTTTTTAAGTAGCTGCTTATTACATATCACTGGGCAATCAGAGCCTGAATGGGTCTTTGTTGAGAGAGTTAGATTTAATGAGATTTAATGTCATTTTTGGGTCATCTAAAAGCTGAGGTCATGATGTATTTATATTCATTAACCAGGAAATTTTGCTTCAACAGCATATTTAAAATTGAGCTGTGCTTCTGGGAATCCTAACTAATGCAGTTGAATGAAATACAGTGCCTTGAAAAAGTGTTTATACCCCTTTATGTAAATGTATTTTATTGGGTTTTCATGTGATAGACCTTACATTCTTAGTACCAATATAATTGAAACTTGACAAGAAAAGAGCCCATTGTGCCCTTCTAGGAAAGAGGCTTTTAGCCTCAGACAAGAATGTGAGATTCTTATGGCACAGTGGTACCTTCGAGGAGATGTCTCCATTATTTCAGGGCCAAAATGATCGCTAACAGCTCTCTCAGTCACCAATCTCCAATTGCACTCTGCAGGTGACAATTTCTTGGAAAAGTAGTCACAAGAATGCATAGCGCTCTCAGAGGTAGGACGTTGAGACAGAAGGGTGCCAATTCCAGTCTCAGAATGATTAGCCTCAAGGGTAAAAGGTAACGTAGGATCAGGATGTGACCGCCGGAGCGTTACAAAGGCCAAAAGGCATTATGAAGTACTCATAATGGCCTGTTCTGGTATTAAATGCAGTTTTCCACTCGTCGCCCTATTTAATCCTCACGAGATTATATGCCCCTCTCAAATCAAGCTTTGTGAATCCCTTTAGGCGGTCAAATCAACAGAATTGGATAGACATTCTTATTTGTGAAACGATTGAGATCCCTATAATCAATACAAGTTCACCACTCTTCTTCTTCACAAAGAAGAAACCAGCACCAGCAGGAGACAAGAATTTGCAAATGAAACCTCGAGAAAGTGCGTCTGCAACATACTCCTCCGTGGCCTTATCCTCCAAGACCGAAAAAGGGTAAACCCAGCCACGAGGGGGTATGGCACCAGGTTGGAAGTCAATTGCACAATCATACGACCAGTGTGGAGGCAAACTACTGGCTTGACCATTGTTAAAGACATCGCTAAAATTGCGGTACTCCTCTGGCAAGGAGGAGAGTGAAGAGGTGCACAGGACCTTGGCTACCTTCTGGAAGCATGTCTTACTGCATTGTGGCAACCAGGAGAGAACCTCAGCATGGAGCCAATCAAAAGAGGGGTTGTGCCTCTGTAACCAAGGATAACCAATAACCAGCGGAAACAGGTGAGGAAACAACTTGGAATGGGATTATCTCATGGTGAAGAGCCCCTATGGCCATGGACAATGGAACAGTCTCATGAGTCACACGGGCAGGCTGTAGAGGTCTCCCATCAAGAGCCTCAATGGCAAATGGAGTGTCACGCAGCTGCAGCGGAATCAAGTGCTTCGATACAAAGGCAGCATCAATGAACAGGCCTGCAGCCCCAGAGTCGATTAGAGCCTGTATCTCGATGGACGACTCAGCCCAAGAAAGGGTAACCAAAACCAGGGCTTATCCTTCTGGATAACTGGCCGTTCACCTGACAGGTATAATAAGACTTCAAAAAGTGACCTGCCTGGCCACAATAAAGGCACAATCTCTCCCTCCTCCTAAGGGTCCTCTCATCTGCAGAGAGACACGTGAAGCCCAAGTGCATGGGTTCACCTTCACTGACCAACTCTGTACCAGGAGGCATAGGAGGTGAGGGAGGCAAGGGTGGGACTGCAAAGCTCGGAGACAAATGTACAGGAGGCTTCTGCAAGCACTTCTGTAAAGAGAGTCTTTTTCTGAGTCTGGAGTGAATGAGGATGGAAAACATGATCAACTTCTCCAGCTCAGTGGATATATCTTGGGCCATCCTTGACGGTATCCAAGAGACCATGAGAAAAAGCAACCACGAGGGCCTCATTGTTCCAAGCAACCTCTGTTGCCAGAGTACGGAATTCAATGGCGTAATCGGCAACAGTTCTCTGTTTAATGGACATGAGGCACTTGGCAGCAGAAGCAGAGCATGTGGGAACGTCTTTTAAAAGAAGCCAAAAACTCAGGGTAACTCAAGACAACAGGTTTATGCATCTCCCATAGAGGGTTTGCCCAAGCCAAGGCTCTCTCAGAAAGCAAAGATATCACGAAACCTACTTTGCTTCTGTCTGTGGGAAATGCCTGGGGCAGCATCTAAAAGTATATCTCAACCTGGTGGAGAAACCCTCTGGATTGGACTGGATCACCCACAAATCACTGGCGAAGCAGAGCGGAACCAGCAGCAGGGATGGCCTGCAACACAGGTAGTACTGGAGCAGCCACAGTGGGAGATTCCAGGTGAGCCGTGCGACTCAGGAGCGTTTGCAACGCCAAGGCAAACTGATCCATGCGGTGATCCTGCTCATCCAATCTGGAAAAAATATTACTAACAAGTGGATTGACTGCATCTTCTGAATTCATGGCCTTCGCCTACTGTCAGAAACCATGAATCAGACCGAGACAGAAGTACAGTTAAATCACACTTGTTTAATAATAAAAGTAAATAGAACAAACGTAGTCAAAACATAGCCAAAATTCAGTAACCGGAATGGATAGTTAGACAAGACAGAAAGTCAGGAAGCAAGTAATCAGCGTAGTGGAACAGCAAGCAGGATCTGGAGCCAGAAGGAATGTCAGCCAAGCAAATCTTTAACAGGAACGCAGGAGATAGTCTCTGTGATGTTGACCAAGGCGAAGGCAGAGATCTTCTGGGCTGGACGGCTTAAGTAGGCAGGACTGTCGAGCAGGATATCATCAACAGGTGAGTCACTGTGGAGACATAGGAGCTGGCAATTAGCCGATAGCTGAGCAGCCAGCTCAGAGAAGAAAGGGCTGAGCCCAGCCCTGACAAATACATCATGTTATGCATAATTTTAAGAGAATAAACACTACTTGTTTCAACAACTGACCATGCTTGTCATGCCCCACATGCCTCATTTAAAATCCCAACCCTTCTCTTTCTTCATATTAAAATGGAAAACTCAAATCAAAATCGTTTCAGTATACATTTTACAATAACAAATCAAAACATGTAATCACTGAAGATACACTTTAGTTTTACAATGTGATATACAATGTAGGGAATGTTCGATCACATGAGTAAAAATGGGTGTATTTCGAAAAGACAATTGCCTCACTTCTTTATACCAGTTAATAAGATAAAGAAGGAAAATCACAGTATTTTTACAATTTTTTATGAAACCCAACGCTCTTCATTTGTTGCCATGTTGGGAATCAAGACAATATGATGGATCATACCATGGAACATATTACGTTGGTAAAATGTATTGTATGAATGTTTTTAGGA
The DNA here is from genome assembly GCA_028564925.1 of Lithobates sylvaticus. Lineage (NCBI taxonomy): Eukaryota > Metazoa > Chordata > Amphibia > Anura > Ranidae > Lithobates > Lithobates sylvaticus. The sequence continues at coordinate 466,936,119 of CM053030.1, forward strand.
CTTTACTGTTGGCCTGCATTTTGTCAGATTGATGTTCTTTTTATATAACCTAACCAGCTGCTTTAAATAAAACCAAAGCTTTTCAAAATACAAGGGGATGGATGATTATATCATGACTAATCCAAAGACCTTTTGGATCACTGCCATGCAGATGAACCTGGACTGAATCACTCATAAAATACTACATACACTCTGAACAACTTCTTTCCAGCTCCATAGTTGGGTAATTGAAGCTCGTCAGTGCAGGCCAGGACCTTTGCTTATTGCTGCATCTGGTCTATTACAATAGAGATAATCAGCATGATCTAGATGCCCTACAGGTTTTGCTCCACTATTGCAATTATGCTTTATTTGGCATACAATATGATGGATACACAAGCGTTTATTTTAAGAGATATAACCAAGATAGTGAGTTGTTGGGACTGGCACTGGGAAGAAATTAAACCATATAGTTTCATATAGGCTAGGTCACTTAAATTTGGAGAGTTAGCACAATTGTTAGCGTGTGTTGCGTTAAGGCAGCCACAACACACCAACAAAAATGCAATGCACCATTTAAGGCAGCCCAGCACATAGCAACCTAAGTGCATGTGGTGCTCTGTATCCCAAGTGCTTTAAGAACTGTAGCTGCAAACAAGGAATGAAAACATGGAATCTTCTTCTCATACCTGTGTAGATTCAAAGTCTTCTCTGCCAGGAGCCATACATGTTTCTATACTGCACTGCATTCATGCAATCACTTCAGATTACAAACTGCAAGCAGCAAACAGCCCTTGTATCCACCCAAAACTTGAAGATATTAGTTTTGATTGGATTCACTGTGTAACTCATACCTCTGTCTGCTTTACAGCTAGTAAAACTATCACCCCTAAATTCCTATTGCCCAGAAAAAAAAAATTATATATGAACCTTGGGAAAACCACCCCACCCTACACCACACCACACCACACCACACTTTGCAACCCAGCCCCCAACTAATAATCACTATGTTTAAGAAAAAACTTATCTAAAAGCCTCTTTTACTTATGGAAATCTGTGGCTATCTAATGCTCTGGGTCTGAGTCTTCTTTCTTCTTCACTGCATTGTGGGATGGCCCTTCTTTGGTGTTCCCATCACTACCTGGATGACATGGACACTTTCTATTGTCTCTCCACCAGTCCTCTCAGGTTTCAGAAGGCTGTAGCTGAGAGGTGGTGTCACAAAGAGGTGGCCAGTCATTATGGGCACAGACTGCAGGACTGTATCACCAGTTGTCACACCTGGAAGAGGTATTGGTGGCTGGTGGGAGACATTGGCAGAGGACTTGGGTGAGTATAAAAATAACTGCAGAAGGTATTTCTGTTTTTTTAACTATTAAACAGGTGAGGGGGTTAGAGGGGGTTTTGCTTTGCCTGGAGATGGGCTTTAACTTTTGCTTGAGATTTATTGCTGTGCTTTTTTTCAACATATTTATAACCAAGTAAGTAAACCAAGTTTGTTAGTCAGTATTGTATAGGTGACTTACAAAAGTTGCCAGTGTTATGTTTATTTGGAGCAGGCATGTCAAAACTCAGTGGGCCAAACTGAGAAAACTACATTTTCAAGGGGGCCACATTATGTCTAGAGGGCACTGCACCTACTTAAAGATTGTGGAACTTTGGAATATACCAAGAAGATTATGGCACATTGGAACATAATAACGTTCCTACCTCCCTATATCTGTATTGTAAAATGAAGGCACTTTAGAATTTAACAAACCCCTACCTCCTTATTGCAGAAAAACAGATGCACTGTAGGCAGAAATAATGGAATGTGGTTCAACGCGCTATATTATTGTCCAGACTGTCCTACAAAACCTTGCCTCTGCATAAACACGTTGCCATATTTACTGTTCCCCATTCCAATCTTAGTCTTCCAAATCCTTTCTTTTATACTTTTAAACTGAGCATGGCAACCAGCATTCTGCATTTTAATGATATATATATATATATATATATATATATATATATATAGTATTTACAAAAAAGTAGCACACATTGAGTATACATCCTGCATATGCCCATGAAGTGTGTGAGAAATAACTTGACTTTTCAAAGGGTTCATTTTGGGGTTCTTGTACTGTCCTGGCCTTAAGAAATGTGATAGGTAGTCAGAACCTTTAGGGTTCATACATTTCAAAATGTATCTACTATAGTTTGAAGACATTATAACTGACACTGTCTAAATACCATGCACCTTTTTTTAATATGTGTTATAACAGAAATTAGGAGAAAATGTTGTTTTTTTAAACCTCACTTTTTTTTCCTCCATATAGTAAAAAAAATAAATAAACTGGTTATTAAATACCACCAAAAGCAATGGATCTCAAAAAAATGATAGAAAATTAATTTGGGTACAGTGTTGCATGACAAAGTAGCTGTCAGTGAAAATATCACAACACTGAAAACTGAAAAATGGTCTGGTACTGAAGATGCATATACAGGCTAGTACTCAAGCGATTAAAGGTATACAAAAAATGCAACTTACTCTGTATTAGAAGTCCCGAGTTGTTCCTACCTTGGTGGAGAGGTATGAGACCTTGAATGAAACACATAGGTATGATTTAACACTAACTTATAGGTGTCCCCACAGTGGAGGCACATGCATTCTGATGGATAGGTGAGAGCAGGTGGACTGAAGGGGAGCCACCCCTTCTTAAAGGTACAGGGGCAGACTGAACACCCAGCATATAGCACAATGGCTGCAAAGGCGTCAGTGCGTTGCCTGACCAAAAAACACGACAGTGATACAAAAAATATGCCACTTGCTCCCATCTATAGCTGGTTATCGCAGTAAGAACCCAAGGAAGGCTAACAACAGGTATAAACAAGGCCAAGGATAAATCCAAAAAAACAAGCTTAACTTTCCGACCAGCCCGCAGACAACCAAACAAATTCTCTAACAGTATGCATTAAAATATATCCTCGGCATTGTTTGTACCTGTTGTTAGCCTTCCAATGCTTCTTACTGTTGGATCGGATAGACTTATACCAGAAAAGACTAAGGGATGAAATAAAATCAAAAGGTGCTTTAACAAAGTATTAGTTTAAGGGTATGCAATCATATTATTTTATTTTTTTATTTTTACTTCCCTCCACCTAAAAGATTTCAGTTTGTTTTGTACAGTTTATAGGTCACATTAAAGGTGGGAAAATTTCTGAAATGATTTACCTTTGTCTCATTTTTATAGAGGTGTGCAGACTTTTTATATCCACTATATATACTGTATGTATTTCAGTTGGGAAGTGGTTAAATGACTGCCCTCCTTGCTGACAAGGTGATCCACCATATAATATAGGCAGCAACACAGAGGGCGGACGGGCAGGTGGGCGGATGGGGAGCTCACAGGTGTACTCCTGACAATTGGCACCTCACTCTTATTGTGCAAGCAGTACAAGTTCTTCCTGGGTATAACCACAGTCTCCTCTTTGACATTGTACTGTGTAACCTCACAATCATGCTCTTCTCTAAAGGTTTGTGTTGAGGGTTACGCTGAGGGCAATGTTTTACTTTCTGCTTCTCTTTTCCATAGTGAGTACTAGGGATGAGCCGAACACCCCCCAGTTTGGTTCGCAGCAGAACATGCGAACAGGCAAGAAATTTGTTCGAACACGCGAACACCGTTAAAGTCTATGGGACACGAAAATGAATAATCAAAAGTGCTAATTTTAAAGGCTTATATGCAAGTTATTGTCATAAAAAGGGTTTGGGGACCTGGGACCTGCCCCAGGGGACATGTATCAATGCAACAAAAAGTTTTAAAAACTGACGTTTTTTCGGGAGCAGTGATGCTTAAAGTGAAACAATAAAAGTGTAATATTCTTTTAAAATTCATACCTGGGGGGTGTCTATAATATGCCTGTAAAGTGGCGCATGTATTTCCGTGTTTAGAGCTGTGAGCAAAATTTAGTCTGAGAGCAAAATTACATTTCTAAAGGAAAAAAAGTCATTTAAAACTACTCGCGACTATAATGAATTGTCGGTCCTGGCAATACAGATAAAAGAAGTCATTGAAAAAAAATGGCATGGGATCCCCCCCAGTCCATTACCAGTCCCTTTGGGTCTGGTATGAATATTAAGGGAACCCTGAACCAAAATGTAAAAAAAAATGGCGTGGGGGCCCCCCCAAAAATCCATACCAGATCCTTATCCGAGCAAGCAACCTGGCAGGCTGCAGGAAAAGAGGGGGGACAAGAGAGTGCCACATGCCCTCAACATGGGGAGTACCCCCCAAAGCACCTTGTCCCCATGTTGATGGGGACAAGGGCCTCATCCCCACAAACCTTGCCAGGTAGTTGTGGGGGTCTGCAGACGGGGTGCTTATCGGAATCTGGAAGCCCCCTTTAACAAGGGGACCCCCAGATTCCGGCCTCCCCCCCTGTGTGAAATGGTAACGGGGTGCAAATGTACCCCTACCATTTCACAAAAAAAAATGTCAAAATGGTAAAAATTACAAGACACGGCTTGGGACATGTCCTTTATTAAAAAATAAAAATGTCCCACAAAGTCTTCTTCTTCTTCTCTTGCTCCACCGACGGATCGAAAAAAAAAAAAAAGCCGCACAGACCCGCCTCCATGGGAGGCACCCGCCGTATGGCGCTTCTTTGTGTTGACAGTTCTTTTAGAACTGAGGGCGGGGCCGCACCGTGACGTTCCCGGGTGACCCCGCCCCCCCTGACACACGGGGACATCCCTATGGCTTTCCCGGGGGCGTCAGAGGGGGCGGGGCCACCCGGTTACTTTGTGGAACATTTTTATTTTTTAATAAAGGACTTGTCCCAAGTTGTGTCTTGTCATTATTACCATTTTGACACTTTTTTGTGAAATGGTAGGGGTACATTTGTACACTGTTACCATTTCACACAGGGGGGGAGGACGGGATCTGGGGGTCCCCTTGTTAAAGGGGGCTTCCAGATTCCGATAAACCACCCGCCTGCAGACCCCCACAACCACCGGGCAAGGGTTGTGGGGATGAGGCCCTTTTCTCCATTAACATGGGGGCATGGTGCTTTGGGGGGACGCCCACAAATTTTTTTTATTTTGGCGCGGGTTCCCCTTAAAATCCATACCAGACCTTTGAGGGGGACCCCCACGCCATTTTTTTTTATTTTGGCCAGGGTTCCCCTTAATATCCATACCAGACCTGAAGGGCCTGGTATGGAATTTGGGGGCACCGCACCCCCCCCCCCAAGCAATTTTTTTTTTTTTTAATTTTGGTTTGGATTTCCATTAATATTCATACAAGACCCAAAGGGACTGGTACTGGACTGGGGGGTTCCCATGCTGTTTTTTTCAATTACTTCTTTTACCTGTATTGCCGGGACCGACAATTCATTATAGCCGCGACTACTTTTAAATTAAATGTAATTTTGCTCTCAGACTGTTCTAAACACGGGAAAAATGTGCCACTTTCCAGACATACTATAGACACCACCCAGGTATGAAATTTAAAGGAATATTACACATTTATTGTTTCACTTTAAGCATTTTTAAAATCACTGCTCCCGAAAAAAAAGACGTTTTTGCATTGATACATGTCCCCTGGGGCAGGACCCAGGTCCCCAAACACTTTTTATGACAATACCATGCATATAAGCCTTTAAAATTAGCACTTTTGATTTCTCCCATAGTCTTTTAAAGGGTGTTCCGCGGCTATCGAATTTGCTGCAAACACCCCAAATTGTTTGCTATTTGGCGAACAGACTCAAACATTGGGCTCATCCCTAGTGAGTACATTATATTATTATGTGTGGGGAAGTACCAGATACCTTTTTTTTCCCACACTGCTAATCACAAGGATCTAACCAGTGACACAACCCGGTGCAGAAGATAAATGCCAGGATTGGAAATACAACCCATCATTGGTCTCTGTCCCTTGAGAATAAAGGGTAAGCGTTCTTTTAGCAGAGTTGTCATTTAAAGTAAATGCCTGAAAAGAGATGACCTCTTTGCAAGCTGCTATTCCCTCTAGCATTCTAGCAACTGTTGAGATGTAACGGTATTTCTCATTTCTACCCTAATTGAATGCTTTGTCTTAGCTATATTGGTTACCCCATGAAGAGAATTTGTACCCATGTGCCTGTCTATGTGCCTGTGCAGTGATGACGTAGTTTCATCGTGTAATTTTTTGCCCTCAACTTACAGCCTATAGTAGAGTAAATCATCACACTCCGTTGTCAGCAATTTCTTTTTGTGCTCAAACATGAGGCATGGCACTGCAAACGACCTCTGTCTGTAGTCTAAGAACTGACACTTCCTGTGAAAAAAATACACATACCACAATCCCTGGGTCTCTCAGTCTAATGGTCTGCAGGTGAAAACTGCATAGTATTTAGATCCTTCAGACACAATCAGAATCAGGCAGAGCAATGAAGGGAAGAGATGGGTTTTCATCACATTAACACTCCCACGTTTGTGATGTTTTAAGAAAATTGAAAAGGCAATGATTCTATGATCTAGAACAAGAAGTTGCCTGACCTTTAGTAAATAAGGTACAAGTTAGGTGATTGTATACCTATGTAGGCACATGCAGTTCATCCTCCCCACTGTAGGTTGCGCTGTTCAGCTGGACACTGTGCAGAGGGGAATGGAGGTTGAAAGGAGCTTTGTTCCTCTGAAGCTTCCTTAGGTGTCATCAGGGAAACAGTGGTCTGATTGGACGCTGCTGCCCTAGCTGATCTCTGTGGCCATCTTTAGTGAGGGCAATGTTAATAAATAGGGCTGCCACACTCCAGTTGACGTAATTGCAAAGTGGATAGTGCAGGGACAGGATCTCCACTGGCTAGGGGCAATGCATCTAGGGCTAGAACCTAGGAGACCTAGGAGAGGTTTTGGTCAAGGAGGGATATTGCAGGGTTATCCCACCTGGCTTTGCAATCTTTGCAAGGGATTTTTCCCCAGAGCTTAGTGAATGAGTTGAAGCTCTGCTGACTTACATCATCCAATCATGTGCAAACAAAAATACTGTTTTTTTTATTTCCCCTGTACAACGATTGGGTATTCTTTGCATTTCAACACATTAAACTCTGGGGAAAATTCCCTTGAAAAGTGCAATTCCACTTGCAAAATGAATAGCCTATTTGTCTTTAGTAAACCAACTCTACTGACTCAATGTAAGCATGCAGATCAGGAACTCAGAGCCACTGATCACCAAGCACCAGTGCTGTTACTGTTCTTACCTTGAGTAAAACAACCGCAGTGACTCACAAAGCATCAAAGCCACTGGATCAGCATGACAGCCAGGTGACAGGTATTTACCAATAGAGAGGATGACAATAGCAGCCTCTATACACCACTAATATGTTTCTGTTCAAGGGTGTTTTTTTAAGATTTTGCAGCTTTCAGCACTTTGCCTGCCCCCAACATTACAGCTGAATATTTGGATCTGAAACCCATTTATTTTTGAAGGAATTAAATGAATGTGCTGTTACAAGCTGACTTTATAAGGCGATTTTATGTGTTCTATGAAAACAAAAGACATTTACTTGGAAAAACAAAGTGAAATGTGATCTTGGACAAACAACACAACCGCGCTGGCTCCGATTCACGTAGATTGATGTACTTTCACAAGAAATAACAAGTGATCATTTGAGCTGTTGCTGAACAACATGACATAACTATAAATAATGGCTCCTGCCTGCTTCCTTGTGTACATTTTTACCAATAATTAAATGAATTCAGACCAGTACTGCAATGACCTAATCAAGTTATTGTTTTAGCCCCCAGCAACTAACATGATCGCATTGCGGTCAGTAATAGTATCATCGCTTTTTTTTCCTTTCAGACAGCCAGAGTCCTGATTGGTACCCTGATGAAGTGTCGTTGTTCTTACAATGATAGATTGACGATAGATAGTTAAATGGGTGCTGATGTAGTGCATGGAACTTGAACAAATGCATGTCACTCAGCACATAATTAGCTTCACACTACTCTGTGTTCACAGGAAAAAATAGGTTTAATGAATACGCAGATTTATGTGGTATGTATGTGATGCTACACTCAAATGGCAACTGCCCCAACCTATAACTGACCTTAACAGCAAGGAGCACATTGAAGGGTGACGCATGTCAAACAACAACATACAAAAGGTCCCAGCTCACTTACCAGCCAGCCTGCAAAAAGAACGAATTGTCCTGTCTAACAGTTTACGTTAAAAACAGGGGTTAATTTGCACACATTTGCAAATACACAGAGGTTGTGACAAGGCACCACAGTATTATCTGCAGTCCTAACTAAATTTTGAGAGCCTCCATTTTAGGAGCACATATATAATATTGGATAGATTGAGGGTCCACTCCTCCTTAAAGGCACAGGAGCGTACTGGACACCCAGCAAATAGCATACCTCCCAACATTTTGAGATGGGAATGAGGGACACCTACTAGCAAACGTATCTAGGCAAAGGACACGCCCCCTGCCACACCATCTTAAAGGGGAATTAACCAAAACAAAAAGTTAAATAAATCCACAAGGGCTTTTTTTACCACTACTATTCCTTTATATTGGCTTTTAAAATTTACAAATGCACCAATTTAGAATTTGGATGAGAGGTTTAGCACTGGGAAACACTTTTTGAAAGATAAAAAGTGCATTTTATATACAACTATATAGATCAGACCAAAATGAGGGACAAATGAGGGGGAACAAGGGACAGAGGGACATTGCTCCAAATCAGGGACAGTCCCTTGAAATCAGGGACAGTTGGGAGCTATGAAATAGCACAATGGCAGCGAAGGTCCAGTGCGTCTCCTCACCAAATAACCAACAGTACAAACAAACTGCAACTTCCCCAAACTATAAATGACCTTAACAGAAAGAAGCACATGGAAGGACGACGCATGTTAAACAACAACAAAGAAAAATTTCCAGCTCAACTTACCAGCCAGCTTGCAAAAAATCGAATCGTCCTGCCTAACAGTTCCCGTTTATTGCAGGCTGGCTAGTAAGTTGAGCTTGAAATTTTTCTTTGTTGTTATTTGAAATGCGTCATGCATCACCCTTCCATGCGCTCCTTGCTGTTTGACATGTATTTGATGCTAGAATGGGGTTAATCGATAAGGGAAAGCGCAAAGCGTATGTGAAAGTGCAGTCACCCATGCCAACTAGTTAGATCTAGATTTACCCATAGAAAAGTAATGCTTAAAGTGTTACTAAGCCCACAACAGTAAAATCAGTCTGTATATGCAGTAAAGCATGCTTGTTATACTCTCTGTGGAACCTAAGGGGTAAATCCTTTGCATTGTGTATAAAGGCTGATTGATCCTGTCTTCTCTGACCCTCCTCTTCTTCCACTATCTCCAAAAAATAACCTGCTATTTACATAGCCAGGGGATGGGCTGCACATGCTCAGTTTGATGTGTATAACTAGACTTTTTTTTTTTTTTCTTGGGAGAGTGCATGTGATCAGCACCGGGCCAATCAACACTGTCCAGGCAGAGGGCCAGGGGAGAATAAAAACTCCTCCTACAAGCTTTACTAGGAACTGATAAAATATTATATAGCTGAGGGCTGGGCCACCCGGTGACGTAAACGGGTGACCCTGCCCCCTGCTGACACCACGGGGAAGCCGTGTGAGATTAGTTACACTTTAAGTAAAATATTAAAACTGAGCCAAAACTGTAATAGTTCTTCTGTAACTTGTATCTTGTTGTTGGTAAGAATCAATGCAGAAACATCACTATTCCAAACTCTTGAATCCTAAATATTGAAGCCTTTATTAGCCCTGGTTCACATTGATGCTACTTTGAAATCGTGCGACTTCACTTGAAGTCTCACAATTTCAAAGTAGCAGGTCAGTTCGATTTCAGGTGCTACTTGAAAGACATCTGTGTGGCTTTATGCAAAGATGTCTATTGAAGTCGCACCTGAAAGCGGCAAAAGGAAGGAGGGGGAGACAAAGCTCCTATCACAATTTGGATTAGCAGCAAAGATAGGAAGTGTTATCATAATTGGTGATTTTAATTATCCAGACATAGACTGGGAGGAGGGAACCACGCATTTGTCTAAGGCTCGCCAGTTCCAAAATGTCTTGCAGGACAATTTCATCGGTCAGATGGAATACACACCAACTAGAAACAAGGTGTTACTAGATCTACTGATTACCAACAATACAGACCTGATCTCGGATGTAGAAATATGGGGCAATTTAGGAAACAGCGATCACAGGTTAATTGGCTTCAGTATAAATCACACAATTAGGAAACACAAGGGGAACACAAAGACACTGAATTTCAAAAGAGCCAACTTCCCTAAACTACGAACCTTGCTAGAAGGCATAAATTGGGATAAAATCTTAGAAACAAAGAACACGGAGAAGAGATGGGTTTGCTTTAAGAGCATATTAAATAAGGGCATTAGCCAGTGCATCCCATTGGGAAATAAATTTAAAAGAGCGAACAAAAGGATTGATGGGTAATGTAAAAATGCATATAAAAGCAAAGGAAAAAACCTTCAAAAAATACAAGGCTGAAGGATCACCATCAGCATTCAGACTTTAGAAAGAATGCAACAAGATATGAGAACACGAAAGACACATAGCGGAGGAGAGCAAAAAAAATCCCAGTAAAAACAGTAAAAAAGGGAGGACAGACCATATTGGCCCCATAAAGAATGAGGAAGGACAATTAGGAAACACAAGGGGAACACAAAGACACTGAATTTCAAAAGAGCCAACTTCCCTAAACTACGAACCTTGCTAGAAGGCATAAATTGGGATAAAATCTTAGAAACAAAGAACACGGAGAAGAGATGGGTTTGATTTAAGAGCATATTAAATAAGGGCATTAGCCAGTGCATCCCATTGGGAAATAAATTTAAAAGAGCGAACAAAAGGATGGATGGCTAATGTAAAAATGCATATAAAAGCCAAGGAAAAAACCTTCAAAAAATACAAGGCTGAAGGATCACAATCAGCATTCAGACTACAGAAAGAATGCAACAAGATATGAGAACACGAAAGACACACAGCGGAGGAGAGCAAAAAAAATCCCAGTAAAAACAGTAAAAAAGGGAGGACAGACCATATTGGCCCCATAAAGAATGAGGAAGGACATCTGGTTACAAAGGATGGGGAGATGGCGAAGGTATTGAATTTATTCTTCTTCTCAGTCTTCACAAGGGAATCGTCAGCTTCAGTAAGCAAAACTGCAGTGTTTGTCCTCATGACACATCACAGGAAGCACCCTCATGGCTAACAGAGGACAGAATTAGATATAGACTTGGTAAACTTAACATTAACAAATCACCGGGACCAGATGGCTTGCACCCGAGGGTACTTAGGGAACTCAGTCAAGTAATTGCCAGATCATTGTTCCTAATTTTTACTGACAGTCTACTAACTGGAATGGTACCAGCTGTTTGGAGAAAAGCCAATGTAGCACCAATATTTAAAAAATCATCCCTGGGAATTACAGACCAGTTAGCCTAACATCAACTATGGGGCTGATTTACGAAAGCCGTGTGCCATCAGTATATATTTACGAAATGGTGCACCAGGAACAGAGCGTGAATCCCCCATTTACTATAGCGATCTCGCTCATGGGAGAATGCAATCTGTACGCCACCATGGCGCACGGCATCTTCAATTCAATATTAACAGAAGATGGAGGTGCCAATATTATGGGGTGATGTGAGGAAGTTTAGTAACAACTGCCCAAGTAACAAATATGCCCAAAATAGAATGAGAAAATAACTTTTTCAAAGAAGGCCTGCTGTGCCCACAAGTACGTTTACAACTGCGTGAGATCAATGTTTCGCTTGTTCATATGCGTTTGTTCACTGCACGGCCAAAATCTTAGTAAATGTTAAGCAACGTACATGCAATTGCGTAGGTTGAATGGGCGCAGCTCTAAACTTGACACATTTTTTTTTTACGTTGGTTCACCTTATGTATTTTTTTTAAGGAGATTTGCACACAGGTCATGTTTGCATGTTACATTGCCAAAATGTGACATGCACCTTGTTAAAATTATGTAAAATGACTCTCGCTCCTCTAGCTCCTCCTAAAAGGGCATTTCCCCTCATGCATATGATTTCCTTGGGCTAGCTTTTGCTTTTAAAGGGGAACTCCACACTCCATTCTACAATGCTCTTGTCTACCCGCTCTAACCCCTTGGATTTCTATGGGCTAACTTTTGCTTTTAAAGGGGAACTCAACACTCCACTTTATTCTCCAAAGGCTGTGAGCTGCCTTCAACAATCCAAACTTTTTCAGAACATACAACAGGGCCTGCTAGGAAAGGGGCAAGAAGAGCGATCGCCCAACCCCCTTCTGAACCATACAAGGCCACATGCACTCAACATAGCTAGCTGCCTTTGGGGCATGTTGGGCTCAGCCCAATACCAACCACAAAGCACCTTGTACTCACTAGTTTAAAGGGGTTTTCCACATTACGTAAAACTGTTTACTGTAAAACTCCCCTGTTTGAAGCCCCCCACAACCCCAGCCTAGGGTTGTGTGGAAGAGGCCCTTGTCCCCCTGAATATGGGAACAAAGTGGTTGATTTTTGGGGTGCTCAAGCCCCTCCTGCCCCTAAGCATCCATCCCCCTTTCATGGGCTGGGTTGCTGTGTGTTTGGCTAGGGGTTTATTAGTGTGTGGGAGGGGCACAATATTTTTTTAGTTTGGGGTGGTATTTTTCATGTGGGGTTCTCATTTTAAGCCTTAACAGACCCAAATGGCTTTGTATGTATTGGGGGGGAGCAGGCTTTTGTTTTGTTTTATGTTAAAATCTTGCAGCTGCAATGTAGATAGATTTTTAAGTTTTCTCTAAAGTCTTACATCTTTGAAGCAGCATTTTGGATACATGCTACAGATGCACCACTTTACAGGCAGAGTAAGCCCCTCCCCCCCAGTTACTAGCTTTTAAGCAATTTTGCATTTTTAAAGGCACTTATCCTTGTTTCCTTTTTGGGGTTGTCCAAATTGGTGACATTGCTATATGTCCCTCAGGGTGGGGCCTGGGCCCCCATACCCATTTTAAGGCCAATAACTAGAAGATAAGCCAGCCAAGTGGGGACTCGCAAAATTAACAAGTCAGTTCCCATAGACTGCAATGGTATGTATTGTAAAACTTTTGCCCGTGTTAGGCTCTTTGTTTGCCCCCCTGGATCGGAGGGTGTTTGTCCAATCTGTAATTTTGTAGCATGCTGGATGATGTGCTTAATTTTGGAGAGGGGGGTGGCTTTTTTTGTGCTAGCTGCATTTGGGTTGTTCTTCCCCTTTTATTGTTCTCTTCTCTTCTTCCATCTTCGGGGGTCTTCTCGCCGGACTCCTCCGCTATCTTCTGCTCTTTAACTAGCTCTTTTACTAGCGGAGGAGCCCGGCTTTCTCCTTCGTCGCCGCCGTCCAGGGGTCTTCTTCCGACTCCGGGGTCTTGTCATGCTCTTCGGTTCTTCTTGCCGGGCCTCCGCTTTCTTCTTTCAGCTCTTTTACTAGCGTTGGCCCGGTCTTCTGTCGCTGTCGCCGCCGCCTTCTGCTTCTTCTGCTTGCAGAAGCAGAAAAATCAAAAGAAGCCGAAGGCGGCGGCGACAGCGACAGAAGACCGGGCCAACGCTAGTAAAAGAGCTGGAAGAAGAAAGCAGAGGCCCGGCAAGAAGAACCGAAGAGCGGGACAAGACCGCCAAAGTCGGAAGAAGACCCCCGGACGGCGGCGGCGACGAAGGAGAAAGCCGGCTCCTCCGCTAGTAAAAGAGCTAGTAAAAGAGCAGAAGATAGTGGAGGAGTCTGGCGAGAAGACCCCCGAAGACAGAAGAAGAGAAGACCCCCGGAGCTGTCTAATAAAGTATTTTAAAAACCTGTGTTGTGATTTTTTTATGTGTTTTTTTATTTCCCCAGGTGAATGGGTAGGGGTACATGGTACCCCATACTCATTCACATAGGGTGGGAGGGCCGGAATCTGGGGGCCCCCTTATTAAAGGGGGCTCCAGGATTCTGATAAGCCCCCCGCATGCAGACCCCGACAACCAACGGCCATGGTTGTCGGGAAGAGGCCCTTGTCCTCATCAACATGGGGACAAGGTTCTTTGCAACCCCCCCATGTTGAGGGCACGTGGCCTGGTACGGCTCAGGAGGGGGGGCGCTCACTCGTCCCCACCCCCTTTCCTGACCGCCCAGGCTGCATGATCGGATAAGGGTCTGCTATGGACTATGGACTTTTTTTTTTTCGGCGTAGGGATTCCCCTTTAAATCCACACCAGGCGACGGGGCTAGCAAGGTGTCAATCTCGCCGATCGAGGCGTCAGGGATTCCCCTTTAAATCCTTGCAAGCACCAATGTAGCGAGTTATTTCCCAATGTGTGTGCTGCCATGCAAGGTGTCACCTTCCGTAATTTTCCTTTCCTGACGCACCCCATGGCAGCACACAGAACCCACCCCTCTAAGGTGATAGTTACTGAGAATGCAACGGTGGACTCCTCTTCGAATCTTATAGCTAACCAGTCCTATTAGGTTGTGGAGGCGGAGTCACAACCCAATGTGTGTGCTGCCATGGGGTGCGTCAGGAAAGGAAAATTACGGAAAGGTGAGTATACAATTTTCCGTTATTGCTCACACATGCCATAGTTATATGTGGAATTGCACCCCAAAATACATTTTGCTGCTTCTCCTGAGTATGGGGATACCACATGTGTGGGACTTTTTGGGAGCCTAGCCGCGTACGGGGCCCCGAAACCCAAGCACCGCCTTCAGGATTTCTAAGGGTGCAAATTTTTGATTTCACTCCTCACTACCTATCACCGTTTCGAAGGCCATAAAATGGCAAAATAGCACAAAACCCCCCCCAATGACCCCATTTTGAAAGTAGACACCCCAAGCTATTTGTTGAGAGGCATGGTGAGTATTTTACAGCTCTCATTTGTTTTTGAAAATGAAGAAAGTAAAGAAAAAAAACATTTTTTTCTTTTTTTTTCAATTTTCAAAACTTTGTGACAAAAAGCGAGATCTGCAAAATACTCACCATACCTCTCAGCAAATAGCTTGGGGTTGTCTACTTTCCAAAATGGGGGTCATTTTGGGGGGTTTTATGCCATCTGGGCATTCCATGGCCTCTGAAACTGTGATTGGCAGTGAGAGTGAAATAAAAAAAATTACACCCTTAGAAAGCCTGAAGGCGGTGATTGGTTTTTGGGGTTCCGTACGCAGCTAGGCTCCCAAAAAGTCCCACACATGTGGTATCCCCGTACTCAGGAGAAGCAACAGAATGTATTTTGGGGTGTATTTCCACATATGCCCATGACATGTTTGAGCAATATATCATTTAGTGACAACTTTTTGTAAAAAAAATATATATATATTTTTTTTTCATTATTCAATCTCTTGGGACAAAAAAAAAAAAAATATTTAATGGGCTCAACATTGCTCTCATCAAATAGCTTGGGTGTCTACTTTCCAAAATGGGGTCATTTGGGGGGGGGTTTGAACTGTCCTGGCATTTTATGCACAACATTTAGAAGCCTATGTCACACGTCACCCACTCTTCTAACCACTTGAAGACAAAGCCCTTTCTGACACTTTTTGTTTACATGAAAACATATTTTTTTTTTGCAAGAAAATTACGTTGAACCCCCAAAACACTATATATATTGTTAAAGCAAAGGCCCTACAGATTAAAATGGTGGGTGTTGCATTTTTTTTTCCACATTTGCGCAGCGATTTTTCAAACGCATTTTTTTGTGGAAAAAATACATTTTTTTTATTTTAATGCACTAAAACACACTATATTGCTCAAATTTTTGATGAAATAAAAAATATGATCTTAGGCCGAGTACATGGATACCAAACACGACATGCTTTAAAATTGCGCACAAAACACGCAGTGGCGACAAAACTACATACATTTTTAAAAGCCTTTAAAAGCCTTTACATGATACCACATTAGATTCACGGAGGAGGTCTACTGCTAAAATTACTGCCCTCGATCTGACCTTCGTGGTGATACCTCACATGCATGGTGCAATTGCTGTTTACATATGACGCCAGACCAACGCTTGTGTACGCCTTTGCGCAAGAGAAGGGGGGGCAGGGGTGCTTTTTTTTTGTTTTTTTTTTATTTTTTATTTATTTAGCTTTTTTATTTTATTTTTAAACTGTTCCTTCCATTTTTTTTCTTTGTTATGATTTTTATTGTTATCTCAGGGAATGTAAATATCCCCTATGATAGCAATAGGCAGTGACAGGTACTCTTTTTTTGAAAAAATTGGGGTCTATTAGACCCTAGATCTTTCCTCTGCCCTCAAAGCATCTGACCACACCAAGATTTGGTGTGATAAAATGCTTTCCCAATTTCCCCCTGGCGCGGTTTATATCCGGAGGGGGGACATTCCCTCCCACTGCTTGTAAAAGCAGTCTAGAGGCTAATTACCCGCTAGAATTGCTTTTACATGAAAGCCGATCACTGGCTGAAAAGAATGATACCAAGATGATACCTAAACCTGCAGGCATCATTCTGGTATAACCATTCAAAGTCCAGCAACATACTGGACATATATTGTAATCTTTTTTTTTTTCATGCAGCCTCTTGGCTGAACGAAAAAAAGAGATTGATTTGGTGGGTATGCCCACCATTAGAATACCTCCCTTCATCCACCCACTTCTAATGATGGGCATACATGCACCATTTATATATGCCGATGCATGGGGGCATCCTCCCGCAAAAGTTATGCCGTGTACACACGGTCGGAATTTCGACCGTATGTACGTGGCATTAGGAGCCAATCGCTCCTCCCCCCCCTGCTGCCCCCCTGCTTCGGCATATATGCTCTTTTTTTTAACTGTGGTGGTGAAAATCACCTCCTACAGCGTTGGAGTCGCGGCTTTATGTATCGTGGGGGCAAACGCTGTTGCTGTCAAGATAAATAAATCCACGTTGCAACTGAATGGCGCACCTGAAAACAAAAAAATGCTTAACACTAAAACACAGTAAACAAAATTACATACCTGAAAAGCAAGCATGATAAAACATGATAAAACATAATAAAAACATTGCAGAATAGAATGGAGTAAAAAAAGAGCAACAATAGAGAGAGAATAGAGTGAGAGAGAGAACAATAAAACGACAACTATTTTTTATTTTTTTATTTTTTTGAGATTCACAGGTAAAAAAGCTCCTGACTGAAGCGACTGAATCAAAACGCTACCACAAAAAAAATGTTAGCGATCGCAGGGATCAGGCTTGACTCTGCGAACGCTGCAGTTATGTGTGCTTAGTGTTTTTGTAAGTGACAGTGATCGATCGATCCTGCACTGGGGGGGGCGGGGCTGGGCGGAGGGGGAAAACGCAGGTGCTAGCAGGTATCTGGGCTGATCCCGCTAACAATGCGTTTTTTTTGGAACCCTAAACTGCTGGGACGCTAGTATAGATCTGATCAGATCAGATATTGATCTGTTCAGATACTGTGCCACTAAGGGAGGTGTATGCTTTGCGCGTGGGGTGTTTGCGGTACTGGCACTAACCTGGGGTGACGCAGACCTTATTTGACCCTAAAACCTAATTGATATCACCCGCCGGGCGATCAGGGGGTTAAACCGTTATTGGGTAATAAAATGGCGGGTGCCCTGACAGTATAAAAAACAAGCTAACTAACCACCCGTAACAGTAATACAAAAAAAAACTGGTTACCTAGCGACACTAATGCAGCGATCAGAAAAACGAACGCTTAGTGACACTGGCAAAAGGGGGTGAAAGGGTTAACTAGGGGCAATCAGGGGGTTAAAACCTTTATTAGGTAATATATGGGGATACCTGACGCTATATAAAAACCTGACGGGGAACCTAAATAACGAAATAACTAACTGGCTAACCAGCGTCACCAGTGACATTTATACAGTGATCACTGGTGAAAGGGTTAACTCTAGGGGGCAATCAGGGGGTTAAAACCTTTATTTAGGTTGTAATATGGGGGTACCTGACCTATAAACCTATTTATGAACCTATATAAAACATGGCGGTTAAAAAAAAAAAAAAAAATGGTTTACCTAGCGACACTAATGCAGCGATCAGAAAACCGATCGCTTAGTGACACTGGCAAAAGGGGGTGAAGGGGTTAACTAGGGGCAATCAGGGGGGTTAAACCTTTATTAGGGGGGGTAGGGGGCTACCTTGGACCTAAAACTAACTGCCCTGACAGTTATTACAGTCACACTGACACTAAATGCAGTGATCAGTAAATAAATGATCACTGCAATTAGTGACACTGTGACTGGGGGGCAGGGGGTGATCTGGGGGTGATCAGGGGGTGACAGGGGGGTGGAATATGTGCCTATCTGTACTGGTGTCAGTGTACTGTTGTGCACTAACCTTTACACGTTCACAGCTCGGCGTCCCCGGTCACATAGACCGGCGCACCGAGCGTGACATCACTTCCGCCTTCCTGTCTATACAATAGACAGGAAGGGAAGCTTTTCATTGGCCAGGAGCGATCGCGAGGGGGTGGCCAGAAACGACTGGCCGTCCCCTCGTCCCGCATCGCTTCTGAAGCCATCCCGACCGTCCCCGCCGGCAGGGGGGGGTCCGATCGGACCCCCCAACCGCCTGAAGAATGTCACGTACAGGTACGTGATTCTGCCTGTACGTGCCATTCTGTTGACGTATATATACATGGGGCGGTCGGGAAGTGGTTAAAAACCTGTGTTGTGTTTTTTTATGTACACTTTTTTCCCCAGATGAATGGTACATGGTACCCCATACTCATTCACATAGGGTGGGGGGCGGAATCTGGGGGCCCCTTTATTAAAGGGGGCTCCCGGATTCTGATAAGCCCCCCGCATGCAGACCCCGACAAACAACGGCCAGGGTTGTCGGGAAGAGGCCCTTGTCCTCATCAACATGGGGACAAGGTTCTTTGCAACCCCCCCATGTTGAGGGCACGTGGCCTGGTACGGCTCAGGAGGGGGGGCGCTCACTCGTCCCCACCCACTTTCCTGACCGGCCGGGCTGCATGCTCGGATAAGGGTCTGCTATGGACTTTGGGGGGACCCCCACCCCGTTTTTTTGGCGTAGGGGTTCCCCTTTAAATCCACACCAGGCGACGGGGCTAGCAAGGTGTCAATCTCGCCGATCGAGACGGCGACATTGGCTTCCTTCGCTAGTACCGTCTACCTGGAGTCACGATGAACGGACTTTACTCCGTGTGGGGGCAAATCCGTTCATTTCAAAAGTCTGGCGGACCTCCGCCGAAAGTCCGTACGCGGCATTAGTGTCCGAATGTCACAGTTCTGCCATAAGTTGCTGATGCCGTCTTTACTAGTATAAGAAGAATAAATAAAAATTCCATAGTGTGTAGACGCTATAACTTTTACGCAAACCAATCAATATACATATTGGCCTAAATTTATGAATACATTTGATTTATTTTTTTTAATTTTATTGGATATGTTTTATAGTTGAAAGTAAAAAAAAATATATATAATTTTTTTAATTGTCGGCCTTTTTTTGTTTATAGCGCAAAAAAAAAAATATGCAGTGGTGATCAAATACACTTAAAACAAAGCTCTATTCGTGGGGAAAAAAAATAATAATAAATATCCCCAAAAAATATATTAAAAAAAATGTTTTTTCCTCAGTTTTGGCCGATACGTATTCTTCTACATATTTTTGGTAAGAAAAAAATCGCAATAAGCGTTTACTGATTGGTTTGCACAAAAGTTATAGCGTCTACAAAATAGGAGATAGTTTTATGGCATTTTTATTGATCATTTTTTTTTTTACTAGTAATGGCAGCGATCTGCGATTTTTATCGTGACTGCGACATTATGGCGGACACATCGGACAATTTTGACCAATTTTTGGGACCATTGTCATTTTTACAGTGATCAGTGCTATAAAATTGCACTGATTACTGTAAAAATGACACTGGCAGTAAAGGGGTTAACCACTAGGGGGCTAGAGAGGGGTTAAGTGTGTCCTGGGGAGTGATTCTAACTGTTAGGGGGCATAGCTACGTGTGACACTTTACTGATCATAGCTCCCGATCACAAGGAGCTATGAGCAGTGACAGTGTCACTAAGCAGAACAGGGAGATGCTTGTTTACATTAGCATCTCCCCGCTCTTCAGCTTTGTGAGACGATCGCAGGTATCCCCGCGGACATCGAGTCTACGGGACCCGCAATCCTACTCACGGAGTTCCCGGCAGCGTCGCCCACGTGACCACGCGGCAGGGCAATTTCAAAGGGACGTACCTGTACATCCATTTGCCCAGCCGTGACATTCTGCCGACGTATATGTACATGCGGCGGACGGCAAGTGGTTAACCTGCATACTAATATTTACTGTCTTACTTTTTTATGGATATTTATTTTTCCCTTTTATTGGTTGAACTTGATAGACTTGTGTTTTTTTTTTCAACCAGACTAACTATGTAACTTGCTAAAGCATTGCCATTTTGTGTTGCATCTGTTTGCAGATGTTTTACTGACTCTGGATGCAAAGACTTCAGGCGTCAGGGGGATTTCCATTGTTTTTCTATTTTCTGGCAAATAGGTAACAGAAAAACAATGGCTTTCCCCTAACAGGAAGTGAGGCGTGCCCAGCGCTGTGGTTATTAAGGATGTGCTGAACAATACCTGAAACTTTTGAACGTGTTTCAGAGAGAGTTTCATAGAATATTATTCTCAGATGTTCTGTTCAGTATGTAAAGCCAGCAAAGCACAGGGAGTCACAGTCTGGTATCACTTCATATGATGTAAGTCGTACCAATGTTGCCAATCTAGCACAGACTTCACCCTTATCTTAAAAATGATAACAGAGGCACGTTTATAAAAGCTTAGTAATGGCAATCTACAAACAGATACTTAGAGATAATTGCAGGCTTTTTTTTCTTTATATATTTTTAATTTTCTTCCTATTCTTCTTACTTTGGGCATTTTTTACTAAGGACAGATAAATACATCTCCTTTTACTTCCTTAAAAGTCTGCCTGAAAATGCGACCGTGTGTATGCTCTACCGGACTTTTGCTGGCTGAATTCCAGCCAGCAAAAGAATTCCAGCCAGCCTCTCAAAATTGAGAGCATGTTCTCAATTTTTTAGTCGGAAAAGTTCCGATCGGAAATTCCGATCGTCTGTAGCAATTCCGATGCACAAAATTCCTACGCATGCTCGGAAACAATTTGACGCATGCTCGGAAGCAATGAACTTGATGGTCGAAAGTTCAGCAAACCTTTGTGTGACTGTGTGTATGCAAGCCAAGCTTGAGCGGAATTCCGTCGGAAAAAACATCCAAGATTTTTCTGACGGAAAATCCACTCGTGTGTTAGTGAATTGACCTCTGTATGTGTTTTGGATTACATATACAGTGGTGTGAAAAAGTGTTTGCCCCCTTCCTCATTTCCTGTTCCTTTGCATGTTTGTCACACTTAAGTGTTTCGGAACATCAAACCAATTTAAACAATAGTCAAGGCAACACAAGTAAACACAAAATGCAATTTGTAAATGAAGGTGTTTATTATTAAAGGTGAAAAAAAATCCAAACCATCATGGCCCTGTGTGAAAAAGTGATTGCCCCCTAAACCTAATAACTGGTTGGGCCACCCTTAGCAGCAACAACTGCAACCAAGCGTTTGCGATAACGTGCAATGAGGCTTTTACAGCGTCCTGGAGGAATTTTGGCCCACTCATCTTTGCAGAATTGTCCTAATTCAGTTACATTAGAGGGTTTTTCGAGCATGAACGGCCTTTTTAAGGTCATACACAACATCTCAATAGGATTCAGGTCTGGACTTTGGCTAGGCCACTCCAAAGTCTTCATTTTGTTTTTCTTCAGCCATTCGGTGGTGGACTTGCTGGTGTGTTTAGGATCATTGTCCTGCTGCAGAACCAAGTTCGTTTCAGCTTGAGTACACGAACAGATGGTCGGACATTCTCCTTCAGGAACTCTTGGTAGACAGCAGAATTCATAGTTCCTTTTATCACGGCAAGTCTTCCAGGTCCTGAAGCAGCAAAACAGCCCCAGACCATCACACTACCACCACCATATTTTACTGTTGGCATAATGTTCTTTTTCTGAAATGCAGTGTTCCTTCTACGCCAGATATACTTGGACACACACCTTCCAAAGAGTTCCACTTTTGTCTCATCGGTCCACAGAATGTTGTCCCAAAAGTCTTGGGGATCATCAAGATGTGTTGTGGAGAAATTGAGACGAGCTTTGATGTTCTTTTTGCTCAGCAGTGGTTTTCTCCTTGGAACTCTGCCATGCAGACCATTTTTGCCCAGTCTTTTCCTGATGGTGGAGGCATGAACGCTGACCTTAACTGAGGCAAGTGAGGCCTGCAGTTCCTTGGACGTTGTTGTGGGGTCTTTTGTGACCTCTTGGATGAGTCGCCGCTGCGCTCTTGGGGTAATTTTGGGCGGCCGGCCACTCCTGGGAAGGTTCACCACTGTTCCATGTCTTCGCCATTTGTGGATAATGGCACTCACTGTGGTTCGCTGGATTCCCAAAGCTTTGGAAATGGCTTTATAACCCTTTCCAGACTGATAGATCTCAATTACTTTCTTTCTCAATTGTTCCTGAATTTCTTTGGGTCTCGGCATGATGTGTAGCTTTTAAGGATCTTCTGGTGGACCTTACTGTGTCAAGCAGCTCCTATTTAAGTGATGCCTTGATTGTGAACAGGTGTGGCAATAATCAGGCCTGGGTGTAGCTAGAGAAATTGAACTCAGGTGTGGACAACCACAGTTATAGTATGTTTTAACAAGGGGGGCAATCACTTTTTCACACAGGGCCATGATGGTTTGGATTTTTTTTCACCTTTAATAATAAACACCTTCATTTACAAATTGCATTTTGTGTTTACTTGTGTTGTCCTTGACTATTGTTTAAATTGGTTTGATGTTCCGAAACACTTAAGTGTGACAAACATGCAAAGGAACAGGAAATAAGGAAGGGGGCAAACACTTTTTCACACCACTGTACTAGTGTTGAAGAGCAGCTAACTATGCCTAGATTACAGCTAAATGAGACTGTGCCAATTTACATATGTAGGGGAGATAGCTGCACTAACATCGGATTGTTAGTACAGTGGCTCCGACCTGAGCTGTCAGTTTTTTGGTTGAACGAAAAAAAAAAAAAACTAGTAGTGTGTACAGAAGTATGTTAATGACCAGATTACCAGGTAAAAATACTGTAAAGGGAAAATATCTAAAAAAAGAGAATGAATGCAGTCACCACATCTAATGACAGGTAAACTGCAATATTATCTATTTTCAAATATGTTTGATACATGAACAATGTAAGGTATGACCAGGAATAAAATAGGAAAACTTTTTTTCTCATTTGTACATACCATCTCATTGCACATGAAGACTAGCTTAGCATTTGTGCTTCAACGATTGTTCGCAGATATTATCTTCTTATTATTATCTTCTTATCTTCTTTTCTTATTATCTTCTTATCACGTGTTGTACAGGGAAGCTGAACAAGAAAATATATACAGAAACTAGAGGGAGAATCTACTAATCGGTTAATCGGTTAATGTTATGCAAAAATGCTACAAACCTACACGGTTTAGGAGATATTGGCTAAAAGACAGGCACCGCTGTCTACGGCACATGCGCTGTAGACTGCGGCGCGCAGGCGCATTGAGCGAGCCGCTGCTCACGGCTATATGCCGTGAGTGGCGGCTCCCATGCGCAGGAGTGACGTCATCGCGGCTCTGGCAAATCACAGCGATGGAGCCGCAATACACACAAAGAAGATGGAGGCTCAGTACACAAGGGGACAGCGGTGACATCGCTGGCTCCTGTGTCAAGTAAGTGACACATAATGGGCTACTATGCGATGCATAGTAGCCCATTATGCTTTGCCTTTGCAGGGAAGCAAAGAGGAAGTAAACCCATCAGGGTTTACTTCCTCTTTAAGAACCAACAGCTCAGCAGGTCAACCTAAGGACACAGTGCAACAATTCTACATTGTAAGGAGTAGCTTTGATATATAAACATAGTGGACCTGATTAAAGTGGAGCTCCACCCTAAAGTGGAACTTCCGCTTATCGGATTCCTCCCCCCCTCCGGTGCCACAATTGGCACCTTTCAGGGGGGAGGGGGGACAGATACCTGTATAATACAGGTATCTGCACCCACTTCCGGACGAGATATCCGGAGCTGCCCCGCCCCTATCCGGGACCAATAGAGACGCGCAGCGCGACTCGCGCATGCGCAGTAGGGAACCGGGCAGTGAAGACGTTGCTTCTTCACTCCCTGATTCCCTGACAGAGGATGGCGGCGGGGCAGCCGAGAGACAAGCGGTCGCTCGTCACATTCTGCCGACACCGCTGGAACCTGGAACAGGTAAGTGTCCATTTATTAAAAGTCAGCAACTGCAGTATTTGTAGCTGCTGACTTTTAATATTTTTGGTGCGGGTGGAGCTCCGCTTTAACCTCAGAGCATGAACACAGTAGAAGAAAACATTTAACACATTAATACCATCTTGGAAGCGCCTTCTTACATGCATATAGTGTAATAAATGAAAAGATGCCCCCTTTTAACTAGCTGAGATCCGCGCTATAGCCAAATGACGGCTACAGCGCGGATCTGTTGTGCCGGGAGCACGTCATATGACGTCCTCCCCTTCTGTGCATTCCAGGGAGCGCTCTCGCCGTGTCACTGGGCACCCGATGCGCGTGCCCAGCGGCCGCGATGTCCGCTGGGCACCCGCGATTGCCCGGTAACACAGCGGGACCGTGGATCTGTGGATCAACGGTCCTGTCAGAGGAGAGGAGCCGATGGTGTGTTCTCTGTACAGAGACACACCGATCGGTCTCCTCCCCTTGTGAGTCCCCTTCCCCCACAGTAAGAATCACTAACAGGGAACATAATTAACCCCTCCCCGCCCTCTAGTGGTTAACCCCTTCACTGCCAGTGTCATTTATACAGCAATCAATGCATTTAAATAGCATTGATTGCTGTATAAATGACAACGGTGCCAAAAATTTGTCAAAAATGTCCGATGTGTCCGCCATAATGTCGCAGTCACAATAAAAAATCGCTGATCGCCGCCATTACTAGTAAAAAAAAAATATTAATAAAAATGCTATAAAACTATCCCCTATTTTGTAAATGCTATAACTTTTGCGCAAACTAATCAATAATCGCTAATTGCGATTTTTTTTTTTACCAAAAATATGTAGAATACGTTTCGGCCTAAACTGAGGAAAAAAAGTTTTTTTATATATTTTTTGGGGATATTTATTATAGCAAAAAGTAAAAAATATTGTTTTTTTTTTAAATTTGTCGCTCTTCTTTTGTTTATTGCGCAAAAAATAAAAAACGCAGAGGTGATCAAATACCACCAAAAGAAAGCTCTATTTGTGGGGAAAAAATGATAACAATTTCATTTGGGTACAGTGTCGTATGACCGCGCAATTGTCATTCCAAGTGCGTCAGCGCCAAAAGCTGAAAATTGGTCTGGTCACGAGGGGGGTTTAAGTGCAAAGTAATCAGGTGGTTAAAGTTGGAAATACAAACAAATTCACTGAATCTGGCCTTTCGATGTGTTTTGTGGGGAAGTATATTTGCATATCCACTGGAATTCAAGCCAACCAGTAAAACCAGACTACTGCTACATACTGCATTCCAGATGCTGACTGTTAGCTAACTAATGTTAGATAATGTTAGTTAGGTCCAGAAAAGCTTGTCTATGTTATGATGACACTACACACATATAGCCACATGCTCCACCCATGGGCCCCATTAGTAGTTCACTTCTCTGGCAGATGAGGAGGGGTGTTGGTTCTTCAACCAAGGATGTGTAACAAAGGACCCCTTAGGCCCCTTTCACACTGGGGCGGTGAGCCGCGGTGACGGTAAAGCAGCGCTATATTTAGCGCTGCTTTACCGTCGTTTTCACCGCGGTTTTCGGCCGCTCGCGGTGCGGTTTTACCCCCCGCGAGCGGCCGAAAAAGGGTTAAACACCCACCGCAGAGCGCCGCCGTAGCCGCGGTATTGCCGCGGTTTTACCGCGGTCTCCCATTGTAATCAATGGGAAGGAGCGGTATAGGAGCGGTGAACACACCGCTCCTATCCCGCTCCAAAGATGCTGCTAGCAGGACTTTTTTTGTCATCCTGCTAGCGCACCGCTCCAGTGTGAAAGCCCGCCGGCTTTCACACTGGAGTTAAAGGGGCAGGATTTTTTCATGCGGTGAACAGGCGCTATTTTTAGCGCTGCACCGCATGAAAAACGCCCCGGTGTGAAAGGGGCCTTAGAGAAGAAGTTTGGGATTGTTAAAAAAAACATCTATACTCACCTCCATGATGCAGCACTGGTCTGATACTACAGCTGTCCCCCAACAGCTCTAAGCTTGAGAACAGAGAGATCATATGCCTGCCAATCGCCCTGTTCTCAGTCAGCTCTCTACCCCCCCCTTCCAGATTTCACTGAAGCGCAGGGCTGGGGAGAGGGCAAGGGCTCTCCGCCATGCGATAAGAGACTGAGTCAGCTGCTGATCAGGCATCTGGGTGGATCCCAACAATATAGTTGGAATTCTTCCCGAAACTGGAGCTGCTCTGTGATGTCAGCCAACAGTGGGCTTTAAGCTGACCATTGACAGTTCAAATCTTGGCCAGTTCAGCAGGTTGAACGCGCTGACGTCATCGCGTTCCGCGTTTGAGCCTGTGTACGATTTGCCGGCCGGCACATGCTTTTATCTTTTATTCCTGCCCATCCATTTTTGTTTTGATGTAAGTAGGAGCATTTTGTTTTTTAATAAAACCTGTTACTCTGATATCACACTATGGGAGCATCCTTCTCTTCTCTACATGTCCTTATTGGCCATTAAGTGATTGTTGGTATCACTGGAGATTGTCCTTGGTACGATCGGTTCCAAGGAGGATTGTGAGCGTGTTTCCCGTTCCTGGTTAACCCTGTGAAAGAGACCGCATCTGGAGTCCATCTGGCTGGGATTCATCATAACATCTACTTATGGGCCCATTTGAGCTTGCCCTCTGGTAAGCACATTCAACTTATGGTGGTGGATCACGTCAGTCACTATTTGGATTTTCACTTTGCCATTTTTGGATTTATGTTTTTATATTGGACTTTTTCTTGATTATTCATCTGACCATATCACTTAAATTGTTTAGGTCTCCATTCACTTATTCACTGGACTTTCACGGTCACTATTTAGATTATATTATATGATACTGCTTTAGGGTTTTACTATCATATTTGCACTTATTTTCTGTATTATTTAGATAATAGCGCGGCTTTTTGTATTATTTTGTTCATTTATTGTGTATATCTCACAATTTTTTAGCTGCTGCTTTAGGGTATATTGTTTTATTATCACTTGTATTTTTTACTTATCATTTTATATGTTGATGACATTCATTTGATTATCACCAGTGATTTTTTAGGTTTTGGGTAGGGATCAGCGCGGTGTTTCACCTGTTTTTTTTTGAACGATGTATGGGCAGGCTGAAAGTTGATTGATCGGACAACGTGGGTACAACCAGCCTGCCAGATTTTACATGCAATGTTTGCAAGCGGCTAAAATATTTAGTGTGTTCTTCCAGCAGGGAAGGCTTTATTCACAGAGTTAACCACAACTACCATCTACAATCGCGGCAGACAGATTTGTAGTTTTAATGGGCTGCGGGGGCACTGATGAGCACTATAATAGTCCACTGACATATCTACCAGCTTTCAAATAGAAATCCTGTTCACAAGCTGAAATCTGGAGGCCATGTCTGCAGGAGCCCACATTGCAGCATTGGTCTACAGATAGCGGGTGCAATGCTTTTCAGGCTCCTGCAGGAAAAGATAATAAATGCATATTTTTTCTGCTAAAAAAAATCTTTTTTTTTCTGTAACGGCAAACTTATCCTTTAGGAATAAGTAAATCTTTTTTTAGTGGCATTCTTAGTGAAATATCTACCTATGCATTGAACACAAGCTGGTCTGGACATTATATATACTCCTTGTACTAATCATTTTCAGAGTTTTTATTATAACTGCACAGTTCCTTAGACTTTTGAGCATATACAGTATGCCAAAACAGATTTGGAATGCACATAGCAATCATCTAAATCAGTGATCTCCAAACTGCGGCCCGGGGGCCAGATGTGGCCCTTGGCTTGCCTTTATCTGGCCCTTGGGGGACTATTCCATTGACACCAACAATGGGGCACTATTCCTACCAATGATAACAATGTAGCACTATTCCTCCCCCTAATACCAAGTGTGGTGATGTTTACTCCCACTGATGCCAAGAAAATTTCCACTCCCGCTGGCGACAGTCCGGCCCTCCTAAAGTCTGAAGGACAATAAACCGGCCCTTTGTTTAGAAAGTTTGGAGACCCCTGATCTAAGTCAACCAGAAACTACGTTATTCATATAACCTCCACAAAAACTATACAAATGCTGCAGGAACATCTGAAGCACCCTTCTACTTCTACTCTGATGCCGCATACACACAAGCGGATTTTCCGTCTGAAAGATCTTGGATGGTTTTTCTGACGGAATTCCGCTCAAGCTTGGTTTGCATACACACGGTCACACAAAAGTTCGCTGAACGTTTGACTGTCAAGAACGCGGTGACGTACAACCCTACGACAAATTGTTTCCGAGCATATATAGGAATTTTGCGCGTCGGGAATTGCTACAGACGATCGGAATATCCGACAGAAAAATTGAGAACATGCTCTCAAACTTTTGCTGGCGGAAATTGGGCCAGAAAAAGTCCGATGGAGCATACACACGGACGCATTTTCCAACGAAAAGCTCTCATCGGTCTTTTGCTGGCCGAAATTCCGATCGTGTGCATGCAGCATTAGAATAATTCAGCCGTCTGGTGCTGGTTACATGACCAGTTCCCTAGCATTGGTCACATGATGCCTGCCAAAAGGAGGGAATAATGTTGGTTCCGACAGGTGCATTCCTGTCTACTTGAATGTTACCCCCCCCCCCCCCACACACACACACACCTTTCAGCAGAGATCACATGATTAATACCTGTATAGGTGAATGTGAATGGTATAGGTATAGGTGTATAGGTACAGGGGGCCCCCGACTTACGAACGCTCAACCTACGAACATCCCCTACTTACGAACCGGGCGCTGCGGGGACCCTCCGCCATTTTCGTCCGTCCCTCGGCCGCTCTGCGCATGCACGGGCAGACGAAGCCTTGGAAAATGACGGCAAACATCGGAAATGTCCGTAATTTGCCGCGCATGAGCAGAAC
The DNA here is from genome assembly GCA_028564925.1 of Lithobates sylvaticus. NCBI lineage: Eukaryota > Metazoa > Chordata > Amphibia > Anura > Ranidae > Lithobates > Lithobates sylvaticus. The sequence goes on from CM053030.1 coordinate 466,965,307, forward strand.
GGCATTCGACGGAACATCGGAAATGTCCGTAATTGTCCATAATTGTCGGTCTGTGCATGCGCGGCCGACTTACGAACAATTCTGAGTTAAGAACAGGCGGCCAGTCCCTAACGAGTTTGTTTATCAAGTGGAATATTCACTTATAAGCCTGCAATGAAAAAATGGCATTACTCCAATATCTCTGTAGTCCTTTTTATGATTACTGTGTTAGGTAGATATCCTAAATTTCCTTTGAAGTACCTTTTCCTGTAGTGATGTAGTTCCTGTCACCCTTCTAAAGTTGACCAGAATGACTTTTCCCATGGCCATGAAGCCCATTTGGGCAAAGCCGTAGGTGGTCTGGTTCAGGAAAAAGCAGCGCAATTGCTTTAAACATCCATGATAGAGAAGAAGGGGGGCTTAACTTATAGACCTACCATGAGGTGGCTCAGTGGTTAGCCTTGCAGTATTGGTGTCAGTTCAAATACCAGCCACACTATCTACACTGCAACACTATCTGCATAGAGTTTGCATGCTTCCCATGTGCATGCATGGGTTTCCTCCAGGTACTCTGGTTTCCTCCTACATGCAGGTAGGGTAACTGGCTCATGTCTAAATTGGCCTTAGTATGTGTGCATATCAGATAGGGACCTTAAATTCTAAACTCATTGAGGGCAATAACTTATGAGAACGAAAATAGTATGTAAATCGATGTGAAGTTTTGTCAGTGCAATGGGTAGGGATCTTCTTGAGTCCCTTGGCCTGCTGTGAGAGCCTATTTATTTGGGTGAGGTCAGGTAATTGGGGTTTTGTGCCACCTGGACAGCTGTCTGGGTGGATGTGTGTTGTGCTGCCCAGGACTGCTAGGCCAGAGCCTGAGGCCTATCCCGGGGACATCTGGCTGCTAGGCTGTCTGAGGGCCTATCCAGAAGCAAGAGAGCAGCGTAGGGTTGGGACTGTAGCCTGCAGTCCAACCATAAGTGCCGGTTCTGCCGACCGGAGAACCTGTCGTGGTTGGAGGTAGAGGGGATGCTGTCGCCACTAAGGGTCTAACCACCTTATTACCAGGGACCACAGTGAGTAGCTGAAGCAGGTATCGGAACAGTATTCTCACCAACCAGGGACGGTGAAGAATTGGGAAACTTCAGCAGGTGTCAAGCCGGGGACCCAGCCAGTGGAGGTGACGCTTGCAGAGCAGCCTTGTGTGCCAAGCCAGGGACCGAGCAGGCCAGTGGGGTGAAGCTTGAGGAGTATCTGTGAGTACCAAGCTAGGGACCCAGAAGGGAAGTGGGGGTGACTTTTGATACTCAGTGAGGAGGTGGAAGAGCTTAGGAGATACAGTGGCAGTGGATCAGATAGTCTAGTGAGAGAGACTGGGAGCTCAGTGGAGTGAAGATCTACAAGAAGTGATTGTAGAGAAAGTACAGAAGTTTGTTACAAATTGTGTTAGAAACTGTTATAAGACTGTTGCCATAGGAGACAGCGCTCCTACACATGTGGTGTCTGGCTGGGTGCCTTTTCCTGCATGTCTTTCTACCTATAGAAGTCTCAGAGTCTGCTAATTAACATTGCAACTACTAAAGGGTGTCCTGGCCCTAAACCCTCTCTCCCACGGTTCTGTTCAAGAGAAAATAAATCTCTTTGCATTCAAGAAGTGTCTGGCGCCCATGAATCTATCTTGCATTACACCCACTATGCCTTGTAACCCTCTCTACACAGAAGGATGTCAGCTGTCCCTAACTCTGGAGGCTCTCATTAGACCAAAGGGGACCCGGGTCCTTGCTACATAGCTACTATAGGCTGGATTCAAAACTGGTGTCATTGGAAGACATTAAAGTCCAACTGAAGTATCTCATCTTTTTATCTGTTTATAGTCTTGCACAATGCATGTTATGATTTGTGACAGATTTTTGCTTGGAAACGCTTCAAAATATATTTTACTCTATGTCAGGGGTCTCCAAACTTTCTAAACAAAGGGCCAGTTTATTGTCCTTCAAACTTTAGAGGGGGCAAACTGTGGCCAGTGGAAGTGGACGTTTTCCTGGCATCAGTGGGAATAAACATTGCCCACATTTGGTATTAGGGGTATCATTTGGAGGAATAGTGCCCCATTTTGGTGTCAGTGGGAGAAATGGCACCCCATTGTTGATATTAGTTGGCAGAATAGTGTTTCATATCAGTGGGAGAAATAGTGACCCAAGGGCCAGATAAAGGTAAGCAAAGGGCCGCAATTTGGAGACCACTGCTCTAAGACTGCATTCACACCTGAGTGTTTTCAGCTCGTGCCCGATGCCCAAAAAACACCCAACAAAAAAATCTCATTCATTTAATGACCCCTGTTCACAACTGAGCATTTTGTAGCCTGTAGCAAAGCAACTGAAGCTCAAAAAAGTACATGAGCTTTTTTTGGTCAGATTCCAGGCATTTTTCTACTTTTTACATTGGTGACCTTTTGACCTGTGCAAAAATCGCGGCAAAACACTGTAAAAATCTCTTCTCTGGTGCTCTGTCCTGGAAGAGCTGAGTAACAGCCACACCCGCTCAGCACAAGCTTCCACATACAGACTTGTAACGCACGGAGAGAGAGAAGGTGTGTCTGAGCGGGTCTGAGAAATTGCTGAGAGCACTGGGTCTTTTCCAGTGCCTATTGGACTGCCCAGTCCTACTGAGACACCCCACAAAACTGATGTAACAGGAAATAACAGTTATGTCTGTGAAAATAGAGATCATCCGTTCAATGTCTATCTGACTGCATATCTGTTTTGTGACTTTAATGCATATAAATGTTGAATGATTTGAATTAAAATCCAAAGGTCACTCTTTGCTTGTAATTATTTTGGGAAATATAAAAGAGTCACTGTAACTGACTTTTACATTGCTCAGTCATCCTTTAAATGCCTACTTTTAATTTCCATTCTTATGTTTGTTTAATAGTCTGCAATTTTCCGGAATGTCAGTCTTCCATATAATTCAGAGTCACCCTGGCTTTTTAGTGGCCAGTATAGAAATGACTTGTTGCTGTGCATATGAATTTTGTCAGCTTCCGGCTAAGATAGATTTAGCACAGTGTATTAGTGTCTGAAAGGCATGCCTAGAGCTATGAAGGAAGTGAATTAAAAGAGAAGTATGGGAATCAACAAAATAAAAAAATCATATCTAGATGGCTGTAGCTGTCCCTAGCCAGCTCTACCTGAAGAACTGAGCAATCTAACACTGCAAATTGCTCAGTTCTCCCCTCTGCTCTGAGCAGAGAGCTGGTCTCTGCACTGCCCCTCCAGCGTTCAACCGGTGGAGGGGCTGGGAATGGCTGGTTCAGGCTCTCAAGGGCTTGCTCAACAGGATCTTTTCCAAGTCTGGACTGGCTGAGTGATGTCAGCCAACAGTGGGATTTAGCCCGCTGTCAGCTGAAAACAGGTTAAAGGACTGCCAAATGAACTGCACTCCTCTGATCCATAGGAGAAGTACAGCCAAACAAGCTTTGGCTATACTTATCCTTTAAGCACAGGGCATACATGACTGTATGAATGGGGAAACAGGCAGCGTTGAGTAATTGCCTTAACTGAGTGAAGAAAGTAATGGCACTTACTTGATTGGTAGAAAGAAGCAGGCTGATGGGGAAGAGCATTAGAGGATAGTCTGCAGGGAGGAGTGAGAAAAATCAAGTCAGACCTCAGAAGCCATTGGATGAACCTCCCTCCCACTCTAATTGTAGGTTTCTGTTGGTTTGGATTTAGTTGTAGAGGAAGGTGGGATAAATCTGGTGTTTTTGGTAAAATGGTAGGGACCCATCTTTGGTATGGTGTCCTTTAGTTGGTCTGGTTGACTCATAGTGACCGAGTAGTTGTAGAGCCTGTGTTTTGTGGCTGGGGACATACCTTAGTTAACAGGTGCCACAGACACAAGGTTTAGTTATAAGGTACCTTTAAGGATCTGCAACCTGATTTGATTTGTAATGTTACATTGTAGGTGAGGTTGAAAAAAGACACAAGTCCATCAAGTCCAACCTATGTGTGTGATTATATGTCAGTATTACTTTGTATATCCCTGTATGTTGTGGTCGTTCAGGTGCTTATCTAATATTTTTTTTAAACTATCGCTGCTCCTCGCTGAGTCCACCACCTGTGGAAGGAAATTCCACTTCCTTGTGGCTCTTGCAGTAAAGAACCCTCTACCAGTGGCGGTGCGTGCATAGAGGGCGCAGGAGCGCCGCCCCCCCTTTACTGCACCGCTCTATCACCAATAGATAGATTCATGCATTGCATGAATCTATCTATTGTCACCGCTGCCGCCCCCTATTCAGGTGTCCGGCCCCTGATCGGGCGCCGGGCATCTGAATTACAGTGGGGGGGGGTGTTGCTGGAAGCGCCGCTATTAGAGCTGTAAGCTCTAATAGGGGACCTTATTAGAGCGGTGTGCTGTAATAGGCTTCCCTAAGTGTAAACAGCGGGCGCAATGCTTTGCGTTCGCTGCTTACACAGTATTGTGTTAGGGAAGCGAATACATCGCTTCCCTAACACAGACCGCCTCTCAGCCAATCAGGTTGCCAGGTCTGTTACCTGTCACCTGATTGGCTGAAGTCACAGGCGCTGTGATTGGACGCTAGGCGTCCAATCACCTAGCGTCCAATCACAGCAGAAGAAGACAGGAGGAGCGCGGGAGAAGACATCCGACGGAGACACCGCTCGTCGCCTGACGCCGTCACCAGCTGCACACCGGGACAGGGTAAGTGCAGAGGGCAGGCAGGGGGCACAGTGGCAGCACTTGAGGGGCACAGTGGCAGCACTTAAGGGGCACAGTGGCAGCACTTAAGGGGCATAATGGCAGAACTTGGGGCACAGTGGCAGAACTTGGGGCACAATGGCAGAACTTGGGGCACAGTGGCAGAACTTGGGGCACAATGGCAGAACTTGGGGCACAATGGCAGAACTTGGGGCACAGTGGCAGAACTTGGGGCACAATGACAGAACTTGGGGCACAGTGGCAGAACTTGGGGCACAGTGGCAGCACTTGGGGCACAGTGGCAGCACTTGGGGCACAGTGGCAGCACTTAAGGGGCACAATGGCAGAACTTGGGGCACAGTGGCAGAACTTGGGGCACAATGGCAGAACTTGGGGCACAATGGCAGAACTTGGGGCACAGTGGCAGAACTTGGGGCACAGTGGCAGCACTTGGGGCACAGTGGCAGCACTTGGGGCACAGTGGCAGTGTTTGATGGGCACAGTGGCAGCACTTGGGGCACAGTGGCAGCGTTTGATGGGCACAGTGGCAGCACTTGGGGCACAGTGGCAGCGTTTGATGGGCACAGTGGCAGCGTTTAATGGGCACAGTGGCAGCGTTTAATGGGCACAGTGGCAGCGTTTGATGGCACAGTGAGGCTGTTTGTTTGCGCCCCCCCAAAAATTTTGAGCACCAGCCGCCACTGCCCTCTACGTAGTTTAAGGATAAACCTCTTTTCTTCAAATTTGAATGAATGGCCTTGTGTCTTGCTCCCTTCCGCGAAAAAGTTTTATCCCTAATGGGGGGTCACCAGTACGGTATTTGTAAATGGAAATCATATCCCCTCTCAAGCGTCTCTTCCCTAGAGAGAATATGTTCAGTGCTCACAACCTTTCCTCACAACTAATATCCTCCAGACCCTCGCTCCATTTCCAGTACATCCTTCCTGAGGACTGGTGCCCAGAACTGGACAGCATACTCTAGGTGCGGCCGGACCAGCGTAGAGCGGGAGAATTATCGTTGTATCTCTGGAGTTAATCCCCTTTTTAATGCATGCCAATATTCTGTTTGCTTTGTTAGCAGCAGCTTAGCATTGCATGCCATTGGTGAGCCTATCATCTACTAGGACCCCAGGTCCTTTTCCATCCTAGATTCCCCCAAAGGTTCTCCCCCCAGTGTATAGATTGCATTCATATTTTTGTCACCCAAATGCATTATTTCAAATTTTTCTACATTAAACCTCATTTGCCATGTAGTTGCCCACCCCATAAATTTGTTCAGATCTTTTTGCAAGGTTTCCACATCCTGCGGAGAAGTTATTGTCCTGCTTAGCTTAGTATCGTCCGCAAATACAGAGATTGAACTGTTTACCCCATCCTCCAGGTAATTTATGAACAAATTAAATAGGATTGGTCCCAGCACAGAACCCTCGGGAACCCCACTACCCACCTCTGACCATTCCGAGTACTCCCCATTTATCACCACCCTCTGAACTCGCTCTTGTAGCCAGTTTTCAATCCATGTACTCATTTTGTACAACGTTTTGTAAACGTAAAAGTTTATGGGGAACTGTGTCAAATGCTTTTGCAAAATCCAGATACACCACATATACGGCCTTGCTTTATCTAGATGGTAACTCACCTCCTCATAAGAAGGTTAATAGATTGGTTTGGCAAGACCGATTCTTTGTGAATCCATGCTGATTACTGCTAATGATACCGTTCTCATTACTAAAATCTTGTATATAGTTCCTTATCATCCCCTCCAAGAGCTTGCATACTATTGATGTTAGGCTAACTGGTCTGTAATTCCCAGGGATGTATTTTGGGCCCTTTTTAAATATTGGTGCTACATTGGCTTTTCTCCAATCAGCTGGTACCATTCCAGTCAGTAGACTGTCAGTAAAAATTAGGAACAATGGTCTGGCAATTAATTGACTGAGTTCCCTAACTACCCTCGGGTGCAAGCCACCTGGTCCTGGTGATTTATTAATGTTAAGTTTCCCAAGTCTATTTCTAATTCTGCCCTCTGTTAACCATGGAGGTGCTTCCTGTGATGTGTAATGAGGATAAACACTGCAGTTTTGGTTACTGAAGCCGACGATTCCCTCGTGAAGGAGAAGAATAAATTCAATACCTTAGTAATCTCTCCATCCTTTGTAACCAGATGTCTTTCTTTATCCTTTATGGGGCCAATATGGTCTGTCCTCCCTTTTTTACTGTTTACATACTTAAAGAATTTCTTGGGATTTTTTTTGCTCTCCTCCGCTATGTGTCTTTCGTGTTCTATCTTATCCACCCTAATTACACCCTTACATTTCTTGTTGCATTCTTTATAAAGTCTGAATGCTGATGATGATTCCTCAACCTTGTATTTTTTGAAGGCCTTCTCCTTGGCTTTTGCTTTTTGCTTTAAAGCAAACCCATCTCTCCTCCGTGTTCTTTGTTCCTAAGATTTTATCCCAATTTTTGCCTTCTAGCAAGGTTTGTAGTTTCGGGAAGTTGGCTCTTTTGAAATTTAGTGTCTTTGTGTTCCCCTTGTTTTTCCTATTTGTGTGATTTATACTGAAGCCAATTGAACTGTGATCCCTGTTTCCTAAATTGCCCCGTATTTCCACATGCGTGATTAGGTCTGTATTGTTGGTAATCAGTAGATCCAGTAAAGCTTTATTTCTAGTTTGTGCGTCATTATTATTATTATGTTATCATTATTTAAATTTGTATGTTATTGATAATAAAAGGCCACAATGGCCACTTTAACTCCACTTAAGAGTATTGTGCTTCTTTTGGGAATAGAGGGAAGAGGAGTTGGAGAAGATTGTACAGATGTTGTAGGTATATGGATGACCTCTGATCTACCCCGATCATGAATTTTGCAACAGACAAAGACTGACAAAGAGGTCACTAACCAGAACCATAGTAAACGGCAGCAAAAGGGTTACTAAGCCATCTAGGATAACACACATTATGCTATTCATTTTTGACTGAAGCCTAATATACATTTACAGTGCTATGGTACACCACAATGCAATGCACACTGAGCTGGAATTGCAGTGCCCTCAAAAAAAAATCTTCTTTTTAAATGTGGAAATTCCAGTAACATGTGATAATGTATGTGCTGTGCTTTGAATAGAGTAGGATATATGTTTTTCATGTGCAAAGGTATAGAGACAGTTCATTAATAATAAAAGGGCTGCGTAACATAATCTGTCTCAATGAAAACACATGCATTGAAGCGCACTGTGGTGTGAGGGGGACCTAACAAAACCCTTCAGGTGAGAGGGGGTAAAATCCACAATAATATAATCCAAAAAAAACACACACCTTGTAGATAAGCCTGAAAATAATCAAAAACTACTGGGAACAAAAGAGCATTGTGATTAGTGCTTAAAATCAGCCTTTTTACTATAAAAAGCCCCTTCTTATATTGGTGGTCACTGGTCCCAAACCACTGGCTCGGCCAAGTAACATTGATCGCAGAACTATGCAGGCACTGTCAGGTCAGAAGGTGACCCTCGTAAGCACCTTTTGCATTGTGATAGTTTATACTGACCATTTTTGCCATTTTGGGCTTCCATGTAAATGTGGAGAAAGGTATAATAAAGGCATGTGAAATAAAATTAAAAATGAACACACTGAATGCTATTATTACAACTGTTAACCACATATACTTATCAGAATACTTTTAGTGATCCTATAAGAGTCTCTCTACAACAGCAATAATTTCCATGAATATTTTTTTCTGTGCTTTGAAACACATGTAGTCACATGTTTCCTGTCTTTCTTTCCTTGTCTGTAACTACCCAGTTACCAGTGCAGTGCATTATGGGACTTAATGTCAGATTGTAGACTGCTCTACTCTTCTGACCACATGAGAAGTAAGAGAATATTTACAAATGACCAGAGCTCAGCATTGTGAGAATTCTTGAAATTGTACAAGGTGAATATGGAAAATAAGACAAAAATATAATTTTTTTCTTTATGTCTTAATGCATAAAAAAATAATAAAGCTGAACTCCAGGCTAATCAAATATTGTCTAATTACAAAACCCAATTGTATTATTCCCTGAAGCTTGGTGTGCTTTGCATATTTCTTCCAGATCTGTGCAGTAATCCAGTGTCAAACTTTGCAGGATCTTCCTGTAATAAAGACCGGTCACTGCTGCTCCCTCTCCTTGAGCACTGTGACTGGTCTTGTCTCCGCCCCCTCCCCCTGTCGTTTTCTGTAGGCAGCCTCAAGTGGGGGGGGGGGGCTACTTGATCCCTCCCACAACTATGCTTGCTGCACAGGTTATGTACAGCACAGTGACATCACATTACATTTTTTTAAAGCTAATATCTGGGTTTCCAAAAGCAGAGTGGATTTATGTCCTTTGTGGATATTGAGGAAAATATTTAAAGGAAAGTTTTTGTGCAAGAGCTTTACTGTATCAAGCTTGTCCTGGGTTATTACTGTACATTACTTTCATCAGACTTGCAGAAGATGGAAGATGGACAATTATATATGTAGCACTAACATTCTTGCTTATAAATATGTGTTTGCATGTTATAATCAAAAGTCTATGGACATTTCTATGGTCTAGTATTTGGCGCCATCTAGCGCCCAAATACTGATAGTGAACTTAAATGATTATTGCTTTCAAAACACAAAGACTAAATATAGGAAATTACTGTTGTTTACATGAGAAGGTTGACCTTTTTACCCAGGATGCTTGGTGACCTACCCAAGGACACCCTCTCTTGCACGGTATTCTGGGTAGGACATAAAAGGCCCCCGAGCGGCCATTTTAGGTCTCTTGGGATCGCATGGCCTGCCTGTGAGGACCTGTGAGGAGGCCTCCCGGAGAAAGCGACCTGCGGCCATTGCGGAGCGCAACCACGCTTGTTTGTGCGAGTGACCTGACGGTGCCAGAGAGACAGTGACCGGATTGGAGAGATCCAGAGACACTTGTTTGAGCATCGGAGGACCGGGCTCACCCAGCGGAGCGGAACGGAGTGACGGGGCCAGCTGACGGAGAAGCAAACTGCAGTCACCGGACCAAAGCGACTATACAGAGCTCTGATCCAGTTGGTGAGCGGGTCACGGGCCACAGTTTTTTAACTTTTACACTCAGTCTCATATACAGGCCTCGCTGGGATCTATAGTTCCACGGAGGAGGAGTATAGCAACTGACACTAAGCAGGTTTGAGGCCTTTCTACTTTGGTATCTCAAGCCTTGTAGTATAGTTACAAAAAAAACACCAGGAGCATCTTTACCTCAGCTTAACTTACTTTAACCCCTGGATTACAAATCACAAGGAATTACTACAGCTAGCGAAAAAAAGAAGGTCAAAGACCAAGTACTTTAAGTGAGATCTCACGCATAGCAATAAAAGTAGGGGGAGCTCCTGTGTGTTAATATTGTTTACAATTGTTATATTGAAATCCTTTGTGCTGTCATCCTATGTTGGGATGATAGTACAATCACTGCAATCACCTTTTTGAATATATTCACAGTAAAATATACCTTTGGTTAAGTATCCAGTTGTGTGGAGTACTGTTTTCTCGCAGAAGGTGGAACCAGTGGATCCTGAGGTTACAATACAGGTACATTGTATTATATTATATTGTATTGTATTGTATTGCACCACAGCTGTGCCAAGGGGACTGAGCCAAGTTAGTGGGGTTTATCAGTAGAGTGCAAGCCCAAATCAAACCAGCAGCTCCTTCGGGGGTTAGTGCTACATATACAATTAAAAAACCCCAGGGTTTCATTTTGTGAACCTCTGGAAGGAAAGGTCACTGTAATAATCATTGACTGGGGTCTGTTGACATTCTAGTAACATTTTGGAATGGATGGATCTCATGCTCTCTGCTCACCCACAGCAGTAAATGTCAGTGAACAGACAGTACATCACATGCACCAAATGTTTCTATTTACTTCATTTATTTGCTTGGAGAGGAAAAAAACACTGGAGCTGCTGGGTATTAATCAATTTTTTATAAACTGTTTAAATGTTGACAAGCAATCCATTGTTGCTTAATTGTATTCCATGACGTCTGTTTCAGGAGCAAAAGGTCTCCAGATAATTGGGATAATTTTCAGTCACAAGAACAGAAGACACCAGGGAAAATTATGGGTTGTGTTCTTGTCCATAAAGGAAAACTATTGTATGTTTCAAATCCACCCGTGTACCTGTATGATTACAGTAACAGCTAGCTACATTAAGCAGCTATGCACTTTGGTCTGATTCTGGACAAATGTACTTACATGAGAGGAACTGATTTAAAGAATATTATTTCTCATTCAGTTTGATGCAAGTTGTGGCATTTTCTAAAATACTTTAGCTATTTACAAAGCTACCACTTTTCACTGACATTTAGAAGCTCTTTTTTTTTATAATTAACAATTTGTATTGTTTTTTTACAAAAGAAATTAACAAACTGTGGACAATACACATCAGGAATGCACAAAGAGGACAAAGTCAGAGGAAACTCGGAAGGTACAGTTTCTCAATATCTTCAAACATAAGTTAGGACTTCCTTCTTATAATCCCCTCTTCTACATCAGTCTAGCCCATCCTTTCTCAACCTTTTTTGCCCCAGAGAAACCCTTAAAATAATTTTCAGGTTTTAGGAAACCCCAGGTAAATTAATCAGTGTTAGTGGGAAGAATGTCCCTTACATTAGTTCTCACTGGGAAGACTGCCCCTTTATAGTGGTGGTCAGTGGGAAGTATGCTGCCCTTACATGGGTGGTTAGAGTGCCACCCTTACAGACAGCTAAAAAGATCATTGGCATCATACAGCTGACTCTGTCAAGTGGCACTGGACACAGAACTATGTAGGTACTATTGGATGGAAGGTCAATCAGCCACAACTCAAGGAACCCCTAGCGGCCCTTGGGGGAACCCTGATTGAGAATGGCTGGTCTAACCTTTGTCACCTGTCCAAAAAAAAAACACCTTCCTCATTCCTCTCCTACCTGACATCCTGAAGTGGAGGAGAGGAGCAGAAGCTTAATGCAGACCTCTGCATATTATGCATCCATTCAGGGCAAAACAACAGTTTGACTTGGCGTAGGGTCAGGTAGTGGAGAGAGAGACCGTGCAGAATCTAATGCCTGTTTGGAGGCATACTACCTAGAAGAGGAGTGAGGGAACCCATATAGGATTTTTTGTTGAAACACAAACTTCTATTTTAAGTTTTGGAGTATGGAGAAGGTGGCTTTGCCAAGGAGTGATGTGGGCCAATAGCAAGTAAATGTACAAGTGAGGTATTTACAGGTGTGTTGATATAATCATTTGATGAGTAGGGGTGTGATCCTCCAATTGAATTCTAGTCATCCAATGGAAAACGTTAGACATTTTAGTTTTAAAACTGTCAATTTCATACGCATGTATAAACAAATCAAAAATTTGATGTCTAAGGAAAATAGGTGTCACAATGAGCAAATCTTTGTAGCTTTTCCTACATTTTTTAAACCCCGGCTTGCTACTCTATCGTTGTATGATTCACTTTGTGACACTCCCTGGACAATTGTCACTTCTTATGAAAAGCAAGACAGGAGCGTTATACTTATCTTGTCTGCTCCAAGTATGTCTGCTGTTCAAATAGATTGTTGTGTCTTCTTACTAAACCAGTACAAAATATACAGTATCTCACAAAAGTGAGTACACCCCTCACAATTTTGTAAATATTTTATTATATCTTTTCACGTGACAACACTGAAGAAATTACACTTTGCTACAATGTAAAATAGTGAGCGTACAACTTGTATAACAGTGTAAATTTGCTGTCCCCTCAATATAACTTAACACACAGCCATTAATGTCTAAACCGCTGGCAAAAAAAGTGAGTACACCCCTAAGTGAAAATGTCCAAATTGGTCCCAATTAGCCATTTTCCCTCCCCGGTGTCATGTGACTTGTTCGTGTTACAAAGTCTCAGGTGTGAATGGAGAGCAGGTATGTTAAATTCGGTGTTATCGCTCTCACTCTCTCATACTGTTCACTGAAGGTTCAACATGGCACCTCATGGCAAAGAACTCTCTGAAGATCTGAAAAAAAGAATTGTTGCTCTACATAAAGTTGGCCTAGGCTATAAGAAAATTGCTAAGACCCTGAAACTGAGCTGCAGCACGGTGGCCAAGACCATACAGCGGTTAAACAGGACAGGTTCTACTCAGAACATGCCTCGCCATGGGCGACCAAAGAAGTTGAGTGCACGCACTCAGCGTCATATCCAGAGGTTGTGTTTGGCAAATAGACTTATGAGTGCTGCCAGCATTGCTGCAGAGGTTGAAGAGGTGGGGGATCAGCCTGTCAGTGCTCAGACCTTACGCCACACCCTGCATCAAATTGGTCTGCATGGCTGTCGTCCCAGAAGGAAACCTCTTCTAAAGATGATGCACAAGAAAGCCCGCAAAAAGTTTGCTGAAGTCGTCATGTCATCATGGAGGAGTGGAAGAGGACTCCAGTGGCAACCTGTGAAGCTCTGGTGAACTCCATGCCCAATAGGGTTAAGGCAATGCTGGAAAATAATGGTGGCCACACAAAATATTGTCATTTTGGGCCCAATTTGGACATTTTCACTTAGGGGTGTACTCACTTTTGTTGCCATTAATGGTTGTGTGTTGAGTTATTTTGAGGGGACAGCAAATTTACACTGTTATAAGTGTAATTTCTTCAATGTTGTCACATGAAAAGATATAATAAAATATTTACAAAAATGTGAGGGGTGTACTCACTTTTCTGAGATACTGTGTGTATATATATATATATATATATATATATATATATATATATATATATATATAGGTGCTCTACTGAACAGCAATGTGAGTTTTGGGCCTGATTTGAGCCAAGAAAATTTATACTTGGCAGATCCAGACAGACTAGGGAATAATCTTATATCCATATGCCCTCTCTGATCCCAGCAGATGTGCTGGGGTATGCAGTCCTCAGGGACAAAGCAATAGTCCATTTGAGATTTCAGTATTTTCTGAGGTTTACTCTCGAGACACCTTTAGCTATGCTGTAATGTAAACAATTTATATACAGTGCATACAGTAATTAGTTAATTTGTTCTGTAATGGAATCAGGGAGAGGAAGCAATTTTCCATAGCACGGGAGGTCAGTAGCTCTGCACTAATGAACTTGGTATGTTACAAATAATGACATTCAAAACATAATCATTAAGTTCACTCACAGATTTTACTTTAATGAAACTTGAATGTCAAATAGCTTGCGGTGCATACTGGCTGACAACATGTTACATCAAGTAAGAAAACCAGAAAAGATATTGTTTTATGTTTGCGTTAAATGCAGTAGCGCAAATCAGTTAAATTAGCAAGATATGTTATCAGTACAGAATTCTACAATATGTCTGATCCCTGGAGGTGACTGGCTCATATAGACCCTGCCAAGCAGATCTTGGGGACTTGAATGTTAAGTAAAGTCCTAAAATGTATGGCCCCCTGCAAAGAAAATCTAGAATACTTGCTTCTACTTTCTCTAATGTCCCTCTGGGACTCTGGCCTGTGCTGTGTTTTCTCCCCCTAGCTTCTGAGTATGTAGGATGTAGGGGCTGGCGGATCGAACACCCAGAAATGTTGGGTTCTGGACAGTTCAGCTGGGTTTTCTTTTTTTTACATTACTGCAAAGATCGGTAATGCAGGCAACAGTTCAGGTGATAGTTCTATGTTTTCTTTGCATGGGGAAATGTGTTATAAATCTTTAGTATAGCAACTTTAAGAGACTGCTGAGACAGGGGCATGGACTGCCCTGCCCTGCTAAAATGTCAGCCCTCCAAAAATTTCTGGTGGAGACCATGTAACCAATGTCTCTGAATAAGTGATTAATGAAATTGAGAGTTTTGATTTTACTTTTGGTAAAAATAGAGAGATTTTGATGAAATTATTTGGGGAAGATAACATTAATGTGTTTTTAGTGGTTTCTAATGGTATCGTTGGCTTTAAGAGGATCCTGAAAGGTTACAGAAACTCCTTTGAACTAAAGAAAAAAAAAGGGCAGCTTGTTTTGTTCTCAAGCAGATTTCACATTAGCAGCTCAATTAGAGTTTCTGCTCCGCCACAAATTCGCCTATGACAAAATTGGTAATTTTGTGTCAAAATCAATTTAGCTGAAATAATTTTGCGTATCCCTACTAGCATTGGTGTAGGCAGCCTATTGCATTAGGGTGTGCACCCCAAAGCTCAAACACACATGCGTTTGTGTGTATAAATATATAGGGCAGTAGGGCAATGGACAGCGTCAGTAGAGTAGTGGATGATGTCAATAGGGCAGAGGTTGGTGTCAGTAGTTTATTTTTTTTATATTTTAATATTATTTAATTTTTACAATTGCATTATTTTTTTAAATATTTTTATACAATCATTTTTATTACTTTATTACTTTTATTATTATTTTATTTAAAAAAATTTGTGGGCTTTGGTGAAATATCAGGGGTCTAAACAGGCCCCTGATGTCTCGCTTTTGAGACAAGGAAAGGTACTGGAGACAGAGATTCCCCAGTCCCTTTCTCTGCAGCCAAGTGGCAAGGGGGAATCTGCCTGGCACAGGGTGGCACGCCCTGTGCGCACACCTATGCCTACTAGGCATTTTTTTAAAACTTAGTTTCTGCCTCCATGTTTCAGTGAGCTGCTGCTGCAGTGGAGAGAAGGGAGCGCCAAAATTTGCTGGGCCATGGATGCCTATGGGTTTACGTCACGACACTTGGAATTCCCAGCTATTGTTGAGCGCTCCCTTACACAGGGAAGCTGAAGCGTTGAAGCTGCAAGATCATGTGACAGGACCAGATTAAAAAATGATAAGTATGCAGGATAGGTAGAAGAAGGGGGGAAGGGAACATTTTATTTTTTAATTTTTTATTTAAAGATGTGACGCAGATACAAATATAGAGACAACTTCGCATTGCATAGAAATATATTGTGTGGGATGAAGGTTGTGATTGTTTAATGGAACACAACACAGCACAATGGAAAAATATTTTTCTCTCAACACATAACAGTCATAGTATCATCAACACTAGTCAAAACTTTATTTTTTTGAGGGTTAGGTTTGTGAAGGTTTTTTTTTTTTATAGGGAAGGCCTCTGAAAATTGTATTCCTATCTATAACCCTGTATTGAAGATTTCCCATCACTCCTTATCTTGGTAACACCAGGACAAGATGTATGATGTGACAGGAAGACGCAATAACAATAAAAAGTCAGCAGATTAGACCTTTCGCTGCACTTCTACGCACAACTGCTTTATTTATGGACTCTGGTGTTACTTCCTGTCCCTGTGACACCCATTACTTCCTGTCCCTGTGACACCCATCACTTCCTGTCCCCTGTGACAGCTTATTTACAGGGGCTGCTCCTTTGATTAGAGTTAATTTGTAGTTGAGCCGGAAAGTGAGAACCTCACCAACTGCCAATCAGCTGTGGCCGGTCACATCGCTGATGACATTGCAGGCATCTGAGGATAATCAAACTGCCCACGACCTGCTGGTTGGCAGCTTGATGTCCAATAATATGACTCCCTGTACCACACAGGAGTACAGGTCAACCTATGGAATTGCACATCAATCACATGTGCACCTAACCCCACAAATAAATTGGCAAGAATGGGACTCTTATTTATGTGCAAATCTCCCTTGCCTAATTATAATAATAAAGTACATCTTACAAGAGAACATCTGTAATTCGATTTTTAATCAGGACTGAATTAGAAAACAGGTGGTTGAAATGAGGATATATAAAATCCATTTAAAGAAATCCCAAATATATACATTGTGTAAATGATTAAGTACAATGGAAAAAATGTTGGATGTCTTTCATGCTAGGGGTTTAAGTATTTATATGGGAGATTGTAAAAATAATGTGCTGGTTTCATTTTCCAGAAAAAAAAGTATCCTCATGAGGAAATTCACAGAGATCTGCAATGAAGTCATTGACTATATACTGTAATTCACTACAGATGTGAGTTCATATGTGTGAAATGGTTAAAATGATCCCATAAAAGCTATGCGAAGTGTAATATTATTATATCCTGGGTAATTATAAGATCACCCTTTTAGACAGCTGGAATCAAAACATTCATAAGGGTTATTTTTAATGGAAATAGATGATGTTAACAATTTGCAAGTGGTGGTGCCCAGCAGCAATCTCAGAACTTTTGCATTTCCACAGAAGGGAGACTTTCACAGGTAGATAAAATATGTATAAAATTTGTAAAATGTACATTTTATTTAATGAGAAGATTGTTGTTGAAATGAATGTTCTGGAGGCGGGGTCTCTTTAAGGATTAATGCATATCTTTTATTATTATACAGGATTCATATAGTGCCAATTGTTTGTCACTTTACAATTTAAAGGCAAATAGTACGGTTATAATTAAATTTGACACAAGAGAATCAGGAGGGCACTGCTCGTGAGAGCTTACAATCAAACAGGGAGGGGAAAGTGATACAAAAGGCATTATCTGTGAGGGATGAGCCTAGTACAAACAGGCTGAATGTTGGGTGACATCGGCCGGTTCAATAAAAAACGTCCGTCTTTTGGCCCGTGTGTACGGCAGCCAGCAGCTGACCGTCTCCCGATCAGAGCTCTTAGTCCTGTTCTGGCCGCCCCTCTGTCAGAACACAACAGCTCAGCAGGGGAGGTTGCTGTACTAACACCGGGTTGTTAGTACAGCTGCTCAGATCTGCACTGCCAGTATTTATTTTTTTCCGTTTATCCCAGCTATTAGTGTGTACCAGGCATTAAAGGGTTTGTAAAGGTTCACGTTTTTCGACCTTAATGCATTAGGTGAAAAAACATTTGATGATTACCGCCCCCCCAGACCCCCGGTTTACTTACCTGAGCCCTCGAAAGTCCCACGCTTGATCCTGCGCTCAATCGTTGCCCGGGCTTCTCAGCTCTTCTCGGCTCTTCATTGGATAGATTTATAGCAGCGCAGCCATTGGCTCGCGCTGCTGTCAATCAAATCGAATGACACGGGTGCCGGGGGCGGGGCCGAGTCCTGCACTCGGCGGCTATGAACGCCAAATGCAGGACTCGGGAGCGTGCCCACAAGGTAACCCCCCGGGAGAGCGCTTCTCCCAGAGGGTTATCTGAGATGGGGAGGAGCTAGGAGAGCCGCCGGGGGACCCTAGAAAAAGCCATTCAGGGCCACTCTGTGCAAAACAAGCTGCACAGTGGAGATAAGTTTGACATGTTTGTTATTTAAAAAAAATAAAAGTCGAACCGTTAGTGTCACTGTAACATTTAGTTTTTAGGTGGAGGTGAGAAAAGCTTAATATATATATATATATGCAGTGCTGTGAAAAAGTTTTTGCCCCCTTCTTGATTTTTTTTTTGCATATTTGCCATGCTTAAATGATTCCGATCATCAAAAAATTGTATTACACAAAGATAACCCAAGTAAATAGAAAATGCCGTTTGTAAGTGATGATTTAATTTATTAAGAGGAAAAAGCTGTCCAAACCTGCCTGGCCCTATGTGAAAAAGTAATTGCTCCCTAAACCTCATAACTGGTGACATAGTTACATAGTTGGTAAGGTTGAATAAAGTCAACAGTCCATCCAGTTCAACCTGTGTTGGTGTGTGTGTAGAAAATCATTTCCCCTATCCCCGTATATTGTTTTTGTTAAGATGCACGTCCAAGAGTCTTTTAAAACTATCCATACTTCCTTCCGATACCACCAATTGTGGAAGAGAGTTCCACAACCTTACCACCCGGACAGGGAAAACCTGTTACGCAGCTTAAGGTTAATCTGCTTCTCTTCCTTTCTCATTGTGTGGCCCCGTGTCTTCTTACACTCCCTGGGACTGAAAAGTTTCATACTTACGCTGGGATCACCGTTGAGATATTTGTATATTGCTATCATATCTCCTCTCAAGCGTCTCTTCTCCAGGGAGAATAATTTGAGCGCTTATAGTCGTTCCTCATAATTTAGGTCCTCCAGTCCCCATATTAATTTAGTTCCCCTTCTCTGGACTCTCTTCAGCTCCAGCACATCCTTCCTGAGGATTGGTGACCAGAACTAGACAGAATACTCCAGAAGTGGCCGAACCAGAGCTTATAAAGTGGTAGGATTATCGTTTTTATCTCTGGAGTAAATTGCCTTTTTAATGCACGCTAATATTCTGCTGGCTTTGCTTGCTGCAGCTTGACACTGCATGCTATTGCTCAGTTTGTCTTCTACTAGGAACCCTAGATCCTTCTCCATCATTTGCCATCTAGTAGCCCACTCCATATATTTATTCAGGTCCTCTTGTAAGGTTTCTATATCCTGCTGTGATGTTATTGCCCTACATATTTTTATGTTGTCAGCAAACACTGAGCTTGAGCTATTTATCCCTTCTCTATATCATTTTTAAATAAATTAAACAGAATTGGTCCCAGCGCGGAGAAGGAATTTGATAGAGTTGCCTGGGACTATATGACAGCAACCTTACGATCCATTGGTCTACCTGAACGTATGCTTAACTATATACTCATGCTATACTCTGTACCCACTGCACAGGTCAGAGTTAATGGCCACCTATCGAATGCCTTCTCTGTCTCCAATGGTACCCGTCAGGGTTGCCCCCTATCCCCGTTAATTTTTATCCTAACGTTAGAACCATTATTAAGAAATATTAGAGGGAACCCTGACATAAAAGGTGTTAAGATAAAAGATCGCACCTATAAAACAGCAGCATTTCCGGACGACATATTGTTGTTCCTCTCTGAACCGCTAACTACGCTCCCAAATCTCTTTAAAACCCTCAAGCACTTTAAGTTTTTATCAAACCTTCAAATAAACTTTGCTAAGTCCACAGCTCTGAACATCACCCTGCCCTCAACACAGCGCACACGATGTCAACAAAATTTCCCGTTTAAGTGGGATGATAGCTCTCTCACTTATGCTGCGTACACACGACCAGACTTTTTGACAGCAAAGGTCCGACGGAACGAATCCGTCGGACATTCCAATCGTGTGTGGGCTCCATCGGACCTTTGCATGGCAAAAATCCGACGGACTTTAGAAATTTTCCTGCCAGAACTCCACCAGAGTGAGTTTCTAGCGGGAAAATCGTTCGTCTGTATGCTGGTCCGACCGACCAAAATACGACGGAAGGGCAGCTACAGCACCTGCCCGCGAGAATGTTTCTCAGCGACAGGGCACTGTACATCTCGCGCTGGCTGCAATAGGAAAAACACACAGAGGGAAAGCACTTTGGTCTGGTATGGATTTTAAGGGGAAGTCCCTACACCGAAAAAAACGGCGTGGGGGTCCCCCCCAAAATCGATACCAGACCCTTATCCGAGCACGCAGCCCGGCCGGTCAGGAAAGGGGGTGGGGACGAGCCGTACCAGACCGCGTGCCCTCAACATGGGGGGTGCTTTGGGGAAAGGGGGGCCCTGCGGCCAACCCACCCCAAAGCACCCCAAAGCACCATGTCCCCATGTTGATGAGGACAAGGGCCTCTTCCCGACAACCCTGGCCGTTGGTTGTCGGGGTCTGCAGGCGGGGGGCTTATCGGAATCTGGGAGCCCCCTTTAATAAGGGGGCCCCCAGATCCCTGCCCCTCACCCTATGTGAATGAGTATGGGGTACGATGTACCCCTACCCATTCACCTGGGGAAAATAAGTGCAAATAAAAAACAACACAAGTTTTAAAAATACTAATACGGAGGATGCTGGGACTGTGACATCATAGGGAGGCATGGTCACCATGTGACATCTGCCGGTGACCCCGCCCCTTGTCCCTATATTAGTCGCCACACCACGCTTCTCTGCCATTGCGGCCAGAGAGAGCGTCGTGGCAACATCGGAAGGAAGAAGAAGAAGAGAAGAATAAGAAGGAGAAGAAGGCAGCGGCGGCGACTGCAACAGAAGAACCGAAGAGCGGTACAGGACCTCCGGAAGGCGGCGACGACGAAGAAGAAAGCCGGGCTCCTCCGCTAGTGAAAGAGCTAGCAGAAGATAGCAGAGGAGTCCGACGAGAAGACCCCCCAAGACGGAAGAAGACCCCCGGAGCTGTGCAATAAAATATTATAAAAAATGGTGTCGTTTTTTTATTTACACTTTTTTCCTTAGGTGAATGGTAGGGGTACATCGTACCCCATACTCATTCACATAGGGTGGGGGGCCGGGATCTGGGGGCCCCCTTATTAAAGGATTCCGGATTCCGATAAGCCCCCCGCCCGCAGACCCCGACAACCAACGGCCAGGGTTGTCGGGAAGAGGCCCTTGTCCTCATCAACATGGGGACAAGGTGCTTTGGGGTGGGGGGGCTGCAGGGCCCCCCTTTCCCCAGGGCACCCCCCATGTTGAGGGCACGCGGCCTGGTACGGCTCGGGAGGGGGGGGCGCTCGCTCGTCCCCACCCCCTTTCCTGACCGGCCGGGCTGCGTGCTCGGATAAGGGTCTGAGATGGATTTGGGGGGGACCCCCACGCCGTTTTTTCGGCGTAGGGATTCCCCTTTAAATCCATTACAGGTGACGGGGCTCGCAAGGTGTCAATCTCACCAATAAAAGCAGCGAGATTGACTTCCTTTTCTAGTCCCGTCGTAACTCATCACGTTCTAAATGAACGGACTTTGATCCGTGTGTGGGCAAGTCCGTTCATTTGGAAGTCCGTCGGAACTCCGCCGGCCAACAGCCAACATAAAATAAAAATAACTACTGTAAAGAGGACCTTAACTGTGGAAGCTGTGCCCAAAAAGGCAAAGGACTAGTCACTAGTATTGCCTGTGGTTTTCCTGCAGCTCACCTTTATACCATGCCATTTTCTGCACTGCGTCTCTGCAGAGGCAAGGCTTTGCTTTCTCATTTCAGAGCTGTCCCACGTGATGACTAGTGGTCTGATAACTGGTGTGAGGAATTATCTTGAAGCATTGGGAAAGCTATAATAAGTACAGATTTACAGAATAAATGCAGCAGAAGCAGGGAGAAACTTGCACTGTGGGTCCCCAGGTACAACTTTCTCTCCAGCAATTAGAACAGAGAGTCGTACAGTATTGACATCACCAAACCTCAATCCAAATCTCCTGATACTAGCAGTCAGAGGCATCAGTGTCTTATATGTTCTTACACTGCAGATACACAGTTAATGAGGCTGTAGGCACAGGAAGTGATCAGGAAGGATGACTTCCATGCAAAAAGGACTTTTTTCAGGGTACTGCTTAGGCACCCTCACATACCTATAGAACATAGATGTTCTATATAACAAAGCAGATCTCCACCTTTTAAATTTTTGGTCTATTTTAAAGTGAACCTGTGCTTTGCCAATGCAAGGCAAAGTACCATAGTCAATAAATTGCCAGGCATGGGCAAGCTACTACTGCCAAACTGCCTGGTGATACCTTGGCATAAAATATTTATAAAACTTTATTTAAGAAAACTCACATTCAACATCCACATTCATCCAACATTTACATCTCTTACAAAGACTGATTAAAGTACGGTATGCCCAGCCTTATTATCAGGGAAAGTTGGCAACTGCAATTAAACCTGAGAATTTACAGGTCATTTAAACCAACCTATGGCTGCCAAAATTCTATGAAATCCATACGTCCTAAAACCAAAACTGCATTTTCTGTAAATATTTCCATTTTAATGAACAAAAATGTTTTCCACATGGCATCTATATTATCTAAATCCTTTACATGTGTTAATAGAGTGCTGTGGTATTTATGAGCTTCAAAGGTGTTCTGAAACGTTTATATTCACAGAATGAAGCACAGAAAAATCAGGGATGAATGATGACCTCAAAATGTTTAGGACTCTACAACACAGTATATTTTCCATAAGTCCACAATTTCACTGACAACAATAACTTTAACTCAAAAGTAATTAGATGTAATGACTAGAACAAGTTAACATCGTTAAACCAGAGTTCAAATTATGGTCTTCACATATTATATAAATATTATATTTAGAGTGCTTAGGGCAGATGGCCAAGATCTTTGTGATTATTTTTCATTTCAGAAACCTTAATACAATTTTACTGCTTATGCTATAATTTATTCTTCTATAGGTTTAACCTCCACAATATTTATAAAAATCGAATTCCCTGAACCTCCACCCCCCCCCCCAAAGAAAATGTGTGTGTGTGTATATATATATATATATATATATATATATATATGTATGTATAAAAGTATTTGCCCCTTGCTGATTTTTTAATACACAAAGATAACCCGGGTAAATACAAAATGTTTTTAAAAGATGATTTCATTGATTCACATGTGCCAAAAAACATATTGGTTATACCCAAGACTTTTGGGCAAATATTCTGTGGACTGATGAGACAAAAGTTGAACTTTTTGGAAGGTGTGCGTCCTGACATAAAACAAACATTTACTAAAAAGAACATTATACCAACAGTCAAATATGGTGGTGATAGTGTGATGGTCTGGGGCTGCTTTGAGGCTTCAGGACCTGAACGACTTACCATAACTGATGAAACCATGAATTCTGCGCTCTACCAGAAAATCCTGAAGGAGAATGTTCGGCCATCAGTTTATGACCTTAAGCTCAAGCGCGCTTGGGTTTTGCAGCAGGACAAAAATCTGAAACATCCAGCAGGTCCGCCTCTGAATGGCTAAAAAAACTAAATTAAGATTTTGGAGTGGACTTAAATCTGATTGAGATGCTGTGGCATGACCTTAAACAGGACATTCATAATGGAAAACCCTCCAATGTGGCTGAATTAAAACAATTCTGCAAGGAAGAGTGGGCCAAAATCACTTCACAGCGAAGTGAAATACTAATTTTACAGTTATCGGAAACGCTTGATTTTGGTTGTTGCCGCCAAGGGTTTGTAAACTATTTTAGAGGATGATAAGGGACCATATCCAAGAATTTGCTGATTAAAACAGTATCATTAGCAGTAATCAGCATGGGTTTACGAAAGGTTACTCTTGCCAAACCAACTTATTAACATTCTACGAGGAAGTGAGCTGCTATCTGGACAGGAGTAGGCCAGTGGATGTGGTGAATCTGGATTTTGCAAAAGCATT
Organism: Lithobates sylvaticus; assembly: GCA_028564925.1. Lineage (NCBI taxonomy): Eukaryota > Metazoa > Chordata > Amphibia > Anura > Ranidae > Lithobates > Lithobates sylvaticus. Next base: position 466,989,004 of record CM053030.1, read on the forward strand.
TGATACAGTCCCCCACAAACGCTTAATCTACAAACTGGGGTCGGTGGGTATAGACCATAGGGTTTGTTCTTGGATAGAAAATTGGCTGCAGGGGTGTGTCCAAAGGGTAGTGATAAATAACGTGTACTCAGAATGGTCTAGAGTGATTAGTGGGGTACCCAAAGGCTCTGTCCTGGGACAAATTCTGTTTAATGTATTTAAAAATGATATAGAGAATGGGATAAATAGCTCAAGCTCAGTGTTTGCTGACAACATAAAAATAAGTAGGGCAATAACATCACAGCAGGATATAGAAACCTTACAAGAGGACCTGAATAAATTGACGGAGTGGGCTACTAGATGGCAAATGAAGTTTAAACATTGGTAAATGTAAGGTAATGCACTAGGGGGTAAAAAAATAAACACAAATCCTAGGGGATTCCAGGATGGAGAAGGATCTAGGGGTCCTAGTAGAAGACAGACTGAGCAATAGCATGCAGTGTCAAGCTGCAGCAAGCAAAGCCAGCAGAATATTAGCATGCATTAAAAAGGGAATTTACTCCAGAGATAAAAACGATAATCCTGCCACTTTATAGTGACATAGTAGGTGAGGTTGAAAAAAGACACAAGTCCAACCTATGTGTGTGATTATATGTCTGCATTACATTGTATATCCCTGTATGTTGCAGTCGTTCAGGTGCTTATCTAATAGTTTCTTGAAACTATCGATGCCCCCCTGCTGAGACCACTGCCTGTGGAAGGGAATTCCACATCTTTGCAGCTCCAACAGTAAAGAATCCCTTACATAGTTTAAGGTTAAACCTCTTTTCTTCTAATTTTAATGAGTGGCCACGAGTCTTGTTAAACTCCCTTCTGCGAAAAAGTTTTATCCCTATTTTTGGGTCACCAGTACGGTATTTGTATATTGAAATCATATCCCCTCTCAAGCGTCTCTTCTCCAGAGAGAAAAAGTTCAGTGCTCCCAACCTTTCCTCATAACTAATATCCACTTGACCCTTTATTAGCTTTGTTGTCCTTCTTTGTACTTGCTCCATGCCCAGAACTGGACAGCATACTCTAGGTGCAGCCTGACCAGAGTCTTGTAGAGCGTGAGAATTATCGTTTTATCTCTGGAATTAATCCCCTTTTTAATGCATGCCAATATTCTGTTTGCTATGTTAGCAGCAGCTTGGCATTGCATGCCATTGCTGAGCCTATCATCTACTAGGACCCCCAGGTCCTTTTTCCATCCTAGATTCCCCCAGAGGTTCTCCCCCCAGTGTATGGATTGCATTCATATTTTTGCCACCCAATTGCATTATTTTACATTTTTCTACATTGAACCTCATTTGCCATGTAGTTGCCCACCCCATTAACTTGTTGAGATCTTTTTGCAAGGTTTCCACATCCTGTGGAGAAGTTATTGCCCTGCTTAGCTTAGTATCGTCCGCAAATACAGAGATTGAGCTGTTTACCCCACCCTCCAGGTCGTTTATGAACACATTAAACAGGATTGGTCTGAGCACAGAACCCTGGGGGACCCCACTACCCACCCCTGACCACTGCGAGTACACCCCCAATTTATCACCACCCTCTGAACTCGCCCTTGTAGCCAGTTTTCCATTCATGTACTCACCCTTTGGTCCATGCCAACGGACCTTATTTTGTACAGTAAACGTTTATGGGGAACTGTGTCAAATGCTTTTGCAAAATACAAATACACCACATCTACGGGCCTTCTTTTATCTAGATGGCAACTTGCCTCCTCATAGAAGGTTAATAGATTGGTTTGGCAAGAACGATTCTTCATGAATCCATGCTGATTACTGCTAATGATACCGTTCTCATTACTAAAATCTTGTATATAGTCCCTTATCATCCCCTCCAAGAGTTTACATACTATTGATGTTAAGATAACTGGTCTGTAATTCCCAGGGATGTATTTTGAGCCCTTTTTAAATAGTGGTTCTACATTGTCTTTCCTCCAATCAGCTGGTACCATTCCAGTCTGTAGACTGTCAGTGAAAATTAGGAACAATGGTCTGGCAATTTATTGACTGAGTTCCCTAAGTACCCTTGGATGCAAGCCATCTGGTCCTGGTCATTTATTAATGTTAAGTTTCCCAAGTCTAATTTTAATTCTGTTTCTGTTAACCATGGAGGTGCTTCCTGTGATGTGTCATGAGGATAAACACTGCAGTTTTGGCTACTGAACCCACCCAGGAGAAGAATAAATTCAATACCTTCGCCATCTCCCCATCCTTTGTAACCAGATGCCCCTCCTCATTCTTTATGGGGCCAATATGGTCTGTCCTCCTTTTTTACTGTTTACATACTTAAAGAATTTCTTGGGATTATTTTGCTCTCCTCCTTTGTCTTTCATGTTCTATCTTAGCCGTCCTTATTGCACCCTTACATTTCTTGTTGCATTCTTTATAAAGTCTGAATGCTGATGATGATCCCTCAACCTTGTATTTTTTTGAAGGCCTTCTCCTTTGCATTTATATGCATTTTTACATTGGAGTTAAACCATCCTGGACTTTTGTTCGCTCTTTTAAATGTATTACCCAATGGGATGCATTGGCTAATGCCCTTATTTAATATGCTCTTAAAGCAAACCCATCTCTCCTCCGTGTTTTTTTGTTCCTAAGATTTTATCCCACCTGAGTTACCTGAGCTGGAAACTGAACAAGCATGAAAAAACTATGCCATTGTCGAAAAGAATTGTCTCGCTATTAAATGGGCCTTAGACTCCCTGAAGTATCACTTGTTGGGGAGGTCGTTTAAGCTGGTCACTAACCATGCTCCCCTAAAGTGGATGTGTGACAACAGGGAGAAAAATGGCCACGTGAGAAGATGGTTCCTGTATTTACAGCCCTTTAAGTTTACAGTAGAGCATAGGCCGGGCAAGCTCCAAAACAACGCGGATGCACTGTATGCTTGGGATAATTGCTCAGCTGCAGGGGCATGAGCAGAGGGGGAGGATATGTGACTGTATGCAAGGTGAGGTAATGGATAATCTGTATATTTTACCTTGCATGCATTCTATTGTAAGAGACTGAACCGGAATCCGGCCCAGGTTTTTCCAGCCTCTGTGGCAGGCTTGGTTCCGGTCCAGATGATGTGATCCACTTGAGTCCACGCTCAGGTGGACTTTAAATGAGCAGGAAGAGAGCACAGAAGAGCTCTGACCTGAGACTCAGAAGGGAATCTGAGAGAGAGGAGCTCTGTTTGGATTTAAAAAGAAGGCTTGCTTCACCACATGTTTTGTGGGTGACGGGGACCAGCCCCACACCGTATAGAGAGGAGTCTACTGTTTAGTTTAGCGCCGGACGGCAAGGATTTACTTTACAGTTTTTTGTTTGTTTTCATGACTTTGCAAACCTCTTCTAAATAAAGCTGGCAACCCGCCAGATTTTAAAAAAATGCCTGCATGCTGACCCTAATTTCCAGAAAAGGTGATCCCCATGAGCTAATCTCCCACAATACTTACAACAAGTCAAGTGGATCCAGTGTTGCCCTCTTATCTCCCATGGCTCTCCTACTCCTGGTGTTGTCCCATGTCACCATTTTCCTTTTTACATCATAGGGAACCAGCTGTCCCTTTCTGGTTCTTCTACTTGCCTCCTTGAATGATGTAGCACCCAATTTCCTTTTTTTCCTTTATGAGCAGACAGAGATCTGGCACCACATCTTATTACACCACCATTCATAGAACCAGTGTTAATTTTTACATCAAATTACAAATTAGTTTTAGTCATAGTCTTTTGACTAAAATGCCAATTTAGTTTTAGTTGTATTTTAGTCATATAAATTGATTTAGCTTTAGTATTCTTTTAGTCTACTAAAATATCCAGTACATTTTAGTCAGCTAAAATCTAATGCTTTTTGACAAACAGAGGTGTAACTTTAAAATATAAAAAAAACTCAAAGAAATGTAACCTCTGTTGGCTGTAATGCCATTGCACATATTACATGAATATATAACAAACATTAAATATTAAGAAAATATTAAGGAAAAAAAAATAAGCTTAGTAGATGCCCCCTACTTATTCTTATGTGGTAGTGCACTGTTTATTTTGACGTAAAATTTAGATTTAGTTTTAGTCATAGTCTTTTGGCTAAAATGGCGTTGTAGTTTTAGCTGTATTTTAGTCATCTGAATTGTTTTAGTTATATCTAACCACTTCCCGTCCAGCGACGTACCCGTATGTCACTAGATTTTGGTGGTTGTACGGGGACGATGCCCATTATTGTTTTTTCTGTGCCGGCGGTTAGCTCACTTGTAATAGCAATCGGAGTGACTAACCAGCCGATCAGTTGCCATTGCAAGCAGCGGGAGGGGTGTCTTTCCCCTTCTGCCATCATCTGCGGCTCTCTTGGGCTCTCCCGTCCCACTGGGACGGACAGCCAAGCAAAGCTGGGATAGGCTTTGATCGGCTGTTCATAATAGTAGCCCAGAAGCAATGACATGACATCACTTACTCGGAAACCACTGGCACCATTTTTAAAAAAATCAAAAGTATTCAAAAACACAGATCCTGGTGTTTTGAATGCTTTTAAGTGTAGAGGAGGGATTTGGGGTCTTATAGACCCTATATCTCTCCATAAAGAGGATCTGTCACATGTCTATTGCTGTCTCAAGGATTTCTTGTGACAGCAATAAAAGTGATCAAAAAAAGAATTAAAGCAACAGTGGAAAAAAAAAAGTATAATAAAAAAAATAATAATAATTAAGTGCCCCCATCCTCCCCTGCTTGCACGCTTTGGTCCCGCGAACATGCAAACAACAATCGTCCCACACATGTGAGGTATCACCGCGATCGTCAGATCATGGGCAGTAATTGTAGTACCAGACCTCCTCTGTAACTCTAAAGTGGTAACCTGTAAAGGCTTTTAAAGCGTAACACTGCATAGAACAACACAATGCTTTATGGGATAATAGGGCAATGTAAATGAATGATAGGGTAAATAGAAAATAGTGGTAAAACATTTAAATTGAAATAAAGTATATAAAGATCTGAGGGTAGAGACTAGACTGGTGCAAAACCTTTTTTTTTTTTGAGTGATGTTTCACTTTAAACCCGAAGAAATAAACTCTAGATGAGTACAAATCTGTCCTCATACTGAAGATTCTGACTTTGTAACCTAAAAGACAGCTTTGTTTCTCTATTATATGTCCATTTACACAGCCTCTGCCTAGACTTGTTATATAAACTACTTGTGATTAGTTTTACCAATACACGAGGAAAAGATTGCTATCTCCCTCTATCTTGGCCAAACCTATCATTTTGTGTTAAATGATGCGTTGACATGATGAAACATGTGAATTTGCCGCACTTATCAAAAAGGTTCCGTTGAAGTTAGAGGCTCACACTGCCACCTTCTGGTCATTGCAAAATAGTGATGAACAAGATTTGGAATCTGAAAACAAGTACAATTTTTAATATAATCGCAAAATACCTTTATCAAATCAGACATTACATAGCCCCTTCGGCTGGATTCATACCTATGCAGTTTTAGTGCTTTTTGCAGATTTGCACTACAGTCCATTTAACATGGTTTCCTATGGAATGCGTTCTGTAGTGCAAATCTGAAAAATGCAAAAAGCACTTACAATGCATAGGTGTGAATCCAGCCTTCCTCTCCCCTCCCTTTACTTTCTCTTCTTTTCATTCCATTTGTTTAGTCCTCATTCACACTGGAACTGTCAAACCTGCAAGTAGAGAACATTTCTAATCTCAAGGTCTGGTTCACACCTATGCATTTTTTAGCATGTTTTCAGTTTTGCAGAAACACACTACAGTCCATTTAACATGGTTTCCTATGGGTCACGTTCACATCTGTGCATTTTATGGAAAGGGCCAGAGACTTTTTTCAGGTTTTTTGGTTCCATAGACTTCAGTGGGTCAAAAACGTGTATTGAAAAACGCTAAATGGATCTGGAATATGCAAACTGTAACTTGCATAGGTGTAAATAGGCCTAAATTCATATAAAGATTTTTCAATGGGGATATTCACACTGAGCATTTCCTACTTTTAGGTGCACTGAGTTTAATTGCATTTAGAGAAAATAGAATTCTGTGTCTAGGATCAAAATATAAGCTCTAAACACTGCTAAATGCATGTAAACACGGTTTCTTGCATCTAAACAGAGCTAAACCTACTTTAACACAGGAACATCTAAACACAGAGTCACAAAGTCATCTGAGGCCCCTTGTACACCAGGGTGCCTAGTTGCTCTGCGTGCATCCCAGCCTTTAGGTACACCAGGTAGACATAAGCACAGCATACAGTTCTGACATAGACTTTAACAGGCTGCAGACAGAGGAGCTAGATGCTGAACCTATGCCTCCTGGGCCCACTTAAACTCCAGATGCACACACAGCAGCTAGACACCTCAGGGTGCAAGGAGCCTAATGCCCCGTACACACGGTCCGAAATTCCGACGGAAAATGTCCGATCGGACCATGTTGTCGAAAAATCCACCCGTGTGGGCTCCATCAGACTTTTTCAGACGGAAAAAATTTGAGAGCAGGATCTCAAATTTCCGACAACAAAATCCTATCAGACTTTTTCCGATCGTGTGTCGAGAATTCCGACGGACAAAGTGCCACGCATGCTCAGATCAAATTATGAGACCAAAGCTATTGGCTACTACTCTCTGTAACACCAAGGATGGGGCTTTACTCCTTCTCTCATTGACCACAGACATTAGGTAATTTTTTACTACCACTAACCGCCATCCCTGGGTCATTTATTATTCTCACACCACCAACCCAGGGGGATTGTTAACTCTCACTGATTCCGGGGCTCCACTGACCACAGTCCCCCCCCCCCCTAAAATTGGAAGGTCAGTGAACTAGCCCTTTGCTTAGAAAGTTTAAGGACCCCTGTTCATTTGGGTTGCCAAACACTGTATAAGTAGGAATTCTGCCCATGACAGGCTAGCAATTGCTTTTGAGCTTCCAATTTACTCCAACAGTATGGAAAGCTTTTAGTGGTAAGTGGCAACTATTATGGCAGAAAAAAGGATTCTTATTGTTAAGAAGGAATCTTTAAGTGCAGTAACCCATACAAACCAGAATTTATTCTTCTGAAGTAAGAACGTTTCAAATAAAGAATCACATTTCTAAAAGCTAGTTGGAAGGAATATCATAAAAAGGGTCATTATCAAACTTGCTCTAGAAAAATGACAAACAAATGTTATCTATTGTTATCGCCAACACTTTTTATGTACACTTTCTATACAGGCCATTTACTATATATTCTCCCCAGAGAAAAACTGCACCTCATCATGGCTCCATACAAACATACTGCATTATTTCTGACAATATTTTCATCAGTTCCCTCTGGCTAAATCTAAGCAGTATACTTAAAACTTCCCACAAATCTGTTTTGTGTAGCATATGGGTCTTATTTGTCCGTTAAAGCACACAGGACGGGGGCGTGTCCAAGATGGCGACGGGAGCGGACGTCTTTTAACACCGCTCCGCCGCCCGGACCAAATATCCGCCGATCCAGCGGTGCCAGACGACCGCAACGGAAGCCATTCGATCCGTCGGGACCCCTGCAGTCCCCCGCTCATGCCCGGGTATAGAAAGGGCGGATCAGCGCGCCGACAGAGCCTACGAAAAACCGGGCCCACGCCGCCGCGTGCTGGGGAGAAGGCCGCAGCAGCACACGCACCCATGATGGCAGAGCAACCAGGGGAGGTGAGTCCAGGGGCAGCGGCAGACCCCCAGGCCCCCCCGGAGCATGCAGTGCTCTTGGAGGCCATAAATGGCTGCAGAACGGCCCTCACTGAGAAGATTGATCATGTGCACATTGAGGTGGGCCTGATTAGGAGAGACATTGATGCCTTTAAAGGCAGAGTGACAGAAGTTGAGCAGCGTGTGTCTTTGACGGAGGATATTCAGAGGGAACACTCGGCTGACATTCAATCCCTGAAGATCAGAGTCAAGCATCTAGAGTCGCGTGCTGAAGATGCAGAAAATCGCAACAGACGCAACAACCTGCGCATCATTGGCCTGCCTGAGGGAGCGGAGGGGAATGATACCCCCCAGTTCACAGAACACCTGCTGCGCACCCTTCTACCCAGGGCCTCATTTTCCTCCCACTTTGTTGTGGAACGTGCCCACAGGATCCCTGCAACAAGGGGACCGCAGGGAGCACCCCCGCGCACCTTTATTTTTAAGCTGCTGAACTACCGTGACCGTGATCTAATCCTGAGGGAAGCAAGGAACGTGGGGGAGCTCAAATATGAAAATGCCAAACTCCTCATATTCCCGGATTACTCCATTGAAACCCAGCGGCAGAGGAAGTCATTTGACCACGTGAGATCCCAGCTTCGCGCCAAGAACCTCAAATATAGTATGCTGTTTCCCGCCAGACTGCGAGTCCAGGACGGAGAGAGAGTGCGTTTTTTCACATCGCCGGCCGAAGCATCCTCCTGGCTGGATACGGTCCGCACTGGATGAGCAAGTATACATATCTCTGATCCCTGTGTTTTACTACCCTTTGCAGCGGTGTACCTGAATTCGGGGGTGGGGGGGCCCTAATAGTGGCTACTGCCACTTCCATGCACCCCTTAGACACTGAGACTGTGGGCGGGTGATGCCTGTTGTCTGCACGCGGACGAGGCCCCCCCCCTCCCCCCCCCCTGCTGATTTCCACTTCTCAGGATGGACTCCCCCCCCCTGCCTATCGTTTACTGCTTTTGTCCCCTGTCTTTCTGAGAAGACCTCGGCCATTCTTATCTACACCCCTATGTTTTGGTTTCTACTGCTCCTCCTTTTTCATTGCTGCTGCGCAGGCTGGTAACGGATACTCTGCCACTTACCTCAAGAACCGCACCCCCAGCTTGCTGGGAGACTGGCACCATATTTTATATCCGGGCGACCCCAGTTTGGAGGGGTTGATGGACATTTGTCTAAAATGCCTCTTGCACACGTTACCCCCATGACATGGCGATTTGCCGTGTGGTTTTTGGGAAGGAAAGACACCCATAGTTTTACATGGGCTGGCGGGGAGGGGGGGGGGGTTGTTGTTTTTTTGTTTTTGTTATTGGTTTTATTACTACTGTTATTTGACAAATCTAAAAGTGCTTATATGCTTGACACAGTCACTAGGGCCTCTGATACCGAAGCTCCTTGGGAGCTGCTCTCTATGTACAACTGAATTGTGGGTTTATATTCTGTCCGGGTCGGGTGAAAGCCTCGGGCCTGCCCCGCTATTGATCATTTCCGGCATGCTATGTCGTCACTAACGATTGTTTCCTGGAACACCAGGGGCTTGAACTCCCCAGTTAAGCGGTCCCTGGTGTTTCAATTTTTGAAAACCCACAACCCTCACATCTGTGTGTTCCAGGAAACACATCTAGTGGGCAAGAAAACCCTTAGTCTAAAAAAGCCCTGGGTGGGACACCAATATAACTCGACATATTCCAATTTTGCAAGAGGGGTCACCATTCTGGTACGCAAATCACTTCCATTTAAACTCCTGGGGCTGGATCTTGACCCGGACGGCAGATATATAGTGTTGCATGCTATGATTGAAACATTAGAACTGGTGCTTGTGGGCATCTACATCCCTCCCCCTGCCTCGGTTAAACTGCTTCATAAATTGAGTCTCCTCCTGGCAAACTATGGGACTGACAATCTCCTGCTTATGGGAGACTTTAATATGACGCCAAATCCGGGGCTGGATCGCCTCAACTCATCTGGGGGCCCCACCTCGGATCTTTCGAACTGGGCTGACACTTATGGGCTGACGGATCTTTGGAGATGGAGGAATCCCTCTGAGAGATCCTACACATGCCACTCAGCCACGTACAGAGCACTCTCACGCATAGATCTGGTTTACGCAGGGGCACCTCTCCTACCCAGGGTACAGGAAATTTCCATTCTTCCACGGGGGATCTCTGATCACACCCCACTTCTCCTCCGGCTGTCCCTGGAGGGATCTCCTGGGGACAGGCTGTGGAGACTATCCAGATTCTGGATATCCGACCCGAGGGTGGACTCCGAGTTCCGCTACCAGATGGAAACATACTGGATGCTCAACCCGGGTACAGCCTCCCCAGCGGTGGTCTGGGATGCCTTTAAGGCCTCCTCTAGGGGGCACTATCAGAAGATCATAGGGAAAATTAGAAAACAGCTGAAGGCAGACATTCTGGAAGCGGAAGGCAGGGCACTCAACTTGGAACAGCAGTTTGTGTTAACGGGGGACCCGGAGGTTCACGACAGGCTCCAAAACAGCACCAGGGAAGTTATGTTAATGCGTACCTCACTCACTAAGAAAAAAATGCTCCAACAGTCTCAGAGAATCTTTGAGGAGGGTGAAAGGGGAGGCAGGCTATTGGCATGGTTGGCTAGGGAACAGACAGGGACCATGAGTGTACCCTCGCTGATAGACGGAGCTGGGGTCAGAATGACCTCCTCCAGGGAGATCAGCGAGAGCTTCACGACCTACTATGCAGACTTATATTCCACACGAGTGAACTACTCCATGGAAGACCTACATATCTACCTCTCTAATGTTGACTTCCCAGTACTGACTGACACATATAGATCCCAACTAGACTCGCCCATTACAATACTAGAAGTCCAACAGGCCATAGCCTCACTCCAAGCGGGGAAAACCCCGGGACCGGACGGATTCCCCACAGAGTTCTACAGAACATATGCTGAAGAACTGGCCCCCAGATTACACTCCATGCTCCTCGCGGCACTGAGGGAGGGTGCACTCCCGGAGTCCATGTCCGAGGCGGTAATAGTAGTCATTCCCAAGTCAGGGAAAGACCCAGAACTCTGTAAATCATACCGCCCAATCTCACTGATAGACGTAGATGCTAAGCTGCTGGCCAAGATCCTGGCAACTAGACTGAACGGGGTGATTACGGCGCTGGTCCACCCAGACCAGTCGGGCTTTATGCCAGGCAGGGGGACCGACATTAATATCCGCAGATTGTTTACCCACATAGACATGGCAAAGGAGGGGGATAGAGGTCTGGTTGCAGCTCTGGACGCCGAAAAGGCATTCGACTCTGTCGAGTGGCTCTTTCTATGGGATGTCCTGGAATGCTTCGGATTTGGCCCCAGGTTTATCTCCTGGATCCAACTCCTGTATAAAAACCCCACTGCCCGGGTTAGGGTCAATGGCCTGCTGTCTCCTCCCTTCAGCCTGCACAGAGGAACGAGACAGGGATGCCCCCTGTCTCCAGGGCTCTTCGCATTGGCGATTGAACCCCTAGCGATATTGATACGCCAAGACCACAGAGTGAGGGGCATAGAGGTTGGCGAGCTGCAGGAGAAAATATCCCTGTATGCCGACGACACCCTGCTTTATCTAGCGGACGCAGAGGCATCACTCCAGACCGCACTAGGAATAATAGAACAGTTTGGGAAATTCTCTGGCATACGAGTGAATTGGGATAAATCGGTCCTTTTCCCCCTTAGCGACACTAACCCCAAAAATCCCACCAACACGCCCCTACAATGGGTAGATGACTTCAAATACCTGGGTGTGATAGTTAAGAGCTCCCCTCGGGCATACATAGGAGACAATCTCTCCCCTCTGCTTACTCAGTTTGCCACTAGGTGCCAGACATGGAAAACGCTGCCACTGTCCCCGGTGGGCAGGGTGAACCTCCTTAAAATGGTATACCTTCCGAAGTTTGTCTACTTCTTTAGGAACACCCCATGCCTGATCCCCAAAGCTTTTTTCCAGAAGATTGACACTATTATCTCCTCCTTCGTGTGGGCTGGGAAGACCCCAAGACTAGCAAAGAGAACGCTCCAGCTTCCCCTGTCTCAGGGGGGCTTGGCGCTGCCACACTTCCAATTGTACTACTGGGCGGCAGTACTCGTTACGGCCCGATGGTGGTTCTCCCAGCCCAAACAAAACCCGGCAGTTACTCTGGAGGCGGCGATTCTGGGGTCCTACGCTGCATTGTCTAACTTGCCCTATAGAGGGCCCAAGGCCCACCCCCAGGCCACGACCCTGATGCGTACCACTGTACAGGTATGGCAGAAGTCGAGGGAGATATATAGGGAGGACGCGACCGTCTCGCCCCACACCCCTTTGTGGGGTAACCCTACCCTGCCGCACCTCTTTGGGGTTCCTGAACCCCAAATGTGGGCGGGGAGGGGCATAATCACTCTCAGGCAAGTCTTTAAGGGTGGCTCCTTCCGCTCATTTGAAGATCTGCAGGCCCAGTACGCACTACCGAACACTATGAGGTTTAGATACTATCAGTTCAGACATGCAATACTAGCCCAATTCCCAAACCCCCTGACACTCCAAACGGACGCAGTAGAAAGACTGCTTATTGCAAAACTGCTGGACAAACCGCTATCCTCCCTCTATTTTTACCTCTCAGCTGCGCATATTACCCCCCCGACTAAGACATACGACAAGTGGAGGGCCGACATACCTGAGCTGACCGAGGAGATGTGGGAGGATGTTGTATCAGACTACACCACAAAAATGATCTCGGCAAAGGACCGCTTTATCCAGCTTAAAATGCTACATAGGGCATACTACACACCTGTTAGGCTGGCCAGGATATACCCGGGGGCGAGTGAACTTTGTTCAAGATGTGGAACCTCTGCGGGAACCTTTCTCCACGTGATGTGGTCCTGCCCTGTGCTGCGCCCCTACTGGGGAGCCGTTATTGAGGTACTGGACTCCTTTGGAGACTGGGCCCTACGCATGGACCCAGCCCTGGCACTCCTGGGAAGTATGGAGGACGTTGAGGCCTCAAGACATGAAAAATTGTTCCTGTTCTACGCCCTGTATTATGCCAGGAGGGAAATCCTCCTGAAATGGAAGCAGGCCACCCCCCCTACACTGAGCATGTGGAAAGCCACAATAAACTCGGTCCTACCCCTCTATAAACTCACATACGAGAGCAGAAACTGTCCCAAAAAGTTTGACAAAGTATGGTCCCAATGGGTCGATGCACATGACTGTTGAATGAAACATGTCGACTGTATTATATGTTACACCATCATGGTTAAAGCGCAAGTGATAATGTTGTTCCGGATATTGACTCCTTCTCCCCCCCCCCGCCCCATCCCCATCCCCATCCCCATCCCCCCCCCTCCCCCCCCCGTCCCTACTCTCCAGTTTTTCCTCCTGCTTAGAAGATGCCTGGAATAACGACTTTGTTATTGTGCCTTATATCTCAGTGTTAGGGAAACTGTGATTCTGCATTAACCTTTATCAACACGCAACGTCTATGAAGTATAGACCATGCTGACTGTATATACCATTGGACAATGTGAACTGTGTCATTGTTAATTGTTGCAATTATTTTTTCAATAAAAAACCTTTCTGTTAAAAAAAAAAAAGCACACAGGACACAGTATTCAGGTACATTGGGTTATGCTCCTGCCTTCAGGAGACACAAACAAAGCTGAAAAGGACAGCCCAGAATATTTCCTCCCACTTGCAGCAAGCCTCAGTTTTTGCTAGTGGCCTAAGAGAATGGATGTCTTCTCTTATTTTTATTTTCTCAAGATAAATTTTTCATCTAGCAAATTTCTTCATTAGCTGCAGGACCCTTGTGAGCTATTCCTCAATCTATACCTATATCAAAGGCAACTTCCTCCTGTTTTATCTCGCCACATCAGCTCTGGAAAATTTACCTCCCTTCGTGATCAGGTAATTTTTTGCGATACAGCACTGCATTACCTGACAATTGTGCGGTCATGGGACACTAAACTTAAATAAAATGTATATCCTTTTTTCCCACAAATAGAGCTTTCTTTTGGTGGTATTTGATCACCGGTTTTTATTTTTTGCACTATAAACCAAAAAAAGACAGACAATTTCTAAATCAAATTTCTTCATCAATTTAGGCCAATATGTATTCTTCTACATATTTAAAAAAAAAAAAAAAACAATAAGCGTATATTGATTGGTTTGCACAAAAGTTATAGCGTCTACAAACTATGGGATATATTTGTAGCACCCTCTACCTAAAGGTAGGTGCTAGAATAGGATTTTTCTAGTTCAGGGCCCAAGTGCAGGTAAATTTAGGCAGGCCTGTGCTTTAGGCTAGGCCTGGTTGTTTTGATTTTGGGACTGGGAGTGTTCAGTGTAGTGGTGGGTGTGGTCACCTGTGCTCCGATTCAGAGATGCCTCCCCTGCTTTCAGAAAGATGGTTCTGGAATAGGTTTTGGACCTGCAGTCTGAGTGTCAGGCAGCTCATGTGAGGAGCCCTGACCAATTATCTTTCTGTATTGGCAGGGGGCAGGCCTCCCATATAAGCTAGGGTCACATGCTGCCAGGTAGGAGTCTGGAGTACAGAAAAGACAGCATGGAGGATTGAGGTGCTGTTCCGGGCATCCCCAGGTGGGGATGCACCGAGCGTGGAGGAGGGATGGAGGAACCGCAGAGAGGCAGTCTAAGATAAAGATCTTCAATACAGGACTTAAATGCTGGACGAGATCAGTACAGAAGAAGTAGCAGTAAAGCGGAAGTGATTAGAGCAGAGTTCTGTGACCGGGGACTCAGAACGGTCAAGTAACCAGAGGTCAGTGTACAGAACAAGAGAAGTTATCAAGAACAGTGTAGAATGCTGTGGCCGGGGAGCACAGCATTGATAGCAAAGGACTGGCTGGGAGCAGTAGTCCGTCAGGCCATTGGGGGGGGGGGGGGGATACCATGCTATCTCTGGTCTGGTTAGCACATTAGTAATATCTTCCAAAGACAGTGTGGCTGTCTACCTCATTGATCCATTGGGGAGAGGTTGTGTTAGGCTTCTGGATCTTTGATTCTCGGAAACCGTCATAGTCTGCAAGGTGGAATTATTCAGAGTGATTCTTCTTTGTCAAAATTGGAAGTGAAGAAGTAGTGTTTCAATAATTTGCTGAGAATACTATATGTACAGCAACTTTCAAGCTAAGGCTATTCAGTATTGTCAGACAATACATCAACTTCTATGGGCATCTCATATCACCCCTTTGTTCCACCCAAGTTGTATCCTGCAATAAATGCAACAAAACCATACAAATGACTGTTCCTTGTCTTATCTGAATGTGGGGAGTCAGCAGGGTGATTGCTAAGTAACCAAATCAGCAGCCCTTACGGGGGTACCGCTACATATTTATGGAATTTTTATTTTTTTACTAGTGTAGCGGGGTTCTACCCCTTTTAGGGGAAGAGACTACATTTCCCATGATTCCCCAGGCCCCCGGGCTGCTGACTTCCGCCCGGGAGGCTGCTGGGGGAGATTATAAAAGGGAAGAGCGGAGACCGCCTCTTCCTCTGGGGACACTTCCTCTTCTGAGGTCTGACAGGACTGGCCTGCCTCTGCTGACAGAGCTTGTGACGCGGAGACGGCAGCCAGTGGATACACCTGTGCGGACTGGAGTGCAGGGCCTGAAGCCTGGGCCTTGCAGCAGATGGAGTGAGACTCTTCTACCTCAGAGTCCACAGCAGCGGAGCGGAGACTTCCCCCTACAGACGGTCGGACGGAGCTGATGACCGGAGCGCGGGGCTGTGACTGAGGAGACCGGACGCCGCCGTTGAAGAGACCAGAGCCACCATTAGAGGGACCGGAGCTGAGGACGGTACTCAAGGATTGGTGAGAGAGCCGGAAGGCTCATCCTGCATTGACACACACGTTTTATGCCTACTGAACTGCCTAGGCGCAATTTACCTCAGAGCAGCAATGTTACTTTTTGTGGATTACAAATGACACCATTTAAAGCTACATGTGCACCACCTCTACAGATTTATTGCCGGTGAAGAACACTGTACTAGTACAAGGACTGAGCTCTATTACTAGGGATCAGGCCTGGTCCATTAGGTAGGCGCAGATAGATTTATTGCACCTCAGGGGTGCATAGCAGACGGTCGCCACACTTGGCGCTCCGTTTCCCCATTGTTAGTTTGATATACCTGTGTACATGTTAAAGTGCATATTGCAGGGACCTGCTAAAGTATTGTAAGATATATGTTCAAATGCATGTTGCTATTCTTTTCCCTTACTGACAAAAGTAAAGCCAGTTATTCTTATCTCAGCAGTCTGCTTGTGAGTTCATACCCATTATGCTTAGAGTATAAGATATTTTATGTGCATAGATACATACTCCTTTACTAACTGTGCCAGAGCGGGTAGAGCCAAATTGCCGGGGGTTGGTGGAGCTGTACTCAGGGACCCAAAACAAACCAGCGGCTCTCTTAACTGGGGGTAGCGCTACACGTGGGGGCTCGTAATCCGGGATCCTGAGTCAGCGGGAAAAGCCGCCAGAAGGTACCGGCATGGACCCAATAGAAGTGGGACGGTGGTCCGCAACATGGGCCGCTGACCCAGCCGCAGCAGCAGTTATTGAATTGCCAGGGATGTGGCAGAGAGAGGCAGTCAAGCAGCTCATAATGTCATTATCCCCATGCCAGAAGTCATGGATAATGGACATGAGAAATGATGCTGGGTACACATACGCCTTAATAGAATGGAAGGAAGAGACTCCAGAACAGTTCAGGAGCCAAAGCATACAGGCACCGAATGGTCAGGCCTACCAATTGCTGCATGCGCTGCCGCGCAAGGGAGAAGGTTCTCCTATGAAAGCCATTCTATCCCCAAAGAAGGAAGAGCAGAAGGGCGCGGAAAGTCCCGCGCCCGCACACACTACTCTTAGTGCAGAACTGTGTGCTGTCTTAGGGGAAATTGTGACCCAGTGCAGAAGAGACCCCGGGGATTACCCAATGTCGGGATACAGGAAACTCCGGATGTTTTCAGGGAGGACACCTGTACCCTCGGGAGAAGAGGGGTTTGAAGAGTGGTTAGACGGTGCCACGCAGGCCCTAGAAGAATGGGAGGTCTCAGAGGGCCGAAAGAAGCAAAGGATTGTTGAAAGCCTAAAAGGACCTGCCTTGGAGGCCATACGCAATCTGAAGACAAGCAAAAAGGATTGCACTGCCCAGGACTACATAGACATCCTGGAAGGTGTGTTTGGTGGGACAGAAAAAGTCACAGAACTTACCTATCAACTGGAACACTGTTACCAGAAGACAGGGGAGAAGCTGTCAGAGTACATGGGACGCATAGACAAGATCCTGCATAGGATTATCCTGAAGAAGGGGATAGATCCAGGGAAGGTAGATGAAGCCCGTGCCCAGCAGGTGATGAGGGGAGCCCAACCCTTGGACCCTGTCGCACTAATTCTACGCACCCGGCAGGATGGGAAGAGCCTGGACTACCCTGACCTCATCCGAATGGTCAGAGAAGAAGAGGCCATGTTGGAAGAGAAACGGGAGAAGCAAGTGATGGGGTCTACAAAACTTCCAGTGGCCACGGTCAGGTCGGCCTTAACCCCTGAAAGAGACACAGAGGTAGATGCCCTGAAGTTGCAGATGTCCCAGATGATGGAGATACTGACATCTCTAGTGGCGAAAGAGACGCCCAGTCCCAAGAAAGAAACAAGCAGGAGGGAATTGTTTCCAGCTGTTCCAGCACCAGCATCCCCACCTGACTACGGTGAGATGATCTGCTTTAATTGTGGAGGAATTGGTCATATTGCAGCCGTATGTTCCAGTCCCAAGAAGAAGGCAGAAAGCCGCCAGCCGGCGGGAAACGCCAAAGGGCCCCGGTGAAGGAGTCAACCGGGTGCCCATCACCTTCAGTGAGCTCCAAGAAGCACAACAGGAAGAGAAAGCGAGGAGACCAAACCCCTCAGAAGGGGCCCAGGGATCCTCAACCAAGGTGCACTCCAGAGAAAGGGGGCAAGACCCCTCCGAAGAGACACAGCACCCCAAAGCGAGAACTCTTCAAAGTGAGAGATAACAATATCCCTCAACGGGTCCACACTCCCACTAAGAGGGAGAAAATCAATGCATACCAGGCTCAAGAAAGGAGCAAGTGCAAATCAAGTGCTGGCAAAGCAAAGAGTCCAAAGAAGAGGACAGCATCAACTAGGCCCTACCCAGAAGAGCTAGTTGGTCCATCTCCTACTGTACCCATCCAGGTGGAAGGAGTGTACACAAAGGCCCTCCTAGACACTGGAGCCCAAGTGACCCTGTTGTCAAGGGACTTCTATGACAGATACCTGAGTCATCTGCCTATACAGAAGATAGAAGAGTTGGAGATAAGGGGATTGGGAACCCAGAGTTTCCCCTATGATGGATACCTACCCATACGGTTGACGTTTGACCCATCCGTAGCTGGGAAGTCTGAAGTGTTTGACACCTTAGCAGTGGTGTGTCCCCGCCCACCAGGAACCAGCAAGACGTCCCTGATCATAGGGACAAACACGGACCTAGTCAGAAGGCTTCTGACCCCCCTGGTGAAGAAAGAGAATCTTTCAGCCCCCAAGATCCATCCCATGCTGAAGGCAGCCTATCAGCGGTTGGTCCTAGAGCAGAAGACCCCAAGTGAGGGGATAGGAAGGGTATGGAGGCTTGGAAAAGAAGGAGCAGTGTTACAGCCTGGAGAGGTGACCTGCATGAGAGCCACGGTAAAACTTACTTGGGAGCAGCCTGGCCCCTTTGTGATGTTGGAACCTGACCCAATGGAGGGTCACTCAGGTCTGGAGGTGATACCAGAAGTAATTTCACTGAAGGACCTGAAGAAGGCTAGAGGAAGAGTCCCTGTCAGTGTGAGGAACCCCACGGAGCAGCCCGTGGAGATCCCTGCCAGGATGCTTCTGGGACAGGTGAGTCCTGCTGTCCCAGTTGGCTGGTCAGAAGTGAAGGGGACGGGTGAAGGAGAAGATGTCTGGAAGAAACTCTCCATGGAGAACCCAAACCTACCTGGAGCTTGGAAAGAGAGAGCCAAGGCCCAGCTGACCAGATGGGAGAAGATTTTCTCTAAAGATGAGTTTGATGTGGGGTGTGCGAGGAGTGCCACCCATCGGATCCGCATGCAAGAGGACAAGCCATTCAGAGAAAGAGTGAGGCGAGTCCCGCTAGCAGATCTGGAGGATCTGAGGGAGCAGCTTGCGGAACTGAAGAAGACGGGAGTGATTAGGGAGTCCAGAAGCCCCTACGCCTCCCCAATTGTGGTAGTCAGGAAGAAGAATGGGTCATTGAGGCTCTGCATTGACTACAGAACTCTCAACAGAAGGACCATTCCTGACCAGTACACCACGCCAAGGATAGAAGATGCCTTGCAGAGTTTATCTGGAGCTAAGTGGTTCAGTGTGATGGACCTCAAGAGTGGGTATTACCAAATCCCCATGCATCCAGAGGACAGAGAAAAGACTGCCTTCATAACCCCAGTGGGATTCTTTGAGTTCAACAGGATGCCCCAGGGCCTATCTGGAGCTCCTGCTACGTTTCAACGCCTAATGGAAAGGACTGTTGGAGACATGAACCTCATAGAAGTCCTTGTGTACCTGGACGATGTCATTGTCTTTGGAAAGACTTTGGAAGAACATGAAGCCAGGCTGGAGAAAGTACTGAAGAGGCTCAGTGAAGAGGGACTTAAACTTTCTCCAGAGAAGTGTCGGTTCTATCAGTCCTCTGTGAACTATCTGGGACACATAGTGTCTGAAAAAGGAGTGGCTACAGACCCTGAGAAGTTGGAGGCAGTTACTTCGTGGCCAAGGCCCACAACAGTTACAGAACTTCGGTCTTTCTTGGGGTTCTGCTCCTACTACCGCAGGTTTGTGGATGGATTCGCCCGCATTGCCAAGCCCCTCAACGAGCTGCTGAAGACAGAAGGAGAGGAGGATGGAATGGGGCCTAGGAGGTCCAGTGAGTCGGTCAAAGACCAGTGGAATTCAAGGTGTGAAGAGGCTTTCAGGACCTTGAAGAGAAGTCTCACCACAGCCCCAGTTTTGGCCTACGCTGATCCCACTAGACCATATGAGCTACACGTTGATGCCAGCCATGAGGGCCTAGGTGGAGTACTCTACCAGGAGTATGAAGACCAGCTACGACCAGTGGCCTATGTGAGCCGGAGCCTGACCCCCTCCGAGAAGAACTATCCCACCCACAAGTTGGAGTTCTTAGCCCTCAAGTGGGCAGTTGTTGACAAACTGAGAGACTATCTGTATGGGGCCGAGTTTACTGTAAAGACAGATAACAACCCCTTGACCTATCTATTCACCACCGCCAAGCTGGATGCAACTGGACACAGATGGTTGGCGGCGTTGTCTGGATTCAATTTCAGCCTCAAGTACAGACCAGGGGCTGGAAATAGGGATGCAGATGCCCTGTCCCGAAGATCCCATGTCATGGTCGATGACTGGGAAGACTGGACCCAAGTGGCACCAGATGGAGTGCGAGCCCTTTGTCAAGGGGCTGAACTCCAAGCCAGAGGAGGATCCAGAGCTGAAGAAATAGGAGTTACCACAGTGGGAGTCCCAAAGTGTTACTGTGGGGTAACTCCACTGGCAGAAGAGTGTCTGCCGAAGCTGTCCAAGAAGGAGCTAAGGTGTGACCAATTGGAAGATCCCATGGGGAGATTGGTCCTGGAAGCCCTGGAAGACAAGAGTCCAGAGGGACTTCGCCTTCACCCTTCTAAAGAAGCTCGCCTATTGAGGAGAGAATTGGACAAGTTACAGGTGCATCAGGGGGTAGTCTACCGAAGGGGCCCCTCTGATGGACCAGAAGACAAGTGGCAGTTGTTTCTCCCCGAAAAGCATCGAGAGACTGTGCTGATTGCCTTACATGACCAGCATGGTCACTTGGGAGCAGAGAGAACCTTCCAACTTGTCAGAGACCGGTTTTATTGGCCCTGCATGAGGGCCGAAGTGGAGGAGTATTGCCATTCCTGTGCAAGATGCATTCAGAGGAAGACTTTACCCCATCAAGCTGCCCCAATGGGCCACCTACAGAGTGAAGGCCCAATGGATCTGGTATGCATTGATTTTCTCTGCCTTGAACCCGATTTGAGCGGATTGGGAAATGTTCTGGTGGTAACCGACCATTTCACTCGTTATGCTCAGGCTTTCCCAACCAAGGACCAGAAGGCCTCTACAGTAGCCAAGGTACTTTTGGAGAAGTACTTTGTTCACTATGGACTGCCACAGAGAATCCATTCAGACCAAGGAAGGGACTTTGAGAGTCGCCTGATCAGGAAGCTACTAGATTCTCTGGGAGTAGAGAAGACTAGAACCACACCATATCACCCTCAAGGTGATGCCCAGCCTGAAAGGTTCAACAGGACCCTATTGAACATGTTGGGAACTTTGGAAACAGAGAAGAAGCAACATTGGAGTCAACACATTTCAGCTCTAGTGCATGCTTATAACTGCACCACAAGTGATGTGACAGGTTTTTCCCCTTACCGACTTATGTTTGGGAGAGAAGCAAGATTGCCAGTGGATTTGGCCTTTGGCATTTCCCTAGACCATGCCTCTGATGCCTCCCACAAAGGATATGTGGACAGACTGAGGCGCAGTCTGAAGATAGCTTATGAGAAAGCTCAAGCGGCCTCTGACCAGAGAGGGGCCCGAAACAAGAGGAACTTTGATTTGAAAGTTCGAGTACAGGACCTACAGCCTGGGGACCGTGTACTGTTACGCAACCTAGGGATCCCTGGGAAACACAAGATTGCTGATAGATGGAGATCAGAGCCATATATCATCTGTAGAAAACTTCCAGGATTGCCTGTTTACAAGTTGAAGCCAGAAGGAAGAGTGGGGCCATTGAAGACCTGGCATAGGAATCATTTGCTCCCACTCACTGAAGCAGTCAGAATGCCTCCAGCAAGAGACGTACCTGAATCTGTTTCCATTCTGGATACCCCCAGGCCTAATACTAGGTCTCAGACCTCCCAAGTTAGGGGTGGACAGGACCCCCAACCAGAGGAAGAAAGAGGAGAACTTGAATGGCTATGGCCTTCCTCAACCCCAGGAAGTTCCGCCATAGATCTTCCACCCACTGAAGATGTGGAAGATAACACATTGAACCCAGAAGCCACAGAGTTTGTGCCATTCAGTGATGTGCCTGAGTGCTGGGAAGATATCCCTGGTCTCTACCCAGAACAAGAAGTAGATGTTCCAGAACCAGAGATGTTGCCAGAATGTGTTCCTGAAGAAGTTCCAAGAGAACAGAGAGCTCGCAGGAGTGTGAAGCCTCCCAAGAAGTTAACTTACCCCAAGATGGGAGAAAGTTCAGAGGACTCTGTTACCACAGCAAGGAGAAGTGCTGAAAGCCCTGACCCATCCACTGTTCATTGGGTGGAGGGCAACCCCAGCTCACTCTCTGGCACAGTTAAACAGGTCGCCCACACTGAAGTGACCTGTAGACAGGACAGCTCCCCATCTCATGCCAATTGGTGGGAGGCTCCTCTGTCCAAATTATGTGAAAATGTTGTTCCCGAGAAAGTTTGTAGTTTGAGCACTGTCTTTGGGGACCAAAGATTCAAAGTGGGGGGAGTGTGTAGCGGGGTTCTACCCCTTTTAGGGGAAGAGACTACATTTCCCATGATTCCCCAGGCCCCCGGGCTGCTGACTTCCGCCCGGGAGGCTGCTGGGGGAGATTATAAAAGGGAAGAGCGGAGACCGCCTCTTCCTCTGGGGACACTTCCTCTTCTGAGGTCTGACAGGACTGGCCTGCCTCTGCTGACAGAGCTTGTGACGCGGAGACGGCAGCCAGTGGATACACCTGTGCGGACTGGAGTGCAGGGCCTGAAGCCTGGGCCTTGCAGCAGATGGAGTGAGACTCTTCTACCTCAGAGTCCACAGCAGCGGAGCGGAGACTTCCCCCTACAGACGGTCGGACGGAGCTGATGACCGGAGCGCGGGGCTGTGACTGAGGAGACCGGACGCCGCCGTTGAAGAGACCAGAGCCACGATTAGAGGGACCGGAGCTGAGGACGGTACTCAAGGATTGGTGAGAGAGCCGGAAGGCTCATCCTGCATTGACACACACGTTTTATGCCTACTGAACTGCCTAGGCGCAATTTACCTCAGAGCAGCAATGTTACTTTTTGTGGATTACAAATGACACCATTTAAAGCTACATGTGCACCACCTCTACAGATTTATTGCCGGTGAAGAACACTGTACTAGTACAAGGACTGAGCTCTATTACTAGGGATCAGGCCTGGTCCATTAGGTAGGCGCAGATAGATTTATTGCACCTCAGGGGTGCATAGCAGACGGTCGCCACACTTGGCGCTCCGTTTCCCCATTGTTAGTTTGATATACCTGTGTACATGTTAAAGTGCATATTGCAGGGACCTGCTAAAGTATTGTAAGATATATGTTCAAATGCATGTTGCTATTCTTTTCCCTTACTGACAAAAGTAAAGCCAGTTATTCTTATCTCAGCAGTCTGCTTGTGAGTTCATACCAATTATGCTTAGAGTATAAGATATTTTATGTGCATAGATACATACTCCTTTACTAACTGTGCCAGAGCGGGTAGAGCCAAATTGCCGGGGGTTGGTGGAGCTGTACTCAGGGACCCAAAACAAACCAGCGGCTCTCTTAACTGGGGGTAGCGCTACACTAGTAATGGTAGCGATCAGCAACTTATAGCAGGACTGCAATATTGCGGCGGACAAGTCGAACACTAAGGCCCCTTTCACACTGGGGCGGTGAGCGCGGTGACGGTAAAGCAGCGCTATATTTAGCGCTGCTTTACCGTCGTTTTCAACCGCGGTTTTCGGCCGCTCGCGGTGCGGTTTTACCCCCCGCGAGCGGCTGAAAAAGGGTTAAACACCCCCCGCAGAGCGCCGCCGTAGCCGCGGTATTGCCGCGGTAACCGCGGTATTGCCGCGGTTTTACCGCGGTCTCCCATTGTAATCAATGGGAAGGAGCGGTATAGGAGCGGTGAACACACCGCTCCTATCCCGCTCCAAAGATGCTGCTAGCAGGACTTTTTTTACCGTCCTGCTAGCGCACCGCTCCAGTGTGAAAGCCCGCCGCTTTCACACTGGAGTTAAAGGGGCCGGATTTTTTCATGCGGTGAACAGGCGCTATTTTTAGCGCCGCACCGCATGAAAAACGCCCCAGTGTGAAAGGGGCCTAACTGACATTTTTGACACTTTTTTGGGAACCAGTGATCAGTGCTAAAAATATGCACTGTCAATGTACTAATAACACTGGCTGGAAAGGGTTTAACATCAGGGGTGATCAAAGGGTTAACTGTGTGCCTAGCCAGTGTTTTTGTACTGTGGGGGAGGTGCTGTTACTAGGGGAAGACATGGATCTAGGATTCATGCCTTCCCTACTTGTTTACATAGGCAGACTGCTATTCTGCCTCTGTACCAAATGATCGGCAGGTGTCGGGACATCGAGTCTGTAGTACCAGCTGATCGTGTCCGCTACCCAGAAGAGTCGGATCACATATATATAGGGCGGTCGGCAAGTGACTAGAGAAGAATTCTCTGCTACTATGTCTGAGTTTACAGGATAATTTGCAGTCATAAAATCAAACTCTAAATCATTCTGATGTATGTGTAAATATCAACTGAAAGCGACTCTGTCATAGTAGGGTACGGAGGAAACTGCTGCAGGTATGAAGTGCAGGCTCACCTGCAGCAGACTCCTAAACCCTCCTGGCATGGCCAATTTTTGGGCTATTCTAAAACTTAAAACTCCAGCACTTCCAGATAGTCCCTGTTGCTGCACATTCCTGCGTTTAGCAGCCTCACTACCTCAAAGTGCAGGAGGTAAGTAGGCAAGCTTCTCCACAAGCTTTTCCTGTCAAAACAGCCAGGAATGTGACTTTCAGTTATCCACAGAATGCTTTCTAAGTCCAAAGCCATGGCACAGTCTCAGCTGTGACCCTATCTGTGAAAACTGGACATGGTGAGGCTAGTCTGGAATCTGAACTTCGGTCAGTAGGCTCTGCATTGTGGTGCTTTTCTAAGCACTGTGCATTATGTTAGTTTGCTCCAGAGTGCTTTCTAGGTCCAGAACCTCTGTTTTGACTTTGTCTCTGTAGGCTCACTTAGTATGTAAGTCGGGAGCTACCTCACAGTTGGTACCATTGGGCACCATTTTTACATTTCCCATCATTTTCAGTATGGTAGGGGTTAAGGATAAGAAACTGAAGTCATTTGCTAGGTGGAGTGTTCCATGAGCGCAGTCTCTTCTCTGCCATTTAGCCAGGAGGAAGCACCATCCTACTGCTGCTTCTGCTCATGAAACAACAAGTGGATCTCCAGTCTCCAGTTTCATTCCCCTGCCTTGCCTTACAATGAGCCAAGTTGCTTACTGCCACAAGGCACAACATGTCTTCTCGAAGACACACAGAGGACAGTTCTGCTTCTATATGTGACCTCAGCCTATACTCCCATAATGGTTCTGGGGATGTTTATCCAGTATACCCAGATGGAACAAACAGTTGTATTCTAGAACCTTGGGCCCCTATTGTTGGGGTCTTCACTAGTGGGATCTATTACAGTTCCATTGGCTTCGCCAAGGCTTCCTCATAGTTTTCTGGATTTTCCAGCTGTTAGGGACCCCTCAGTTGGACTGCTTTTGGACATTCTGACTGTTTCAGAATTCCTGAACTCCTCTGTACCTCAACTGGTGATAGAGAAAATAGGATTTTGTGTTTAGTGTCCCTTGAGGGACACATATCCCGTATCTCTCTGTGTGTTGACTCTATGTACTGCTTGCTCACAAAACCAAGGCATGCTGGGTAGAAGAGGGGTTATGTGAAGGCTGGCCTCTGTTTGCCAGTGTCCAAAGCACCTGTAGGTGGCAGCATAAATCTGTTTCCGAATTCCCTCAATGAACTTCCAGAAAATGATTTTACAGTGTGTACAAAAAATCTTTGTTAGCAACATATTTGTTTTATTAAAACAGATGAGGATAGACAGATAATGTGCGCTCCACCTGCTGGCTAATAATAAAAATAAAAAATATTTCATATTCATCTGACTAAAAAAAAACAAACATATGTATTCTTTAGTCCTGGTCATACCAAATATGATGTACACAATGCAACTATGCATTCCCTTTAAATAAGTGAAAATGTCCAAATTGGTCCCAATTAGCCATTTTCCCTCCCCGGTGTCATGTGACTTGTTCGTGTTACAAAGTCTCAGGTGTGAATGGAGAGCAGGTATGTTAAATTCGGTGTTATCGCTCTCACTCTCTCATACTGTTCACTGAAGGTTCAACATGGCACCTCATGGCAAAGAACTCTCTGAAGATCTGAAAAAAAGAATTGTTGCTCTACATAAAGTTGGCCTAGGCTATAAGAAAATTGCTAAGACCCTGAAACTGAGCTGCAGCACGGTGGCCAAGACCATACAGCGGTTAAACAGGACAGGTTCTACTCAGAACATGCCTCGCCATGGGCGACCAAAGAAGTTGAGTGCACGCACTCAGCGTCATATCCAGAGGTTGTGTTTGGCAAATAGACTTATGAGTGCTGCCAGCATTGCTGCACAGGTTGAAGAGGTGGGGGATCAGCCTGTCAGTGCTCAGACCTTACGCCACACCCTGCATCAAATTGGTCTGCATGGCTGTCGTCCCAGAAGGAAACCTCTTCTAAAGATGATGCACAAGAAAGCCCGCAAAAAGTTTGCTGAAGTCGTCATGTCATCATGGAGGAGTGGAAGAGGACTCCAGTGGCAACATGTGAAGCTCTGGTGAACTCCATGCCCAATAGGGTTAAGGCAATGCTGGAAAATAATGGTGGTCACACAAAATATTGACATTTTGGGCCCAATTTGGACATTTTCACTTAGGGGTGTACTCACTTTTGTTGCCATTAATGGTTGTGTGTTGAGTTATTTTGAGGGGACAGCAAATTTACACTGTTATAAGTGTAATTTCTTCAATGTTGTCACATGAAAAGATATAATAAAATAGTTACAAAAATGTGAGGGGTGTACTCACTTTTCTGAGATACTGTGTATATATATATATATATATATATATATATATATATATATATATATATATATATATATATATATATATATATATTTATATATAGGTGCTCTACTGAACAGCAATGTGAGTTGTGGGCCTGATTTGAGCCAAGAAAATTTATACTTGGCAGATCCAGACAGACTAGGGAATAATCTTATATCCATATGCCCTCTCTGATCCCAGCAGATGTGCTGGGGTATGCAGTCCTCAGGGACAAAGCAATAGTCCACTTGAGATTTCAGTATTTTCTGAGGTTTACTCTCGAGACACCTTTAGCTCGGCTGTAATGTAAACAATTTATATACAGTGCATACAGTAATTAGTTAATTTGTTCTGTAATGGAATCAGGGAGAGGAAGCAATTTTCCATAGCACGGGAGGTCAGTAGCTCTGCACTAATGAACTTGGTATGTTACAAATAATGACATTCAAAACATAATCATTAAGTTCACTCACAGATTTTACTTTAATGAAACTTGAATGTCAAATAGCTTGCGGTGCATACTGGCTGACAACATGTTACATCAAGTAAGAAAACCAGAAAAGATATTGTTTTATGTTTGCGTTAAATGCAGTAGCGCAAATCAGTTAAATTAACAAGATATGTTATCAGTACAGAATTCTACAATATGTCTGATCCCTGGAGGTGACTGGCTCATATAGACCCTGCCAAGCAGATCTTGGGGACTTGAATGTTAAGTAAAGCCCTAAAATGTATGGCCCCCAGCAAAGAAAATCTAGAATACTTGCTTCTACTTTCTCCAATGTTCCTCTGGGACTCTGGCCTGTGCTGTGTTTTCTCCCTCTAGCTTCTGAGTATGTAGGATGTAGGGGCTGGCGAATCGAACACCCAGAAATGTTGGGTTCTGGACAGTTCAGCTGAGTTTTCTTTTTTTTTACATTACTGCAAAGATCGGTAATGCAGGCAACAGTTCAGGTGATAGTTCTATGTTTTCTTTGCATGTGGAAATGTGTTATCAATCTTTAGTATAGCAACAGAGTCACTTTAAGAGACTGCTGAGACAGGGGCATGGACTGCCCTGCCCTGCTAAAATGTCAGCCCTCCAAAAATTTCTGGTGGAGACCATGTAACCAATGTCTCTGAATTAGTGATTAATGAAATTGAGAGTTTTGATTTTTACTTTTGGTGAAAATAGAGAGATTTTGATGAAATTATTTGGGGAAGAAAACATTAATGTGTTTTTAGTGGTTTCTAATGGTATCGTTGGCTTTAAGAGGATCTTGAAAGGTTACAGAAACTCCTTTGAACTAAAGAAAAAAAAAGGGCAGCTTGTTTTGTTCTCAAGCACATTTCACCTTAGCAGCTCAATTAGAGTTTCTGCTCCGCCACAAATTCGCCTATGACAAAATTGGTAATTTTGTGTCAAAATCAATTTAGCTGAAATAATTTTGCGTATCCCTACTAGCATTGGTGTACGCAGCCTATTGCATTAGGGTGTGCACCCAAAGCTCAAACACACATGCGTTTGTGTGTATAAATATATAGGGCAGTAGGGCAATGGACAGCGTCAGTAGAGTAGTGGACGATGTCAATAGGGCAGAGGTTGGTGTCAGTAGTTTATTTTTTTATATTTTATTATTATTTCATTTTTACAATTGCATTATTTTTTTAAATATTTTTATACAATCATTTTTATTACTGTTTTAAAAAAAATTTGTGGGCTTTGGTGAAATATCAGGGGTCTAAACAGGCCCCGGATGTCTTGCTTTTGAGACAAGGAAAGGGACTGGAGACAGAGATTCCCCAGTCCCTTTCTCTGCAGCCAAGTGGCAGGGGGAATCTGCCTGGCACAGGGCGATTAGGGTGTGCCCAGGCACACCTGGCACACCCTGTGCACACACCTATGCCTACTAGGCATTTTTTTAAAATGTAGTTTCAGCCTCCATGTTTCAGTGAGCGGCTTCTGCAGTGGATAGAAGGGAGCGCCAACATTTGCTGGGCCATGGATGCCTATGGGTTACGTCATGACACTTGGAATTCCCAGCTATTGTTGAGCGCTCCCTTACACAGGGAAGCTGAAGCGCTGAAGCTGCAAGATCATGTGACAGGGCCAGATTAAAAAATGATAAGTATGCAGGATATGCAGGGTAGGTAGAAGAAGGGGGGAAGGGAACATTTTATTTTTCCATTTTTTATTTAAAGATGTGACGCAGATACAAATATAGAGACAACTTCGCATTGCATAGAAATATATTGTGTGGGATGAAGGTTGTGATTGTTTAATGGAACACAACACAGCACAATGGAAAAATATTTTTCTCTCAACACATAACAGTCATAGTATCATCAACACTAGTCAAAACTTTATTTTTTTGAGGGTTAGGTTTGTGAAGGTTTTTTTTTATAGGGAAGGCCTCTGAAAATTTTATTCCTATCTATAACCCTGTATTGAAGATTTCCTATCACTCCTTATCTTGGTAACACCAGGACAAGATGTATGATGTGACAGGAAGACGCAATAACAATAAAAAGTCAGCAGATTAGACCTTTATTTATGGACTCTGGTGTTACTTCCTGTCCCTGTGACACCCATCACTTCCTGTCCCTGTGACACCCATCACTTCCTGTCCCCTGTGACAGCTTATTTATAGGGGCTGCTTTGATTAGAGTTAATTTGTAGTTGAGCCGGAAAGTGAGAACCTCACCATCTGCCAATCAGCTGCAGCCGGTCACATTGCTGATGACATTGCAGGCATCTGAGGATAATCAAACTGCCCACGGACCTGCTGGTTGGCAGCTCGATGTCCAATAATATGACTCCCTGTACCACACAGGAGTACAGGTCAACCTATGGAATTGCACATCAATCACATGAGCACCTAACCCCTCAAATAAATTGGCAAGAGTGGGACTCTTATTTATGTGCAAATCTTCCTTGCCTAATTTTACTAATAAAGTACATCTTACAAGAGAACATCTGTAATTCGATTTTTAATCAGGACTGAATTAGAAAACAGGTGGTTGAAATGAGGATATATAAAATCCATTTAAAGAAATCCCAAATATATACATTGTGTAAATGATTAAGTACAATGGAAAAAATGTTGGATGTCTTTCATGCTAGGGGTTTAAGTATTTATATGGGAGATTGTAAAAATAATGTGCTGGTTTCATTTTCCAGAAAAAAAAAGTATCCTCTTGAGGAAATTCGCAGAGATCTGCAATGAAGTCATTGACTGTATATTGTAATTCACTACAGATGTGAGCTCATATGTGTGAAATGGTTAAAATGATCCCATAAAAGCTATGCGAAGTGTAATATTATTATATCCTGGGTAATTATAAGATCACCCTTTTAGACAGCTGGAATCAAAACATTCATAAGGGTTATTTTTAATGGAAATAGATGATGTTAACAATTTGCAAGTGGTGGTGCCGAGCAGCAATCTCAGAACTTTTGTATTTCCACAGAAGGGAGACTTGCACAGGTAAATAAAATATGTATAAAATTTGTAAAATGTACATTTTATTTAATGAGAAGATTGTTATTGAAATTAATGTTCTGGAGGCGGGGTCTCTTTAATGAGGTATGCATAACTTTTATTATTATACAGGATTTATATAGTGCCAATTGTTTGTCACTTTACAATTTAAAGGCAAATAGTACGGTTATAATTAAATTTGACACAAGAAAATCAAGAGGGCACTGCTCTTGAGAGCTTACAATCAAACAGGGAGGGGAAAGTGATACAAAAGGCATTATCTGCGAGGGATGAGCTGAGGGAGTAAAGCCTAGTACAAACGGGCTGAATGTTGGGTGACATCGGGCGGGTTGCTGTACTAACACCGGGTATGTGCTATTAGAGGGAACCCTGACATAAAAGGTGTTAAGATGAAAGATCGCACCTATAAAACAGCAGCATTTGCGGACGACATATTGTTGTTCCTCTCTGAACCGCTAACTACGCTCCCAAATCTCTTTAAAACCCTCGAGCACAAGTTTTTATCAAACCTTCAAATAAACTTTGCTAAGTCCACAGCTCTGAACATCACCCTGCCCTCAACACAGCGCATACAATGTCAAAAAAAAATTCCCGTTTAAGTGGGATGATAGCTCTCTCACTTATGCCGCGTACACACGACCGGAATTTTTGACAGCAAAGGTCCGACGGATTTAGAAATAGAACATGTTTTAAATTTTCCCGCCAGAGCGAGTTTCTAGCGGGAAAACCGTTCGTCTGTATGCTGGTCCGACGGACCAAAATACGACTTTTTGCAATAGGAAAAACACATTTTCCTATCGCAGCGAGCGCAAGAGGGAAAGCACTTTGGTCTGGTATGGATTTTAAGGGAAAGTCCCTACGCCGAAAAAAACGGCGTGGGGGTCCCTCCCAAAATCGATACCAGACCCTTATCCGAGCACGCAGCCCGGCCGGTCAGGAAAGGGGGTGGGGACGAGCAAGCGCCCCCCCACCCTCCTGAGCCGTACCAGGCCGCGTGCCCTCAACATGGGGGGTGCTTTGGGTAAAGGGGGGCCCTGCGGCCAACCCACCCCAAAGCACCATGTCCCCATGTTGATGAGGACAAGGGCCTCTTCCCGACAACCCTGGCCGTTGGTTGTCGGGGTCTGCGGGCGGGGGGCTTATCGGAATCCGGGAGCCCCCTTTAATAATGGGGGCCCCCAGATCCCGGCCCCCCACCCTATGTGAATGAGTATGGGGTACGATGTACCCCTACCCATTCACCTGGGGAAAATAAGTGTAAATAAAAAACAACACAAGTTTTAAAAATACTAATACGGAGGATGCTGGGACTGTGACATCATAGGGGGCGTGGTCACCATGTGACATCTGCCGGTGACCCCGCCCCTTGTCCCTATATAAGTCGCCACACCACGCTTCTCTGCCATTGCGGCCAGAGAGAGCGTCGTGGCAACATCGGAAGGAAGAAGAAGAAGAGAAGAAGAGAAGAAGGAGGAGAAGGAGAAGAAGGCAGCGGCGGCGACAGCAACAGAAGAACCGAAGAGCGGGACAAGACCACCGGAAGGCGGCGACGACGAAGAAGAAAGGGGGCTCCCGGATTCTGATAAGCCCCCCACCCCGCAGACCCCGACAACCAACGGCCTGGGTTGTCGGGAAAAGGTCCTTGTCCTCATCAACATGGGGACAAGGTGCTTTGCACCCCCCCATGTTGAGGGCACGCGTCCTGGTACGGCTCAGGAGGGGGGGGGCAGTCGCTCGTCCCCACCCCCTTTCCTGACCGGCCGGGCTGCGTGCTCGTATAAGGGTCTGGTATCGATTTTTTGGGGGGGGAACCCCACGCCGTATTTTTCGGCGTAGGGGCTTCCCCTTAAAATCCATACCATGCGACGGGGCTCGCAAGGTGTCAATCTCGCCAATAAAAGCAGTGAGATTGACTTCCTTTTCTAGTCCCGTCGCAACTCATCGCGTTCTAAATGAACGGACTTTGATCCGTGGGTGAGCAAGTCCGTTCATTTGGAAGTCCGTCGGAACTCCGCCGGAATTCCGGCGGGGACTCCGTCAGACCTAGTCTGCCGGAAAGTCCGGTCGTGTGTATGCGGCATTATTTAGGCATCAAAATAACTACCTTATTATCAGACCTCTATTCTGCTAACTATCAACCATTATTACAAAGTATTACTGAGGATTTAAAAAAATGGTCTGTAGGGCTCTTTTCTTGGTTTGGTAGAACGGCCATCATTAAAATGAACATCCTGCCGAGGTTATTGTATATTTTAGACAGTCCCGATACACATTCCTCCACTTTTCTTCATAACATATCGAAAATTGTGCACAAAATTTATTTGGGGTACGCTTCGCACCAGAATAAACTATGTCAGACTCACCTCCCCTAAATTACGGGCTTTGTTCCCCCGCATCGCTGGACCCTGGGACAGGTAAGTATTATTAAAAGTCAGCAGCTGCAGTATTTGTAGCTGCTGACTTACAAAAAAAACTTTTAGTGGGCACTCTTTAAGGTCATAAACTGATGGCCGAACATTCCCCTTCAGGATTTTCTAGTAGCAGAATTCATGGTTTCATCAGTTATGGTAAGTCGTTCAGGTCCTGAAGCCTCAAAGCAGCCCCAGACCATCACACTACCACCACCATGTTTGACTGTTGGTATAATGTTCTTTTTAGTAAATGCTGTGTTCGTTTTATGTCAGGACGCACACCTTCCAAAAAGTTAAACTTTTGTCTCATCAGACCACAGAATATTTGCCCAAAAGTCTTGGGTATAACCAATATGTTTTTTGGCACATGTGAAACGAGCCTTTGTGTTCTTTTTGGGCAGCAGTGGCTTTTGCCTTGGAACTCTCCCATGGATGCCATTTTTTCCCAGTCTCTTTCTTATTGTTGAATCATGAACACTGACCTTAACTGAGGCCTGCAGTTCTTTAGATGTTGTTCTGGGTTATTTTATAACCTCTTGGATGAGTTGCCGTTATGCTCTTAGAGTATTTCTGGTAGTGGTAGTACTCCTGGGAAGTGTCACCACTATTCCAAGTTTTTTTCCTTTTGTGGATAATGGCTCTCACCATTGTTTGCTGGAGTCTCAAAGCATTAGAAACGGCTTTGTAACCCTTTCCAGACTGGTACATGTAAATTACTTTGTTTCTCTTCTGTTCACAGAATGATGTGTTGCTTTTTGAGATCGTTTAGCGTGCTTCACTTTGTTTCTATTTAGGTGATTTCTTTATTCAACAGGTCTGGCAGTAATCAGGCCTGGGTGTGGCAAGTAAAATTTAACTCAGCTGTCCAAAAAATGTGGTTAATCACAGTTCATTCACGATTTAGCAAGGGGGGTGGGGGGCAACTACTTTTTTACGTAGGGCCAGGCTGATTTGGGTTTGGACAGCTTTTTTTCCCTTAAAAAATGAAATCATCCTATAAAAACATTTTGTATTTACCCGGGTTATCTTTGTGTATTAAAAAATCAGCAAGGGGGCAAATACTTTTATACATACATATATATATACATACAAATTTTCTTTGGGGGGGGGGGGGGTTGAGGTCCGGGAATTCGATTTTTATAAATATTGTGGAGGTTAAACCTATAGAAGAATAAATTATAGCATAAGCAGTAAAATTGTATTAAGGTTTCTGAAATGAAAAATAATCACAAAGATCTTGGCCATCTGCCCTAAGCACTCTAAATATAATATTTATATAATATGTGAAGACCATAATTTGAACTCTGGTTTAACGATGTTAACTTGTTCTAGTCATTACATCTAATTACTTTTGAGTTAAAGTTATTGTTGTCAGTGAAATTGTGGACTTATGGAAAATATACTGTGTTGTAGAGTCCTAAACATTTTGAGGTCATCATTCATCCCTGATTTTTCTGTGCTTCATTCTGTGAATATAAACGTTTCAGAACACCTTTGAAGCTCATAAATACCACAGCACTCTATTAACACATGTAAAGGATTTAGATAATATAGATGCCATGTGGAAAACATTTTTGTTCATTAAAATGGAAATATTTACAGAAAATGCAGTTTTGGTTTTAGGACGTATGGATTTCATAGAATTTTTGGCAGCCATAGATTGGTTTAAATGACCTGTAAATTCTCAGGTTTAATTGCAGTTGCCAACTTTCCCTGATAATAAGGCTGGGCATACCGTACTTTAATCAGTCTTTGTAAGAGATGTAAATGTTGGATGTTGAATGTGAGTTTTCTTAAATAAAGTTTTATAAATATTTTATGCCAAGGTATCACCAGGCAGTTTGGCAGTAGTAGCTTGCCCATGCCTGACAATTTATTGACTATGGTACTTTGCCTTGCATTGACAAAGCACAGGTTCACTTTAAAGTAGACCAAAAATTTAAAAGGTGGAGATCTGCTTTGTTATATAGAACATCTATGTTCTATAGGTATGTGAGGGTGCCTAAGCAGTACCCTGAAAAAAGTCCTTTTTGCATGGAAGTCATCCTTCCTGATCACTTCCTGTGCCTACAGCCTCATTAACTGTGTATCTGCAGTGTAAGAACATATAAGACACTGATGCCTCTGACTGCTAGTATCAGGAGATTTGGATTGAGGTTTGGTGATGTCAATACTGTACGACTCTGTTCTAATTGCTGGAGAGAAAGTTGTACCTGGGGACCCACAGTGCAAGTTTCTCCCTGCTTCTGCTGCATTTATTCTGTAAATCTGTACTTAATCTAGCTTTCCCAATGCTTCAAGATAATTCCTCACACCAGTTATCAGACCACTAGTCATCATGTGGGACAGCTCTGAAATGAGAAAGCAAAGCCCTGCCTCTGCAGAGACACAGTGCAGAAAATGGCATGGTATAAAGATGAGCTGCAGGAAAACCACAGCCAATACTAGTGACTAGTCCTTTGCCTTTTTGGGCACAGCTTCCACAGTTAAGGTCCTCTTTACAGTAGTTATTTTTCTTTTATGTTGGCTGTTGGCTTTAAGTAAGTAAATTTTAGAACATCTGTTGAGTTTTTTTACCGTTTGCGTTAACATTGCAGTGATTTCTGCTCATTTTCTGTTGTGTCACTAGGATAAGTAGTGAGGTGAATATAGATAAATAGAGACACAGACATCATTGTAACGTATTATTAAAGCATGGGGGGGGGGGGGGGGGGGGTTTCCCTTGCTGTCCTTGTTCCTAATTACTTGATTTCCATATTTTCTGATGTGTAACCAGGACAAGAAGTTGAGAGAAATCTACTTAAAGTGGTTGTACACCCTGTACAACCACTTTTACCTACAGGTAAGTCTATATTAAGGCTTACCTGTAGGTGCTGGAAATATTTACAATAAAGCTGCGCACCGATGTTTACGGAGCATGCGCACTTTAGAAAGGGCAGATCGTGCCGTTTCTAAAGGGGGTCATGCCATGACTGACGGCTCCCACGTGCATGCTTGGGAGTGACGTCACTTGACTCCGGCCAGTCAGAGTTGGAGTTCACGGCTCGGAAGGAAGAGGGTTGAAGATGGACGCTCGCTGCTAGTGTGGACAGCGGTGACATCGCAGGCTTCGGTTTCAGGTAAGTGACACATAATGGGCTACTATGCGATGTCCATTATGCTTTACCTTTGCAGGGAAAAAAGGGGAAGTAAAACCCATCAGGGTTTATGTCCTCTTTAATGGAGGCAAACTCAACAGAGGTTCTTATCTATATTTCCCAACTCTATTAAAAAGGAAAGTACCAACTCCAGCCAAAACTTTTATAAGGTTATGCATAGAGCAGGATAGGGTTAGAGTTTCACATTTTTACGATAAACTGTTAGCTACACTGTTACATGTTACATGTTAAACCCATATTTAGGGTGCAGCATGTAGCATGCTCATATGCACCCACCTCTCACAGCCAGAGCTCCCCTCTCTGTGACCGTGGGCAGGGGATCTTCTCCCTGCACTCACTGTCACTTTTTGAAAACAGCGCAGCTGTGCGAGGCTTCACTCACACAACTGCAAGATTCATTCAAAAAGATCTGTGAGTGAAAAAACTACAAGTAAGGTCTTCCACCACAGCAGACGTACTTGTAGTTTGAATGAGCTGTGAGTGTGCTGCTAAGCAAGCTCGTAGTTCATAAATTCTTTCTTTCTCTAGCTTTGTAGCAGAAAGCCTGTATGCGGATTTGGGCAGCAAAAGCTAGAGGAAGATGGTGCAGGAGTCTGGTATTGCACTCACGATCTACTGATTGCAGGTGCAATGCTTTGCAGACTCTAGTATAAAAAAAAATGCACATTTTTACTTTTTCCAAAAATAACACAAAGGCTTCACATGTGCCAAAAAACATATTGGTTATACCCAAGACTTTTGAGCAAATATTCTGTGGACTGATAAAACAAAAGTTTAACTTTTTGAAAGGTGTGCGTCCTGTTACATCTGACATAAAACTAACACAGCATTTACTAAAAAGAACATTATACCAACAGTCAAACATGGTGGTGGTAGTGTGATGGTCTGGGGCTGCTTTGAGGCTTCAGGACCTGAACGACTTACCATAACTGATGAAACCATGAATTCTGCACTCTATCAGAAAATCCTGAAGGAGAATGTTTGGCCATCAGTTTATGACCTCAAGCTCAAGCGCGCTTGGGTTTTGCAGCAGGACAAAAATCTGAAACATCCAGCAGGACCGCCTCTGAATGGCTAAAAAAAATTAATTAAGGTTTTGGAGTGGACTTAAATCTGATTGAGATGCTGTGGCATGATCTTAAACAGGACATTCATGATGGAAAACCCTCCAATGTGGCTGAATTAAAACAATTCTGCAAGGAAGAGTGGGCCAAAATCACTTCACAGCGAAGTGAAAGACTCATTTTACAGTTATCGGAAACGCTTGATTTTGGTTGTTGCCGCCAAGGGTTTGTAAACTATTTTAGAGGATGATAAGGGACCATATCCAAGAATTTGCTGATGAAAACAGTATCATTAGCAGTAATCAGCATAAAAGATATGGAGAGACCCTGCTTCCTATACTTCTAAATACGCTGGAGGAGGCCAATAAAGAGGGAAGGCTACCCAACTCAATGTTAGAGGCTACTATTATAATTTTACAGAAAGAAGGGAAGGACCCTCTAGATACCTCGGCATATAGGCCAATCTCCCTGTTGTGCTCTGACACAAAAATATTGGCCAAAGTATTGGCGGCCCGGTTGAACAAAGTTATTGCAAGGCTGGTCCACCCGGATCAGACAGGCTTCATAGCCGATAGATCTACAAGCATTAATATAAGAAGGGCTTTTCTGAACCTACAAGATCCGGGGGTGAATGAGGGACCAAGAGAGGTGTTAGCACTAGATGTAACTAAGGCGTTTGACAGCGTGGAGTGGGGATACATGTGGAAAGTGCTGGAGAAGTTTGGAATAGGTCCCCTGTTTATTAAATGGATAAGAATGCTCTATGATAAGCCAAAGGCCAGGTTAAAAATTAACAGTGAACTGTCAGAAGTAATCGAGCTGGAGAGGGGAACGAGACAGGGGTGCCCCCTGTCACCCCTCCTCTTCGCGCTTGTAATGGAACCACTAGCCATCGCAATTAGAAACAACACTGGGATAACAGGCTTTCAAAGAAAGGGGGGGAGGGAAGAAAAAATTGCCCTATATGCAGACGATGTCCTATTGTTCTTGGGGGACTTGAATCACTCGTTAACTAAAGCAATGAGTATAGTGGAGAATTTCGGTAAGTTTACAGGGCTTGAAATAAATTGGAAGAAATCAGAATTACTCCCAATTAATACAAACGTGGAAGTCAGAATACCAGGGTTGCCCCAGCTGGAAGTGGTTAAGGCTTTGAAGTATCTGGGAGTGGTCCTGACGAGAGAGCCTAATCAATATACGAATCTCAATCTGGTACCACTGCTGATTAAGTTCAAAAAGAAGATAGCTGTTTGGAAACACCTTCCCTTGTCAGTTGCGGGACGGTGCGCTCTAATAAAGATGATCTGGATGCCACAACTCCTGTATGTTCTACACAATTCCCCAGTGTGGATATGCAGGAGCTGGTTCCGGAAAATCGAAACCCTTTTTAGGGAACTTATTTGGAAGGGTGGTCAGGCTAGAATCCCTCTTTGTACTCTGCAGCTTCCGGTGAAGGAGGGAGGTCTCGCGGTGCCCCACCCGGAGCGCTATTTCCTGGCGGCTCAGTTGCAGCAGCTGTTGGGGTGTGGGGTTCCGGGAGGAGGCACCCCGAACCTAGAATTAATACTGGCAGAAGCGGGTCATGATACACTTATAGAAACGCTAGAGGCAGGCTCATTTGGACAGGAATATCCCACTATAAAAATGATAAGGAAAATATGGGAAATGGTTAAAAAACAACTACATTATAGAGACATGATTGAATAAACGCCGCTGTGGAATAATAGAAACCTTAAAGAGATCTACTTAATCGGTAAGATTAGAGATTGGGAAAGAAAAGGGATTAGGAGTCTGTGCCATTTATATAGAGGGAACATATTAAAAAAAATTCTGGATCTAAAACGAGAGTTCAATATATCACAAAAGTCCCTATTCTCATACCTACAGGTGGAGCATGCTCTTGGGGTACAATTCTCAGAACAACCATTAACATGGCAAAAAATGCCACTTTTCCAAAAGATCTCGCAGACAGGATCAACTAAAGGGCTGATATCAGGGCTATATGAATTTATGGGGCAGGAAATAGATTCAAGGGGGAGACTTGAAAAGGTAAAAGTAAAATGGGAAAAAGAGCTTGGCCAGATATCGGATACACAATGAAGGAGAATTTTGGAGGCGGGGTCAAAGGTGTCAGTTTCCCCTCAGCAGAGAGTTTCACACTTAATGTTGATCAATAGAGCATACTATACTCCTAAGCGGTTGTTTGGATTTGGCAGAAGGGATGATGACAAATGTCCCAGATGCCAAAAAACAGGAGACCTTATACATATGCTGTGGAAGTGCCCAAAAATGGTTCGTTACTGGGAGGGAGTGACTAATAGTATAAGCAGGATATTTGGAGTTCAATTAGAGCTGGAACCCAAGGGGTGTATATTGGGATATAGAGAGGAATAGAAAGAGAGTAAAAGCAGAACTATGGCTGTGCTGAGATGCCTATTCCAGGCTAGAAAACTAATCGCAGGAAAATGGCAAGGGAACCCCCTACGGTGGATAACTGGATTGGGATAGTCAACGAGACAATATATAGAGAAAAGGCGGTATATATAAAGAGAAGAAATGTTAAAGAGTTTTATAAAATGTGGAATCCATGGTTAACTGAAATGAACCTATTAGAGGTTATAGGCTAGAAAGGAGGGAAAGAGAATAATACATGGGAAAGGAAGGGAGACCTCCCGCTTTGCTCACTAGATGCTAAATGGAAGAGTGGCTATTAATGAAGGGTATGTGCAATGATAGAATGCTGGAGGGGAGGGGGGGGGGGGGGGGGTGGGGAGGGGAAAAAGGAAAGAGAAGAAAGGAAGAGTTGCAATACAAAGCCGAATAGAAGTTATGAAATGAAAAATGTATCTGCTGGTATGGATCTTTGTTATTGTTGTTTTTGTATATATGAAAAAAAATTTAATAAAGAATAAATTATAAAAAAAAAAAAAAAAGGTTTTGGAGTGGACTTAAATCTGATTGAGATGCTGTGGCATGATCTTAAACAGGACATTCATGATGGAAAACCCTCCAATGTGGCTGAATTAAAACAATTCTGCAAGGAAGAGTGGGCCAAAATCACTTCACAGCGAAGTGAAAGACTCATTTTACAGTTATCGGAAACGCTTGATTTTGGTTGTTGCCGCCAAGGGTTTGTAAACTATTTTAGAGGATGATAAGGGACCATATCCAAGAATTTGCTGATGAAAACAGTATTATTAGCAGTAATCAGCATGGGTTTACGAAAGGTTACTCTTGCCAAACCAACCTATTAACATTTTACGAGGAAATGAGCTGCTATCCGGACAGGGGTAGGCCAGTGGATGTGGTGTATCTGTATTTTGAAAAAGTATTTAAAACAGTCCCCCACAAACGCTTAATCTACAAACTGGGGTCGGTGGGTATAGACCATAGGGTTTGTTCTTGGATAGAAAATTGGCTGCGGGGGCGTGTCCAAAGGCTAGTGATAAATAACGTGTACTCAGAATGGTCTAGAGTGATTAGTGGGGTATCCAAAGGCTCTGTACTGGGACCAATTCTGTTTAATTTATTTAAAAATTATATAGAAAATGGGATAAATCAAGCTCAGTGTTTGCTGACAACATAAAAATAAGTAGGGCAATAACATCACAGCAGGATATAGAAACCTTACAAGAGGACCAGAATAAATTGACGGAGTGGGTTACTAGATGGCAAATGAAGTTTAAACATTGGTAAATGTAAGGTAATGCACTAGGGGGCTAAAAATATAAACACAAATATAAACCCCTAGGGTATTCCAGGATGGAGAAGGATCTAGGGGTCCTAGTAGAAGACAGACTGAGCAATAGCATGCAGTGTCAAGCTGCAGCAAGCAAAGCCA
This sequence comes from Lithobates sylvaticus, assembly GCA_028564925.1. NCBI lineage: Eukaryota > Metazoa > Chordata > Amphibia > Anura > Ranidae > Lithobates > Lithobates sylvaticus. Next base: position 467,029,722 of record CM053030.1, read on the forward strand.
GCAGAATATTAGCATGCATTAAAAAGGGAATTTACTCCAGAGATAAAAACGATAATCCTGCCACTTTATAGTGACATAGTAGGTGAGGTTGAAAAAGGACACAAGTCAAACCTATGTGTGTGATTATATGTCGGTATTACATTGTATATCCCTGTATGTTGCAGTCGTTCAGGTGCTTATCTAATAGTCTCTTGAAACTATCAATGCCCCCTGCTGAGACCACCGCCTGTGGAAGGGAATTCCACATCTTTGCCGCTCTTACAGTAAAGAATCCCCTACATAGTTTAAGGTTAAACCTCTCTTCTTCTAATTTTAATGAGTGGCCACAAGTCTTGTTAAACTCCCTTCTGCGAAAAAGTTTTATCCCTATTGTTGGGTCACCATTATGGTATTTGTATATTGAAATCATATCCCCTCTCAAGCGTCTCTTCTCCAGACAGTATAAGTTCAGTGCTCGCAACCTTTCCTCATAACTAATATCCACTTGACCCTTTATTAGCTTTGTTGCCCTTCTTGGTACTTGCTCCATGCACAGAACTGGACAGCATACTCTAGGTGCAGCCGGACCAGAGTCTGGTAGAGTGGGAGAATTATCGTTTTATCCCTTGAATTAATCCCCTTTTAAATGCATGCCAAAATTCTGTTTGCTTTGTTAGCAGCAGCTTGGCATTGCATGCCATTGCTGAGCCTATCATCTACTAGGACCCCCAGGTCCTTTTCCATCCTAGATTCCCCCAGAGGTTCTCCCCCCAGTGTATAGATTGCATTCATATTTTTTCCACCCAAATGCATTATTTTACATTTTTCTACATTGAACCCCATTTGCCATGTAGTTGCCCACCCCATTAATTTGTTGAGATCTTTTTGCAAGGTTTCCACATCCTGCGGAGAAGTTATTGCCCTGCTTAGCTTAGTATAGTCCGCAAATACAGAGATTGAACTGTTTACCCCATCCTCCAGGTCGTTTATGAACAAATTAAACAGGATTGGTCTCAGCACAGAACCCTGGGGGACCCCACTACCCACCCCTGACCCCTGCGTGTACTTCCCATTTATCACCACCCTCTGAACTCGCCCTTGTAGCCAGGTTTCAATCCATGTACTCACCCTATGGTCCATGCCAACGGACCTTATTTTGTACAGTAAACGTTTATGGGGAACTGTGTCAAATGCTTTTGCAAAATACAGATACACCACATCTACGGGCCTTCCTTTATCTAGATGGCAACTAGTCTCCTCATAGAAGGTTAATAGATTGGTTTGGCAAGAACGATTCTTCATGAATCCATGCTGATTACTGCTAATGATACCGTTCTCATTACTAAAATCTTGTATATAGTCCCTTATCATCCCATCCAAGAGTTTACATACTATTGATGTTAGGATAACTGGTCTGTAATTCCCAGGGATGTATTTTGAGCCCTTTTAAATATTGGTGCTACATTAGCTTTCCTACAATCAGCTGGTACCATTCCAGTCAGTAGACTGTCAGTAAAAATTAGGAACAATGGTCTGGCAAATTAATTGACTGAGTTCCCTAAGTACCCTCGGGTGCAAGCCATCTGGTCCTGGTGATTTATTAATGTTAAGTTTCCCAAGTCTAATTTTAATTCTGTCTTCTGTTAATCATGGAGGTGCTTCCTGTGATGTGTCATGAGGATAAACACTGCAGTTTTGGTTACTGAAGCCCCCCAATTCCCTCGTGAAGACTGAGGAGAAGAATAAATTCAATACCTTCGCCATCTCCCCATCCTTTGGAACCAGATGTCCTTCCTCATTCTTTATGGGGCCAATATGGTCTGTCCTCCCTTTTTTACTGTTTACATACTTAAAGAATTTCTTGGGATTATTTTTGCTCTCCTCCTTTGTCTTTCATGTTCTATCTTAGCCGTCCTTATTGCACCCTTACATTTCTTGTTGCATTCTTTATAAAGTCTGAATGCTGATGATGATCCCTCAACCTTGTATTTTTTGAAGGCCTTCTCCTTTGCTTTTATATGCATTTTTACATTGGAGTTAAACCATCCTGGACTTTTGTTTGCTCTTTTAAATTTATTACCCAATGGGATGCATTGGCTAATTCCCCATATTTAATATGCTCTTAAAGCAAACCGATCTCTCCTCCGTGTTTTTTGTTCCTACGATTTTATCCCACCTGAGTTACCTGAGCCGGAAACTGAACAAGCATGAAAAAAACTATACCAGTGTCGAAAAGGAGTGTCTCGCTATTAAATGGGCCTTAGAATCCCTGAAGTATCATTTGTTACGGAGGTTGTTTAAGCTGGTCACCGACCATGCTCCCCTAAAGTGGATGTGTGACAACAGGGAGAAAAATGGCCGCGTGAGAAGATGGTTCCTGGCTTTACAGCCCTTTAAGTTTACAGTAGAGCATAAGCCGGGCAAGCTCCAAAACAACGCAGATGCACTGTATGCTTGGGATAATTGCTCAGCCGCCGGGGCATGAGCAGAGGGGGAGGATATGTGACTGTATGCGAGGTGAGGTAATGGATAATCTGTATATTTTACCTCGCATGCATTCTATTGTAAGAGATTGAACCGGAATCCGGCCCAGGTTTTTCCAGTCTCTGTGGCAGGCTTGGTTCCGGTCCAGATGATGTGATCCACTTGAGTCCACGCTCAGGTGGACTTTAAATGAGCAGGAAGAGAGCACAGAAGAGCTCTGGCCTGAGACTCAGAAGGGAATCTGAGAGAGAGAAGGATTTACTTTACAGTTTTTTGTTTGTTTTCATGACAACGGCAAGGATTTACTTTACAGTTTTTTGTTTGTTTTCATGACTTTGCAAACCTCTTCTAAATAAAGCTGGCAACCCGCCAGATTTAAAAAAAACTGCCTGCATGCTGACCCTAATTTCCAGAAAAGGTGATCCCCATGAGCTAATCTCCCACAATACTTACAACAAGTCGTGTGGATCCAGTGTTGCCTTCTTATCTCCCATGGCTTTCCTACTCCTGGTCCTGTCCCATGTCACCATTTTCCTTTTTACATCATAGAGAACCAGCTGTCCTTTTCTGGTTCTTGTACTTGCCTCCTTGAATGATGTAGCACCCAATTTCCTTTTTGTCATTTATGAGCAGACAGAGATCTGGCATCACATCTTATTGCACCACCATTCATAGAACCAGTGTTAATTTTTACATCAAATTACAAATTAGATTTAGTCATAGTTTTTTTTACTAAAATGCCAGTTTTAGTTGTATTTTAGTCATAGAAATTGATTTATCTTTAGTATTATTTTAGTCTACTAAAATCTCCAGTACATTTTAGTCGGCTAAAATCTAATGGGTGTAGTTAAATTGTAATGCATTATTTATGCATTTCTCTAGACTTGCAAAACTCCTTATATACTCCTGGGGTAAAAATCTATTAACATGTTATTTATGATATTAAAGCGGTTCTGCACCCATTTCATTTAGTAAATCTCTTTGCCTTCCAAATCAGGCAAAGAGTACTAAATCAAATGTGTTTTTTTTTTTACCTTGTAATTGATGACTTCCTGTCTTCTGTCTCTTCGGGGGTGGGCGGGGTCTCTGCGTCGATCGTCGTCAGGCCGCACTGTCTCCTGGGATCTGGTGTCATTGTTCCCAGGAGTCAGTGCGGACATCTTCCGAAATCTCGCGAGATTTCGGCCACATCTTCCGAAATCTCGCGAGATTTCGGCCACATCTTCCGAAATCTCGCGAGATGTTGGCAGATGTACCGTTACTGCGCACGCGTGAGTAAGGGCGGTGCATGCTGGGCCATCTAAAGTGCCTGTGGGGTTTCACATGCCCACAGGCAAGATGGACCCCAGCAGACAAGAAGAAGATGAAGAATTTTATCGGAGGAAAACCGGCGGCGATCGAGATGGAAGATGGAACAGGTAAGTCCCCCAATTGAGCTATATGCCCTTGGCATATAGCCCAAAAAAAAAAAAAACGAGTGCAGAACCGCTTTAAGGTTTGAACATGCACTACAGACACAGATTTAGAAGGCATTTACAAATAAATCCAAGTTTCATAAACAAACAAAAATATTGCTTTTTGACAAACAGAGGTGTAACTTTAAAATATAAAAAAAACTCAAAGAAATGTAATCTCTGTTGGCTGTAATGCCATTGCACATATTACATGAATATATAACCAACATTAAATATTAGGAAAATATTAAGGAAAAAAAAATAAGCTCAGTAGATGCCCCCTACTTATTCTTAGATTTAGTTTTAGTCATAGTCTTTTGGCTAAAATGGCGTTGTAGTTTTAGCTGTATTTTAGTCATCTGAATTGTTTTAGTTGTATCTAACCACTTCCCGTCGGAGTGACTAACCAGCCGATCAGTTGCCATTGCAAGCAGCGGGAGGGGGCGTCTTCCCCCTCCCGCCATCATCTGCGGCTCTCTCAGGCTCTCCTGTCCCACTGGGACGGACAGCCAAGCAAAGCTGGGATTGGCTTTGATCGGTTGTTCATAATAGTAGCACGGAAGCAATGACATGACATCACTTACTCGGAAACAACACATGTGAGGTATCACCGCGATCGTCAGATCATGGGCAGTAATTGTAGTACCAGACCTCCTCTGTAACTCTAAAGTGGTAACCTGTAAAGGCTTTTTTAAGCGTAACATTGCATAGAACAACACAATGCTTTATGGGATAATAGGGCAATGTAAATGAATGATGGGGCAAATAGAAAATAGTGGTAAAGCATTTAAATTGAAATAAAGTATATAAAGATCTGAGGGTAGAGACTAGACTGGGGCAAAACCTTTTTTTTGAGTGATGTTTCACTTTAAACCTGAAGAAATAAACTCTAGATGAGTACAAATCTGTCCTCATACTGAAGATTCTGACTTTGTAACCTAAAAGACAGCTTTGTTTCTCTATTATATGTCCATTTACACAGCCTCTGCCTAGACTTGTTATATAAACTACTTGTGATTAGTTTTACCAATACACGAGGAAAAGATTGCTATCTCCCTGTATCTTGGCCAAACCTATCATTTTGTGTTAAATGATGCGTTGACATGATGAAACATGTGAATTTGCCGCACTTATCAAAAAGGTTCCGTTGAAGTTAGAGGCTCACACTGCCACCTTCTGGTCATTGCAAAATAGTGATGAACAAGATTTGGAATCTGAAAACAAGTACAATTTTTAATATAATCGTAAAATACCTTTATCAAATCAGACATTGCATAGCCCCTTCGGCTGGATTCATACCTATGCAGTTTTAGTGCTGTTTGCAGATTTGCACTACAGTCCATTTAACATGGTTTCCTATGGAACGCATTCTGTAGTGCAAATCTGAAAAATGCAAAAAGCACTTACAATGCATAGGTGTGAATCCAGCCTTCCTCTCCCCTCCCTTTACTTTCTCTTCTTTTCATTCCATTTGTTTAGTCCTCATTCACACTGGAACTGTCAAACCTGCAAGTAGAGAACATTTCTAATCTCAAGGTCTGGTTCACACCTATGCATTTTTTAGCTTGTTTTCAGTTTTGCAGAAACACACTACAGTCCATTTAACATGGTTTCCTATGGGTCACGTTCACATCTGTGCATTTTATGGAAAGGGCCAGTGACTTTTTTCAGGTTTTTTGGTTCCATAGACTTCAGTGGGTCAAAAACGTGTATTGAAAAACGCTAAATGGACCTGGAATATGCAAACTGTAACTTGCATAGGTGTAAATAGGCCTAAATGCATATAATACATTTTTCAATGGTGATATTCACACTGAGCATTTCCTACTTTTAGGTGCACTGAGTTTAATTGCATTTAGAGAAAATAGAATTCTGTGTCTAGGATCAAAATATAAGCTCTAAACACTGCCTAATGCATGTAAACACGGTTTCTTGCATCTAAACACACCTAAACAGAGCTAAACCTGCTTTAATACAGGAACATCTAAACACAGGAAAAAGTCATCTGAGGCCCCTTGTACACCAGGGTGCCTAGTTGCTCTGCGTGCATTCCAGCCTTTAGGTACACCAGGTAGACATAAGCACAGCGTACAGTCCTGACATAGACTTTAACAGGCTGCAGACAGAGGAGCTAGATGCTGAACCTATGCCTCCTGGGGACACTTAAACTCCAGATGCACACACAGCAGCTAGACACCTCAGGATGCAAGGAGCCAAATGCCCCATACACACGGTCGGAAATTCCGACGGAAAATGTCCGATCGGACCATGTTGTCGAAAAATCCACCCGTGTGTGGTCTCCATCAGACTTTTTCAGACGGAAAAAATTTGAGAGCAGGATCTCAAATTTTCCGACAACAAAATCCTATCAGACTTTTTCCAAACGTGTGTCGAGAATTCCGACGGACAAAGTGCCACGCATGCTTAGATCAAATTATGAGACCAAAGCTATTGGCTACTAACGTGAACGTAGTCCCATCATCACGTTCAGAATGATCGGATTTTCCGATAACTTGGTCCGACCGTGTGTATGCAACACCAGTTTCGGACAAAGTCCGTCGGACAAAATCAGACGGATTTTGTGGTCGGATTATACTTCCCAGGAGATTTCTCCTGCACATTGAAATGCAAGGGTGCCAGTGTAAATGAGGCCTAATTCGAGTGGGGGTTGACACCAACTATAAAGCACAATTCCTTCTACTGACCTCCAGTGTCAAAAATTCCTCCCAGTTATCCCAATGATGGGACACTCTTATTTATTGACACCAACGATAGGGCACAACTTATTCCATTGACACCATTGATGGGGCATTATAGCTTACACCCACAATAACAATGGGGAACAATCTTACCAACTGACACCAACGGTTGGGCACTACTCCTCTCTGTAACACCAAGGATGGGGCTTTACTCCTTCTCTCATTGACCACAGACATTAGGTCATTTTTTACTCCCATTAACCACCATCCCTGGGGCATTTATTATTCTCACACTACCAACCCAGGGGGATTGTTAACTCTCACTGATTCCGGGGCTCCACTGACCACAGCCCCCCCCCCCCCCCCCCTAAAATTGGAAGGTCAGTGAACTAGCCCTTTGCTTAGAAAGTTTAAGGACCCCTGTTCTATTGGGTTGCCAAACACTGTATAAGTAGGAATTCTGCCCATGACAGGCTAGCAATTGCTTTTGAGCTTCCAATTTACTCCAACAGTATGGAAAGCTTTTAGTGGTAAGTGGCAAATATTATGGCAGAAAAAAGGATTCTTATTGTTAAGAAGGAATCTTTAAGTGCAGTAACCCATACAAACCAGGATTTATTCTGCTGAAGTAAAAACGTTTCAAATAAAGAATCACATTTCTAAAAGCTAGTTGGAAGGAATATCATAAAAAGGGTCATTATCAAACTTGCTCTAGAAAAATGACAAACAAATGTTATCTATTGTTATCGCCAACACTTTTTATGTACACTTTCTATACAGGCCATTTACTATATATTCTCCCCAGAGGAAAACTGCACCTCATCATGGCTCCATACAAACATACTGCATTATTTCTGACAATATTTTTATCAGTTCCCTCTGGCTAAATCTAAGCAGTATACTTAAAACTTTCCACAAATCAGTTTTGTGTAGCATATGGGTCTTATTTGTCCGTTAAAGCACACAGGACACAGTATTCAGGTACATTGGGTTATGCTCCTGCCTTCAGGAGACACAAACAAAGCTGAAAAGGACAGCCCAGAATATTTCCTCCCACTTGCAGCAAGCCTCAGTTTTTGCTAGTGGCCTAAGAGAATGGATGTCTTCTCTTATTTTTATTTTCTCAAGATAAATTTTTCATCTAGCAAATTTCTTCATTAGCTGCAGGACCCTTGTGAGCTATTCCTCAATCTATACCTATATCAAAGGCAACTTCCTCCTGTTTTATCTCGCCACTTCAGCTCTGGAAAATTTACCTCCCTTCGTGATCAGGTCATTTTTTGCGATACAGCACTGCATTACCTGACAATTGTGCGGTCATGGGACACTAAACTTAAATAAAATGTATATCCTTTTTTCCCACAAATAGAGCTTTCTTTTGGTGGTATTTGATCACCGGTTTTTATTTTTTGCACTATAAACCAAAAAAAGACAGACAATTTCTAAATCAAATTTCTTCATCAATTTAGGCCAATATGTATTCTTCTACATATTTAAAAAAAAAAAAAAAACAATAAGCGTATATTGATTGGTTTGCACAAAAGTTATAGCGTCTACAAACTATGGGATATATTTGTAGCACCCTCTACCTAAAGGTAGGTGCTAGAATAGGATTTTTCTAGTTCAGGGCCCAAGTGCAGGTAAATTTAGGCAGGCCTGTGCTTTAGGCTAGGCCTGGTTGTTTTGATTTTGGGACTGGGAGTGTTCAGTGTAGTGGTGGGTGTGGTCACCTGTGCTCCGATTCAGAGATGCCTCCCCTGCTTTCAGAAAGATGGTTCTGGAATAGGTTTTGGACCTGCAGTCTGAGTGTCAGGCAGCTCATGTGAGGAGCCCTGACCAATTATCTTTCTGTATTGGCAGGGGGCAGGCCTCCCATATAAGCTAGGGTCACATGCTGCCAGGTAGGAGTCTGGAGTACAGAAAAGACAGCATGGAGGATTGAGGTGCTGTTCCGGGCATCCCCAGGTGGGGATGCACCGAGCGTGGAGGAGGGATGGAGGAACCGCAGAGAGGCAGTCTAAGATAAAGATCTTCAATACAGGACTTAAATGCTGGACGAGATCAGTACAGAAGAAGTAGCAGTAAAGCGGAAGTGATTAGAGCAGAGTTCTGTGACCGGGGACTCAGAACGGTCAAGTAACCAGAGGTCAGTGTACAGAACAAGAGAAGTTATCAAGAACAGTGTAGAATGCTGTGGCCGGGGAGCACAGCATTGATAGCAAAGGACTGGCTGGGAGCAGTAGTCCGTCAGGCCATTGGGGGGGGGGGGATACCATGCTATCTCTGGTCTGGTTAGCACATTAGTAATATCTTCCAAAGACAGTGTGGCTGTCTACCTCATTGATCCATTGGGGAGAGGTTGTGTTAGGCTTCTGGATCTTTGATTCTCGGAAACCGTCATAGTCTGCAAGGTGGAATTATTCAGAGTGATTCTTCTTTGTCAAAATTGGAAGTGAAGAAGTAGTGTTTCAATAATTTGCTGAGAATACTATATGTACAGCAACTTTCAAGCTAAGGCTATTCAGTATTGTCAAACAATACATCAACTTCTATGGGCATCTCATATCACCCCTTTGTTCCACCCAAGTTGTATCCTGCAATAAATGCAACGAAACCATACAAATGACTGTTCCTTGTCTTATCTGAATGTGCGGAGTCAGCAGGGTGATTGCTAAGTAACCAAATCAGCAGCCCTTACGGGGGTACCGCTACATATTTATGGAATTTTTATTTTTTTACTAGTAATGGTAGCGATCAGCAACTTATAGCAGGACTGCAATATTGCGGCGGACAAGTCGAACACTAACTGACATTTTTGACACTTTTTTGGGAACCAGTGATCAGTGCTAAAAATATGCACTGTCAATGTACTAATAACACTGGCTGGAAAGGGTTTAACATCAGGGGTGATCAAAGGGTTAACTGTGTGCCTAGCCAGTGTTTTTGTACTGTGGGGGAGGTGCTGTTACTAGGGGAAGACATGGATCTAGGATTCATGCCTTCCCTACTTGTTTACATAGGCAGACTGCTATTCTGCCTCTGTACCAAATGATCGGCAGGTGTCGGGACATCGAGTCTGTAGTACCAGCTGATCGTGTCCGCTACCCAGAAGAGTCGGATCACATATATATAGGGCGGTCGGCAAGTGACTAGAGAAGAATTCTCTGCTACTATGTCTGAGTTTACAGGATAATTTGCAGTCATAAAATCAAACTCTAAATCATTCTGATGTATGTGTAAATATCAACTGAAAGCGACTCTGTCATAGTAGGGTACGGAGGAAACTGCTGCAGGTATGAAGTGCAGGCTCACCTGCAGCAGACTCCTAAACCCTCCTGGCATGGCCAATTTTTGGGCTATTCTAAAACTTAAAACTCCAGCACTTCCAGATAGTCCCTGTTGCTGCACATTCCTGCGTTTAGCAGCCTCACTACCTCAAAGTGCAGGAGGTAAGTAGGCAAGCTTCTCCACAAGCTTTTCCTGTCAAAACAGCCAGGAATGTGACTTTCAGTTATCCACAGAATGCTTTCTAAGTCCAAAGCCATGGCACAGTCTCAGCTGTGACCCTATCTGTGAAAACTGGACATTGTGAGGCTAGTCTGGAATCTGAACTTCGGTCAGTAGGCTCTGCATTGTGGTGCTTTTCTAAGCACTGTGCATTATGTTAGTTTGCTCCAGAGTGCTTTCTAGGTCCAGAACCTCTGTTTTGACTTTGTCTCTGTAGGCTCACTTAGTATGTAAGTCGGGAGCTACCTCACAGTTGGTACCATTGGGCACCATTTTTACATTTCCCATCATTTTCAGTATGGTAGGGGTTAAGGATGAGAAACTGAAGTCATTTGCTAGGTGGAGTGTTCCATGAGCGCAGTCTCTTCTCTGCCATTTAGCCAGGAGGAAGCACCATCCTACTGCTGCTTCTGCTCATGAAACAACAAGTGGATCTCAAGTCTCCAGTTTCATTCCCTTGCCTTGCCTTACAATGAGCAGAGTTGCTTACTGCCACAAGGCACAACATGTCTTCTCGAAGACACACAGAGGACAGTTCTGCTTCTATATGTGACCTCAGCCTATACTCCCATAATGGTTCTGGGGATGTTTATCCAGTATACCCAGATGGAACAAACAGTTGTATTCTAGAACCTTGGGCACCTATTGTTGGGGTCTTCACTAGTGGGATCTATTACAGCTCCATTGGCTTCGCCAAGGCTTCCTCATAGTTTTCTGGATTTTCCAGCTGTTAGGGACCCCTCAGTTGGACTGCTTTTGGACATTCTGACTGTTTCAGAATTCCTGAACTCCTCTGTACCTCAACTGGTGATAGAGAAAATAGGATTTTGTGTTTAGTGTCCCTTGAGGGACACATATCCCGTATCTCTCTGTGTGTTGACTCTATGTACTGCTTGCTCACAAAACCGAGGCATGCTGGGTAGAAGAGGGGTTATGTGAAGGCTGGCCTCTGTTTGCCAGTGTCCAAAGCACCTGTAGGTGGCAGCATAAATCTGTTTCCGAATTCCCTCAATGAACTTCCAGAAAATGATTTTACAGTGTGTACAAAAAATCTTTGTTAGCAACAGATTTGTTTTATTAAAACAGATGAGGATAGACAGATAATGTGCGCTCCACCTGCTGGCTAATAATAAAAATAAAAAATATTTCATATTCATCTGACTAAAAAAAAACAAACATATGTATTCTTTAGTCCTGGTCATACCAAATATGATGCACACAATGCAACTATGCATTCCCTTTAAAGCTGAACCAGGCAGAAAATACAAATAAATGCAGTTCTTTATTTGTTAATACATCACTACATTTATTTTTTAATGGGTGAAGCATGCTAATGGGAGGGGAGAAAAAAGTGACAGAGGGATGAGCTTATCAGTCTGCTTTTCCATTCACTGTGCAGTCACAGGGTGGGGAAGGAACAAGACCCGTAAAACTTGCTTAACTATGGCAGTCTTCTGCCCTGCTAGACTAGGCTGTTCTGTGTGATAAAGATGTGTACATTTCAGGACTGGATGGACAAATACAGATCCTTTGGCAATTGAAACAGCTTTCTTTGACAGGCCATATACGGTGCAAATTTCTTTCCTGCAACCACGTGCTGCAGGGAATTTTTTTTCCCGATTCTCACTCAAACATAGACAGTGCTGACAGGGGAATCCCTCCTGCTGAGCAATTGTGTGCTCCCGGTGGGAAGGGGGGGGGGGGGGGGGCAACAGTGATTATTGCTAGCGATAATTTCAACTGAATCCGGCAGGCTGGTCGTACCCAAGGTGATTGACCGATCAACTTGGTACATTCAGCCTGCCCACACACGGTTCAAACCTCCTCCAGTTCCTGCTGAAACAGCTGAGATTCAAACTGTCTATGGCTAAGTTTGCCCATCCTTTGCAGCTATAACACTTCTGGGAAGGCTGTCCACAAGGTTTAGGAGTGTGTTTATGGGAACGTTTGACCATTCTTCCAGAAGCGCATTTGTGAGGTCAAGCAAGAATGTGGACAAGAAGGCCTGGCCTGGCCTGGCAGTCTCCACTCTAAATCATCCCAAAGGTGTTCTATTGGGTTGAGGTCAGGACTCTATGCAGACCAGTCAAGTTTCTCCACCCCAAACTCTCTCATCTATTGCTATATGGACCTTGCTTTGTGCACTGTTGCGCCGTCATGTTGGAACAGGAAGGGGCCATCCCCAAACTGTTTCCACAAAGTTGAGAGCATGAAATTGTCCAAAATGTCTTGGTATGCTGACACCTTAAGAGTTGCCTTTACTGGAACTAAGGGGCCAAGCCCGACCCCTAAAAAACAACCCCACACCATAATCCACCCTCCACCAAATGATTTAGACCAGTGCACAAAGCAAGGTCCATAAAGACATGGATGAGCGAGTTTGGGGTGGAGGAACTTAACTGGCATGCACAGAGTCCTGACCTCAACCTGATAGAACACCTTTGGGATGAATTAGAGCGGAGACTGCGAGACAGGTCTTTTTGTCCAACATCAGTGCTCTTGTCAATGCTCTTCTGGAAGAATGGTCCATCATTCCCATAGACACACTCCTAAACCTTGTGGACAGCCTTCCCACAAGAGTTGAAGCTGTTATAGCTGTAAAGGGTGGGCCAACTCAATATTGAACCCTACGGACTAAGACTGGCATGCCATTAAAGTTCATATGCATGTAAAGGCAAGCATCCCAATAATTTTGACAATATAGTGTATGTAATCTACGTATTCAGCCATTGTCTCAAGTTCGACGTTAAACTGTATGAGATACAACAAAGGGTTCAAAGGCTAAGTAATTACTAACTGCAAAATAGCTGATAGCATTGTTGTACAGTCATTGCAGTCATCCCTTCCCCAAGGTGCTGGATTTGTGTCATGTCATATCCTCAGAGCTAAACAGTTGATAAAATACCTGGATATTACAAAATGATACTACAGGCTAAAAACTGATGAGTTTGATGAATTAGTCTGATGACACACATACAGAAAATATCTCTTTACTAATGAAAGTATGGATGAAAACAGAAACCTGAGTTCTGGCCATGTTAACATTAGCACATTTTTGGAACATCTGCAAACCAGATAGAAGTTCTCAACAACTTTTGGTATAACTTATAGGAATAAGAGATTTGGCTACTTTCCTGGGGAGGACATAAATATTGTATATCGGCGGGGGAAGAACATGTTATCGGACTCTGGTGACCTCGTAGAAATTTGTCTGTGCGGAGGCAGCTGCATCTTGGAGTGGCTGAGATGGATGATGCAGACAAATGGTGAATGGATGATATTATGTCTAGTTTTAATTTGGCTTGCCCAACGTGCGTCTGTGCTGCAGGTGAGGATAACTACATGGAAAAGCCACACACAAGCAATGTGTCCTAGTGATAGAATTGCATACTTAAAAATAAGTTCTCGGAGCAGCTGATGTTTAAATATGGTCTATTCCAGAATTTCCTAACTTAATGATAATTGTAGCACTTTACTATAAGAAATATTTTCCAAATGACCTCAGTCTGTTCCCTTTATTTTTAAGCACCCCTTAAAATTAGGCTGTGGGAAGTTATAAACAGGTGAATTGCAGGCTTTGGCTTCAACCATAGTACTGCATTTAACACACAACAAAATATGCTGTTTAATTTATTTCTGGGTGCTGGAAATAATTGTATGTGGATGATAATGAAGTGAATGAATCATGAAAAACATTAGACCCCTTTCACACTGAGGCAGTTTTCCGGCATTTTAGCGCTAAAAATAGCGCCTGAAAACTGCCTCCAATTCATTTGAATGGGTGCTTTCACACTGGAGCGGTGCGCTTGCGGGGCGGTAGAAAAAGTCCTGCAAGCAGCATCTTTGGGGCGGGTTTGGAGCACTGGAAAAAGCGCTCCAAAAAAATGCCCCTGCCCTTTGAAATGAATTTGCTGTTTTTTAACCACTTCCCACCTATCAGTGCCCATCAGTGCCCACCCATGCCACCTATCCGTGCCACCCATAAGTACCCATCAGTGCCACCCATAAGTGCCCATCAGTGCCGCCTATGAGTGCCCATCAGTGCTGCCTATGAGTGCCCATCAGTGCCACCTATGAGTGCCCATCAGTGCCACCTATGAGTGCCCATCAGTGTTGCATACCAGTGCCACCTATCAGTGCCCATCAGTGCCACCTATCAGTGGCCATCAGTGCCGCCTATCAGTACCCATCATCAGTGGCCGTCAGTGCCACCTCATCAGTACCACCTCATCGGTGCCCATCAGTGCCACCTTATCAGTGCCCGTCAGTGCAGCCATATCAGTGCCCGTCATTGAAGAAGAAAACTTACTTATTTACAAAAAAAATTAACAGAAACAAAGAAAAACTATTTTTTTTTTCAAAATTTCCGGTCTTTTTTTATTTTTTGCGCAAAAAATAAAAATCGCAGAGGTGATCAAATACCACCAAAAGAAAGGTCTATTTGTGGTAACAAAATGATAAAAATTCTGTTTGGGTACAGTGTTGTATGACTGCACAATTGTCATTCAAAGTGCGACAGCGCTGAAAGCTGAAAATTGTGCCTGGTATTGAAGTGGTTAAGGTCATGTTGTCACGTGACCTTAAAAAAAGCACCCTGCTAACGCCCGAAAACGCCAAATAAGCACCACAAAAACGACCGGGGCTTTAGCGGCTGTTTTAGCAGCGTTTCAGTGTGAAAGGGGTCTTAAACATTTAAGTACATGTAATTACAATAAAAACAATTTTGATTTACATGTTTAACAATCAATTTATGATTTTTTCAGTATCGAGTTATATGCATAATGCGTGATTAGGTTATTGATGTTTATAAAAAATGGCCCTGTGATTTGGCATTAGATTTGATCTAAAAATTCAAAAAGAGTAATTTCCATCCGAAAAATCTTGGATGTTTTTTCCAACGGAATTCCGCTCAAGCTTGTCTGGCATACACACGGTCACACAAAAGTTCTCTGAACTTTCAACCGTCAAGAACGCAGTAACGTACAACACTATGACGAGCCGAGAAAATGAAGTTCAATGCTTCCGAGCATGCGTCGAATTGTTTCCGAGAATGCGTGATTTTTTGCGCGTCCGAATTGCATACAGGCGATCGCATTTTCGGATAGGAACTATTCCCGACCGAAAAATAGAGGACCTGCTCTCAATCTTTTGCTGCTTGAAGTTCCGCCAACAAAAGACCGATGGAGCATACATACGGTCACATTTTCCGACAAAAAGCTCTCATCTGAGTTTTGCTGGCGGCATTTCCGATCGTGGGTACGTGGCATTAGACTGATTTTCATGAATCTGCATGTCCCAAGTCCAACACAAATGTCACTGTCATATTTGGTGGTTCTGTCTTATACCTGCTTCTGCTGTTGCCTGAACACCCATAACTTGACTGCCAGTACCATCAGGTCTCACCCTTTTATCCCAGGTACAATTTTTTAGGGATATCAGTAGCTGCGGTTGATTTTTATGATTTCTCAAGACAGCATCTTACCTTTTCCATATGTAGTACACCCCCTAAGGGCCCCTCTCACTAGCCCTCCTGGCTACTTCTCCACAGTCCACCCAGACTAAAACACTCACCAGCCCACCTGGCTGACTCCTCAGGAGATCTCCTGGACATGCTGACCTGCTCCTGCTATCCTCACACCTGAGGATTCCTCTGTGTGTTGTAGAGAGTCCCTCCAGCACCCGAGCCCGAGGCCCGAGGTCACCCCCCCCCCAGACTAGGGGGCACCCTAAAGGGCCACCAACAGCCTCCTCAGCACACTATCTCTATCTTTCACCTGACTACCCCTTTCGGTATGACCCATGAGTATTTTTTGAGATGACCTGCACCTTTGCCAGCCCATTTTGTTGTGGATTGGCTAGGGCCCTCATCAATGCTCCAAGCAGCTCCTCCTTACCTCCCTCCCATTCTTCTGCAAGCATCTCCAAGGTTCCATAAAGTAGGGGGGACATACCAGAGGTGCTTCTTGCTGAGTCATCCAGCCTCCCTGAGTCACTCAACCCTGACCCATATTTAACCCAGCCTGGCTCTCAGCCACGCTAAAACGTACCTACATTAACAACTATGTACACTAGCACCTAGCTAGAGGGTGCTACACATGTTTTAGCCCTATCATCTCATCATGCAGTGCTGCCATACCGTTTGGGGACTGGAAATTATTGAGACTTAAATAGGGCTTCCAGTTTGGACATTTCAATCTCAAAGGTTTTCAACTTTTTAGGACGTTCGTGTGAACCACAACTCATCAAACGTTTAAAAAGTTTACTCATCTTGGTTTGTGATATTAAAGTTTGATTTTATAGATAGATGCATCAAGTACTTTAGGTTTCAGACTAAGGGATTGGAATAGGGACCTCCTGCAAAGGTCAAAGGTCAAAGGTCAGCAGGTGTGTCCCCCAGAGGTCAAATGTCAAGAGGCGTGGCTGACCCACCCCCAGCAAAGTGTTCCGTCTACCCCAACTAAGTTGGGGAATGAACAAGTCAGGGAATGAACAAGTCGGGGTAAGCGATTTGCGCGCGCTTCGCTGATTGTGGTGGAATAAACAAAAATGTTGGTAGGGACAATATTGGTACCTTATTCTAAGTTTACAGGTATTCAAGAGAATACTTTGGATTCCACATCATAGCTCATTGACTGGTAGGCTGAGTTTGTTAGGAAATATCGTTTAAGAATACCATTAATATTATTTGGCTTGGATTGGGTTTTTGGGACATTTAAATTGTCAGAGTTTCCAGATGGCCACTCCAGACCTTGATTTATCCATTACTCCAAGACTGCAAAATACGTAGTGTACAATAAAAATTTCTTGTAAATTTGGCAATCTGTGGATTTCGTGGATTAGTTAAATTTTAAGACCCTATTCTGGCTCCTTTAGAATGCTACATTTTCCCTTGATTTGCATTGACGTCATTGTCTCAGTCACTGTCTGTAGGATATATTTCTTCTAATTTCTACAATCTCACATTCCTTCTCCCTTTGCAAACACTCTAATGGTTTATTTATATCATCTGGTCTCAGTTACAACCTGTACACAGGGACATTGTGACCTCAGACCTGCAATTCAGGAAAAGTGTAAAATTAACATACCTCAATAGCATTTTGGAAAGCCATATATCATCTTTAAATTGTTACATGATTTATGTGTATTCTATCTAAAAACAAATCTAGTAATTTTAAAATAATTATAGGCTGTTTAATGTCTTCTACTTTTCACATATCATATAGGTAGAAGGCCATTTCTACCACCAGCACTTAGAGCAACTGCAAGCAACAAGCAGATACATTAGAAACTCTGGAACTGTGAAAGTACTAGAAAGTCCACTTTATCTGAGTTCTAGATCTGGGATCACTTGAATTCTATTTCATTATTCAACTATCCTGTGAAACCCTACCTCTCTAGAAATTATGGAAGGTGTCAACCCTATCTAATTAAAAACAAAAGGAGGTCTATAACCTGGAATTTATTGAAGGTGTAGACCACACCCGTCTAGGAACTATAGATAATGTGAAATCTACCTCAGCATGTAACTTATCTTTCTGAAAACGATGGAAGACATATAATCAACCTCTTTGCAACTATAGAGACTATGTAACCCTGCACTCTGGAAATAGAAGAGGTGTAAGCCCTACTTGTATAGGAACTATAGAACCTCTAGGTGTGACAAACTAGGGTCAGACCACTAAGACCCTAACCCAGCTTGTCACAAATGTCTGGTCAACCTCACACCACACTGCCACTGATTCGCAACAATGGAGCTCTCAGCCTCACCCTGCACAAAGATTTTCAAGCTTGTGGGACCACAATCTAGGTGCCAACAGACTGAGAGTGATTATCACTGGGTTTAGGAAACTGCCACCAAATACTTTTTTCAAAAAAGAGTAAACTTTCACAAAATTAGCAATATTAACTATGACTTTAGAATAAATGTCTGTAACACATACTGTCACCACAGACAAGTATATCCAGATATTTACACTACAGTAGCAATCTTCAAAAGACAGGGATAATTTAAGTTTTGTGTTAGGGCATTAGAGACATTTTTAATATTTTTCAAATTATGGTTAAATAATGAAAATGTAAAATATTTACAGAAAAAAGATATTACAAAGAAAACAATGAGACAACAATGCAACAGGAAAACAAAAGGACTGAAAAATGAAAATACTTATCAAGTCCTGGTTTCAGCAAAGTTCAATCAATGAGCAAAGCGGAAAAGTGTCTCTCATAAGCTTGAGAGATCTTTCTTCGTTTCAAGGTACACGAAAGCTGTCAACTGCAAGGGGCAGCCCCCTTTTCTTGTGATGATTAAGCTATGATTAAGCACCCTACAGTGGTGTGAAATGCGTCAGTATTCTTGTCCCTATGCCATTGATGTCTCTGTAACCATATGGATTTTATCGTCTTTAACCACTTACGGACCGCCTGCCGCAGTTTTTATACATCGGCTGTTTGAAGGAGGATATCATTAGCTAGCTGCCATAACCCCGGTATCCTCTTCTTCAGTGGGCAGTCCGCTACAAGATAAAATTGGTTTCTGCGGTGGATTTGCCGCATGATCACTTTTATCGGCGGCGGGAGAGGGCCCCCCCTCCCGCCGCGATCCGGTGCCCTCCACCACTTACCGAAGCCGTTGACAGCAGCGGAGGCAATCGCATTCTGTCTCCTGTTAGGCATGGAGACGATGGCCCCCACCTGTCTCCATAACAATGCAGGGCGGAAGCAACGTCAAAACGTCACTTCCGCCCACAGCTCTTAAAGGGACATTTTTTTTTTTAAACGATTTTTTTTAATGACACATTTTTTTTTGCATTTTTGTGTAAATATGAGATCTGAGGTCTTTTTGACCCCAGATCTCATATTTAAGAGGTCCTGTCATGTTTTTATTTCTATTACAAGGGATGTTTACATTCCTTGTTATAGGAATAAAAGTGACAACATTTTTTTGTTTAAAAAACAGTGTAAAAATAAAAAATAAAAGGTAAAATAAATAATAAAAAACTTTTTTTAAACGCGCCCCGTCCCGACAAGCTCGCGGGCAGAAGCGAACGCTACGTGAGTAGCGCCCGCATATGAAACGGTGTTCAAACCACACATGTGAGGTATCGCCGCGATCAGTAGAGCAAAAGCAATAATTCTATCACTAGATCTCCTCTATAACTCAAAACATGAAACCTGTAGATTTTTTTAAACATTGCCTATGGAGATTTTTAAGGGTAAAAGTTTGTCGCAATTTTAAAGCATGACATGTTGGGTATCAATTAATTATCTTAACATTATCTTAACATTATCTTTCACAATATAAAAAAAATTGGGCTAACTTTACCGTTGTCTTATTTTTTAATTCAAAAAAGTTTATTTTTTCCCAAAAAAGTGTGCTTGCGCAAATACGGTGAGACAGAAAGCATTGCAATGACCGCCATTTTATTCTCTAGGGTGTTAGAAAAAATAAGTATAATGTTTGGGGGTTCTATGTCATTTTCTAGCAAAAAAAATGTTTTTAACTTGTAAACAACAAATCTCAGAAAGAGGCTCGGTCCTTAAGTGGTTAATAAAGTTGTTGCAACGGAGTGCGGCCATTCAGCTTTTTCTTCAATTCCTCATTCAGTGCAGAGCCAGCAGCTGTTTTTCATTAGCAGGATGGATATCATTATGGGTTGATTGCCTGGAGCAGTGTTTACTTGCCCCTTTTCTTGTTGGTGAGGGGAGTGTTGAAATAAATGATCTGACCATTCATCCGGTCTAAGGTGTATCTGCTGGGATGTCACTATGTTTATGACCACATTCCAGATACAGTTTTCTATAGGCATTAATATCTTTAAATACCTACAGGTTACAGTCTGCTAACTTGCATATTTATTGTCCAACATTTGAATTACTTTCGGAATGAATATAAATATGACAGGTGGTGGATGTCTACTTTACCTAGGAGGGGTAATGTGTCTTAATGGCTCCTCATATTGTCTAAGATAAGGGTATTTGGACTCAAAACCTTACTAAGTAACTGATGGAGGAAAATATCTCCTTATTTTGGCTGTACTGTTAGTATTTCAGAAGTTATGAAATACACTGAAGATTTTGAGTCTTTGCTAATAACCAGTCAATCAGGAATGTGTATTGGCCATTCCACCAGCTGACATGTTAAATGACTGAGAGGCCTGAGACCAGGCGAGTATCTGTTAAAACTCTAGTTAATTAGGCTTGCAAGTCTGATGTTTTTATGAGGTCACTGACATGTGTGTTGGGGTTAGAGTCTGCTAATCCTATCACAGTACCGATAAGGGGTGTATAAACTGAAGGTGGAAGAAGGGGGAAGATGACTGCAGCTATGTCTCTCCTTAATGACAAAAAGACACAGTGGACCTGCGACCTGAAAAACACGGCTGCCGCATACAGCTTATCGTTTGCTCATTGCGCACAATCAATGCACTAGAGACTACAGAGCGAAATGTAACCTATAAGTTTGGGAACTACAGAGGGGGAGTAACCTACTTCTCTGTGACCTACAGAGGATGTGTAACCTACCACTCTGTGAACTACAGAGGGCGTGTGTGACAGACTAGGAGCACAGAGAGAGAGCACATGGAGGTGAATCACATGGAAGCTGATCTACAGGTGTTTATTGGAGAACTTGAGTGTGCAGGAGGGGTGGCAATAGGACACAGCACAAGAAAAAGTCCAAAGGACAACAATATATAACAGCACTGATAAATAGTCCACGGAGGTGTAACCTACCTCTCTGGGAACTATAGAGAACATGAAACATGCCAACCTACCTCACTGGAAATATATCTCTCTGGAAACTATAGAAAACGTGTTGTGTGTTATGGCTAGTTGGTGTCTGGCTACCACAAAAGCTAAAGTCTGAAGGAGCTCTAACATAATTTTATTGCAATAACAGGTGAATGAAAGAACAAAAACATGGACACAGGTCCTGTGTCCAGGGCAAATCGCCTGTTGCCATCCACAGGTTATTAACTCTGTGTGCAATATTATGTGGACAGCCACGGCTGGTGTCAGCCTGTCATTCATTTGTAGCTATTTGTATAATCCTGTGATTTCCACCACAAGAATCCAATGATTCTTGTCATAGCTATCTGCTCTGTGCCCTAATCATCCGTGTAAATGAACCTATTTGAATACTTAGAAAATATGGCCAATTCTAGCAGTGTTCTCTCAGTATTAAACATTTCTCTGCATACAGACCCAATAGCTTTGCCTGCAGTATTGTATATCCAAGTGAAAGGTTCAGCATTAACAAAATATATATGAGGTTTGTTCAATATCAAAAGAGATTTTATGAAATGCCGTCACAAGCAATATAAAATATGTTATTTTCTTAAGCACTTGAAAGGATGGATCGGAAAATAATCCTTAAACATACAGAGGAGAGTAACTCATCGCCCCCTCCGCAGAAGTCAACGAAGCCATTTGGTTGCCTAAGGAAATCCAAATAATTCATCCTCAAAATGTATTGATGGGACTTGATGCCAAGTCTCATAACTTTTAATAGCTGAAAGATCCAGAAATTCTTCTGCAAATTAAAGAAAGATGACATTTCAAATAATGCACAGGATAGGTTACGTCATCGAAGTGTACGGTGTCTGGTTTTACAATTCCTGTCACCATAATTGAGCTACAAACATAATTAAATAATTTTGTACAGGAAAATGCTTATTTTTGCCTTCACTGGTTCCACCTTTCCCACCTAATTAACATTCTTACTATATTTTTAAATATAATCCTTCCATTTTCATTACATATCTTATTTAAACCCAGTACCTCTCTAGGCAGTTCAGGCAGATTATGGCTGGTTGGAGGGTCCACGGAGGAGCTGTACGTAGCTTCCTGAAAATGTCAAAGCACTCTGCCCTGGTACTCCTCTCAAAAGCCCTCGTCCCTGATGCAATCAGTAGGAAAAAAGCCTAAGAAGGAAAACAAATGCAGCCACCACATCTAATGATTGGTAAACTGCAATATATTACATTTTTGGTTTTGGGTTGAATACTGCTTTAATGCATTCAATGAAAGAAATCTATGGTCATTGCATGTACCTTGGTTTTATAACATCAGCATTGTAATAACTAATCAAACAATATTTATTTTTGATAATCCAATATGAGCTTACATGAAACATTTCCTTTTCCTTTCGTGCCTTTTGTACTCAGTACTCAGTGTGCTCGCTTACATTGGTGGTCAGTGCTCAATCTACCCCTTTGGCACATTAGTACTGTTCCTGCCAGGGCATACCGGCGGCTGTGCATTCAGAACGGCTGTATAGTGTGAACAAGTCTTAAAGGTTATTTGGAACTTGCATAGGAGTGCAATATTCTCAATTTTTTTATGGCTAGTGTTCTTCTTCCATAAACTAGTGCTTTGTCTCCATCTAGTGTAATTCTTGATTATTGCACAGAGCCGTGGAATAATCCGAATATTTAAAGTAAAAATTGTTGGTGTACATTTTTTAAATTACAATTTTGTAAACAATTTTTCTATTTTACTTTGAACTGAGCTCATGCATTTCCCCAGAATTTTAATCTAGCCTTAACAATTTGCTCATTCCCTTGTTTAAATTGCAATTGCCTACCAGCCCATTACTAATAGGTCTAGTTATCAATGTTTTTTCACCCAATATCGATTGTTACATAGTTGGTAAGGTTGAATAAAGACACTGGTTAATCCAGTTTAAGCTATATTTGTGTGTTTGTGTGCTTGTCATTAGGGATGAGCTCGATGTTCGGGTCTAACATACGCACGACTCGAACATCGGGTGTTCGCCCGTTCACCGAAGAATGAACAGTAGTGCAGTTGCT
This sequence comes from Lithobates sylvaticus, assembly GCA_028564925.1. NCBI lineage: Eukaryota > Metazoa > Chordata > Amphibia > Anura > Ranidae > Lithobates > Lithobates sylvaticus. Next base: position 467,052,654 of record CM053030.1, read on the forward strand.
CCTACTTTTCTGGTGGTGTACACAGTACACAATACAATGCAGCCTTAGTGCACTTGCTACTACTTTTCTGGTGCAGTACACAATACAGTGTAGTGTGGTGTTGCAAAGCAAAATATACATCATGTCCGGAAGGCCACCAAGGAGAGGCAGATGCTCACAGGCCACTAAAAGAGGGCAAGCAGCCTCTGTGTCTACAGTCAACAGTGCCGTGGACATGGTGCATCCTCTGCAGGTGGCCGTGGGGCACGCTTGACCTTTTTTTCTGCTGCTGGCCGTGTTATTGAGCCAGAACAGGCAGAAGAGTTGGTGGAGTGGATAACAAAGCAGTCCTCTTCCTCCTCATCCTCTGTCACCCAGGCTCAGAGTAGTTTGCCTTCCAATGCAGCTGCCAAAGCGGCCTATTCCACCGGCTCGTTGTCCACAGTCACTCCTTCCGTAGACCCACCATCATGCATGGAGGAGTCCCCGATTTGACCACAGTTTCAGGTACATGCTGCTGGAGGATGCGCAGTGATTGGAAGGCTCCAATGTTGGTTCCCAGGTTGAGGAAGGGAGTAACGTGAGCCTAGAGAGAGGGGTGCCCAAGAAGGACAAGAAACTGGCAGTCATGTTCCCCCAGCTGCAGCATACTGCCAAGTTTGCTCCAGTGACCAGGATGGAGGGGATGATGAGGTCACTGACTCTACTGACTCTACTTCAATGCCTGATAGAAGAGAGGAAGAGGAGGCGGCACAAATTCAACGAGATAGGATGTCCTCTAGGGGGGAGCTTAAGGGCAACCACCCTACTGCATCACACCGCAGAGCTCCGCAGGTGCAGGGCGCTGCTGACTCTCCGCTGATTTTGAAAAGTTCCTTGGTGTGGGCCTTTTTTGACACGTGTGCAGAGGATGGCACCTATGTCTGAAGCGGATCAAACGTGGCCAGAACAGCAGACGCTTGGGCACCACATGCTTGACCAGACATATGACGACCTCCAATGCAGTCCATTGGCAACAGCACTTGAAAGATCCACATAAAAGAAAAAGGCGGACTTCTCCTTGCTCCTCATCTGGGATCTCCAACCCCACTATACCTCCAGTCCTCTCAAAAACCTGCACTGAGAGGAATGAAGGTATAGCAATAGGTGTCCCAAGTACTTGCAGCCAATCTGCTATCAGTACACCTCCATCTGATTTTAGCAGGCAAATTTCCCTACCCCCGTTGCTAAACCATAAAAAGAAATTCGGTCCCAGCCATCCACATGCTCAGAGTCTGAATGCTAGCTTGACCAAATTGCGAGCACTGTAACTGCTGCCTTTTCAGCTGGTAGACTCTGCTTCTTTTGTGAATTTGTGGAATGTGCTGTACCTCAGTGGCAGGTTCCAAAATGACATTTCTTTTCACGGAAGGCCATACTGGTATGTGGAAGGCAATGCTTTGGCCTCGTTGGACAGCAGTAAGGTGCATATTACTGCTGACTCATGGTCTAGCAGGCATGGGCAGGGACGTTACCTTTCCTTTACGGCGCACTGGGTAACTCTGCTGGCAGCTGGGAAGGATGCAGGACAGGGTTCAGTATTGTTGGTGCTTGTTCCGCCACCACGCCTCCAAAATGCTAGTCTTGATTCTACCACAGCTCTCTCCTCCACCCCTCCTCTTCTTCTTCCTCATGGCCTCTTTTGCAGATTTGTTCTCTGAACCAGCAGTGCTCTGTAAGCGTTCAAGGGCCAAGCAATCACTCAGGCAAAAAGATGCCATACGGTCTGCTTATGGGACAGGAGCCACACTGGGGCAGATATTCTGTCAGCTCTGCAGGGGCAGGCTCAGAGGTGTTTGACGCCATACCAGCTTCAGCCAGGAATGGTTGTATGCGACAATTGGAACCAACCTTCTATCCGCCCTCCGACAGGGACACTTGACCCATATCCCATGTTTGGCACACATCCTGAATTTGGTGGTGCAGCAGTTATTGAGCAGGTACCCAGGCTTACAGGATCTCCTGAGGCAGGCCAGAAAAGTCTGTTGTCATTTCCGACGGTCATACAATGCCAGTGCTCAGCTGGCTGACATTCAAAGGCAATGTAACCTGCCCACCAACCTCATCATTTGTGACATGCCCACCAGGTGGAACTCAATGTTGGCAATGCTGGGAGTGGGAACGAATGCAGTTGGAAGATCGAGTCATATACTGGAGAGGCCCATCTGAGGAACCAGGGGGTGTTTGTCAACTGTTCCTTCCTGAAAAACACAGACTAATAGTGTTGACCGCTCTTCATGATGATCATGGTTACTTAGGCCCAGATAGAACCTTCAAGTTAGTCAGGGATCGATTTTACTGGCCGTCCATGAGAACTAAGGTGGAAAGGTACTGTCGCTCTTGCATCAGATGTATTCAGAGGAAGACTTTACCAGGCAGGGCAGCCCCAATAGGCCATCTTCAAAGCCAGGGGCCAAAGGAGTTGGTGTGCATTGATTTCTTGTGTTTGGAACCTGACTTGTGTGGACGGAGTAATGTCCTGGTTGTGACAGATCATTTTCCCCGTTATGCTCAAGCTTTCCCCACTTGGGACCAACTAGCCAGTACTGTAGCAAAAACCCAGTGGAAAAGTTTTTCGTTCACTACGGGCTGCCTCAGCACTTACACTTAGATCATGGTCGAGATTTTTAGAGCAAGCTGATCAGAATATTATCTAAACTCTTAAGTATAAAGAATTCCAGGACCACTCCGCATCACCCTTATGGGGTTCCACAACCTGAGCGTTTCAACTGTACCCTGTTAAACATGTTGGGAACCCTTCCTTCGGAGAAGAAACAGCATTGGGGGGGGCATATGGCGGCAGTGGTTCATGCTTATAATAGCACCTCAAAAGATTCTACTGGATACACCCCCTACAGATTAATGTTTGGAAGAGAAGCTTGTTTGCCAGTAGACCTGGCCTTTGGAACATCGTTAGATCACACCTCTCAGGCCTCCTACCGGGGGTATGTTGACAGACTTCGGAAGAATCTAAAAATGGCCTATGAAAAAGCCAAGGAAGCATCTACCATCAGAGAACAGAGGAACAAGAAAAATTTTAAAGTCAGTGTGAGGATTCAGGATCTATAACCTGGAGATCGAGTGTTATTGCGCAATCTAGGGGTGCCTGGGAAACATAAGCTGGCTGACCGATGGCGCTTTCAACCCTACATTGTCTGTAAACGATTACCTGGGCTCCCTGTGTACCATATTCGGCCTGAAGGGAAGACTGGCCCTCTGAAGACTTGGCATCAAAACCATTTAATGCCTATATCCAAGGCTGTCCGAGTACCCCCATCCTCTTGCTTAGAGACCTATCAGTCCCCCACACTGAGGCCTAGGGCAGGAAAAACCTGCTCACCCATGCTGAAACACCAGATCTTCACCCACTAAGAAAAGACGAGGAAATCAAGATGGAATCTGATAAAGTATCTAATGTGTTGGAAACTCACACTTCTCTTACTAATGAAGTATAGAGAGAGACATCCAGAACCAGAGCCTGACTTGGATCCAGGGCCTGAACCAGAGCTGGATTCGGACCCAGAGCCTGAATCCAGATGTAGTTTCTGGGGAACAGATCAGGGACCAGAGCCACTGGAAAATATCTACTACAGGTTAAGACGGAAGATATGCCCTCCAAAAAGACTGACGTATGATACCTTTGGAGAAAATTCTGCCAAACTCAGCCCTACCACTCAACGTTCTAGCCAAGCACTTGCCTCCTTTATTGAACCGTTAGTAAAGGATGACCTTGTTCAACCCCCTGACACTACTGGGTGAGCCACTAATTTATTACTGGCCTGTCACAAGATTGATATGATTTCGCCTTGACAATGTATATAAGTTACTGTTTTGCCCGTACACACGATCGGACTATCCCACGGGATTCAAAAGTCGCCGCCGCCTTCTGCTTCTTCTTCCTTCTTCATCCGATGTTGACGCGACAGCGATGGCGACAGAAGGCAAGAAGAACAGAAGAGCGGGACAAGACCCCCGAAGTCGGAACAAGACCCCCAGACGGCGGCGCCGACGAAGGAGAAAGCCGGGCTCCTCCGCTAGTAAAAGAGCTAGCAGAAGATAGCGGAGGAGTCCGGCGAGAAGACCCCCCAAGACGTAAGAAGACCCCCGGAGCTGTGTAATAAAGTATTTTAAGAACTTGTGCTGTGTTTTTATTTACACTTTTTCCACCAGGTGAATGGGTAGGGGTACATCGTACCCCATACTCATTCACATAGGGTAGGGGGCTGGGATCTGGGGGCCCCCTTATTGAAGGGGGCTCCCGGATTCCGATAAGCCCCCCGCCCGCAGACCCCGACAACCAACGGCCAGGGTTGTCGGGACGACGCCCTTGTCCTCATCAACATGGGGACAAGGTGCTTTGGGGTGGGGGGGCTCGCTCGTCCCCACCCCCTTTACTGACCGGCCGGGCTGCGCGCTCGGATAAGGGTCTGATATGGATTTGGGGGGGACCAAATCCATACCAGGTGACGGGGCTAGTGAGGTGTCAATCTCGCCGATCGAGGTGGCAGCATTGACTTCCTTTGCTAGTCCCGTCTACCTGGAGTCACGTTCTAAATGAACGGACTTTACTCCGTGTAAAAGTCCGGCGGATCTCCGCCAAAACTCCGGCGGCTTGTCCGCCGGAAAAAAACGGGCATGTGTGGGCAAGTCCGCACGTTCGGAAAGTCCAGCGGACCTCCGCTGGAAAGTCCGGCGGATTGTCCGTTGGACTTAGTCCGGCCAAAAAGTCAGATCGTGTGTACGTGGCATTAGAAGATCCTTTTTTGGATCAGTTACTGGCTGTTACAACTTCTGGTTTGTCATATAATTAACCATTCACTTTCTTATGATATAGTAAGGTGATCCCACAGGTTGTGTTCTGTCTTCGGGACCAAATACTTTCAATTGGGGGTAGGATGTAGCAATGTGGACTATGATTGCAAAGTACAGCGATTCATTGTTATTCCATAGATCGTATTGTCCCTCTAGGGCCCAGCGCCACTAACTGACATCATATTTGTGGGCCAAACCAAAGGGATTGTGAAATTAGTAGTTCCTCAGAATGGCTATTCCCCGCATGACTATACACTCGGACTACATATCCCAGGGAGCTTTGCTACTATCAGAGGGATTGCTGGGAATAGCTAATAAAAAAAGGCCAGAGACCCGCCTGCGCTCTCTTCTTCCTGGGCCTCATGTGTGACCGAGCTCTCTGTACAGGGAGGGTGAGGTCACAGTCTACCACGCGGTGCACAAGATTCCAACCACTCTATTCCAACATTCCAGCACTGCTTGCTGTTCATCAGACATCTGTCCAGCATCAACTTGGCAGTCTGACAAACCTGCACTTTGTGCTTCGCATCAGGTGATTGTTACAACGGATCCGCTGCAAGGACGTCTCTCCGGGAGTCGCTATTCAGAAGATGCTGAATCGGTCTGGTTGTTGGTGAGAGGGCAATTGCCCACCTTTGCAAACCTTTCTCTCTTGCTTTACTGGGACACTGTGTACAGACAGCTTTACCTTGGGAATACTTTATTGCATTTCTATTTGAACACTGTACATAGACACCTTTAGCTTCAACCATTCCAAAAAATACCATTACCTTGTTACCGCACTTTATTTGATATAGTTAATGAACTCTGACTGCCGGTGAAGACCATCAGGCCTGCAACTGGAACATTGCTGTCATTACTGCTTAAAGGGCCCTTATACAATTCTTGTTTGCTTGAGCTCTCATTAAGATTAAAGGTTAAATAGGCCGGCCTGGGTTTCCCTTTAGAAGTATTGCCAGTATTAACGCCTTATGCCCCGTACACACGGTCGGAAAATCCGACCACAAAATCCATAGGATTTTTTCAGACGGATTTTGTCCGACACTGGTGTTGCATACACACGGTCGGACAAAGTTGTCGGAAAATCCGATCATTCTGAACGTGGTGACGTTTGTTGCCTACGACGGGACTACGTAGAGGCTAGTAGCCAATAGCTTTGGTCTTGTAATGTGATCTGAGCATGCGTGGCACGTTGTCCGTCGGAATTCGCTACACACAATCGGAAAAAGTCCGATAGGACTTTGTTGTCGGAAAATTTGAGAGCAGGAGATAAAACTTTGTCCGTCGGACAATCCGATGGAAAATGTCCGATGGTGCCTACACACAGTCGGAATTTCCGACAACATTGTCCGATAGGACAGAATCCATCAAAAAATCCGACCGTGTGTATGGGGCTTAACTCTTGCTTATCCTTTCAGGTCATGTCCAAGTGGTATTTCATTGTACATACGTGTATATAATATTCTATATTGCCAAACTGCCTTAATTTGTATTATAGAGGAATTCTGCTGAGCTAGGACTGTTATCCAAGGCTCGGTTGATCTATTACCTCCTCTGTACAACAAGATCTTCTCTGAATTATTACAGTAAACGTTAATAAAATATATACGCACTGAGTTGTCTGACTTATTACTTCAAGGTGGTGCAAAGATGTCTGAACCCAGAGTGTCAGGTGGGTTGGAATGTTTACAGGGTCATGGTGATGCAGATTAGCAGGTAAATTCAAGCAGTCCCCAAGGGGGCCGCTACAGTTAACTTTCCCTTTAAAATCTGGAATGTATCAAAATTAAAGGTGAACAAGTGTCCATGTTGGAGACACTTGAGGTAAAATATACAGTTGCACATACAATCATTCTTTAAAGACATATGTATATATTACATGAAGATGAATGCCTGTGTTTATATACAGGATCGGGATGTATATCTTTGAGATCAGTGTCACTTGGCATTGTTTTGGGATGTCCTCTTCCTGCCAGCTATTGTGTATTATTTAAATGAAGCCCAGGTCTGTCGAAGGTTGGCTCATGGTGTCTGCCCTCTTCTTATCTAGCGATGCCACCTTCTAATGCAGTGGTCAGTAAAGACTGTGGACAGGATGAAACATGATCCTTTCACTGGTTTCCACGATGTTGCTAAATAAATAAGATGACCTAAGTGGGGAGCAAAGATGCCTTCATTGTCTGCACAACAGAACGCTTCAGAAACATAGGCTCAAGAGAGTCGCCCTGAGAGTTGTCTGTATTTTACAGTATTAGAAAAAAATTCTCCACAATCTATATTTAGATATACACTATATTGCCAAAAGTATTGGGACACCTGCCTTCACACACATATGAACTTTAATGGCATCCCAGTCTTAGTCCGTAGGGTTCAATATTGAGTTGGCCCACCCTTTGCAGCTATAAGAGCTTCAACTCTTCTGGGAAGGCTGTCTACAAGGTTTAGGAGTGTGTCTATGGGAATGTTTAACCATTCTTCCAAAAGTGCATTTGTGAGGTCAGGCACTGATGTGGACGAGAAGGCCTGACTCGCAGTCTCTGCTCTAATTTATCCCAAAGGTGATCTATTGGGTTGAGGTCTGGACTGGGGTGCCATTAAAGTTCTTGTGCGTGTAAAGGCAGGTGTAGCGGATGCCAGGAAAGAGGAGAGGGCTTTCTCAGCTAAGCATACTCTCCTACATGTATGCCTGAGCTAAGGGCAGATGCATTTCAGGAAGTAAATGCTACATGAATCATTTGCCCTTACTTAAGATGGCCACAGGCGGAGATGCTAGAGGGGTGTTTTTTGTGATTTCTCAACAAAATAAAGCATGCTGGATGCTGATGGTCCATGTGAATCTGGTGGCCATTTTGGGTCAAGTAGAGCCTTTTTTGGACCCTGCCTCCTGGGTTTGATGCGCTTTTTGCGTGTTGACAGTGTAGGGACAGGTTGCATTTCTGTCAGGGATAGCAATAGTGATAGGGAAAGATTACAGATGAGGAGGGAAAGTCTAGGGACATGTTACTCTTCTCAGAAATCTCCCTTCTTGGGCTCGGATGGCCAGGCTACATTCTGCCCCTCAAGACAGATGCTGTCAGCTCGACTGAGACCTGTTCCGTTATGCGCTGTGACCACCATGAGTGCTAACGGTTAGGCTGCCTTCCACTGGGTTGTTCTGAACTATTTACTTTTGTGCAATACAAATTCTGCATTATTTCTGGACTCAGTGTGTGTTATTGGCTCCACGCCACGCTGTACCCACCCACAGGGTGGTTTTGACAAAACACCCACAGCTCACAGGAATCGGCTGAAATTCGAGCCATGTATGGCCAGCTTAAAGGGGTTGAAAAGGTTCACATTTTTAAAATAAAAATAATAAACATGTTATACTTACCTGCTCTGTGCAAGGATTTTGCACAGAGCAGCCCTGATCCTCCTCTTCTGGGGTGCCTCAACCCCAGCACTCCTGACTCCTCCCCTTCATTAGGTGCCCCCATTGAGAGCTGCTTTCCACGGGGGGCACCAGTGCAGGCTCGCTCGTGAGTCCTGCTGCTGCATCCATTAAAACAGACAGCAGGACTCGGCCCCCGCCCCTGTGTCACTGTATTTTAGTGACAGCAGCGGGAGCCAAAGGCTCCTGCTGATATCAATCTATCCAATGAGGACAGAGACAGCGGCTGGAGCCGCTGGGATCGTGCTCATCACTGAAAAGCATGGGCTCAGGTAAGAAAAGGACAGGGGGAGGGGGCTTCAGCCAATCAGGGCTTGCAATGCACTGTTCAGCTCCGCAATGCATTGCGGTCGGTTTGGGGGGCCGAACAAACGGTCGAATGACACGTTTGTTCGGCTGTTCATAGAACGTCCGAACAGCAAAAGTTCAGCCCAAACTTATGCTCGGGCCGAACCATTCGCCCATCCCTATTTGTTATACAGAGGCAGTAGGTGGGATAGTGCAATAATACTGGACTAGTATAGTACAGTACAGCATATATAAAAGAGAATCATATGTAATCTTCCTGTTTGTTATTTCTTCCACTGTAACCTCAGGACACAACTGCTGAGAGGAGCTAGCCGAGCCCTGGAGACAGATGGATGATATTAATTACTGTGGTATAACATACATCATCTCCAAGCAAACCAGCTATGGAAGGGCTCCAATCACAGGGACAGCTGGCTGTCATACACACTCAGCCTGGAAGCGGTGATGTTGTGTCTTATTAAAGTAATACTCTGCGTTTAACCTCTTTTTTAATGTTTGCCCCCCTTGCACTATCACTTGAAGACCAGGCCTTTTCTGGCACTTTTTGTTTACACGTTTAAATCAGTATTTTTTGCTAGAAAATGACGTATAACCCTCAAACAATATATTTTTTTTTTTAGCAGAGACCCTAGGGAATAAAATAGCGATCGTTGCAATTTTTTATAACACACTGTGTTTGCGCAGCCATTTTTCAAACCCTTTTAATTTTTTTAAATACACTTTTATTAAAAAACAAAAACACAATATATGCCCCAATTTTTTTGTAAAATATGAAAGATGATGTTTCGCCAAGTAAATAGATACCTAACATGTCACGCTTTAAAATTGCACACGCTCGTAGAATGGTGACAAAGTACCATACTTACAAATCTTCATTTTTTAACAGGTTACTTGGTCTAGCGTTCAGGGAGTTCCGTCAGAGATCCGGTGACATCACGGACATCGACGTCACCGGACTCCTCCCCCCTTCCCCAAGTGCCTCCATCTGCTAACGAAGGGAAGGGGGAGGAGCACGGTGACGTCGAAGTTCTGATTGAATGTAACGCATACGGGGGAGGAGCTACGCATGACGTCACCCACTGCTCCCCTACGGAACTAACACATGCTGTGTTTTTATCATCATCTTTATGTGAGTAGTTTGTGTTTGAACACAAAAATGTAATCTTATACTTAAGTGGTGAGCACTTAGATCTTTTCTTTCTACCCATGACCTGGCGTCCTTCCTGAGATCTAAGGAGACGTGAGAGAAGTTTATGGTCCGTGTTAACCATTTTGATACCCGCTTGGATTACCACCTGTTTGCACAGGGGTCCATGCCATAAGGTGAGAGTGATTAGTTAGACCGGAGGTGGAGGGATTGTCACGCTACTGTGGAAAAAATTAACTACTTACGTCAGTGCTACAGTTTAAATTTAAAACGTATTTTTGTGAACTGTGAAGTTAAGTCATGGATTGTGGAAACGAACTAGTGTCGAGTGATTGTATATAGTGTATACCACATTTACCACTGACTAATGCAGAGTTGCAATGCAAGGAGATCAGCTAAAAGTAGTTGTATCTGTATGTGAGGAAAAAAAAGGAAATATTTTTTTTTTTTTAAAAGTGTCAGTCAAAATTTAATTGCAGTGGTGATCAAATACCTTCAAATAGGGGCACCCTCCTAGGGGTAGAACTCACACTGGCCAATGTCTATGCTCCCAACACCAAACCTATCTCATTCCTTGAAGCAATTCTGTGTAAGCTGAGGGTCTTCAGGAAAGGATATCTGATCCTGATGGGGGATCTCAATTTTGGAATGGACCCTGCGAGGGACAGTACGTCTGGTGGAACGGGGAGGGGCAACGCACAACTGAAACGGATTAAAAAAAAACTAGCGGATGATCAACTGATGGATGTATGGAGGATCCAGCACCCGCAGTTGAGAGACTATTCGTTTTTCTCCCCCGTCCACCAGACGTATTCCCGCCTGGACTATATCTTAATAGATCATGGTATACTGGAAAGGGTCAAGGAATCAGATATTGGAATGGCCACCCTCTCGGACCATGCGCCGGTATCCATGAGGCTAAGGTTCCCCGAACATAAACAACCCTCTAGTGGATGGAAACTTAACCCAGAATTGTTACATGACAAAGAAATTAGGGACTATATCAAAAAGGAGCTAGAATGGTTCTTCCAAATTAACGACAACGGGGAGGTTTCAGAGGCCCAACTGTGGGACGCCCATAAAGCATTCATTAGGGGGCTCCTGATAGCAAAAGCCTCATGGGAAAAAAAGGAGGATGGGAGAAAAACGCAGGCTCTGATGGCCGAGATTAAAAGCCTGGAGCAAAAGCACAAATCTGGGGGGGCACTTAGCCAGAGTATATACATAGAGCTTATGGATAAGAGGGAGGAATTAAAAGACCTAGCTGAACAGGAAGTCAGACAGAAGTATAATAAATTGGCCAGGGAGCAGTATTTATGGGGAAATAAACCAGGGAAATATTTAGCAAGGAAATTACAAAAGAAGAAAACCAGAAATTTTATTGAAAAAATTCAAACAAGAAATGGGGAGATGAAGTTTACCCCTAGTGAAATAGCTTCCACATTCAGAGAGTACTACAAAGAACTTTACGAGGTGAAAACCAAGGGGAACAACGACAGCATTGGAAATAGCCAGAAAACCTCCGAGTTCCTAGGGAGGGTAGGGCTAAAGGCTCTAGGCGGGGAGGAGAGAGATGAGCTCGAGAGGCCAATAACTGAGGAGGAGATTCTAGCAGCCATCAATAACTCACCAATAGGAAAGAGCCCAGGCCCGGATGGCTTCACGGCCTCATATTATAAAACGTACAAAGGGATCCTCATACCGAGATTACTTCGATACATGAATGGACTAGGGATAGACTATGATATGAGTGAAGAGGCCCTAAAAGCTACGATCACCCTCTTGAGGAAGGATGGGAAGGATGGATCAGTGTGCTCGAATTATAGACCTATCTCCTTATTAAATTTCGACACAAAATTATATGCCAAAATACTGGCGGACCGAATAAAGGGGCACTTGGGCACACTGATCCATCCGGACCAGGTTGGGTTCGTTCCGGGTAGAGAGGGGAGGGATAATGGGATTCGGACACTGCTAGCCATACAGAGGATGGGAGATTCGAGAACCCCCAGTCTGCTTCTCTCAATCGACGCCGAAAAAGCGTTTGACAGGGTAGACTGGGGGTTCATGTTCAACACTTTACAGAAGATGGGTGTCAGGAAAATCGTGTTTCCAGGCGGTTGATTGGCACGCGCCGACGCATGGTGGTGCGTGCGTTCCCGTGAGCGCGGGTTTGCATGCGCGCGCGCGCTGGCGTCCAAGGGCGCGCACCCTGTGATTTACACTCACCTGTATGGACTGTTGGCGCCAATGGGGCTATTTAATCAAGCAGCACCTGCTGGCTAGTGCTGCCTGATCTTCAGTCTACCTGATACTCTGCACCAGCCATTACCTTGTTCCTGTGATCTCCCAGCGATCTGTTTGTTCCTGTATTAAACCCTGCTTACCTGTAAAGACCTCGGCTTAACCCTTTGGACTATCCGGATCTCCGCCTGCCCCAGACCTCTGCTTGACTGACCAATCTTCTGCCTGCTCCTTTGTACTTTGCCGTTTGAACGTTGCCGACTTCTGCTTGGATTTGGACTTCCTATATCACCTGCTCAAGGGACCTGTGTCTGCTTATTCCGTACCATATCCGGTTTACAGGGAGTTCCGCCACCTGTATTGGGAACCCCATCATCATCCCTGCTTCGCTGAGTAACCAGAGTTTACCTACCGTTATTCCACCTTGCCGTCAGCAAACTCTGCATACCGGAATCTTACCTTGCCATTTGTGAACCCTGCCTACCTACGCTTCACCTCATCAACAGCGGACCGTCATCACCAACTTCCGGACCCCTACATCAGGCTCCCTTACCCTTCCTGACTTCCGTGCCTCCTGTACCCACCTCCAGGGGCCGTCAGTCGGATCCGTACGGGTGACCTCCTCCTGCCCAATTGGACTCATCTGCCAGGTACGTGCCGTTTGTGATAGTATCAGGCAGCCATGACCGAGTCCGGGCAGGGGGTCTCCCCCATGGATGAACTAGGCAGACATCTCGCAGGTCTCACCCAAGCAATAAAGGGCCTACAGGAAGGCTACACCCGTTTGATGGAACAGGTTCAGACTTTGTCCGCTAACTCTCAGGGAACATCTTCTGCGGGACTTCCCCAGGCACCGTCTGTAATCATGTTACCCCCAGAACCCAAAGTACCGCTACCTGAGAAGTTTTCTGGGGAACGAAGTAAGTTCCGTGCCTTCCGCAATGCATGTGAGCTCTATTTTGCCCTACAGCCACGGACTTTCTCTCTGGAAGCTACTAAGGTGGGCTTCATCATCTCCCTCCTGACAGGGGAACCCCAGACCTGGGCCCACCGCCTGCTGGAGCAGAAAGCCGCATCCTTGGATTCCCTTAGTAGTCTCTTCACTGCGATGTCACAATTATATGAGGACCCTCAACCCACCGTTATGGCCGAAGTCGCATTACAGTCCTTACAGCAAGGACGCAGAACGGCCGAAGACTATGCCGTCGAGTTTAAACGTTGGAGCTCCGATACAGAATGGAATGATGCAGCATTACGCCATCAATTTCGTAAGGGGTTATCAGACCCCCTGAAAGATGAACTGGCTCGAGTGGGGGTTCCTCCAACTTTAGATGAACTTATCAATTTATCAGTGCAAATTGACCGCCGTCTCAGGGAAAGGCGGGCCGAAAGATCCTCCGGACCTCCCCGTCCCTTCTGGATGGTCCCCAAGGTAACCGGGCCACCCGGTGAGGCTCCTTCAGCTCCATCTACTCTAACAACAGGAGCTCCGGAACCAATGCAGATTGGGTTGCTCAGACCTTCTTTGACTCCTGAAGAGAAGATGCGCAGACGGGCCCACAACCTGTGTCTATACTGTGGTGAACCTGGACATTATGCAAGAATGTGCCCCAACAAGACACGTAAGTGCCTGCCCTCTTCTTCCTTGTGTGCACCTGTCTTGCTTCCAACTGGCACTCACCTGGCGATCTCCATTATTTTACAGCTCTCCGGCCGGAGCATTCCAGTATCGGTCATCATTGACTCAGGAGCGTGCAGCTGTTTCATTGATCAAGCCTTCGCAACCAACTATGGCATTCCTCTTCAACCCAAGACCCGAGGTCTTTCAGTACACCTGGCCGATGGATCCACCCTTAGTTCCGGTCCGGTAACCCAAGAAACCACTCCTCTATTAGCCACTATAGACTCTCAACATCAAGAATTTCTCTGTCTGGACGTTATACCATCCCCACTTTTTCCAATCATACTTGGAATGCCCTGGTTACTGGCTCACAACCCCAATATCAACTGGGCCACAGGAAAAGTCCAGTTCCTCTCCGAATATTGTCGGCAGAATTGTCAATGTCAAACCTCCGCCAAACTGGCTCCTCTTCTCTGTATGGGGTCTGGTGCTGAACTCCTCCAGTCCATTCCTGAACCCTACCGGGACTTTGCGGATGTGTTCAGTAAAAAGGGGGCAGAAACTCTTCCTCCCCACAGGCCTTATGATTGTCCCATAGAACTACTACCTGGAACAGAAGTCCCCTTTGGAAGGATTTTTCCATTAACTGAACAAGAATTGGGCACTCTCAAAGACTACATAGATGAGAATTTAGCAAAAGGCTTCATCCGTCCCTCCACGTCCCCGGCCGACGCGGGCATCTTCTTTGTTGAGAAGAAGGACCACTCCCTACGCCCTTGCATTGACTACCGAGAATTAAATAAAATTACCATCAAGAACAGATACCCTTTACCACTGGTGCCAGAACTCTTCCAAAGACTGGGGACGGCCAAGATCTTTACTAAATTGGATCTTCGCGGGGCTTACAACTTAATCCGCATCCGAAAAGGGGACGAGTGGAAAACGGCTTTTCGCACTCGATTTGGACATTATGAGTATCTTGTCATGCCTTTCGGCCTGTGTAACGCTCCTGCAACATTCCAACATTTTGTCAATAATATTTTCCACGATTATCTGGATCTGTACGTTATTGTTTATCTGGATGACATTTTAGTTTTTTCTACATCTTTGAATGATCACCGCAGGCATGTCCGAAATGTTCTTACCCGCCTGAGACAGCACGGATTATACGCCAAGCTTGAAAAGTGCAGTTTTGAAATCCACACTGTGCAATTCCTGGGATTAATTATTTCTGCTGATGGAATAACAATGGACCCTGAAAAGGTATCCGCTATCCTGGATTGGCCAGCACCTATGGACAAAAAAGGAGTACAACGCTTCGTTGGCTTTGCCAATTTCTACAGGAAATTTATTAAAAATTTCTCCTCCATCATTTCCCCTATTACCGAACTCACCAAACAGGGGACTCGATTTCTCTGGACTCCTGAAGCACAACTGGCCTTTGAAGAGCTCAAGAGACTTTTTACTTCGGCCTCCATTCTCAAACACCCAAACCCAGCTTTGCCCTTCGTATTAGAGGTTGACGCCTCCGAGATCGCAGTAGGTGCCGTGTTGTCCCAGCGACAAGGTGCTAAGGCCCTTCTTTATCCTGTGGGTTTCTTCTCTCGCAAACTGACCTCGTCGGAACGAAACTACGATGTGGGCGACAGGGAACTTCTTGCCATAAAGGTGGCATTGGAGGAATGGCGCTATCTACTCGAAGGGGCTGCACATCCTGTTCTGGTATACACCGATCATAAGAACTTGGAGTACCTGAGGACAGCCAAAAGATTAAGACCTCGGCAGGCCAGGTGGGCTCTATTCTTCTCGAGGTTTCAGTTCCACATAACCTATCGACAAGTTCCAAGAACACAAAACCAGATGCTCTTTCCCGAATGTTTCTGGATACTGAACAGGCCCCACTTCCTGACACCATTCTACCTTCAGGGAACTTCTTGCTCTTACAGGGGGACCTTATTTCTCAGATTAAACAAGCCTCTGTTGGGATGCGTCCTCTGGATGGAATGTCTGTTAAGGACGGTCTGTTCTGGCATGAAGACAAAATTGTAGTACCAGAAGAATTAAGAGTGCGTGTACTAGAATTATGCCACGACCACAAACTGGCAGGGCACTTCGGCACTCAAAAAACAACCAATCTGCTGCAACGTACTTTCTGGTGGCCTCATCTGACCCGGGATTGTAGAAGATATGTCGAGTCATGCAATGTTTGTGCCCGAAACAAAACCAGCCGGACCAGAGCCTGGGGTCTATTAAAACCTCTACCAGTCCCAGAAAGGCCATGGAATATGGTCTCAATAGACTTTATTGTCGAACTTCCCCCATCGGAGGGGTTTTCTTCTATCTTTGTCGTAGTAGACAGACTATCAAAGATGGCCCATTTCTTGCCCATGAAGGGCACCCCGTCGGCCATGGAAACAGCCAAAACATTTATCAAAGAAGTGGTGAGATTACATGGAATTCCAAAAAATATTGTTTCAGATCGCGGTGTCCAGTTCACCTCCAGATTCTGGAAGGCCCTCTGTGGATCTTTGGAGATTGAATTGGCATTCTCCTCGGCATATCATCCACAGACAAATGGTCAGACTGAGAGAACTAATCAAACCCTAGAACAATATTTACGCTGTTTTTCTACCTTCTCTCAAGATGACTGGGCCCCTCTGCTTCCCATTGCCGAATTCTCATATAACAACTCTCTACACTCGTCCATCAATCAGACACCGTTTTTTGCCAACTACGGCTACCATCCATCTTTTCTACCTCAATCAATACCTGAATGTTCTGTGCCCGCAGTATCCAAAACCTTGGATTTTTTTTCCATTAACAATAGAGTACTGCAGGAAACCATGACCAAAGCCCAGGAAACTTACAAAAGAACCTTTGATGAAAAGAGACGTGGGGAACTCATCCTAGAACCCGGTAACCAGGTCTGGTTGTCCACCGTCAACTTGAAGTTGGCATGCCCTTCCCGGAAACTGGGTCCAAAATTTTTGGGGCCTTTTCCTGTAAAAAGGAAAATTAACAATGTCGCTTATGAACTTGATTTGCCTGCTTCCCTAAGGATCCACCCGGTGTTCCATGTTACTCTCTTGAAACCCGTGATTCCAAACTCATTTGTTGGCCGTAGGACCGGTCCCCCCAAACCTGTCATTATCAACGACGAGGAGGAATTTGAGGTGGAATCAATCTTAGATTGTAGGAAAAGACATGGTCAGATCCAGTTTCTCATCAAATGGAAGGGGTATGGGCCCGAGGACAACTCATGGGA
Organism: Lithobates sylvaticus; assembly: GCA_028564925.1. Classification (NCBI taxonomy): domain Eukaryota; kingdom Metazoa; phylum Chordata; class Amphibia; order Anura; family Ranidae; genus Lithobates; species Lithobates sylvaticus. Next base: position 467,069,500 of record CM053030.1, read on the forward strand.
ACCTGAAGAAAATCTACATGCCAGTGAGTTACTACGAACCCTCAAGGACTCTCATGCTTCTAAATTGGCGCAACTGGGCATCCGGAGGCTGCCCTTAAGGAGGGGGCACTGTCAGGAAAATCGTGTTTCCAGGCGGTTGATTGGCACGCGCCGACGCATGGTGGTGCGCGCGTTCCCGTGAGCGCGGGTTTGCGTGCGCGCGCGCGCTGGCGTCCAAGGGCGCGCACCCTGTGATTCACACTCACCTGTATGGACTGTTGGCGCCAATGGGGCTATTTAATCAAGCAGCACCTGCTGGCTAGTGCTGCCTGATCTTCAGTCTACCTGATACTCTGCACCAGCCATTACCTTGTTCCTGTGATCTCCCAGCGATCTGTTTGTTCCTGTATTAAACCCTGCTTACCTGTAAAGACCTCGGCTTAACCCTTTGGACTATCCGGATCTCCGCCTGCCCCAGACCTCTGCTTGACTGACCAATCTTCTGCCTGCTCCTTTGTACTTTGCCGTTTGAACGTTGCCGACTTCTGCTTGGATTTGGACTTCCTATATCACCTGCTCAAGGGACCTGTGTCTGCTTATTCCGTACCATATCCGGTTTACAGGGAGTTCCGCCACCTGTATTGGGAACCCCATCATCATCCCTGCTTCGCTGAGTAACCAGAGTTTACCTACCGTTATTCCACCTTGCCGTCAGCAAACTCTGCATACCGGAATCTTACCTTGCCATTTGTGAACCCTGCCTACCTACGCTTCACCTCATCAACAGCGGACCGTCATCACCAACTTCCGGACCCCTACATCAGGCTCCCTTACCCTTCCTGACTTCCGTGCCTCCTGTACCCACCTCCAGGGGCCGTCAGTCGGATCCGTACGGGTGACCTCCTCCTGCCCAATTGGACTCACCTGCCAGGTACGTGCCGTTTGTGATAATGGGATTCGGACCCAGAATTATCCAAAAAATAAAAACTTTATATAATCACCCGAAAACAAACATCAAGGTCAATGCAACGACCTCCGCTGAGTTTGAACTGTTTAATGGAACTAGGCAGGGTTGTCCACTCTCCCCCCTCCTTTTTATTCTATCTCTGGAACCGTTGCTAGCCGCAATTCGCGGAAACCCAGAGGTGGAAGGCTGTAAAGTCGTCAGCGAAGAGCATAAACTTGCGGCCTTCGCGGACGACATCCTCTTTTACGTAAGCTCACCCCAGAAGTCAGTCCCTATACTGCTTAAAATCTTAAAGGAATATGGCGAACTAACAAACTTTAGAATCAATGCCTCAAAAACATTTATTCTTAATATTAACCTTAACAAAATAGAGAAACAGAACCTACAGAAAATAGTTAGTTTCACCTGGAAAAAAAGGATAAAATACTTAGGAATAGAATTAGCTAACAATCCGAGGAAACTATATAAAATAAATTATATCCCGCTCCTAGAAGACATAAAAAAAAAAATGCCAAGAGCTGAGAGGAAAAATTTTATCCTGGACAGGCAGGATTAATTCGGTAAAAATTATGATCTTACCAGTCATCACATACAAATTTCAGATGCTCCCCCTCCCCCTCCCAAAACAGTACCTAGGCAAATTAAGAGCTATCATAATGAATTTTATATGGAACTATAAAAAACATAGAATCTCCCTCCAAGTTTTAAAACAAGACAAAAGTCAGGGTGGCCTCGCGGTCCCAGACATAGAAAGCTACTACCACGCCATAGCACTATTGAGAATCGCAGAATGGGGTAAAGTAGGTAACACTAAAAGATGGGTTGGATTGGAAGAAGCACTGAGTGGAGTTAGCCTGGGGAGGATTGTGTGGGAGAAAAAACACACACAATCACTATCACGACTTTAAAAATCTGGGACAAAATCTATAAAATATTCAACAAAAAATACAATTCGCCACTTATAGCACTTAAAGAAAATCCTATTTTCCCGCCAGGGTTAAAGAAAATAGGAGGTGATTGGATTAGAAAGGATTGCACGAGATTAGGGGAAGTTATTAGTAAGGGGAAGGTTATGACATTGCACGAGTTACAGAACAATGAGGCGTTTTCCATAGATGGATGGCGGTATCGCCAGCTATCTCACTTTGTGGGCTCCCTCCCTGGTCCATTAAGGGAGGCTAAGGACCTAACAAAATTAGAGAAAATTTTCACGGCAGAAAGCTCTAAAAAAAGAATATCTAGAATCTATAAATTGTTATTAGAAAGAGATAGACCGGAGATGCCGCCATACCTCACCAAATGGGAAAGCGAACTAGGAACACAATTAGAAATAGGCACAAGTAAGAAAATCTTAAAATTAGCACATGGGTCAGCTGTAGATGCGAAAACTGCGGAAACAAATTATAAGTGCATGGCCAGGTGGTATAGAACCCCGGATAGGATCAGCAGTTTCCAGGCGGATACACCTGCAAACTGCTGGAGGGGCTGTGATCAAAGGGGTACAATGGGCCATTTATGGTGGGAGTGTGCTAAAATCCAAAAATTCTGGGAGACCATCTTAAAATCCATAAAAGAAATAACAACGATCGAGGTAAAAAATGACCCTTGGGTGGTACTGATGCATGCTACATCAGAGGGAATCAACCAATATAAAGGCTCATTGATCCCCCATTTGCTCAATGCGGCTAAAAAGGTAATCCCAAGAAGGTGGAAGGATAAGGAAAGCCCACCCCTATGGGAATGGGTCGATGCGGTGGAATCCACTTACATGATGGAATGTGTGTTATACATTGGGGAGGAGGACAGAGAGGCCACAAGGGCCAGGTGGGAGAGCTGGAGAAAATTCAAGAGGTCTTGGAGCTATAGGGAGGCTCTGCGAGTGCAGCCGTGTAACTGACGACCCCTGGGGGGTGAAGTCGGAAGGAGATCTAGCCGTGGAAAGTCAGACGTTAAGGGCAAGAGAAGACATTGGTGGTGGCACAACAGCGGATGGGATCGGGGAGGGTGGGGGGGTATGGGGGGGACAGGAGGGAGGGGTGGGGGGGAAGGGGGAAAAAAAAAAAAAAAAAGAGGGGGGAAAATGAAAACAATCCACTAATGATGCTAAGACAAATAGAGGGACGGAGATGCGGGCATAGCTGACACTCACCCACGAATATTCTTTCTGAAGTGGAAAAAAAAAGAAAAAAAAAAAAAAAAAATACCTTCAAATAGAAGAACTGGTAGGCCTAATAAGAACTGGGGTCTGACGCCATGGGTCACCCTGATTTGAAAAGGGAAATGGCACCTCAGTGCCACCATAGCACGGATGCCGGGACCTTTGGGGTCGACCTGGGGAGAGGTTAGCTGGAGGCGCAGATCCGCCCCCCTCCTCCCGCGTGCGCTCGCCTGGGCCACCACCTGGTCCCACGAGAAGTGCCATACACATAAAAAGCCGACCAAGCGCACTACGCGCAAGAACCCCTCTTAGAAGGATAGATATGTCCTATACCCAACGAAAAGTGCTGCGGGCTACCCAGCCCGATGAACAGGTTGAAACTATCCTGCTGACCCGTCCCCTGACAAATACTAAGTTAATCTATGACTGTTTACTATTCATGTTCTTGTTTCCCCTACAAGTGAAACACAAAACAGGAATGAATGGAGTATTACGTATCGCCATTACCTATGGCAAATGTTTACATTTTTTTATTCTTTCTCAAACATTGCAATGTAATACCCTGTCTTCCATAAATAAAGATTATTTTAAAAAATACCTTAAAAAAAAGCTCTATTTGTGGGGGAAAAATTACATAAAATGTATTTGTGTACAGCGTTGCAATTGTCAGTTAAAGTATCGCAAAAAATCGCCTGGTCATGAATGGGTTGTAAATCCTCCGGAGGTCAAATGGTTAAAAAAAATTAAAAAGTGTCAATTTTCTCCATAAGGTTTTGCCCAACAAAAACAACTTTTTCGAAAAAAAAATAACACTAGAGATGATTGCCTCTTCCTAAATACAAATCGTAAATGTTAACTATCATAATATTCATAATATGCTCCAGTGCTTTCACCGTCCGCACATTCTGCTTAATGAGATTAGGAAAAGTCAGCAAAATATTTCATAGTAATGTAAAGGAAATATTTTTCACTTGCGCGAAATCTGGATGATGAAATGTGTTAGTGAATGGTGTATAAACAAAGCATAGTCATTCCAAGCATCTATTCCACTGACATGTTATCTCATCCATAAGCATCTAGCACCTCGCCCCACAGATGCCTTTCATATTCCTCAATCTGCTGCTTAGTTCACGATTGCCAGCAACCTGTGTTTTTCTTCTCTCCCACACAAACACCCAGAAAACTTCCTCTGCAACTTATGTCTCCTCATACAGGTCATTGCTCTTCAGGAAGCTTCCAGACATCAAAGGCCTCTGTGAGGTCCCGTTTACTCTGGACAGGCACCCGGGCAGTGGGCAATCACTACAAAGAGCCTAAACCCAGGGATGAGCAACTTCTAACACTCCAGCTGTGTCTAATCTACAGTGCATGTAAACAAGGCTGTAATGAAATGTAAATGGTACTCAAGATGTGGTCTCCCTCAAATTGTATGGTTCATGTTGGCTGAAACGCATAGTTTGTGAACTTTTCCCATTTTGGTTTTCAATAGAACACATACAGGACACTCCCATTCTGCATACAGCAAAGTCACCTTTATGTGTGTGTGTAGTGCACCCCTTAAAGAGCCGCTGATGAAGTTGATCCTATTCCCCGTTTTGTGGCACACACAGCCAGGCACGCAGCATTTTCTTTTTTTCACTGGCTCAGAAAAACAAGCCAATGGTTCTTTTTTCAGGTTTTATTGGGAACAATGAACTTGGATAATGGTAGGAAGAATGGGTTCCCCTGAAACTGTACAACTTGAGGACTCTTCAACGTTTGGCTGACCTATACAAGCTGCTGGCTGCATTTGAAGAAAGGAAATGCGCCACTGGTTCTCTAGGCTGACTGTGACCTGTACTTCCAGAGTTTAATGCTACACACTGTGAAACTTTGCAGCACTGGGGTCTTGTACTCACTTAGCCATAGGACCATTGGTTGCCTCCAGCCGATATTTACCATGCTCTATGCACGTCGGGACCCTTCGGTGTAAGACTGTGCTATATTAAGATTCCTCTCAACTCAACGCAACTCTTCCTAGTGAGGGAAATGTAGACTCACACTGCCTCAGGACAGCTTGGAACTTCCACAACTTTCTCCCAGCTCTCTCACGTGAGCTGACCTAGCTGGATCCTTGGACTAGATCTTACAAATAGCCCCCCAGCTAAGCATAGCTGGGACCTCTGTGTCTTTTGGCTGGCTTCCTGCCCCCCCCCCCCCCCTTCTGAGGTACCACATATAAGAGGTTTAATATGTTTAGTGTTTTTCAAATAGTATGAGGGGTCTTCAAAAGCTTTCTGCACTTTTATATACAGTGCCTTGCAAAAGTATTCACCCCCCCCCCCCCCCCTTGGCATTTTTTGTGTTTTGTTGCCTCATAACCTGGAATTAACATGGATTGTTTGAGGATTTGCATCATTTAATTTACAGAACATGCCCACAACTTTGAAGATGTTTTTTTTTTTTATTGTGAAGCAAACAACAAATAGGACAAAATTACAGAAAAAGTCAATGTGCATAACTATTCACCCCCCTAAAGTCAATACTTTGTAGAGTGACCTTTCGCGGCTATCACAGCTCCAAGTCACTTTGGATAAGTCTCTATGAGCTTGCGACATCTTACCACTGGGATTTTTGCCCATTCCTCCTTGCAAAACTGCTCCAGCTCCTTCAAGTTGGATGGTTTGCGCTTGTGAACAGCAATTTTTAAGTCTGACCACAGATTTTCTATTGGATTGAGGTCTGGGCTTTGACTAGGCCATTCCAACACATTTACATGTTTCCCCTTAAACCACTCAAGTGTTGCTTTAGCAGTGTGCTTGGGGTCATTGTCCTGCTGGAAGGTGAACCTCCATCCTAGCCTCAAATCACACACAGAGTGGTACAGGTTTTGCTCAAGAATATCCCTGTATTTAGCACATCCATCTTTCCCTCATTTCTGACCAGTTTCCCAGTCCCGACTGCTGAAAAACATCCCCACAGCATGATGCTGCCATCACCGTGTTTCACTGTGGGGATGGTGTTCTTTGGGTGATGTAATGTGTTGGGTTTGCGCCAGACATAGCGTTCTCTTTGAAAAATTAAATTTTAGTCTCATCAGACCAGAGCACCTTCCTCCACACATTTTGAGAGTCTCCCACATGCCTTTTCGCAAACTCAAAATGTGCCATTTTGTTTTTTGCTGAAAGTAATGTCTTTCTTCTGGCCACTCTGCCATATAGCCCAACTCTATGGAGCGTACGGCTTATTGTCATCCTATGTACAGCTACTCCAGTCTCTGCTGTGGAACTCTGCAGCTCATTCAGGGTTACCTTAGGTCTCTGTGCTGCTCTCTGATTAATGCCTGGTCCATGAGTTTTGGTGTGCGGCCGTCTCTTGGCAGGTTTGCACACAGGTGGACATCATTTCACTAATTATGTGACTTATGAAGGTAATTGGTTGCACCAGAGCTTTTTATGGGCTTCATAACAAAGGGAGGGAATACATACGCACATGACAATTATCAGTTTTTTATTTCTGAAAAATAGTTGTATGTATATATATTTTTTTTATTTTACTTCACCAACTTAGACTATTGTGTTTTGATCCATCACATATACAGTAATTCAGATTAAAAAAACATTGAACTAAAGGCTATAATGTAACAGAATAGATAAAAAGCCAAGAGGGTTGAATACTTTTGCAAGGCACTGTATATAACTTAGTTAGAAAAAGTGCAGAAACTTTTTGAAGAACCTGCGTATATTCACTCTATTCAATAATACATTGGTAACAGATTGTAAAACCGCATTAGGCATATTGGGAGCACACCCGCACGTGTGCCCCCATTGCACGTGGCTTGCTATTGGGGCACATGCAAGAAAGGAGGAGTGGACAGTGCTGGCAGGGGACTCCAGAAGAGGAGATAAGGAAAATGATGTGCAACACCATTGCACAGAGCTGCTAAGTATATATTCTAATTTTATTTTAACAAAAAAAAAATATATAGCCCTGTCTGGCATTGCACCCACTTTCACAGATGTTTCTTAAAAGTCAGAATTGCTTCAGCAGATATTATGAACTGTGTGTGTTTTTGTAAAAACACATGAAAGGAGCTATTGTTGTGTGAGACTTCACAGTGAAGTTAACTGATCCAAGTAATAATCATTTTCAATTGGCTGGCACTTAGATTGTTGTCCTGTGAGCTGGAAAATTTCAGGGGTGGGGCTGAGACTGCCATTGTCACAATGGTCAGTATTTTCTCAAGTAAGGAAGAGATGAGAGCACCAGCAACAGTGTGATATTGAAGGCACACCACACCATCGTGTGTTCAGATAATCCCCTTACCAGAGCAGTTGGACCCTCAAGTTATAGAGAGTTCAAATAAGGCTTATGACACAGCTCCTCCACGGCTTCCAACAGTGGGTGAATTGGCTCCACAGTATCAACCAGCAGGTGAATTTGCTCCCATCAAACTCTTATGCCGCGTACACACGGTTGGAATTTCCGATGGAAACAGTCCGATGGGAGCTTTTCATCGGATTTTCCGACTGTGTGTACGCCCATCGGTCTTTTTCTGTCGGAATTTCCAACGGACTTTGGATTGAGAACCTGTTCTTAATTTTTCCGACGGAAAACCTTTCTATCGGATTTTCCGATCGTGTGTATGCAATTCCGACACGCAAAATTCCGACACATGCTCGTAAACAATTCGACGCATGCTCAGAAGCATTTAACTTCCCTTTTATAGTGCAGTCGAAAGTTTTTTAAGGCGTGGTGTTATTGACCATCGGAATTTGGTGTGACCGTGTGTAGGCAAGACAGTTTGAGCGAAATTCCGTCGGAATTCCGACGGGAAAACCATCAGAGCTTTTTCCGACGAGAATTCCGACCATGTGTACGCGGCATTAGAGCAATATATAAGACTCCAAATGTATACCTCCAGTAATTACGCTCATATGTCCACTCTGCTCGACTCCCCAATCACAAGGCATGCACCAGGATGATAAACATAGAAAGGCGCATAGTGAAGTACATTTTTAAAGCATATAAAGGTTTTATTCAGGTTGTACTTACAAGACAACTGATAAAAACAAACATCAATGTATAACAATCAAATTATGCCACGGCTCGTAGCGTGCCTGCGTCGCCAGTCAGGACCCGCCTAATGTATTTTGTCACCAATACGACATCGTCAGAGGTGCCTGTATATATTTGGAGTCTTATATATCTTATCTTATATATACACGTCGGTTTCTCAGCCTCCTGCTTATACACTCCTCTGCAGTCTCCAAACCCACCTCTCTAAACCCCTTATGTAGCTGAGAACAGAGGTTGTGATCACTTATAAAACAAGTAAAAAAGATATTCATAATGTTTTTTATATCTATACACAAATGTTTTATCTTGCATTTATATTTTAAACTGAATGGGTTGTTTTAACAGGTAGGGATTCATACTTTAAAAATGCTTCTTTTTATCAGATCTGGAAAAAATAATAGGTCTTAAAGAGTCATAACTATAGTTTCATAACCACGGTGACACGACTGAAATGAAAAAGTATATTTGTTATTTATGTGATCCAAAAACATTTTAGCTGTTCAAGGAATGGACCTAAGTTAAGCTGTTCCCACCAGTGACGGCTGGGCTTTACCACCAAGCCGCTGCACATATGCATCCATAGGGAACAGCTTTTCTGGGCTTAGATCATACTCGCTGTATGCTCCCAGCCTATGAAAGATGTTAGGAAAGATTCCAATCATATGATGGGCTGTGACAATCAATTACATCCAGTGATGTAAGTAACTGAGTTAAAAATAAACTGAGTTACCTAACGCAGTTACTTTAGAGGGTAACGAGTAATCTAACTGATTACTTTTCTCCTCATGGTAACTCAGTTCCCATTACTTTGGCTTAGTTACCCCAATTACATCTACCGCCACTAGATGGCAGTAGTGAAATTCCGGTGTCCTGCCGAAAAAGTTCCCCCGCCGGATAAGGACCCCCTGTACTGCGCAGGCGCAGGGCTTGCGCAGTACGAAGGACTACGGAGCTTCCGAAAATTGCCGAACCTAAACAACTCTGAGTGAACTCTACACCGTGCAGGCTCAGTTAACATATAATTGTACGAGGCGATGCCGCACGCTCCTGATGCTCGTGCTACTCTGCAAGGGGCGTCTATCGTGTAAGTAAGGGGCGGGTCTAGTATTACTGTAACCAAGGGGCGCATTTATTGTTATATATCGAGCTATGCCCATTAATTTAACATTCGCCCTCTTCTGTAGCCACCCGCCCCTTACACGTTATAATAATAATAGACCCGGCTTTCCATCTCTGACCCAGCTTCTGGCTGGAGATAGAGGTACACTGGCCCCTCAGACTTCCAAGGAGCTCTACTGCACAAGCATCAAGGTAAGTATGCACCTCTGGGGATGGGAGTTGGGATCTATTAGGTCCACTTATAGGGGCAAATAGGATAAGTGCATTTTCTCTGGGATTATATTACAACTTTTCTTACCATGAAATCCTGCCAGTAATAATACTTCCTGTTGCATGCTAACAATGCTAAGTCACTGCCTCACAATTAGCAGCAGTTGTCAGCCTTCCTTGTGCAGTCCCCTGCCTTAGGCTGCATACATTTTGTTTTTGGCTCTATTGTACTCAGTTGAGCAGCATTTTATTTTTTGGTCTGGTCAGGTCTATCCCTAAGCCTGGTGGTTGATTGCTGGACCAGGATCTGAACCCATGACCTCTGATGCATCCATCAGTAACTTTCCTTGTTGAGCCACCTGAGATGCTGGACTGTCTGAACCCTTAAATTATCTTGAAATGTACCTTTTGGTGAACTGTGAACCACTCATTACAGACCTTTGGCCTGTTCCTCGACTACACGTCTGCTTAATTCCAACCTGTAACCACTTGTTACTGACCTTTGGCTTGTTTACTGACCATGCTTCTGCCTAATCCCTACCGGTTTTATCTGCTACTGGACCCTGGCTTGCTCACCTTCTGGTGGGGTGATCATGAGGACCATGACCTGGTACTAACAGGTAGCAAAATCATTGCCACCATCAAGAGATCTGGTAAATACCATTAAGTGCTTAGACACCACACCTCGGATCAGCCCACATCATTCACCAGGGTCCTCTGCTTTTGTACTTATACAGCTGGTCATGTGAGCCTCTCTACTGCTATAACTACCTATCTATGAGTCTGATTCCTGACTGTGACACTGCTTCTGGAAGAAGCTTAGAAATAGAGAAGCGGGGTTTCCCCACTGGGTTATGAATATTTAACTGACCTCAGCCAGTCCCTGGGAGGCTGGCCCACAAGGTGTGGCTGGGGAGATAATACATTTTTGAAAGGGTCTGATTAGAGCTCTCTTTCTCTCCTGGGGCCTCTGTACCATGGGAGGTAGCCTGTGTTACTGAAGAGCTGTTGCTGTTAGGCCTCAGCATGTGCTTGGCTGAGGGCCTTGGAGGAACTTGGACTTAGGAAACTTGGAGTGAGATGCTACCTGTGAAGCTCGGCTGAAATAGGGAACCCTTTCACTGAAGAGTTTTGCAGGGAAGCTGGTTGGGAGATGTCTTTGGACATCATGAGTAGGGCCTTGCCTACAGCTCCAGTAGTGCTTTAAGGGTTATGCCAGAGGTTTCTACAAGGACTGTGACAGCTCTTACAGAGCCTTAGACTAGCTGGCTGTCCCATCTACTTCCAGCAATACTTAAAGCTGCTATAGAGAAACTATGCTTGAGAACTTGTCTTCCTGGATCTGCTTGTGTTTTGGAGTATCCTGCCCCATCATCCTTTTACCTACCTGCGTTCACGTTTTTTTATTACATTTTTTTTTCACACATAAAAAAGAGGGAAGTGGAGAAGTAAATAGTGCAATACCATGACCATAAAAAATTCCTCTGTTCCTAGCCAAAAGGCATGGCCCTAGAGGCAGGTGCAAAAAAGCGTGAAATGGTGTAGTGGCCTTGGTGCCAAAAAACTCAAAGTGAGCATCCCTACAGTGAGAGATTATGGTACCGCTGGACTGCCAACCCAAGGACACATACACTACGGGCTTCTTTCACAGCTTGGCCCTCCACCAGACCAGTGTCTCTCCATCCCTACCAGGAAGGTATCAGAACTTAGAGAGTTTAGGGAGAGACTTGCCTACAACTAGGGACAAGCCTTGTGCACAAGGCCAAATTCAACCCAGCAGGAATAAAAAGTCCTTGCTCCTGTACTCCTGTAACAGTAACAGTGTTTGCCCTCCTGTCCTTGCAGACCACTGATCAGTGGCACAGGATGGACAGCTAATATGTCCATCTTTGTGCTTCATCTAGCAGTGCAATGTAAATGTATGTTAGCTCATATAAAGCTGGCTCCATCTGTCTTCTTAGATTTTAATGAGCACTACATTGCTTCTTTCTCTTTCCTTTAAAATACTTCATCTACCTGCCAGTAGGTTTCACAAGATGTGCTTGAGGAGAACCAGACTTTCTCCTTTTAAACTGTCTGTGAAATGAAACCTATATGAACAAAGAAATATCCAATAACTAAGCAGAGCAACGCTATGGAGCACCTCCAGGGATTGCCTAATGTTTATGGAATGTGGGCCCTCTGCAGAGCGATTTGCAGTGCATTCAGGGTTTCCATATAGACGAGGTGAGATAGCATCATAGCCAACATTCTATTGCGCAAGCCAAAACCATATAACATTAAAATATACTTTATATTACAGTTATATCACAGTTACCGAGCAATAATCCTTCCAAAGTGCTCGAAAAACAAATACAGTATACCACATTTACTACATATAATATTTTCATTTTATTTGGCAACTTGTGGCATGTGTACATGTTAAAAAAATAGACCATATTCTGTAAAAAGCAATAGATACTTTAAATGAGCTATTTTTTTTTCTTTTTTTTTTTTTTGTCACTGACATATTTGCCATACAAATGGTTTTCCTTTCTACAATATAGAAAACAAAATAGGTCACATTAAGTGCAAACATCAGTGGTGTTTCAGTTGAAATGGTTAGCGTATCAGCTGCCTACACACAATGAGGCAGGCATTTTGTGGCAGAACCATTGATTAGGCAGCCAATGAAATCCCAGCCATTGGTGACATCAACAAGACAAGAAACGCGTCACTAGATCTTAGGGAGTTCATGGGCGACATTTTAGCTCCGTCCACATAATGGTAGACTCTGTTGTGTCTAGTCACCTGGCACATTTTATTACAATTATCATTTATACACATTTTTATTACTGAAATGCAATAGTGTATGCCAATGATTACAAGACAGCTTAATGTTTTTTTTATAAGATATTCTACATAAAAAAATACTCGTAACAAAAACAGGTGTAAGTGAAACAGCTAATTTTTAAAATACACCTTAAGAAATGTTTTGCAGATGCTCAATATACATATTTAACTTCATAACCATTTTTGTGGGCTTATTCAATAAGGCAAGCAGCATGGTGTAAAGTACAGTCATTCGTTCATTTAGAAATCATTTTTCGGTTGACCTGGCTACAGCAAACTGAAATATGATTGAAAAGAATAAGTTACTACACACTCTCATTGCTTTTTTCAATGCTTTATTAATTAGGCCCATTTGTGTTGGACTACAGTTTAAACCAGGGGTGGTGCCTGAGGCATAGAATGAAATGGATTCCTTCCTACAGCTATAAATGTTTTTGTCAAGCATACGCAGTAGGGACAAATATTGTCATGTTAATGGTTGCCAGTGAGATAGATTAACTATGGCAGATATTATGACATCACTTTGGCCATTTTGAGGCCACAAGAACCCTGTTACCCTAGTTTGCCTCATTTTTATGGACCACCCCATGGTTCAGACGTATTGCTATCACACAGACAGACTGTGGGAGAAGGGTATTCTGCTCCCAGCGTTTACTGTGAGCCTGAGAATCTCTGTAGGGGCCGAAGACTTACGTGGCTTATAATAATTCTCTCTATTCTCAACCTCACAAACTAGGCCATTATGCAGTATAAAAAACTGTAAAAAAAAAAAAAAGAAAGGCTGTGTTGCCCATAACAACCAGTCCAAACCAAGTAGGCCTTGTAGCTGGCCTAGGTTGGGCACCCGGAGCGCTGAGCAACATATACATTTTACATTTGGTACAGTATTTTATATCTGAGGCCTAAAGTATACGATGTAGGAAGAAAATGGATTGAAGTCCCTCATGTCATACTCAAGCTGTATGTCGAAACACAGCATTATCTCATGTTAAAACAGAAAAAGCTGCCACTATGCAGAGCAGCTGATTCATCTTAATATTTTTCCAGCTTTTTTATGCTGGCCACACATATCAATGCTTTTAGGAATTCATCAGTATTCTTGATCACATTTAGAGCTCGTTCAGAAATGCGACTAACATAGCTGCTTCCCTGAAAAGCGGTCCATGGTGGTGGATTGATTCAGATGGTGTTTGACCATAAGTCGCCTCCTCGTCAACCGTTTTAACCCTCTGCCCCGCAACCCTGCATTGCAGGGCATATGTGTTGTGGCCCTATTCACTTGAATGGGTCGCATTGGGCAGCAGTACAGCTGGCTGAAAGCGACATGTAGTTTATTTTTGCAACTGAATGTGTACATGGTTGCCGCATGGCCTTGTTCAAGTGGACATTGAGGGGGGGGGGACAGTAAAATTGCAACCCAATCATCTTATTTTACAGCCTCCTGGCCACTTTTGTGGACAAACCCTTAGAATCGTTTTATTATTATTTAGTTACCCTTTAAAGCTGAACTCTAGACACAAAATAACACAGCTCTGTACTTATACATAATGAATCTATTTCTTTGTAATACAAACAATGTAACTAACTGCATTTGACTTAGATTAGCCCAGATAGCAAGCAATTGTGCTGCAAGTTTGAAAATGACTTGCAAAGCTATTGCTAGATTTGCCAGGCTTCACATGTTTGTTGCACAATTGCAGCAAGTCTGCATTACATGACTCCAGATCAACTTTCTTTGCAAACATTCTGTTTTTTTTCAGTTATGTTATGCAATAGTCATCCCACCACAGGGGTCACTGTGGCTGAATTCTCATGCTGTAGACTTGCAGAGCTCTTGCTGTAGACTCACCACTGCAACGTTGCTCTTACTAGAGACTTGCCACGCAAATTTGCTACAAATTGCAAAAGTGTCAACTAGAACTTGTGCTTTAAGTGCTCTGCAAGTGTACAACTTGCCAGTGAAAATGTGCAGCAAGTTAACGGACTTACAATTCAACAATGTTGGCAAATTATCCATATTATCTGGGAGTCTCTTGCCATTCACTGCACAGCATGGCTCTGGCTGGGAGAGGGAGAAGAAGCTCAAAGAGCCAATTTCGTTTTACTGCAGTTAGTATGCTACTTCTTAACTGTTGCTGAGAAAAATCAGGTCGTCTGCCCTGCCAGACAGGATTGTGCTGTGTAGCACAGCTGTGTAAATCTTAAAATTGGATGAATGGAAATACACATTACATCTGTGTATTTAGCTCATTGTCTGGAATTCAGCTTCGGCAGAAATATGACAATTCTAAAGCTTCAAAATATATTTTGGTTTGAAATGTTAGATTGTCCAGCATTTAAATTATAAATCCAGCCAAAACTGACATTACAGCCTTTGAGGGTCCGAGGAAGGTAAATAATGTTGGTATATTTCTGAAGGACTTTGGTTGGGAGATTTCTTAATTTGAGCTCCAAGATCAGTATCTCTTACATGACTTTTGCAAAAGAGTCTGAATCTCCCTGTTGGAACAGTCATTTATTACCGAGCATGCAACAGGAGAAGTGGGAACACCCAGGAACATTTTAGCAAAAGGGTCGAGACGGATGGATGTAAAGAGAACCTAAAATTATGGTGGGGCCATCATAGTTCTATATGCTATCCTCTCAACAGCCTTATTCAGTAAAGTAGTATACAAAGGAAAGGGGGTGCTCAGTAACCCATAGCGACCAATGAACAAAATTCATGGCAACCAATCAGATTTTTCTACAGTTCATTTCAGTTGGGTGAATTGGTTTCTATGGGTTACTCCACCTTGTACATCTTCCCTTGCACTGCTTTGTTAAATAAGCTAGAAGAAGAGAGAAAGTAGTTAACATGAGATAACGTCATGTAGTCGAAGCAAACACCTGTATACATTTAGCATCAACACCATTTGTTTGAAATAGTGTTGTATATTCACATTGAACATCCTTTCATATAAAAGACATAATGTTGCTAATAGTATTAAAGGTTACGTCATGCTCTGAGAAAAGTGCATTGCTAAAAAAAAAAAGTAACAAAAAGTCCATAGATTAGCACTCATCTGAGTAGAATGTGTGGCATCTGAAAGTAGCTCACATCATAAAGGTCTCTTCCACATGTTTCCCCCTACAAAAACTTAAATGTAAGCATTACAAGATTCAGGGTAGAAAGCGATTTTTCCATGTTAAAGAACACCAGTCATAACACAATTCAGGAATAATTCACATCAATAGCTAATGCCAGTATCTAGTTTTAGTTTTTGGATTCATAGTTCAAGAAAAGTATTGTCTCATCCCAGATTTTACAACGTTATGAGCTGCTTACCAGTCCCGTATTAGCCAAGAGTTGTAGGTTCAGATAGACAATTTTACAACTTTATATAGATACTCCTCTATGCTGTGAGAAGTTCACAGTGTGCACCTGTAGTCATCTATTCTACAATAACAGCTGTATTACTTTCTGGTGACCAGAGTCTCCAGGCCCTTTCCACCCCAGCCTGGCTGTCAGTGGCTCAATCTTTTTGTTAATTGAATAGCTGTGGTTTCATTTACAGCAGTCTGCATGCTAATGGAGTCCACCTAGGAATGCCTAGCCATCATGATAGACACCCATATTTCTGCTGGCCTTTATCACATCACGCCATACTGTAGGTTGCAAAGGTTGAGTGATGATGTTAATGAGTCTAAAATATGCAATATATCACATTGGCACAATGTGTTAAACGTCCTTTTTGAGGTTTAATAGGGGGCAACTGGGAAACTAGTAAATGAAAATGATAACCTTACTGAAGTTTAGCTTTAACCTTCAACATTATCTCCATAAATCGAGTAACCTCATTTTATTAAAACTCTTCTCCTAATTGGAATTCCGCATTGAATCACTAACATCATAAGACCACTAGGTCTATGGCT
Source organism: Lithobates sylvaticus (assembly GCA_028564925.1). NCBI lineage: Eukaryota > Metazoa > Chordata > Amphibia > Anura > Ranidae > Lithobates > Lithobates sylvaticus. The sequence goes on from CM053030.1 coordinate 467,085,735, forward strand.
ATGGACTAGGCTAGGGTTACCGAAATAGTAATTTTATATAAAAGTAGTTTAACACTAAAAGTGACATATGACTAAAACACCCATTTCACATGAACTGTTCCATCTCAACTTCTAGACTCTGCTACTAGTAACACTAAAATACAGCAAATGTATAAAGAAAAAACAGCATAAGCTGAACATCGTGTCACATCTACTTAATCCCTTCTGCCCCAGTTTCTAGATATTCAAGAAATCTATCATGCCCTTTGCATCACAGTTTTTTAAAGGCCAAACCCACCCAGAGCTGACCTAGAGCTTTTGTGTAAGTTACAGCATGTTGAATCAATTGTTGGAATCTTATCTTTTACTGACTTTAATGGTGGGATTTACCAGCAATAGTCTGTTTTCAGCTTATTAAAGGATGTAACGAAGGTGTCACATTGGACCCCATTTATTTAGGAATTTTTGCTTTGGCTTTGCAATAGCATACACAGGTATGTGAAACTAGGAATTCTCATGAAGATATCTAACTTCTGCAGACAATTAGGGGCATAAAAAGCCACCATGTAACTAAACTTCCCAGCAAATATACAAAACTGGAATATGAGTTTTGGAAGATGTTGGCCTTTATAGCCTCTTAATGCATGGGTATTTTCATAATAAACTATATTTATTAGAGTTTTAATGAAAGACAGGGTTTTAACATGTAGATCTGTGGGCTAGCCTAGCTGGGGTGGTGGTGAAGGTTTTCACTCTCTGTACTTTAAAATATTCAGAAATAATTCTAATCTGAAATGTTGTAAACACCCAACAGAACATCAGAATATGGCACTCCTAAAAGTCCACGACAGAAAACACCCAACCAGAATGTTGGGTTTCAAATGATGTGGGGAAGGATTTGTTCTTTTACAGCTGGATCCGACCATAGATCTCACCTAACCCCCGATATAGCTGTGATAGGCTAAATGTAGGATTTTATTTGAAGCACTATAGGAAGATCCACTAAGGGGTGCAGATACAGTAATGAAGTGTTATTTGTCCACTAGTGGGCTTTACAAAAAATATATGCGCTCACGTCATTTGGTGACATTAGAGACTCAGCTAAAAAAGGAAAACAGATGCTATTAAAGCTTTATTATGTCACGTGTTAAGTTACGGGGGAGAGAGTATCCTTTCTCTTTAGAGTTCTTAATAAAGGTAAAATCTATTGGTAGACCATAATGCGTTTGCCAGATAATCATTGCCTCCTAAAAACCCCAGCACGTACCCACTCAATTGTGTGGAAAATATTTATTGGCCACTTCTGCTAACTGTGCAGAGATCATCTGCATGTCACATGGGTAAACCTGCCCACCATTTAGCGTCTCATGCATGAAAAGCTTGACAAAAGAACAATTTGCATTTCCCTCCATGCATCAAATCAAGCTGTCACCTGTTACTAGAGCTGAGTATATAAGTGAGTCCCTGATTGGCTACTAGGAGTAAAAAATAAACACCATTCTTCAACCAGACACTTCACATGTGAGGCCACTAAGGTATTTGAGCAGGTTTGCGGTGAACATTTGACCAGTGGTCTTGCAAAGGATCTTTGACCCATTTATTGGGCCCAGGGCAATTAGAATCCTTTCCTTGGTCTATATAATGTAAAATTACTTCTTTGCTGTTTTCACACAGTGGTTTAAAGGCTCTAGTCTAGTTACTAATAAACAGACAACAGAGCCATTTCCATGGTTACAGAAAGTTGGAAAACAACTGAGCCTCCTAGAGTCTAGTGGGGTCCCCGGAGATTATGGCCTCTAGAGAAGCTGCTACCTATTGCTCTCCCCCCAGCATTTGGCATTCAGCCACCAATATCTGTATAGAAACTCAGTTATAACCTTTATATATTTGAGCTGCACACATAAAACATGAACGGTGAGCGCTGATGTGTCTTATTTTGATACAGGCCATTAAACCACTAAAAATATAAAGTGCAGGTTAGTATGAAATGTTAGGTGATGGGGAAGCATCTTTGGATGTAGGGTCTATTGGTTTCTTGCATATGTGACCAGGTGTAAGCTAACATAGGCACTTAAGCTAATAGCATTGTCTAAATGTCATAAAACTACATATAATACATATTTCTATAAGTTTGCAGCCAATGGCTCTTTAGCTGTACAAGAACACTCAATAAACAAGGACGTGGGCTGCTAGAACAGTTCATGAACAAAGGGCTTCAATAGGCTGTTCTGGTGCAACAGTGATTGTTATACACTACAGAGCAAATAGTATTTAACATATAGTTGGGTTTGCAACATATATGGTTAAATCCACTCCAAACTGATATTTAAATAGTGGGCGAATACTGGTGAGCTAAATTACATATTAGCTTCCTATATATCTCAATGACTAGAACACGGAGATCTTCCCCCTCATAGTCCTACACTCATCTAACCGAAAGCCTGTTAAGGGGAAGTGAGACATCCGAAAACATGTTGTGGTATGGAGGAGAAGCTTGGAACCCAGAAGGCAATGACTATTTACAGTGCAAAAAAATAACAGAGACAGCAACCAATCAGAAATCAGATTATAGCATTTCTGCCATTAGACTGATAATTGCAGATGTTTGATTGGCTGTTATGGGTTACTGCGCCTCATTGCTGTGCAGACTATCTGAAGGCCGACCATATCAAAGCATCAGTGCTAAGAATTTTATCTCTGCTGCCCAACTGTCTTCAATCATAAGGGACTAGTGACTGTATTACTCTGGGTGTGAAATAAGTACTGTCTGTGTTGTTCATAGCTAACAATCAGATCGTTTGGTTTTGAAAATGACATGGGCAATTGGTTTCTATGTAACACAGACATTTCTACAGAACAAGCCCTTGAGAGGTATAGTAAGGTAGAACACCAGGGAAGAGAGAGGGAGACAGGGACTGAAAAAGCAGATGATGGTCACACACATTCACTGACCAGTGTGTTCCTCGCACAATACAGTAACCGCATTGATGAATGTAAACAAAAGCGCTTCTTTGTTCTGTGTAACAGTATTGCTTACAAAGAAAATCCCCTTTAAATTACAAACTACTGATCAGTATTTACATTTCAGAGGACCGAACCACAATTTTAGGCATAAGACCCAGCAGTGCTCACCTCTGTCCTACAGAAGTTTATAAAAAATTGTCAAGAAGAATAAAATGTATTAATCAACAGTAAAATGAGTCACACTAAACGCATTCTTGAACAGACTGCCTGACCTAAGTTACTAGAAGTGTAGATTTGTTCTGTAGGAATTGTAAAAAATCTAAGCAAAATTGATATAACAGAGCTGGGTGGACACTGCCAAGTTGCGTTATCTGTCTGTTGCTGTATCTTTGAAATTTGGGTGGTGGGCTCTCTGTGCCAGCAGTGCCCAGATACTGCCTACACTACAATGGAATCTTACTACTCTACATAAAATATGACCACATGTACTGGAGGCAGGGCATGGGCTAATATAGAAACACAACGATTTTGTCATCTGAGAACTGCTGAGAGATTAACAAAGGCAGCAAGTGATTCAATTCTACAGCATCCTCCAGAAACTGAAATATTTGTTTTGGACAGACTGGTCCTCTAAATGCCAGTCATACTTTTAGGCCTTGCTATAGCGTTATCGATATATCTTTAAATTCAGAAGACAAAAGTATTCTATTCTATTTTTAAATTAAAGTCTATGTAAAGAAAAACTTTATTTTTAGGTTTTGGATAGAATAGAGAAGGGTTAAATACTCTATCGGGTTAATTTTGACTGTCTGTGTCCCACTGGGGAGATGTTCCTGCACGACTTATCCTGGAGAAGCAATGAGAAGAAATCAAAGTGAAGCAAATTCCCAGCTAATTGTCCCCCTAATAATTGTCCCCATTGAATGATTTACCCTCACCCCTTGCTGTTGTGACAATGTTCCAATGGAATACAAGGATCTTTCCGACGGGGATAATAACAGCAAAAAAAAACTTGAGAGGATCTAACCCTTCCCAACTGTATCCAAAATAAAAAGTTTTAGCCTTACATACACTCATTTGTAGTTTAAGTGCTATTTATGATTGATTAATGAAAATGAGGACAAAGTGAGACTTCAGGATTGTACACATAGATGGCATTACGCGTCAGCAATGAGCAGGTCCCAATTTGTAAATAGGCCATATGTTGGTTTGCAGGTCTGTTAGGTGTGGTGTTTGGTGGCAAGTAAAGGCAAAATAGTAAAAGGCAATGTTTTTGCCACCACCAAGCGTTTGCATGCTAAGTAATACAGTTAATTACTGCTTGAGTGGCCAGGTCTGAACAAATCCCAAAAGTAAGGTTAATAATGCCCCTTATTCATCACGAGTTGTGTCTATCTTTGTTAGATTTTTTTGAGCTTGCTAATGTCAAATGTCAATAAAAGGCAATGTTTGCAAGCTTCTAAAAAGTGCAGTGTGGCTCCTGGACTGCGCTTAGAGCCTTCCGAATTGAACAGTGATTTGTCCACCCTTTGTAAGGCTATGGCATACAGCCATCATAGTGGGAGGAGATGTAGGTGTTGAGGGATGTAGCAAATCGAAGGAGTAAGACTAGCCATAAAAATTGAAGAATTTTCCTTATATTTTAAAAAAGACATATTCTGATTGGTTTTTGGATGCTCACCAAAAGATGGACTCAACAATAGACACACCCAATTTGTTAAAACTTCCTCTGTCATTTTCACTAAAGGCCATCTATGTGTACAAGCTCTTAAAGGTTTTTAGAAATCAGTTCCAAATTGCACTTTTTCTCAACTGTTAATGATAAGTAACAATGCTTGCTTTGCTTGTAAAAATCAGCTGTCAAAAAGATGTTTACTGGTTCCTCTACAATGAAGAAAGCCCACACGCTATATTGCAGCCAGTTCCTTTTCATACATGTCTTTAAATCCTCCCCCACAGTCAAAATGTTTTGCGCTTCTCTAACAGAAAAGCTACACAGCCAATTAGATGTGTTTGCTCTCTTTCCAAGCTCATGTTTAGAAGTGTTTCTGCATTCATAGAACACACATCAATTCAACACAATCTTATTTTTCATTGTGGATCTGTCATCAACGTGGAGGTTTAATGATGTGGGATGAATTTGCTTCATTTCATGTTCATCCATCTGTCCAAAAACATGGTAACGAACAAGCATCCATATATTAAAACAGTTTTAAAACAGGTAAAAGAAAGCAACGATGGTCTCTCCAAGTATAGGATACGTTGGTGTGGATACATTCAGGTTGTGTTACTAGCCTCCTGTGTTCATACTTGTGCAGTTCAACATTACATTCAACGGAACTGTGGCACGCAGTGTGCAAACTGGAAAACAATTACATGTTTATGAACATTGTTGGTCAAGGTCTCCAGGGATTTTCCTTCATGTGCTTCTCAGGAAAGGACTTTCACTAGTAAATTCACTTCTTCCTTTGCATTTCAGATATTTAGTGGTAACGGTGCAGAAGACAGATGACTTGGTTTTGGCAGTAGTAATGGCAATGTGGAAATGGCGTAGATAGCTTGAACAAGTTTTGATAAGAAAGCAGAGAACATCAGACCTTCTGTTGCCTTGACCCGCAATGCTCACAGTAACACACAATCATTTACCAAGACAAGAGTTATACTCTCTCGACTCTGGCTGGGTCATATACATCTGTGGAATATAAACAGGAAAGTAAAAAAATAATGTTACATGCATCTAAAATGGCATACTGCTATCACAGACAATGCTCTAAAAGTGACAGAAAATCTCCAACATCAATACAGATAAATATATAGGAGGCTAAAACCCCTGTTATATTTTATACTTCTGTGTGTGTATCCCAATTGCAGATTTTCCCTCACTTAAATTCTGTTTGGTAAAACTATTGTCAATAGGACAGAAGTGAGAGAAAATCTCTTTAGCGGAGCCCCAGATAATAGTAAAAACTAAATAGGCGTTCTAATAATTCTTTTCCACTCTGTCTAAAATCAACTTCAATAAAAGTAGATGTTTGTTGCTTTCCAAAAAGCGCTACTGGGCTGAAAGCCTCCTGAATAAGGTACTGATTTGTCCACCCCTGTGTAAGGCTTTAGCATACGGCCATTGTAGTGGGAGGAAATGCATGAGCTGAGGAATGTAGGAAACAGAAGGAACAAGCCTATCCTTGGGTCAGCCTCACATGGCTGAGGAGCCTTCTTTCCCATATTTGTCAGTACTGGGGCATTACTAAAATGTCAAAGATTAGTATCAAGTCAAATGCTCCTTTTCCTGGGAATCCCCCCCCCCCCCCCACCCGCCAAAAATTCCCTATTGTTGTGACCCTAGTTAAAAGTTGTCTAACATATTACCATCTTATTTTACAATCTATTACATATAGCTATTGCAAATAGCAAATGGTAACTTTTCCATACACCAATTTTCTGACATACTATACCTTGGAGGACCTCAAACATTGGCACCTCTTCTATCTCTATAATGTGCTGACTGCTGTTCAACATTTCTCTTAATTCCATTCTTATAAAAGAAATGTCCACTGGAAACAATTTACTCTACAACTACATTCTTTTCACCATCAATAGCACATTTTTCTGGCTCCTAAAATTCTTTATTTAACCTCCTAGGCGGTATTCCCGAGTCTGGCTCGGGTTCCGTTTTTTCTGCTGGGAGCAGTAACCCCGAGCCAGACTCGGGCTTGCGTGCAGGATACAGGGGGGAAGTTACTTACCTTTTCCCCTGGATCCTGCGATGTCTCCCCGCTGTGTGAGCGAGCCGTCCGCTCGCTCGATTCACACAGTGCCGGTCTCCGTTCCCTGCTAAAGGTTCCGACGCACGGGAGCAGAGATCGGCGCCAAATTCAAAAAAGTGTAAAAACACAATACACATACAGTACTGTAATCTTACAGATTGCAGTACTGTATACAAAAAATACACACCCCCTTTGTCCCTAGTGGTCTGCCCAGTGCCCTGCATGTCATTTTATATAATAAAAAGTTTTTTTTTTCTGCCTGGAAACTGGAGATTGTCCATAGCAACCAAAAAGTGTCCCTTTATGTCAAAAGTGGTTTTAGACCAGCTAGAAAACACCGATAAAAATTAGAATCACAATTTATCATCAAACAATAAATTTAATGACAGCGACTATTCTGCAATTGAGCAAATTTCAGTGTTTTTGATTTGATTACATTATTGAATCATTTTTATATATATTTTTATTTTATTATAATTTATGATTTTGTGTTTCAAACTTTATCATACCCGGGATGTCTACTAGACTCTGGTTCGGACAGATTTAAGTGAGTTATTCATAAGAATTGCATGCCTACAATATAAAAACGCCAAATTTCCATGCAAAATAATTGTACCGCTTTCAGCACAAAATTCCAGCCAGAATCATACCACCAGGGAGGTTAATAAAACTTTCCAGTTATCTTATAGCATTCCAAGGGTGTCGGTTGACAGGTTTAAAAGAAACCAACCAAAAACCTTGTTCTTATTACATGGGTGGTCTTCCTCAACCTCTTTCTTATCATACTTTACCATTTTACCCTTTCTATCAACATTTGTACAAGGTAATTGGGGCGCTCTGTTCTAGGTATCTGAAAATGTACTGTTGCTAGAAGGTGCAAATCCTATCTGACCTTTAATACCAAAATACAATCGGCCTTATGTTTTCTGCAGATGGTCTACCATCTATTAGTCCTGTTGGAAGGCGTCAAATGTTCCTTCATCCTTGATGTCCTAGGATTTTTTATCCCTAATATTTCTTTTGTTTTGACCATTGTTAAAAGTTGTCCAACATGTTATTGTACAGTCTATTACATACAGATAAAAATCAACTAATTTGAAATAAAGCTTTAAAAGAGAAATTCTGACAAAATGTTTTGTTTGTTTTGGTCAGGGATATCATCTTTAAATTGCTTTCTGTCCACGCCCCCCCCCCCCTCTATTTTCTTTCCACTTCCTATCCTGGTGAAAGGTAGTCACCATGCCAGGAAGTAAGGGAAGATCTACAGCAGGGATATGCAATTAGCGGACCTCCAGCTGTTGCAGAACTACAACTCCCATGAGGCATAGCAAGACTCTGACAGCCACAAGCATAATACCCAGAGGCAGAGCATGATGGGACTTGTAGTTTTGCAACAGCTGGAGGTCCACTAATTGCATATCCCTGATCTACAGTATATCACAGCGAAACAGTCAATATTACTACACACTTTATTTAACAGCATGGGGAACAGTTAGAACATTTTTAATGCTTTCTATTTGTTGGAAGATTTCTTATAACTTCTTGTAAAGTTGAGAGATTGTTACTGGGACAGGCAGTGAGAGGAAATCCCCTACAAAAGGCACACAGCCAGCAGTGAAAGTTAACAAGGTTCTAACCCTTCTTCACTCTATCCTAAACTAAAAAAGTTTTGGCTGAGGTTTAACTGTATGCAGGCTAACATGGGGTGAGATATACTACATTTAGATAAGGTTATCTGATACACAAAAAAAAAGATGAGGTTTTAAGATGCGTAGAAAAAAAATGTATGTAACCTCCATGGATTGTACAGCTAGCCAATACATCACATATCACCCGCTAATAAAAATATTCCTAAATCTGACTTTACTGTAAAGTCACCAGTAGGGCAGTCTTTCAATGTTTTCAAGGCCACACAGAACTGAATTCTAAAAAAGCTTCAGTGCAGTGTAGCCCAATGCTGTGATAATGAATCCCTATCATGCATGGATGGGAATTGCATCAATAATGCCCAAAATAAGAACATGCAGTAGCAAAGAAGCATCTGAGAAAAAGGCAGTGATGGTGATGGAGAGGGCTTGGCTATCATCACTGGAGAATGGCAAACTATAAGTTTGCAATAATGTGTAAGTATAATATACTGTGCATACCTGTACATTATAGTAAGTGCTCCAGTCACTATCCCTTCCCATTCCTCAATTATTCTTTTAGTTTCATGTTACCTTAAGGCCCCTTTCACACGAGGCTGACTCCACTTCCACGGAGTCCGCTACTGTCCGCCGGCTCAGCAGGAGGTCACTCGGTTGATCTCTGCTGAGCCGGCGGATGACAGGTCCCTCTCTGCTCACTGAGCGGGGAGGGGCTTGTCCATCGCCACTGGTCTCTATGGAGAGATCGGATGAAAACAGACAGCGTGTCCGTTTTCATCAGATCTCACCCGATCCGCCAGCGAATGGATCTGGACGTAGAGCCATCCGTCTGCTTTTGGCAGATCGGACCGGGTCGGATGTCAGCGGACATGTCTCCGCTCTCATTCGTCGCTCCATAGACTAGCATGGAGCGCCCGTTCAGGTCCGCCGTCAAAACTGACAGGCGGATCTGAACGGTCCGTCAGTGTGAAAGGGGCCTAACAGATTCTGAAAAAATGAAGAGCAGACCACTAGCTCAGCTGTGGAAGAGACACCGTCATTATTGCTTTGTGCCAGGGGTTGGAGACACAAAGTAATGCCAGCAAGTCTTGCCTTATGATTCTCTGTGAGCAATAAGAAGCCTGTTTGTCATTCAACCCACTGGTGTCTCTACCAAATCATTTGCTGGTATGGTAGAATGTAAGCAAGATTTGAACACATTCTTCTATATATACATTAGTCAATTAGTTAAAAAAAAAAGTACAGTGATTTCTACAGTTTTCTTACCTGCACAAGATAAAGAATCCAATTTATCTTTGCCTTTTGGTGTTATGAGAAGGTTTTCATCTAGGGAGATCACTCGTTTATAAATGGAACCCATAGAGAATTTTCTGGTCCTTCCATCCTGTATTCCATGCAACTGTTTTTCCTCATCTAATTCATCACCAGAATCTGTGCTTTTAATGCTTAGCCGCCTCATTCTGGAAACAGAATCGACTTCTTTCATGCGAGCAAGGCGGTCTATAGCAGTGCGAACTGGCGTAGATGCAAGTTTCCCCTGTAAGGTTTCTATCATTTTGGATGTGCTCCTTAGCCTTTTCTCAGCACTACGCATAATATTTGTCTCATTCTGCTCTGAAACTGATGGACATGCCAAAGCTAGTTCCTGATCTTGATGTTTGTTCTTTAATTTTTCAACAGCTTTCTCATTGTCTACAGGCAAACGAAGGACACTCTTGAAAATCCTTACTGCTTCGTTTGTTGAAAATGAAATGTCACTCACTTTAGTACTTTCATTGTTCTGTGGCTGTGCTCCACTATCAAACATAACATTTTCTGGGCTTTGAGCTTCAGAGCTTCCGTTTGATACTAAAGAATCCTCTGTCACTTCGATTCCAAGAATCCTAGCAGCTCTTTCGTGAAGGGACTCATTCCCTGGAATGTCCAAAAAGTTGTGCTCCTCGAAAAAGTCTCCATTCTCACTTGTGCCACTAGAATGTTTACTCAGGTCAGGAACAGAACGCCCATGGTTTCTATCAGCTAGTGACAACTTCCTTAACATATTATCACCAATTTGGCCAAATTTTGCTGAGCTGACTTTTACTACATCAAAAAATGTATGGTCAAAACAAGTTTTGTCCTCTTTGAAATGGTGGATTAAAGCATCTGGAACATCTTCTTTTATGGTGGGAGGAAGTTTATTTGCATGACTTTGTTCTGAAAGTTCTTGTTCTGTTTTTGGATTCAAAGGTGCCTCTTTAGACCTCTTAATTTGAACTTGTTTTTGTTCTGGTGTGCATCCATCAGACAGCTTTCCTAGTTGATTGTAGGCCTCTTTCACTTGGGAGGATTTGCATATTTCAGTAGTCCTCTCGCAAATATCATATGTTAACTTTTCCGTACACCACTTTTCTGACTTACTTTGGAGGACCTCAAACAGTGGCACCTCTTCTACCTCTATAATGTGACGACTGTTGTTCAACATTTCTCTCCTTAATGCTGTTCTTGTGGAAGACATTTCCATTGGAATCACTTTACTTTGCTCACTAACAACATTCTTTTTACCATCACTAGCACAACTTTCTGGCTCCTGAAATTCTTTATTTAAACTTTCCAGTTCTCTTATAGCATCCCAAGGGCGTCGGTTGACAGGTTTTAAAAGAAACTGACCAAAAACCTCTTTCTTATTGCATGGGTGGTCTTCCTCAACCTCACTCTTATCACACTTTGCTGCTTTTACCTTCCCATCAACATTTACGCTAGGAAATTCACGAGACTGCTCTGTTTTAGGTATTTGTGTCAATAACAAGGATGTCCTTGAAAATGCACTGTTGCTGGAAGGTGCAAATCCTATCTGACCTTTAATACCAAATACATTTTGTCTCATACTTTCTGCAGAAGGCCTCCCATCTATCTGGGATTGTTCACTCTGTTTTGTCCCATTATAAATTTCTATGTCTGTTAACAATGTTTGAGTTTGCTGATCTTTGTACTGATCACCTGGCCACGAGCCAGATAATGTCAGCTCCCTGTGTTGCAACTCGCCAGATCTGAGGTCATTTGCTTGTTTGTTTTCCTCTGTTTTGAACTGGGCTTGTTTTAGTAGCTCTGTATTATTGTTCAGGTTTCCTGTAAGTGTTTGTAGCTCTAAGTCACTGGAAGATGCACTTAAAAGCCTTTGCTCAGGGAGACCCGCATTGCTGTGTTTTAGCATGTTCATCCTGTCTGTATTGTCCATTAAACGCTTGTTGTTCTTGCATATATCAGATGGGCTGGAATCAGATTTTACTGGAATTGAAACCAAGCAAAATATTGTTTCATTTAGTTTCCTCTTGGAACTTTTTTTGCTAAAAACAAAAGACTCAGGTTCAAACTTTTTGACTTTAGTCACAGTTTCACAAACACTGTCAGAATGGGTCTTTTTCAAAGACAGTTTGTGAGTGGGCTCACTGTCTTCTGGCAAGCTGCATGCTGTAGCTCCATCTCTATTTTCGGGTAGCGGGCAACACATTTGATCTGGAATGGAGATGTGCAACCACTGCTTATGCTTAATACCTTCTCTTTTTACATGATGATGTCCCAAATTTTTGGGGTTGATAAAGGCACTATCTTGTTCTCGTTTGTGAAGGTTACTATCCTGATTCACATTTTCAACCCTACAAGGATCATTTGTGGAAGAGTATTTTTTACTGTGGTTGTGTTTCTCGGCCTCCTTGGCTATATGTTTAATTCGTGGGTCATCAAAAGGGATATATTGTATGGAGTGTTTACAATTTTCTGAGTGCCTGTGGTTGGCTGGTTTAGTGAAAGGACCGTTGTTTCCGAGAAAACAGATGTTTTTTTTGTCACTTGTGCTGGTTTTCTCAGCTGAAATATTTTGCCGTAAGCAGTCACTTGGTCTAGGCACTTTTTTAAAAGTTTTATTGGCTGGATGTAGTAGAGGTGGGGACTTGTATGATGGAGGAGGTATGTAATTAGGGGGTTCCATGCCTGAGTCATGAGAAGAGGAGTCCTGGGTGGAATCTAGAACTTTGGGAGATGAGTGTTCATCTTGTTGTTGATTATCTTTATTTTCACCAACGTCTACAGCTCCCCACGTCTGCTGGTGAACTTCATATGATGGTGGCTTTGAGGGTCGACTATATTTAGGTTTTAAGATAGAACTCTTGCTGCAGTCCTGATTTACAATGTAATTATCGTTATCTTGCTTTGTATTTTCTTTGATGCAAGAGTTGTCACCTGAACTTGATGTTATAGCCATGTGGCATGGACCTTCAGGAGAATTACCCTTTGAAATAAATTGTATTTTCTGCTTACCGGGACACACAAATGGACCACATTCTGGATTTGATGAGATTAAATCCTCTAACTTCTCACAACTGCCATCTGATGTCTGCTGTTCTACTGTTTTTACACCTACTGTTACTTTCTTTCTTGTTCTCTCCACATTTTCTATGACAGTGTTGTGACATTCCTTGGCATTTTTATCTACTACGTTACATTTCGTCTTTCCATCAATATTTATTGGCAAGGCTGGCTTGTCTGCTGCTCCGTTTTCTCCATGTCTGAATAAAACACTGAAATCTTGGCCTCTCCTTCTCCAGTACTGAATGTCTTTATCTGTCCTTGCCCAACATGGACGTTCAGAGTGAAATCTGTCCAACACCCTGCAATATAAGAAGGAATTCAGTATAAAAGGTCTAATACATTTACATTTAATGACATTAATGATTTGCAATGTAAAAATATATGACAACTTAATCTCTATATCCATAGTGTTAGTAAAACTGCTGTAACAATTAAAAGCCCCATGGAGATTTGACTCATTTTATCACAGCCTTAAAAATGAAAACAACAAATACACAATTAGAGGTAATGTGATATCTTATTCTCACAGAAGAAATTGTATTTGGGCCATCTGCCAATCAAGAGTTTCCAGAGAAAAAATAATGGGTTGCTTGCTACTTTAGGAGAAACAAAGGGGTTGATTTACTATAAGCAAATAGACTGTGCACTTTGCAAGTGCAGTTGCACTCATTTTTCTTAGCCAATGCAATGTGGCAAAGCTTCACTTTGTAAAAAATTCCCAATCAAGTGCCAGGAAAATAAAAAAAAGCATTTTTGCTTGCACATGATTGGATGATGATATCAGCAGAGCTTCACCACATTTGCTAAACTCTGGGGAAGATGAGTGCAACTGCACTTGCAAAGTGCACAGTCTATGTGCCTTTAGTAAATCCACTCCAATGAGTACTGCACCTCTTCCCTGCAGCCCTTTCTCCCCTTCCATTATCTGGTAAATAGTTCAAAATAAAAATACAAAAGAATATTTTATCTTTATATCGCAGAAAGCAAGAATGCAGATTTGGGGGGTTGCAGTTTTGATTCCTTTGTGGCAACTCTTTATTAAATTCTGATCAGATGAAAACTGCAGCAAAATGCAGAAATCAATAAAAAATAAAATACTTTATTAAAAAAGATTATTTTTGGAAGCAGTCAGTATATACCTTTCAATAGCTCATGGATGGGGTGGGGGGGGGGGGGGGGGGGGGTTGTTGGGAGCTTTAAGAGGCAATAGAAAATAATTATTGCTTCTTGAAAAATAAAAAAATAGGCACCGGATGTCATAATGTGCTAGTATGCCAGGTGCTTCCATCTTCACCCAGGGTTCGCAGGCTTCGGCGGTATGAATGGCCTGATGACATCACTCTGCGTGGGAGCCACTGTTTACAGAATGGCTCTGAAAGAACAGAACAGGTATGCCGTTCCTTCAGTGCACATGCGCTGGTGACATCACCGGCTGCATCTAAAGTTAATGTCTGCTAAATAGTGCACATTTAGGAGATTTTTGCTGTGCCTATAGGTAAACCTTATTATAGGCTTACCTATAGGTAAAAATGATACAAGGGAGTTTACTCCCACTTTAAGGCTAGGCTCACACTATAGACAGGTGCAGGGGCGTATGTCCCGTGAAGCAAACAAGGCATTTGCCTTGAGCGGCAGTTTTCAGGGGCGGAGGCGCCGCCACATCCAGCCTACCTCTTCCAGCCACGTCACCCCGCTGCAATGACCCCCGCAAATCCGATGCCCTGCAGCTGTCGACTTCACTCCTCTGCCCTCCTGCCGACTTTGGGAGCTGCAGGGCATCCATCGAGGGATCGGTTTGTCCAAATAGATCCCCCTCTGCTCCTCCGACCCTCCCTTTAGCGCCCCCACTTCCCTGATTGCCAGGGAACTGCTGGTCGGCTCTCCCACTTCCCCCTCCCGCAGCTGCTAATGCGTTAGATGTGGATGGGCGGGGGGGGGGGGGGGGCTTTGCTCTGTGCATCGGCTGGCCGGCTCTCCCACCTCCCCCTTCCGCCGGTTGCAGCCGCTGCTGGTGTAAGAACTGTGGATGAATGGAGAGCAAGGAGGGCTGCTCCGTGCAGCGGCTGATCGACTCTGCCACCCTACTAACCGCCGGCTGCAGCTGCTGCTATTGCGGGAGGTCTGGATGGATGGATGGAGAATCAGGGGGGTTGGTAAACATGTGTTTACCAGCCCCTTTCCTGAAAGAATACAGACAGCGCTCACAGTACTGATCGCTTCTGTATTTATTAATCATTAACACATATTAAACTGTGTTTACTATTTGTCAGTTTGTGAATGAAATACAATAAACACTGTTTACTATATTTCATGAATGAATAGGAGTCTCTATACAGACTCCTACCTCATTCATCCACAGTGCAGAAAGGGATAGACCCTTTTTCCATCTCAAAAAAGAGACATTAGAGCTCTGTTTAGACCCCTGATGTCTTTCCAAAGCCCCCCCCCCCCAAAAAAAAAAATTGTACCTGCATAACAAAAAATAAAGTTGTAAAAAAAAACTAAAATAAAACAAGAAACATAGTAAGAGCCCTTGTTTGGTGTGATTGGATGGTGGTGGGTGTCAAAGGACAGGAACGGGTGGGACAAATTTAAATGGGGGGGGGGGGCATCCGATTTCATTCTTGCCTAGGGCAGCACTAAACCAAAATACACCACTGAGCAGGTGAGGGATTAATCGCACGCTTCCCTGCACCCACATAAAAAAACATGCTGCTGTTAGCATGCGGGAGTGCCATTACTTTTTAGTGACACCCCCACGCACTGGAAACCACAGCACATTTTACTGTGCTGGGAACGACATATCACAATGGGGTTTCCCTGCGGCTGCAATTTTGGAAAAGGTGCAGGGACCTTCTCCCTGCATTTTCTGTAGGTACAGCAGACTATTCAAATGAATGGGCTGCTATGCCCACGCAAACACAGCCACAGGGAAACTGCCTAGGTGTGAACCTAACCTTATGCTGATCAGATTTGCATATAAAATCTGAAAATTTTAAAAGGCAATAGTTTTCCTTTCATTGTGTAACCTAGCATACAGTACATAGAAACTAAACAAGATACAATATATCCTGAATGTATTTTGGGTTTGGTGTCCAGAAACGAGCTGATATGATTCCCTTTCTCATCTGAGCCACTAGCAAAATGACATTAGAGAAGAATTGAATTTGACACAAATAGGACAAGGATGTGAGCAGAATTCAACACCAAATATTCTTCTTAGGTTAAATGTGCACATACTTAATTCTTTTCTAACTGCTATGTGATTATCTTCTGCAAGAAAGACCTGGTTTTATTGGCTCCTACCCAAACCACATTCTACTTATGATTAGGTCGAATCTATACAACTCTGCAATAAAGAAGGCAAGGCTGGAGTTCAACTTTAACAAAAACAAAAAAGGATCTGTCCTCTTCCATTTAGGCTGATTGGATTGGAGGGCAGTCAGGTTAAACAGACAGTGGAGTCCGTTTACTCCTGGCCACCTATAGAGCAGAGCGGGCTCTTCAAACTGATCCCCTGCTGATCGTACAGGACCCCACACAGAATCCGCCCCATATGAAAGGGGCCTAAGGGGAGTACAACAGAAGGATTGGTAGGTGGATGGTGGAAGCACCATAAGTTTAGGTCGTTGTGGGAGGAACCAGGAACTATTGCAAGATAATGTCATTATTGTAGGGACTAAGTGGTGGTCAACTTGAAAATTATAGAGGGTCACAAGTGTAGCCCCCAAAATATCCAGATGGCAGGACAACAGCAGTGCATTTTCACACCTCCACGCCTAAAAATGTTGGTCCTGCTGCACTTTTGCACATATATATATATATACGTGATCCTGCCATTCTGGGTATTGGGCATGAGTGCGAGCCTTGCTGTGATTCTACTCAGTCTGCCTACAGTGCCTTCAAATGTATTCATACTTCTTGAAATTTTCCCCATTTTGTCATGTTACAATCAAAAACGTAAATGTATTCTATTGGGATTTTATGTGATAGACCAACACAAAATGGCAAATAATTGTGAAGTGGAAGGAAAATGGTTTCCAAATTGATATGTGAAAAGTGTGGCGTGCATTTGTATTCAGCCCCCTTTACTCTGATACCCCTAACTAAAATCAAGTGGAACCAATTGCCTTTAACAGTCTTCTAAATAGTAAATAGAGTCCACCTGTGTGTATTTTAATGTGTGTATGTGTGTAATGTGTGTATTTTAATCTCAGTAAAAATACAGCTGTTCTGTGAAGCTCTCAGAGGGTTGTAAGAGAACCTTAGTGAACAAACAGCAGCATGAAGGCCAAGGAACACACTAGACTGGTCAGGGATAAAGTTGTGGAGAATTTTAAAACAGGGTTAGGTTATAAAAAAATATCCCAATCTTTGAACATCTCACATAGCACTGTTCAATCCATCATTCAGAAATGGAAAGAGTATGGCACAACTGCAAACCTACCAAGACATGGCTGTCCACCTAAACTGACAGGCCGGGCAAGGAGATCATTAATCAGAGAAGCAGCCAAGAGGCCCATGGTAACATTATAGTAACATTAACATTACTGTTTTAAAGGATTTAGTCAATAAGGATTTGCACTCATTACAAATAAAGAAAAATAGGAGGGAGTACACATTTAAGAGAGGTCTAGAAATGCTCAGACGGAGATGATATTATTGTACGTCCTGCAGATGGAGGGGGGGGGATAGTTATCCTTGATAAGGAAGCCTACAATGCTGAGATGTTGAGGCTATAGTCAGATCGAACCACGTATCTACCTTTAAAAGGGAACCCTACCGCAAGTTACAAAAAAGAACTTGTTCTTGTTGAGGAAGGTTTTCAGAAGAGAATTATCTCTAAAAAAGAGAAAGCTTTTCTGATTCCGGTAGCACCGAGAGTTCCGGTCATCTATTACTTACCGAAGGTGCACAAGGATCCTGTTTGCACCCCTGGAAGACCAATCGTTAGTAGCATCGATTCGGTTACTTCCAGGGTGGGCAAATATATTGATCACTTCTTGCAACCTCTGGTTAGTAAGACCCCCTCTTATTTGAGGGATTCCACCCAGGTGATTAACATACTCCAGTATTTGGAATGGAAGGAAACCTTTATACTTGCAACTGCAGACATCTCTTCATTATATACTTTGATCACAAACCAATATGGGAGGGAAGCAGTAGACCATTTTTTACAACAAGATACTCTCCATGTCCAACAGAGATCATTCATTTTGAGGCTTCCGGATTATGCCATGGAGAGTAATTATTTTTGGCATGATGGCTCCTATTATGTGCAGAATAGGGGGGTGGCCATGGGGGCCAAATTTGTCCCAAGCATGGCTAACCTTTTCATGGCCAAATGGGAGGAGGATGTCGTCTATCAAGAGTCCAGGTCTGAGCTGGTACTCTGGAGGAGGTATATAGACGACATCTTCCTCCTGTGGGATGGTAGTCTTGAATCCCTCAATAACTTTATTATTGGTCTGAACAACAATGATAGGGGTATTCTCCTAACTCACGAAACAAGTCGTGTGGAGATCCATTTTCTTGACCTCAGAATTAGAGTGATCGAAGGACAGAGTGTTACATCAACTTATTTCAAGGAAACCGACTGTAACGGTTTCATTGATACTAAGAGTTGCCATCTGTCATGAAAGGAGCCTGAACACAGGCATCCAACACAAGTGAACAGATCGATGGGCTGCACTAAAGGAATCAGGCTCCAAAGGTAGTGATAAGATAAATATTTATTAATAATAAAGACACACGTGAACACAGCAAACACAAACAAGCAAGAACACAAATAACACAGCAAACCCCCAAGCCCTAATCTAACTAACTAACTAACAATACACACAAGGCAATAGAACATATATATACACATGTATATACAAGGCAGGGAGGAGAGACAAGGGGGGAAACAGGAAGCAAGGGAACATCAAGGCAGGAATCAGGGGACGGGTCTCAGGAACCAGGTAAAGGGGGACAGCATCCAGGACAGGGCAGGAAGGGAATAAAGGGTCAGATTGCAGGTACAGGTTACAGGTCCAGGATCAGGTTACAGCACAGGCAAGACAAGGCTACAGAATGGAATACTGAAGCACTGAGCTTCAGTGAGGGACAGGCTTATATAGTCTCAGCAGTTCAACAGGTGCCGCCTGATTCCTGGCATGTCCATCTGCTGGGAGACCCCCGCTGGTGGCCACCAGAACTGCACCCTTTGATGTTGAAGGAAGTAGTGACACCACCAGGCGATCCAGGTAATAACACCATTCCTGACAATGTCCATCGGCTGGGAGACCCCTGCTGGTGGCCACCAGAACTGCACCCTTTGATGCCAAAGGAAACAGTGACACCAGCAGGCGATCCAGGTAACAGCACCGTTCCTGACAGTTCCCCCCCCTAAGGAGTGGCCTCTGGACACTCCATTCTGCCCTAGATCTGGCAGTGCATGTAAAAGTGGAAGAGTCCCAAAAAGTCTTCTCTGACGGCAGACTTCCTTGCGCTCTCTGGCCAGAGTCTCTTAACCTACTAGGAGGCGTGCCACCCGAGTCCGACAATGGGACATGTACCCCACCACCAGGGTCTGGAAGTTTAGATCTGGAAATAAAAACAGACAGGGCAGCAGGCTCCGGGTCATCAGGCTGGGCAGCGGGCACCAGGTCATCAGGCTGGGCAGCGAGCTTCGGGTCATCAGGCTGGGCAGCGAGCTTCGGGTCATCAAGCTGGGCAGCAGACAGGGACTCATCAAGCTGGGCAGCAGACAGGGACTCATCAAGCTGGGCAGCAGACAGGGACTCATCAAGCTGGGCAGCAGACAGGGACTCATCAAGCTGGGCAGCGGACAGGCACTCATCAGGCTGGGCAGCGGACAGGGACTCATCAGGCTGGGCAGCGGACAGGGACTCATCAGGCTGGGCAGCAGACAGGAACTCATCAGGCTGGGCAGCAGACAGGAACTCATCAGGCTGGGCAGCGGACAGGAACTCATCAGGCTGGGCAGCGGACAGGAACTCATCAGGCTGGGCAGCAGACAGGAACTCATCAGGCTGGGCAGCAGACAGGAACACCTCAGGCTGGGCAGCAGACAGGAACACCTCAGGCTGGGCAGCAGACAGGAACACCTCAGGCTGGGCAGCAGACAGGAACACCTCAGGCTGGGCAGCAGACAGGAACACCTCAGGCTGGGCAGCAGACAGGAACACCTCAGGCTGGGCAGCAGACAGGAACACCTCAGGCTGGGCAGCAGACAGGAACTCATCAGGCTGGGCAGCAGACAGGGACACCTCAGGCTGGGCAGCAGCCAGGGACACCTCAGGCTGGGCAGCAGACAGGGACACCTCAGGCTGGGCAGCAGACAGGAACACCTCAGGCTGGGCAGCAGACAGGAACACCTCAGGCTGGGCAGCAGACAGGAACACCTCAGGCTGGGCAGCAGACAGGAACACCTCAGGCTGGGCAGCAGACAGGAACACCTCAGGCTGGGCAGCAGACAGGAACACCTCAGGCTGGGCAGCAGACAGGAACACCTCAGGCTGGGCAGCAGACAGGAACACCTCAGGCTGGGCAGCAGACAGGAACACCTCAGGCTGGGCAGCAGACAGGAACACCTCAGGCTGGGCAGCAGACAGGAACACCTCAGGCTGGGCAGCAGACAGTGGCTCATCAGGCTGGGCAGCAGACAGTGGCTCATCAGGCTGGGCAGCAAACAGTGGCTCATCAGCCTGGGCAACAGGCACGGGCACATCAAGCTGGGCAACAGGCACGGGCACATCAAGCTGGGCAACAGGCACATCAAGCTGGGCAACAGGCACATCAAGCTGGGCAGCAGGCACATCAAGCTGGGCAGCGGGCACATCAAGCTGGGCAGCGGGCACATCAAGCTGGGCAGCAGGCACGGGCACATCAAGCTGGGCAGCAGACACGGGCACATCAAGCTGGGCAGCAGACACGGGCACATCAAGCTGGGCAGCAGACACGGGCACATCAAGCTGGGCAACAGGCACATCAAGCTGGGCAGCAGGCACATCAAGCTGGGCAGCAGGCACGGGCACATCAAGCTGGGCAGCAGGCACATGCACATCAGGCTGGGCAGCAGGCACGGGCACATCAGGCTGGACAGCAGGCACGGGCACATCGGGCTGGGCAGCAGGCACGGGCACATCAGGCTGGGCAGCAGGCACGGGCACATCAGGCTGGGCAGCAGGCAGTGGGTCATCAGAATGGAAGACTGGCAGCGGATCATCAGACTGGAAAACTGGCAGCGGGTCATCAGACTGGAAAACTGGCAGCGGGTCATCAGACTGGAAAACTGGCAGCGGGTCATCAGACTGGAAAACTGGCAGCGGGTCGTCAGACTGGAAACCTGGCAGCGGGTCATCAGACTGGAAAACTGGCAGCGGGTCATCAGACTGGAAAACTGGCAGCGGGTCATCAGACTGGAAAACTGGCACCAGGACATCAGACTGGAAGGCTGGGACGTCAGGCTGGAAGGCTGGAACATCAGGCTGGAAGGCCGGCACCAGGACATCAGACTGGAAGGCTGGGACGTCAAGCTGGAGGGCTGGCACCAGGACATCAGACAGGGAAGCTGAGACATCAGGCTGGAAGGCCGGCACCAGGACATCAGACTGGAAGGCTGGGACATCAGGCTGGAAGGCTAGGACATCAGGCTGGATTGCTGGCACCTCCGGCTGGAACTCTGGCGCTTCAGACTGGGACAGATTAGTGGGTGTGGAGGCAGATTGGGTTACTGGCAGGATCGTTTTGGTCGGGAAGAACTTTCGTTTTTTCTTTGACTTGGTCGCTGAAGCTTTGTAGGTTGGGGGTGCAGCAGACAGGAAAGGAGTGTTGGGATATGGCAGAGAAGAGGTAACAGTAGCTGGGGGAAGTTCTTGTGGATTAGTAGGCAGCTGAGAAGAGGCAGGGGGGTTGTATGCAGGATAGGTACAGGGAGAAGAGACCGGATATGAATATTTGGTTGGGAGCAATGTATACTGGGTGGCAACTGAGTTTGGCATGGGTGATGGGGAAACATACATTTGGGTAGGCTGGTGTCTGATGGCAGAAGTGGTGGGTTTGGCTGGGGCTAATTTTACCATGTCAGACCATGCTGAAAGTATGGGTTGTACAAACTGTGGATTTAAGTTTCCCTGTCTAACAAAAGACTGAGCAGACACAATGCACTCAGCAATCACCTGTGGGGAACAGCCAGCGTAGTGCTCACAGAAATCAGCAGGATCATCTTCAAAAAGCCATACTAGGGATACAACCTGATTCATATTAAAAGGGGGAGTGTAATCATCACGGCCTTCAGGAATACAGGGCAGGGCCAGCTCTGTACAAATCTTGATCAGAGGCTGTACGTCCTCAAAAAGAAAACTGCCCTGATCAACGAAAACATGGGCCATACGGATGCACTCCAGTAGTTGCTCCCTAGTATAGTCACCCAAAGTCTGATAACAAAAATCTCTTTCTTCCATTGCCAGGAGCGAAAGATACAATATATCTTCCGGATGCATCTTTCTTGGCAATAGCAAGTGTCCAGACCAAATTCCCAAGTGCAGCCGATCTGTTTGTATGGCTTCAGTATTCTGTCATGAAAGGAGCCTGAACACAGGCATCCAACACAAGTGAACAGATCGATGGGCTGCACTAAAGGAATCAGGCTCCAAAGGTAGTGATAAGATAAATATTTATTAATAATAAAGACACACGTGAACACAGCAAACACAAACAAGCAAGAACACAAATAACACAGCAAACCCCCAAGCCCTAATCTAACTAACTAACTAACAATACACACAAGGCAATAGAACATATATATACACATGTATATACAAGGCAGGGAGGAGAGACAAGGGGGGAAACAGGAAGCAAGGGAACATCAAGGCAGGAATCAGGGGACGGGTCTCAGGAACCAGGTAAAGGGGACAGCATCCAGGACAGGGCAGGAAGGGAATAAAGGGTCAGATTGCAGGTACAGGTTACAGGTCCAGGATCAGGTTACAGCACAGGCAAGACAAGGCTACAGAATGGAATACTGAAGCACTGAGCTTCAGTGAGGGACAGGCTTATATAGTCTCAGCAGTTCAACAGGTGCCGCCTGATTCCTGGCATGTCCATCTGCTGGGAGACCCCCGCTGGTGGCCACCAGAACTGCACCCTTTGATGTTGAAGGAAGTAGTGACACCACCAGGCGATCCAGGTAATAACACCATTCCTGACAATGTCCATCGGCTGGGAGACCCCTGCTGGTGGCCACCAGAACTGCACCCTTTGATGCCAAAGGAAACAGTGACACCAGCAGGCGATCCAGGTAACAGCACCGTTCCTGACACCATCATAAGACCTGGTTAGAATCGATTCCCAAAAGTCAGTTTCTGAGGTTGAGGCAGAACTGTACTAATCTGGGTGATTTTGACAGAGAAGCCTCAATTCTCAGAGGACGATTCCTTGAAAAAGGTTATAGTGTAAGCGAACTTGATGATGCACTTAGTTTGGCCCAAATGAGGAATAGAGATGACCTATTGGTTGCCAAACCAAAAGTGCAGGATGACTCTTTCAAATTTTCTTTCATCACTGGCTATTCTAATCAGCATTATGACATAAAAAGAATAATGCAAAAACATTGGAAAGTCTTAAGAGGTGATCGAGTTCTGGGCTCGAGCCTACCTGAACAGCCATGGGTTGTTTATCGAGGAGTGCCTCCATTGAAGTTACAGGTTGCCCCAAATATAGTCGATCCACCAAAGCAATTATCTTTCTTTCAGAGTATGGGAGGCTTCTACCCATGCAGGAGATGTCCTATTTGCAAATTGAACACTAGCAGGAGTAGGACAGATTCCCTCCAGTCAACCTCTACTCAAGAAACCTTCCCGATCAAACCCTTCATTATGTGCTCTACTAAAAATGTGGTTTACATGATTAGATGTCCATGTGGGAAGCAGTATATAGGGCGAACCATACGCATGCTTCATGTAAAGCCCCATACACACGCTCGGATTATCCGAGGACCAGGTCCGTCGGATCATGTCCGTCATACTTTGTCCGATGTTGGTTTTGCGTACACACGGTCGGACAAAGTTGTCGGAAAATCCGATCATTCTGAACGTGGTGACGTTTGTTGCCTACGACGGGACTACGTAGAGGATAGTAGCCAATAGCTTTGGTCTTGTAATGTGATCTGAGCATGCGTAGCACTTTGTCCGTCGGACAACGGTACACACGATCGGATTTGGTGTGATCGGACCGTGTTGTCAGAAAATCTATCCAGCAGGAGATAGGACTTTGTCCGTCGGACAATCCGACGTACACTGTCCGATGGTGCATACACACGGTCTGATTTTTCAACAACATTGTCCGCTCGGACAGAATCCATGCGAAAATCCGACCGTGTGTATGGGGCTTAAGGCTCAGTGAGCATGTGGCTAACATCAGACGTGGCTTTCCAAAACATAGCCTCTCTAAACATTACGCCCTGAAGCATGATTGCAACTCAGAGGGTATTACATTCCTGGGTATAGATACATTTTGCGGACATTGGAGGGGTAGCAATATGGTGAGGGAAGTTTCATGTTTGGAAACAAAGTGGATCTACCAAGCCCAGACTTACACCCCATTCGGTATGAATATCGAATGAGATGTTAATGCATTTATTAATAATGGGTAGAATACCTTGATCTATGGGTTGCCCTGGGTTCACTACACAATGGTAGAACGCTGTGCGCTGTTCAACGTTCATCATATAATGGTATACCATTTTTATTGAATATGTCTTATTTATTTTTATTTTTTTAAACTTCTGTGCTGGGGGTAATGAGGTCATTATTTTATACATTTTTAGCTAGGCTCTTGGACCTTTTAGTCCATTTTGTCTGGGGATTTCCATGTATTTGTTGCTTTATGTTTTCTATTATGATACATGTATTACAGTTGTATATTGTTTTATTACCACAAGAGGTCGCTGCTCCACAAGCCCACACCTACTCATAATCCCTCCTCCCATTAGATATATTATTATTTTTCTTGAAATCTAAAGATTATTTATTAATTAATTTGGCTTTTATTTTTAACCTTTTGAGGTTATATTTTAATAGCAATATTTTCTTTATATTTTTTGGCTTATGGGGCTCCTTTTGGGTCAGTCGAAAGCCTGTTTTTACTAATTTCTGTATGGTGGTTGTGTTCCAGTGTTTAGGAAGTGGTTACTTCCGCTATCCGGAACTCACTACATTGTTTGGTTTACTAGTTCACATTGCCCTCTCTTTCTTCCTATGTAATGTGCTCCCGGGTCATGGATGATGTTGATTTCCGGCCTGTGGAGAGCATCTTGGATTATTATGTGCTGTTTTTTTCCGGGAGGTGCGGCTCAATGGCTGGGAGATTACCACTTCTGCCCTATGCAACGAGCGCAACTTCTGGGAGGTGCGGTTCATTGGCCGGGAGATAATAACTTCCGCCCTGTGGAACGCACACAATTTCTGGTTCTTTACTCATGTCCGTCCCCTATATAAGTAGTAGCGTTACATGTCATGACCACGTCCCTGAAGATGCACGTTTGTGACAAAACGTAGGGTAGAGCAAGGGACGAGTGACGTAGTGGTGTGGACAGAGGAGTGGCCACCATCTTGTTGGTAGGAAGCACTGGACGCTTTCCCTTTTGCCTGTATTGCACATATTACATGTGAGTTTTATATGTAGCTTTTAATGGAAAAAATTTGCCCTTCTGTTCGATGTCTGCGCAATGAGAGCGTTTCTTTCATTCCCTATATATCTGACCACCATGCTATACCTCTGGAGCATACTTTTTAGCCAAGGTGTTGCCGAGATTAAGTTGTTTACATCTGGTGGGTCAGTGGAAGAAGGATCTCTTGCTTAACTAGTGGATCGTTTGATGAATAGGAGGATCCATGGATCTGACAATTCAGTGATTTGTTCATTGTGTATATCCCATACACTGAGAAAAAGTCAGCACCTACAAGGATGTGCGTGGTTTGTTGCGTCCAGCTCTATTCACAGCCATTGGTGTTTGGTGGTTCACAATTTTTTTTTTTCTCGCATATATTTTATGGACTTCTACAAACTTTATAAATTTTACGAATCTATATGTTTTTTTTCACATGAGCACTATATATCTACTGTGCATTTGAGTTTCTACTCCCTTATATATTTTTCTATTTATTATTTACTGGCACTTCACCATTGGTCAATATTTGTGTGTTTCTATGTTATATATACATTTGGTATCCAATTATTGGGTGTATAGTGCATATTACATAGCACAGCACTTTTCAATTAATTTATTTTACAATTTGTTCTGATTTTAGCTGCTGTTTCTTATATTGATCCTATTACCTTTTACATATTTTTACATTTTTGATGAGATCATATTTATAGCGCGGCGTAGTATTCACTCACTTATGTTTGCACGAATTGTGAGACGTGTTTAACGCCAGCAGCGTTTTCTTTCTCTATACATTTAATGGGCATCTGGTCAGTGGTGGCTCGCAGGATTCTTTGTGTTTTATTTTATTTATAGTTATTTATTATATTATAATTTTTTGATTTTGTGTTTCAAACTTTATCATACCAGGGATGTCTACTAGACTCTTGTTTGGACAGATTTAAGTGAGTTATTCCTAAGAATTACAAGCCTACAATATAAAACACCAAATTTCCAAGCAAAACAATGTACTGCTTTGAGCTTCAAAAAATCTGACATAATCATACCGCCAGGGAGGTTAACCAAAAATATGTAGCAGAATACATATTGGCCTAAATTGATGAAGAAATTTGATTTTTACATTTTTTTTATTGTATATGTTTTAGATCAGAAAGTAAAAAAATATTGTTTTTTTAAATCAAAATAGTCTGTTTTTTTTTTTTTTGTTTATAGCGCAAAAATTAAAAACCGCAGAGGTTATCAAACACCACCAAAACAAAGCTCTATTTGTGGGAAAATAAAGGACATCAATTTGGTTTGGGTACAGCGTTGCATGACTGCGCAATTGTCAGTTAAAGTAACGCAGTATCGCAAAAAAATAACCTAGTCAGGAAGGGGGGTAAATCTTTTGGAGGTGAAGTGGTTAATAACTATTGCAGAGCTTTAAAAGATAGACAGGGATTTAGGGCTCATGTTATCAGGCATTGTTTTCGTGCATATGACGTCTGTTTGGAACGTACTGAAAATGCAATCAGCAAAATCCTATTGACTTTAATTGAGCAGTACATATGGCAGCTCAGAGGCTGTGTTTGACCTGTTTTGTGTTGCATTCCTTTGAGTGAGAAAACACCGTGTTTAGCTAGATCATCCATCGTCCTGGTCCTAAATCAGACAGGATCACTTAGTCAATTATATGGATGAGCGCAGTTCATGCTGCACTGACCCATAGCCATTTTAGACTTTCACCATTTCCCTGCAGACACACAGAAAGTGAAGGCATCTAACTATATACACATGGTTTGGGGTTGAGATATGGAAACGACCCACGTCTGCAGAGGAAAACAGATATACACAAAAGAGGTCTTAGAGGTGTAGTCAGCATGAACATGATCCATACTGCAGCTGCCAAGGTAATCCTAAAGTAAAAAATTTAAAATTCACATTCTATGTAAATCTATAGACTAGGCCTATTTTGGACGAAACAGGACCCTGACCAGAAGGTGCTGAAATTCTCTACTTTGCATCTTATAGGAATATGGGGCCTAAAATTTATGTAGAAGTTAAAGGATAAAAAAATTTGCAAATAAAAAAAATGAACATAGCATATACAATTGCGACACAATATTTTAATTAAATGTTAATAAAAATGACCTTTGCTTTTCAGGTGCTGTAATTTTCTGTAAAATGCAATATGTCTACCTGGAAGCGTTCTGTACAAAACCACCCCCAGAAATGTCATTTCCTGATTGTGTGATTGGCTTACTGATTTTCCCAGAAGTCTGCACTAAGATGCAAATTCGATTTTGCGCATCCCCTGCAACAAAGGTTGCATTTTTAATGAGATACTCCCTAAGGGATGCAGACAATGCCAATTTCCTCATTAACCGCTTCCCGAGCGCCTCACGCAGATATACTGCGGCAGAAGGGCACGTACAGGCAGATTAACGTACCTGTATGTTGCCCTTTAAGAGGTGGCTTGCGGGCCCGCCTGCCGGGAGCTCCGTGACTGTGATCGCGGGTCCCGATGTCGGCGGGTATACCCGCAATCGTCTCACGGTGAGGAAGAATGGGGAAATGCTAATGTAAACAAGCATCTCCCCGTTCTCGCCTAGTGACACTGTCACTGATCACAGCTCCCTGTAATCGGGAGCGCTGATCAGTGACGTGTCACACACAGCCCCCCCACAGTTAAAATCACTCCCTAGGACACACTTAACCCCTACAGCGCCACCTAGTGGTTAACCCCTTCACTATCATTTTTACAGTAATCAATGCAATTTTTTTAGCATTGATCACTGTATTAATGCCAAAGATTTCTGGATGATGGTACAAGTTTATTTATTTTTATTTCTAATAATCAAATTATAGAGACCACACAAATTTTCGTATACCTCTCAAAAGTGGGTGGAACTCCGCTTTAATCAATAACTTGTCCTAGAACACGTGACCACCCAAACACTTAACCAAAGCCCTCAAACTCAATCAAAATTTTCCTTAATATTCACCTTGTCCTGCCTCGGAAACCTCTGCACCAGCAGCATACAAGATACAGGTTTAAGTAAAATTAAAGGCAAGTTTTTTTTTTTTTAATAACAAACATCTCATACTTACCTGCTCTGTGCAGTGGTTTTGCACAGAGCAGCCCCGATCCTTCTCTTCTAGTGCTCCTGGCCCCTCCCTCCTGCCAAGTGCCCTGCCCCCAGAGCAAGCAGCTTGCAAGCAGACTCCCTCCTGAGCCGCTGATCTGTGTGTCTATTCAAACACAGACCCGCCACTTCACCCTTCTCATTGGTTCACTGCCTGTGATTGACAGCAGTTGGAGCCAGTGGTTCCCACTGTGGTCTCAGTCAATAAAGAGTCAATAAAGAGGGAGAGTCCCCGGAGAGCTGAGGCTCTCATGCACATTGCTGGATTGTCAGTTAAGTATTTTAGGGGGCTGCTGCAAATAGAAAGTTTTTACCTTCATGTATACAATTTACGAGGGTAAAAAACCTTGAGCCTTTAGAACGACTTTAAATTGACTTTTTGGGTCCTGGCACAATAAAGCTCTTGATACATTTTGTTGATCTGTGTGACCACTAGAGAAAAAAGGGGGCCTACACATTCTCTGCTGAATATGGGGATTATTCAAGAGATTACTGGGAGATCAGATATGCCTACAGACATTAGAAAAAATGTGTTCACTGCAACTGTTCATGTCTGCAAGCCTTTGCTGATACCCCCTAGCCAAGCCATCTTGGGTGGGGGATCCATTTTCATGGATGGATTTCTCCTGGCCAATCACTTTTGTTTTCTCCCAAAACAGAGGTGTCAATAAAGCAATCTAGTCTGCTACAAACAAGCATACAGTACATGTTAGTACAGAGATAGCTGGAACATTAACAATTCAATAGCTAGGCCAGTGTTTACCAACCTTTTTAAAGTCTATTTCTGCCGTGTATCCTCATTGGAAGACGCAACACTCCTCTCCTACCATTTAAGCCCGACTTCAACTATGTTTCCATTTAATTGAGGCTCTATTTTACTCTTACACTTTGGCTTTTATGCCGGGACTGACTTCTAGGAGTAGGATTGAGTCTCCAAGGCCTCAGTGTTACCTGTTTCCCCCCCCCCCCCCCCCATTATTTACTTCTGAAGTATAATCATACACATAACTCTGATTGTTGGGCAGAGGACCAGGATTTTCAGACTTTGTTTTTAATTGAAACACGTAATATCTATCTACAACACCATTTGATTGATTATAAATGATATTTCTCATATCCCTGAAGAAGGAGATGTATATTCTCTGAAACGCGTTGGGCGAAGCAAGCCATGCTGTATCATCGTTATCTCTCATAGTTGGTATATCAATAGCTGTTCATACCATGTACATACTGTTTTCCTGTTTCTTTTATCTAAGTGATGTATCAATAAAATAGTTTTTTTATGAACTTTATTCTCTACATACTATGTGATTAAAGTGCCTGAAAAGTCACATCATTAGGAGAATTCTTGCCCTTTGTATTTTTACAGTCAAAGCACTCTTCAAAATTATGCACAATCTCAAGGCATATCACTTTAAAATGTAAAACACTATAGTTTTACATAATGCAGCAGCCTTTACACATGTAGGACACCAGCATTAGAGGTGATTCTTACAAAGCAATATACGTACCTTTGTACACTGGTAATGACTAATATTCCAGTGTTTCTCTTCTCTCTCTGGTTTTCTCCTTAACTCAGCTAACATAACCCCAGTGATGTCAGGGGAAAGGCAAACAAGAACATCCTTAGAAACCTGATGTCCTCTTTATCAACCTATGATGGCATTGGTTGTTAGGAAGCTGGTGGTTGTCCTGCAAGGTGCCCAAGGTTGTAATGCTGTACTATAAAAAGCTGTGGCTTTGTGCAACAAAAAAAAAGGTAGGCTTGATCCACCCGCTGGCTTGTTGACAATTTTTGGGCAATTTTTAGGCATTTTGCCAAGGCACCCCTGAAAAACACAGAAGGCCCCATAGCGCCCTGGTTGAAAAAGGCTAGACCATGCAAGATGTAGTAGCCAGATAACACATCTGTGGGCACCTTTGGTCTAATTTGCCACTATAATATCACCATGTACAGATACTTGCATTTTGCAGAATGGGGACTGTAGACGAAAAATCAAGTTAATGCAGAATCGGATATGGCTCAAAGACTAATTTAAAGTAGATCTATAGACAAAACTTTTTTTTTCATTTTGGATGATGCAAGGGAAGGTTATAACCCCTGTCAGATTTTTTTTCACAATCTGTGTCCCTTTGTGGATATTTCCCTTTATTTTCTGTCCCATAGACAAACAGGAAGTACGAGAAAATCCCTGCAAATTAAGGGAATTCTTTGGGGACCACCAGCACTAGTGGGCCATTGGAAGATTTCCCCTCTATTACTTTCCTGGGGACAACCCAAAATTTGGGCTTTTCTTTTACTTTCAGTGATAACGGTAAACAGGACAAATAGAGAGGGTGAATCTCCTCAAAGGGGGTACAGCAATAAAATTTCCCCCAAAAAAATATTAGACAGCAATAAAAATTGACAATGTTCTAATTCCTCTCTACTGAACCCCCCCCCCCCCTATATATATAATGCTTGTCCAATGTACATCTGCTCAACAGAACAGTGTTTTGTACAATAGTGACCTTTGTTTTGGCCATACGGTAACATAATTGGAACTGATTACTCTGATACCAGTTGGGATGATCTCAGTTTACTACAATAGAAGGAACCAGGTTCTTCCGTGTCTATCTTGGATAACAGATGGAAAACTCTTCACACAAAAGAACATGTGGTTGAAATATGTTTGCTTTGCAGTAGCAAAAATATATTAGTGCTTTTGTTTAAAAAAAAAATGCAGAACGTTACAGGCTACAGTGAAAGGAGAACGCCGGGAGCTTTATCTGCTGATGTGATGTACTTCTAGTGAACTTGAGTTCATGGCCACAATAGACAACGCTTCATCAAGCAGGGACAGAGGGGTAACTAGGGTTGGGCACCAAGCCCAATTTCTCAGGTCACTGACAAGATAGAATGCATTATATCCTTTTATGAAAAAAAAAATTATGCCTATGTGGCTAACAAGAGTACCTGACTTTTGGCAAATGTGTACCGCATTGGTATTTGTATTATTTGCATATCAGATCTCACTGGCTTTTGGGGGAAAACACTGAGAGGTGCGTGCAGGCACTGGAGCATTCCTGCTCTTTATTTTGGTAGCCTTTCTGTGACGGTTCTCATTTATCCAGGTCTAGTTGTAATTAGTCATGTTAACTGGACTGTCATTTTGAAGATGTTTGGTAGTCTCTCCAAGCCAGATCTTCAATTCTAATGAGTGTCTTGTGGCAGGTTTACAACTCTTTGTTCTAAGGTAAGTGCCCCTTTAAAATAACACTACTAGTGAATATACTGGGATTTCAGTGCCAAGACTTTGACATCTTCATCACAGACTTGACAGGAGACAGAGATGGATATCTGACACAAAGGTTTTGCAGATGGATTCTCCTGTGTCAGTCAAGTGTCAGTTCTGATTGGACCTATTTGTCAAAAGACATTGCATCACTCACTGATTTCTAATGCTTCCCAATGAATCCAACAACAATGCCACGTACACACGGTCGGACATACCGACCACAAAATCTGTCTGATTTTTTTCCGCCGGATTTTGGACGAAACTTGTCTTGCATACACACAGTCGCACAAAGTTGTCGGAAAATCTGATCGTTTGGAACGAGGTGACGTACAAAACGTACGACGGGACTACATAGAGGCCAGTAGCCAATAGCTTTCGTCTCAAATTTTTTTCTGAGCATGCGTGGCACATTGTGCATCGGAATTCTCTACACACGATCGTAAAAAGTCAGATTGGATTTTGTTGTCGGAAAATTTAAGATCCTGCTTTCGGAAATTCCGACAGAAAAAGTCCGATAGGATTTTCCGACAACATAATCCGATCTGACTTTTACCGTCGGAATGTCCGACCGTGTGTACGGGGCATTAGAAGTTCCCAGGGCTTCCTCCACTTCCAATGGCTCCACTTCCAATGGCTCTCCTTCCTCCTGTTGCACCCTCTATAATTTCAAGTAAATGGACTGATAACAATGAGATGTCCTCGCAAAAGCAGCATGAGCTTGGATGTCATTGAGAACCTTTACCAAAATGTCAAGTTGTTATATTTGTGCAGAACATGCATGAACTCAGTTTTCAGATATACATTTTTTCATACTTTCATACACAGAATTCAGTAGACAGATTTTTGCATTTTGCAGTAGTAAAGTGTGAAGGTGAAAAAGCCAGAAAAAAATGGCGGAAAAATGGCAGTGGCGTCTTTCTAGTACGCCAATGTGTATGTACAGTATGTCATGCATTACTTTTCATTTCCTTTTGCTAAGAAGATCTTCAAAGTGCTCTGGGTAGTGCACTTCCTTCTCCTGGTACTATGCGTGAAGGTAAAAAAACCTTCTGTGTGCTGCTCCCCCCACAGCCCCCTGTAATACTCTCCTGAGCCCCATCTCGATCCAGTGATGTGCACAAGAGACTTGGCTTGTCCTAGGACTCCCTCTCCTCATTGGCAGACAGCAGCGGGTACCCAGTGGTTCCCACTGCTGTCAGTCCCAGCCAATAAACCAATGAGGAGAAAGTGGGGGGGAGCAATGGCTCTATGTGTCTTATGGATGCATAGAGCAGTGGCTTGAGAGCGAGCACGTACCAGTGCCCCCAAGGAAAACGGCTTTCTCTCGGGGCACTGTTCAAGGGGGAGGAGCCAGAAGCGCCGGAGAGGGAATCCAAAACGAAGAGGATCAAACTGCTCTGTGCAAAACCATTACACAGAGCAGGTAAGTATGACATTTTTTTTTTTTTTTTTAAAACCCAAGCTTTAACATCACTTTAAAAAAAACACAGAAGCTGACATTGAGTTCTCCTCCTTAAAATGATGGTTGATTGGCTGTCAATATATTGTTGTCATACTTTGACTCATCGTCCTGCAACAATCATGCAACAATCATGCTATTAAGGACTTCTGACAGTTTTCCCAATTTCCCTGATCTGCACACTTGAGGTCAGTGAGTTAGTAGGCATTAAAGGTAGTGCGTAAACATAACAGGTAGACACCAAAAATTTTCAAACATAGCCCCCATAGTTCTCTCAGCCAGTACCAGGGCAGGGTCATCCAGCACCCAAGGCAAGGATCCAAAATTGTGCCCCCATCTCACACTATTAATACATGTTGTAGAATGGGTGTTCCACCCTGCATCCATTTTTTGCACCTTTGCTTCACTGCGCCCAGGGCAACTTCCCCTCCTGCCCACCCCTTGTCCCGGCCCTGCTCTTAGCGCAGGTTTACTTTAG
The DNA here is from genome assembly GCA_028564925.1 of Lithobates sylvaticus. NCBI lineage: Eukaryota > Metazoa > Chordata > Amphibia > Anura > Ranidae > Lithobates > Lithobates sylvaticus. Next base: position 467,119,448 of record CM053030.1, read on the forward strand.
AGCCCTGTTATACTATGCCATTCTGTTGCACATGCATTACCATGTGGTATTTCATGCATTAATAAGCATTGTGTTAAGGCAGCCAAGTATTTTATAAGGGGCTGAAAACACTTGAAACTAGAACAAAATACAGTTCAGGACCTACTATGCGTACAAAATGGGTAAAATAAAATGGCACCGCAACACATCACAGTAAGTGGCATGCATTATGGTTATACGCTGTAAACCAAGCACTTTGCCACTTGTTGCCGCAATGCATAGGTGCGAAGCTTTAAACAGGGTTCTAGCTAAAGCATTGAAGCGGCATTTTTTGTGCTATTGCCTATATCATGAGATCTCCAGACCAGGAGTTAAATTCTCCTATATCTAGCTGATTTTCTGCAGTAATGAGGACCTATGTTCCTTGTAAAATGTGTGTTGGATGTTATCCAGGAAAGAAAAGCGGATGTAGCCTCAGGCAGACGTCTCCACCTTGGATAACCCTGCTACAACAACTGGTACAAATAACATTTGCAAAATCTTGCTCTGTTTCTATTCTCTTGATTTTATGTTACAATTATACTGTACATTAAGTATACCAGAAACATGACCTCATACTCATCAAAGCTGTCACTGCTAAAAAAAATGACTTACTGCTTCATTTACCTCATAATAAGGGCTGTAAGAAGACTCTCTACAAGTCTTAGTTGCTGAGTTTTCATACATGGACACTTTGAACGCTGAACTTCAGCCAAAACTCTATTCTCTTTCCTTTTTTTAGTTTTTGGTCAGGTTTTTTTTTTACTTGTATAGAGAGAAAGGATGAGAGCCTAAAGGGATTGGTCAAGATATCATTTTTATTTCATCACCATAACAGGGTCTATCAAAACAGTTGTCAAAAATCATATCTGGACCAGACAGTCCCAATGGCTTCATGTTCTCATTCTTCCTGTAAAAGCTAAACTTCATTGGGCATTGGAGTTCCACATTATTACAAACATTCAATACACTTAAAACTACTACCACATTCAAAACGTTCCAGCATCCCAATTCCTAAGGTTTTTGTTTAACCTTTTGGGTAGTTTCCCCTCAAATCTTGTCCACCAGGACAGGAAGTGAGGGAAAATGTCTCCAGTGGAAGCATGGACAGCAATAAAATCCTGACAGCAGGGGAGGACTGAGCTGATGGGCGTTTTTTCCCAGGCCAGTACAGGCCCAAATGCCATTGAAGTCTCTGTGAGCCAAATCCTTTATTTCCCCCACCCCCTAGACTCTTGCTACTAAATAACAGTTCCTTCCTCATGAGCTTCAGTTTGTACACAAAGCAGCAGGGGGGTCATGGGTGAGGTCATTGAGTACATATGGACAGTGTCAGTAGGGCAGTAGATGGTGTGTGGACAGTGTCAGTAGGGCAGTAGATGTTGTCAGTAGGGCAGGGGATGGTGTGTGGACAGTGTCAGTAGGGCAGTAGAGGGTGTCAGTAGAGCAGTAGATGGTGTCAGTAGGGCAGAAGTTGTCAGTAGGGCAGAGGAGGGTGTCAGTAGGGCAGAGGTTGTTGTCAGTAGAGCAGAGGATGGTATCAGTAGGGCAGTGGAGGGTATTAGTAGGGCAGTGGAGGGTATCAGAAGAGAAATGGACAGTGTTGCTTTTCACAGTTATTTTTAACAGTAAACTCAGCTTAGAAGCTTCAGACAGAAGTTAATCCCTTTGATCTAAAAGAAGGAAATGTTACAATGTTTCTCCTTATCTCCCAGCACTGAGAAATGTTGATAAACATTTGCCAGCTTTTTTTTTTTACAGCTCTGCACTTGTTACATAGAATGGTGGAAATGCTGGATTAGGATCGTAAGGTGGGGTTTTGTGTGGCTCTAATGTATATATATATGTATATATGGATCTATGTGTATCACTATGTGTATATGTGGCTATACAGTATATCTCTTATGGCTCATAGCCAATTTAGTCATGTGGAATGATAAGGCACAGTGCTCTCATTATGTTAGCAAAGTGCAGAAGCTTTCAAACATAAGCTCGTCAGCACAGCTAGTTTATAGTATTCTAGTTATAACAATATTCCAGCAAAACTACTATTATGTCATAATTTACAGTACTGGAGACCTGTTATTATGGTGACTCGTGACTATTAAGATACAGTCAGTTTTACAGTGCCTTGAAAAAGTATTCATCCCCTTGAAACTTTCCAAATTTTGTCATGTGTTACAACCAAAAATGTAAATGTATTTTATTGGGATTTTATGTAATAGACCAACACAAAGTGTCACATAATTGTGAAGTGGAAAGAAAATGATAAATGTTTTTAAATTTTTTTTTACAAACAAATATGTGAAAAGTGTGGTGTGCATTTGTATTCAGCCCCCCTGAGTCAATACTTTGTAGAACCCCCTTTCGCTGCAATTACAGCTGCAAGTCTTTTTGGGTATGTCTCCACCAGCTTTGCATATCTAGAGAGGGACATTTTTGCTCATTCTTTTTTGCAAAATAGCTCAAGCTCTGTCAGATTGGATGGAGAGCGTCTGTGAGCCGCAATTTTCAAGTCTTGCCACAGATTCACAATTGGATTTCGGTCTGGACTTTGACTGGGCCATTCTAACACATGAATATACTTTGATCTAAACAATTCCATTGTAGCTCTGGCTGTATGTTTAGGGTCGTTGTGCTGCTGGAACAGTTGTTCTGCCCCAGTCTCAAGTCTTTTGCAGACTCTAACAGGTTTTCTTCTAAGATTGCCCTGTATTTGGCTCCATCCATCTTCCCATCAACTCTGACCAGCTTCCCTGTCCCTGCTGAAGAAGAGCATCCCCACAATATGATGCTGACACCATCATGTTTCACAGTGGGGATGGTGTGTCCCGGGTGATGTGCATTGTTAGTTTTCTGACACACATAGCGTTTTTCTTTTAGGCCAAAAAGTTCAATTTTGGTCTCATCTGACCAGAGCACCTTCTTCCACATGTTTGCTGTGTCCCCCACATGGCTTCTCGCAAACTGCAAATGGGACATCTTATGGCTTTCTTTCAACAATAGTTTTCTTCTTGTCACTGTTCTATAAAGGCCAGATTTGCACGACTAATAGTTGTCCTGTGGACAGATTCTCCCACCTGAGCTGTGGATCTCTGCAGCTCCTTCAGAATTACCATGGGCCTCTTGGCTGCTTCTCTGATTAATGCTCTCTATACCCGGCCTGTCAGTTTAGGTGGACGGGCTTCACAGAACAGTTGTATTTATACTAAGATTAAATTACACACACAGGTAGACTCAATTTACTAATTAGGTGACTTCTGAAGGCAATTGGTTCCACTAGATTTTAGTTTGGGGTATCAGAGTAAAAAAAACATTTTGAAAACCATTCAAAAATGATAAAAGAGTGTGGGACTTTAAATGAGGCTGATTCAAACACAAATATGGAAGTAAAAAGTAGTAATTTTAATGTACATAAATGTCAAATTGCATAACGTTGTATGCGTCAAACAGTCACTCAATGCATGTACAGGCACCTTAAAATACATGGTATACATATCAATAGGGTGTAAACACATAATTGTCATAATAGGTGAACATTTTTGCATAATTCGTAAATGCAACTAGTAATGTACAGTAAAATTCATAGAAGTATAGATGGCAGTATGAGGGAGCGTATCCTCACAAGCTCGACGCGTTTCGTTGGTTAGCCGACTCATCAGGAGCAGATACTGAATATCTGTAAATAATGAGAGTTCTCAATCAAAAAAAGGAAAGAGGTGGGAGACAACCCATGATATGGAAAAGATATATATAGAAAGACGAAAAGATGGTAAAGTCCACAAACTTACATCCCACTGGACACTGAACCTCAAAAATACCGATATGCAGGGGTCGACACGTCAAGCCTCAAGCCTCATTATGGACGGTCTATGTGGACAGCATCCCTTGACATGGCGACCCCTGCATATCGGGATTTTTGAGGTTCAGTGTCCAGTAGGATGTAAGTTTGTGGACTTTACCATCTTTTCGGCTTTCTATATATATCTTTTTACATATATTTTCCATATCATGGGTTGTCTCCCACCTCTTTCCTTTTTTTGATTGAGAACTCTCATTATTTACAGATATTCAGTATCTGCTCCTGATGAGTCGGCTAACCGACGAAACGCGTCGAGCTTCTGAGGATACGGTCCCTCATACTGCCATCTATACTATGAATTTTACTGTACATTACTAGTTGCATTTACGAATTATGCAAAAATGTTCCCCTATTATGGCAATTATGTGTTTACACCCTATTGATATGTGTACCATGTATTTTTTAAGATGCCTGTACATGCATTGAGTGACTGTTTGACGCATACAACGTTATGCAATTTGACATTTATGTACATTAAAATTACAACTTTTTACTTCCATATTTGTGTTTGAATCTGCCTCATTTAAAGTCCCACACTCTTAATTTTTGAATTTAATATAGGGATGGAGGCGCACTACCCCCTTTCCTTGTGCGCTTCATTTAAAGTCCCAGTATATGGAGATATACATTCTCCCCCCCTTTTTGTCGTATTTTGAAAACCATTGATCATTTTCCTTCCACTTCATAATTATGTGCCACTTTGTGTTGGTCTATCACAGGGGTCCTCAAACTACGGGCCGCGCGTCGGATACAGCCCGCCAGGGTGATTTAGCGGACTGCTACTTTAACATCACAGCACTCCACTCTGCTACCTTAATCACACAAGACGAGAAACATGACAGGTCCAGACAAAGGGCGGGACCTTTTGAGTTAAGAAGCAGGTGATTTGTTACTAGGCAGCGGGGCGGTTCCAGAAATCAATCACCTGCCTTTCACCTGAAAAGTCACGCCCTTTGTCCGGACCTGTCATGCTTTGTGTCTTGTGTGATTAAGGTAGCAGACGAGAGGGGGAGTGCTGCGATGTTATAGAAGGGGCAGTGTTATACCGCTGGAGGGCTCTGTGTTGGGGGAGTCTGTGATGGGGGAGTCTGTGATGGGGGATCTGTTAAGGGTGGGCTTTGTGATGGGGCTCTGTGATTGAGGGATCTGTTATGGGGGCTTTGTGATGGGGGATCTGTTATGGGGGGATCTGTGGTGGGGGGATCTGTGGTGGGGGATCTGTGATGGGGGTCTGTTGTGAGGGGGGAGTCTGTTGTGAGGGGGGAGTCTGTGATGGGGGAGTCTGTAAGGGGGGAAGTCTGTGACCGTGGGAGTCTGTTATGGGGGGCTTTGTGTTGGGGGGATCTGTGATGGGGGAGTCTGTGAGGGGGGATCTGTTATGGGAGCTTTGTGATGGAAGGAATCTATGATGGGGGGATCTGTTATGGGGGACTTTGTGATGGGGGGACTTTTTGATGGTGGAATCTGTGATGAGGAGCTTTGTGATGGGGGGATCTGTGATGGAGAGCAGTCTGTGATGGGGGGGATCTGTGATGGAGAGTAGTCTGTGATGGGGGGGAGTCTGTGATGGAGAGCAGTCTGTGATGGGGGGGGGTCTGTGATGGAGAGCAGTCTGTGATGGGGGGGGGGGGGGGGGTCTGTGATGGGGGGGGGGGTACTGTGATGGGGGGGGGGGGGCGAGAGAAGTCTGTGATGGAGAGGAGTATGTGATGGGGGGGGGGTGGGGGGGTGGGGGGGTTCTGTGGGGGGGGATGGGGGGGGGGGGGGGGGGGGTACTGGAGGAGGAGTCTGTGATGGGGGGTGGGGGGGGAGGGGGTCTGTGAAGGAGAGGATCTGTGATGGGGGGTTCTGTGATTAGGGGATTCTGTGAAATACTAATTTATGTTGATTAAAATGGTCCTTTATTTCAAATATTGTATTGTTTTTTCCTGTATTTTTGTACTACAAATAAGATGTGACATAGGAATTCATTCATATTTTTTTCATACTATAGTCCCCCCCCCCCCTACAGTCTGAGGAACCGTGAACTGGCCCCCTGTTTAAAAAGTTTGAGGACCCCTGGTCTATCAAATAAAATCCCAATAAAATACATTTACTTTTTTGATTGTAACATGACAAAATGTGGAAAATTTAAAGTACGCAGTTTTGTCGGCAGGCGACAGAAGCCAAAGGGATCAATCTTGCGCTGGGATGATCGGAGGATTTGAAACTCTAGACCAGAACAAGCAGTTGACCCATGCAGTATGGGCACAGCACCATTTCATGTTAAAAATAAATTGCCTGGAGTTCTGTTTTAAGCATCTGAATGGGACACAATGGGAGATTTACTAAAACTGGAACACACATAATCTGGTGCAGCTATGCATAGTAACCAATCAGCTTCTAACTTTAGCTTGTTCATTTAAGTGTTTGTAAATGTTCCTTTTTTTTTATTTTAAACATGTCATACTTACCTCCTCTGTGCAAGGGTTTTGCACAGAGCCGCCCCGATCCTCCTCTTCTGGGGTGCCCTGGCCGCGCTCCTGGCTCCTTCTCCACATTGAGTGCCCCCACGGAAAGCTGCATTCCATGGGGGCACCTATGTGGGCATGCTCCCGAGTCCTGCTGCTGTGTCCATTGACATAGACAGCAGGACACGGCCTTGCCCCCCGGCTCCCGTGTCACTGGATTTGATTGACAGCAGCAGTAGCCAATGGCTCCCTCTGCTATCAATCTATCCAATGAGGACCCAAGACAGCGGCTGGAGCTGCTGGGCTCGTGCTCGTTGCTGGAATGATCGGGTTCAGGTAAGAAAAAGGGGGCTCTGGGGGGCACCTGCAGCACAGAAGGTTTTTCACCCTGATGCATAGAATGCATTAAGGTGAAAAACCTTGACACTTTACAACTCTTACAACTTTTTAACCACTTCAGCCCCGGACCAATTGGCAGCCAAAGGACCAGGCCCCTTTTTGCGATTCGGCACTGCGTCACTTTAACTGACAATCGCGCGGTCGTGCGACGTGGCTCCCAAACAAAATTGGCATCCTTTTTTTTCCCACAAATAGAGCTTTCTTTTGGTGGTATTTGATCGCCCCTGCGGTTTTAATTTTTTGCGCTATAAACAAAAAGAGAGTGACAATTTTGAAAAAAATTCAATATTTTTTGCTTTTTGCTATAATAAATATCCCCAAAAAATATAGAAAAAAACATATTTTTTTCTCAGTTTAGGCCGATACGTATTCTTCTACAAATTTTTGGTAAAAAAAATCGCAATTAGCGATTATTGATTGGTTTGTGCAAAAGTTATAGCGTTTACAAAATAGGGGATAGTTTTATAGCATTTTTATTAATATTTTTTTTTTTTACTAATTATGACGGCGATCAGCGATTTTTATTGTGACTGCGACATTATGGCGGACACATCGGACATTTTTGACACATTTTTGGGACCATTGTCATTTATACAGCAATCAATGCTATTTAAATGCATTGATTCCTGTATAAATGACACTGGCAGTGAAAGAGTTAACCACTAGGGGGAGGGGTTATGGGCTGTGACGTGTGTGTGTGTTTTTTTACATTAGGGGGCGGGGCTGACGTCTGACGTCATTGATCGGCTTTCCCGATGACCGGGAACAGCCGGTCAATGACAGGCAGAGTAGGAAGCGCGGGGAGAGGTTTGTTTACACAAACCTCTTCCCGTTCTTCAGCTCTGTGACCCGATCGTGGGACACCAGCGGCGATCGGGTCCGCTGGTCCCGCGGCCGGGGTCACGGAGCTCCCGACCGGGTCGGGAGCGAGCCGCTGACCTAGAATCTGATTGGTTACTATGCACAGCTGCACCAGATTCTGTGTGCTCCAGTTTTACAAAATCTCCTGAATGCTTTACACTGTAATCATGAAAACATGTACACCACGGGAGCTCTGCCTGTCCTGGCGTGACATTACAGTGTAGCACCAAATAATGAATATTTGCATTGCGCCAAATCTACCTGTTACTTTATGACCTATTTTTTCTTTTTTAACCTGCACTGGAAAAAATCAGTTGGATGTAAGCTAGCTCAGTCCAGCCAGAAATTTACAGATAGTTTATAAAACAAATTATTTCAAATTGTCTGCAACATCTGTGAAGCATAAAATAAAGCATATTTTTTTTCTCTCTTGAATAATAGTCATTGATGGTGTAATTTTGGTCAGGTTCTGTTGGAATCTGTACCTCCTGTTCCTGGATGCACATAGAAGACACAAGGATGACAGCATTGATTGCCTTGCTGTAAATTAGTTACCACCAGGAACAGGAATGAGCGAAAGTTAGAGTTTTAATTTCCCTGAAATTTTGACAAAATTGCACCATTTTGGTAAAATCTATTGTAGTCAATGGGAAAAAGTTAAATTATAGTGCTAAACCCAAAAGAAAAAAAAAATACATTGCAGTTTACTAATTCTTAGATGTGAAGGCTGCATTCCTTTTCTATTTTTTATTCCTTTTCTATTTTTATAACAGACCAAATTGTCCAGCAAAAATGGCACAATGTTTACAATGGTCAGCTCGCTTTTACTCATTCATGTCAAACCTTTATCCCAAAAGGAAAAATAAACTGTTACTGTAACTGCTTAAAAAGTGTTGGCTGGTGTTTGGCTTAAGGGCCAGTTCACACCATAGAAACGCAGTCCGGGTGCGTTCCAGATGCTTTTCTGCATGCGTGTTTTTGATGCAGTCCAGTGCATTCCTTACCCCCTTTTTTTTCTTAACCTTAAAGTGGTTGTATACCCTTTTAAACTTTTTTTTTTTTTTTAAAACTACCTGCAAGAGAAAGTCATAATGAGCTAGTATGACTAGCATACTAGCTCATTATGCATCACTTACCTTAGATCGGGCCCCCGGCGCCGTCCTCTTCTCCCCCTCCGGCCGCATCCATCTCTCTTCCGGGTATCGCCGCTCTGGCCAATCATAGCACCGCTGCGGCGCTGTGATTGGCCAGAGCAGTGAAGACGTCGCTCCGCGCATGCGCGCGGGGCACTTCAACTGCGGTGAGCCGCAGTTGGGAATGGGGATTAACCCGTTAAATGCACCGTTGTCTACGGCGCGCATGCGCCGTAGACAACGTTGTAAATCGTTCTTTGCAAATATCTCCTAAACCGTGCAGGTTTAGGAGATATTTCTTGTACCTACAGGTAAGCCTTAATCTAGGCTTACCTGTAGGTGCAAGTTGTAATTAAGGGTATACAACCACTTTAATTAAGGACATGTGTGTTCCAGTGCATTTTTGGTGCTTTTAGGTGCGTTCCAGTACAGTCCAGTGCAGGAAAAATGCAGCATGTTCTACTTTTTTTTCTGGAACGCACTGGAACGGCTAGCACTGGTGTGAACTATGCCATTGGAAACCATATAACCTACTTTCCGTTTTCGATGCAGAAAAAAAACGCCCTGGACTGCATGTGGTGTGAACTGGCCCTAAATCTGTTAGTTAAAGGAGAAGTGGGGTCAATGATCCTTTGGCCTATTGGAAGCTGCTAGACTGCTTATAGCGAGGAGGTGGAAGTCTGATACAGTACTGAACCTGTCATAAAACTTTGAGATCCTAAGACTGCACCATAGATACGAGGCTATGCTTGGTAATATACGGGGCACTAGAATGATATTTGAAAAACAATGGAAAATGTGGACTGAATGGACTACAGCTACATCTAATTGCATCTTCTCTTTTTATGTCATTGACGTTTATTTTTATGCTGAACTATGGACCTTACCCTGTGTTCTACTTATGTTTATTTTGAACTTTTCTATGTTGATTTACTAAAAGCAAATCCACTTTGCACTACACTTGGAAGTGCAGTCGCTGTAGATCTGAGGGGAAGATCTGAAATGAGGAGAAGCTCTGCTGATTTTATCATCCAATCATATGCAGTCTAAAATGCTGTTTTTTATTTTCCTTGCATGTCCCCCTCAGATCTACAGCAATTGCACTTCCAAGTGCACTTTCATTTCCCTTTCAAGTGCACTTGCAGTGCACTTCTAGTGCAAAGTGAATTTGCCTTTAGTAAATAACCCCCTATGTACCTTTGCACTTTGTTTGTGTACAATAAAAACTAATGAAGAAGAAAGAAAGAAAAAAAAGCTCTTTTGGCCCTGTTTCTCTTGGGGATCACAGGAGTGCACTTTGTTCTGCACTCTTGTGACTGGTATTCAGCTGTCAGCGGGCTCAAGCTCACTGCCAGTTGACATCACTCAGCGGCTCCAGGCTCTGGAGAGATCCCAACTTTAATGTCAGGATCCACCAGGATGCCTGACCGGAAGCTGGCTCAACCTCTCACCATGCAGCTGAGAGCCTGAGCCAGCCGCTCCCGCCCCCTCCACAGCCCAGCACTCCAGTGAGAGCTGGAGGGGCAGAGCGAAGAAACGTTGACTGACAGTCACTGGTCTTTGATCGCTCAGTTCTCAGTGTAGGAGGCAGCGGGGACAGATGCAGCATAGGATCCATACTGCCTCCACCTAGGTAGGTATTGATCTGAGTGTTTTGAGTGCTGCTTTCAACTGTCTTGGAACAGTTACTGTGCCCAAAAATAAAAATGACAGTAAACAAATAATCAAACGCACAAAAAATAAATAAATAAATAAATAATAAGAACACTCAATTAACTAAATTAATCTACTCTAAATGCATCCTCTAAATAATATTTTTTGTGGTTTACTAATTTAAACTTTTGACATACAAGGGTTGCAGATGCAGCTGCTAGAATATGGTAGTTAAGAACCGTCTGAATCAATAGACAACATAAACACGATCCAACTTGGGAAACATATACAATACAGCCTATGGAGGTTATTTACTAAAGGCAAATCCACTTTGCACTACAAGTGCACTTGGAAGTGCAGTCGCTGAAGATCCAAGGGGGACATGCAAGGAAAATTAAAAACAGCATTTTAGCTCGTACATGATTGGAAGATAAAATCAGCAGAGCTTCCCCCTCATTTCATATCTTCCCCCCAGATTTTAAGCGACTGCACTTCCAAGTGCACTTGTAGTGCAAAGTGGATTTGCCTTTTGTAAATAACCCTCTATGTTCAGATAAGGTGGTTAGATGGAAAGTATCTCAAAATAACAACAGATGACAATATAAGAGACTACACAAAACGCAGAGAACCCGGGTTGTACTACAGAATATTGCTGATCTCAATTGTTAAACCAATCAAGGCCAAGACTTCCATAAAAAAAAAAATTCCAAGCAAATTTTGCTTAATCAACTTAAAGAGCGAATCTGAAAGTTTCTTCTTTGGAAAGATTTTGCAGTGAAATCACTGCTTCTGAAATAACTGCTCATCTCTAATCAGGAACAATAGCAATGTAGTAACACAGAAGGGGTTCACATACACTTGGCTGACAGATATTTCAACTATGACAGAGTCCTTGTTCCAGAGCCAGAACAAGACCACACAGGGACCCAGGCAGGATATCAAGCAAAACACAAACCCCAACCATTTGTATTGCTCCTTTTTTACATTATTATAAGCTATTGAGGGTTATTTACGAAAGGCAAATCCACTTTGCACTACAAGTGCAAACTACAAGTGCAAAGTGCATTTGAAATTGCACTGAAAGTGCACTTGGAAGTGCAGTCGCTGTAAATCTAAGGGGAAGATCTGAAATGAGGGGAAGCTCTGCTGATTTTATTATCCAATCATGTGCAAGCTAAAATGCTTTTTTTTATTTTCCTTGCATGTCCCCCTCGGATCTACAGCGACTGCACTTCCAAGTGCACTTTCAGTGCAATTTCAAGTGCACTTTGCATTTGTAGTGCAAAGTGGATTTGCCTTTAGTAAATAACCCCCATTTTGTCTTCTATATCACTGCTTTATATCATGGTAAATTGAAAGCTCTCCCAGCTTCTGAGCCATCGCTTATCCCTTATGCAATTATAGATAGTGAGCAAATCCACCTTCTGAATCACTCACTTTTCATGCATTTCTACTAGTCCCACCAAAAGACAAGGCAAAAAGACTACTGCATGGTGTACCGGTACTTTTTTTCAGCACACACCACCGCAACGTGTTGCGCTGGCATGTGCAAAAAAAGGTCGCCGTGTAGTATTTTTTTTTCATCGCTGCACAGCGCAAAGCAATCCTTGCACTGTGCTGCAGACAACACAACTAAATGAAATGTCATTTTGGGACATTTAAATAATGTTTGCTTTAAAATAAAAAAAAGTAAACTGTATGCCCACTGCCCATGCATTGCACGAGTGACGCTACGCTCTGTGACTGCTCCCGGAGCCTTCTAAGACCTGTCATGTGTCCCTGAAGACTTTGGGAAGGAGAAATTATGCTTCCGATCGCCTAAGGCAGTGGTTCTAAACCCCTGTCTTCAGGACCCACTAACAGGCCAGGTTTGCAAGATAACTGAAATACATAACAGGTGATATAATTTACTGCTCAGTGATTGCAGTATTCTAGTCTGCATCTCCCCAAGGTAATACTTAAAATCTGGCCTGTTAGTGGGTCCTGAGGACAGGATTTGAGAACCACTGGCCTAAGGCGACCGGAACTAAAGTGGGAGCAGGTACCTCTCAAAATCGGGGTACCTGCTCCTCCCAAAAGCTCAAATTTTGCTATAAATTGATACATATATAACTGAACACCTTCAATTTTTTTAGCCTGTAAAAGCACCTCTGTGTTAGCCTGTGTCAATCCACACATAGATGTTTACAGGTGTATTAGAAGAGGAGCGTTTACAGACTGAAAAAAAAAATAAAAAATCAAATCAAAAGTGCTTTCATTAGAGGAGCTGAAAAGCAGAAAAACACATAAAGTGCCTAAATACGTGTAAACGCTAGACGAGTGTAGGCAAGTTTAAGCGTTAATGCATTCCAATGACTAGAATAAATTAATGTTCTGGCCAATGGAATCCATTAACACTGAAATGCTTGATGCACCTAAACACGTGTGCAATACTGCCTGATCATGTTACCACTGTGATTGGCTGCCACAGTAGTCACCTAATCAGGTGCCGGTTCCACCAGTTCTTGATCATTACTAGAAACCTGGAGCTGTCTGTGATAGCTCCATCACTGTGCTGGGAGTGTGCAGTCTGTGTGCGCTCAGTTCAGAAATGTTGGCTGCCCATGGTCGCCCATGTGCAGCATGTGGGCGTTAAAGAACAACTCCATCTTTCCACACACTCTACAGTTTGTTTGGGCCAAGTTGGCCCAAACAAACTATGTCCCTCACTAACCTATGAGGCCGCTGGCTGTGCAATATAAACTGTATGTAGCGGAGGCTACCTGCAACTGTGTTCCGGGTTCAAGCCGAGACTCCCTGTATCATACCGGGAACACAGAAGAGTCTACCGCAGCTGCGCTCAGCCGCTCAGAGCAAGCTTCCTCTGATTGGCTGAGTCAGAGAGGTGGGCTGGTGATGTCACAACCTCTGACATTAATGTGTGCAAACAAAACCCCAGTTTTTAATGCATACTGTTAGACAGGACAACTCGGTTGGTTAGCAGGCTGGTGGGTAAGTTGAGCTGGGAATTTCTTTGGTTTTGTTTTGCATGCGTTGCCCTTCCAAGTGCTCCTTGCTGCAAAGGTCAGTTATAGGTGAGGGCAGTGGTCATTTGCTTGTTATTTTAACCACATGCCGATTGGGCCATAGCCGAAAGATGGCTACAGTGTGGTTGGCTTATTCTGGATGGATGTCCGTGGGACGTCCTCCCAGAATAGCGCTCCCGCGCACCCCCTGGGGCGCGCACCCGGGAACATGCGTGACCGGGGGACCCGGCGCATCACGGATCACGGTAAATGGCCGCTAATATCGGCCGTTTTTCCACGTGATCGCTCCGTCAAATGACGGAGCATCACTTGTAAACAAACCGGCGTCATTTCCATGACGCCGGTTCCTCCCTCCCCTCGCTGTACCGCTCGGTACAGTGTGAGAAGAGAGAGGGGAGAGATCATTTTCAGCGCTGTGGGCACTACAGATCCAGCCCACAGCGCTGCTCAGTGCCAATACTATGCCAGTACTCGGCTATAGTATACAATACTCTGCAATACTCTACCAATACTATGCAATACTCTGCCAATAATCTGCCAATACTATGCAATACTCTGCCAATACTCTGCAATAAATTTTAACAGAAACAAAGTATTTTTTTCTTTTTTTTTTACCGAATTTTCTGTATTTTTTGATTTATAGCACACAAAATAAAAAACCCAGCGGTGATTAAATACCACCAAAAGAAAGCTCTATTTGTATGAAAAAAAGGACAAACATTTCATATGGGTACAGTTGCATGACTGAGTAATTGTCATTCAAAATGTGAGAGCATCGAAAGCTGAAAATTGGTCTGGTTAGGAAGGGGGTTTAAGTGCCCAGTGGTCAAGTGATTAAAGAGAACCTGTCACCAAAAAAAAAAATCATCACATAGGGAGCTCTCTGTGATAAAAAAAATAAATTAAACCAAAAAATACACTTTAGTGTGTTTTTTACGGAAATTTTGCATTTCTTAGACTTTTGCCTTTTAATATCGTGTTACATAGAGAAAATTGGAACTACCACTATTTTATTCGGGAATTGTAGTTCCTGAACAACTGGAGGGCCGTAGTTTGAAGACCCCTGCTCTAGGGTGTTTGCTTTCAGAAAATATATAATATTTGGGGGTTTTGTGTAATCTTCAGGCCTAAAATGTTTTTTTATACGTGTGCAAAAAATGCTAAAACAGCTCTGATAGTGTAAGGGTTTTTAATATCTGCTTGTTTGCACTGCTCTGTATAAACGCCAAATTTTATGTGCAGGCTTCAGCAAATATTTTTTGCAAATAGTTTCTGAACCATTTTTTATGACTGATAGCCATATCTTTATGTACATTAAATCATTACGTTTAGCTACACGTTACACATTACAGCCATCTAACACAATCAGAATAAATAAACAGAACAGGCCACCTGGACAGACGGACAGGAAGTGCTCGACCTGCCATTTTTTTCCATGTCTGTTTACATCCTGTACGCTTCCTGTGTTTGTTTTTTGAAAAAAGGGTGTTTAAATATGTCTAGATTTTTTTTTGTCATTATTCTTTAAATTTGGTATGTAATAAATTAGGCACCAATAAAAAAAACACCAGATTTAATATTTGATGAGGATATATAATGAGAACTTTAGTCAAAACATACAGTATCTCACAAAAGTGAGTACACCCCTCACATTTTTGTAAATATTTTATTATATCTTTTCATGTAACAACACTGAAGAAATGACACTTTGCTACAATGTAAAGTAGTCAGTGTACAGCTTGTATAACAGTGTCAATTTGCTGTCTCTTTAAAATAACTCAACACACAGCCAATAATGTCTAAACCGCTGGCAACAAAAGTGAGTACAAATTGGGCCCAATTAGGCATTTTCCCTCCCCGATGTCATGTGATTCGTTAGTTACAAGGTCTCAGGTGTGAATGGGGAGCAGGTGTGTTAAATTTGGTGTTATCGCTCTCACTCTCTCATACTGGTCACTGGAAGTTCAACATGGCACCTCATGGCAAAGAACGCTCTGAGGATCTGAAAAAAAGAATTGTTGCTCTACATAAAGATGGCCTAGGCTACAAGAAGATTGCCAAGACCCTGAAACTGAGCTGCAACATGGTGGCCAAGACCATACAGCGGTTTAACAGGACAGGTTCCACTCAGAACAGGCCTCACCGTGGTCAACCAAAGAAGTTGAACGCACGTGCTCAGCATCATATGCAGAGGTTGTCCTTGGGAAATAGACATATGAGTGCTGCCAGCATTGCTGCAGAGGTTGAAGGGGTGGGGAGTCAGCCTGTCAGTGCTCAGACCATACGCCGCACACTACATCAAATTGGTCTGCATGGCTGTCGTCCCAGAAGGAAGCCTCTTCTAAAGATGATGCACAAGAAAGCCCGCAAACAGTTTGCTGAAGACAAGTAGACTAAGGACATGGATTACTGGAACCATGTGAGATGGTGTCAAGCGTGTGTGGCGGCAACCAGGTGAGGAGTACAAAGACAAGTGTATGTTGCCTACAGTCAAGCATGGTGGTGGGAGTGTTATGGTCTATAGCTGCATGAGTGCTGCCGGGACTGGGGGGCTACAGTTCATTGAGGGAACCATGAATGCCAACATGTACTGTGACATACTGAAGCAGAGCGTGATCCCCTCCCTTCGGAGACTAGCCTGCAGGGCAGTATTTCAACATGATACCAATCCCAAAAACACCTCTAAGACGACCACTGCCTTGCTAAAGAAGCTGAGGGTAAAGGTGATGGACTGGCCAAGCATGTCTCCATACCTAAACCCTATTGATCATCTGTGGGGCATCCTCAAACAGAAGGTGAAGGAGCGCAAGGTCTCTAACATCCACCAGCTCCGTCATGTCATCATGGAGGAGTAGAAGATGACTCCAGTGGCAACCTGTGAAGCTCTGGTGAACTCCATGCCCAAGAGGGTTAAGGCAGTGCTGGAAAATAATGGTGGCCACACAAAGTATTGACATTTTGGGCCCAATTTGGACATTTTCACTTAGGGGTGTACTCACTTTTATTGCCAGCAGTTTAGACATTAATGGCTGTGTGTTGAGTTATTTTAAAGAGACAGTAAATTTACACTGTTATACAAGCTGTACACTCACTACTTTACATTGTAGCAAAGTGTAATTTCTTTAGTGTTGTCACAGGAAAAGATATAATAAAATATTTACAAAAATGTGAGGGGTGTACTCACTTTTGTGAGATACTGTAAATCACCAATAAACGTATATCAGATAATGTCCACTTCATATCCTTTGCATTCATCTTGGGTCTCAGTCTTGGAGCTGGCGGGGGACAGCTGCAGCTTCAGACCAATGCTGCAGCATGGAGGTGAGTATGTGTGTGTTTTAGTAGCCCAAACTCCTCTTTTAAAGTGGTATTAAACTTAAAAATCAAACATTTACTGTACTATATTGCAGCTTACCAATTCTTAGATGTGGTGGCTGCATTAGATTTCTTTTTTAGCCTTTCCTTCGTATATTTTCACCAGGTGATCCAGGCCGGTAAGTACTGTATGTTGTTTTTTAAACGAACAAGCTGTCCTGCAAATGTAGGAGTTAGAGTGTTCAGACAAGCCATTCTGAGAGGGGTGTTTACAGTGGTCAGCTTTTATTTATTTAGGTAAAACCCATACCCCTTTTGCTCCATTCACATCTATGCATGTTGCTTTTGAGTGTTTTTTTCAGTGCTTTTTGCTCTTTATTTAACACGATTTTGCTGCGATTTGAATTTGCGTTTTTTTAATGCTTTTTTTTGGAAAATTTGTTGTTGGGGTTGGGCAGATTAAAAAACGCAAGGCGCAAATCGCGGCAAAATCACGGTAAAAACGCCAGCTTGTCCATTGAAGTCTATTGAACCAAAAAAGCACTGTTTTGCGTTGAAAAAAAGTCCCTGACCCTTTCTGAAAATGCAGAGGCACAAAAATGCATTGATGTTCCATAGGAACCCATGTTAAAAATAATGTCCTGCATTTTTTTTAAAAGCATGAAAAAACGCATTGGTGTGAATGGAGCCTAAAATGTTAGCAGGATTTTGTTTTTAATTTGTTAATGTATCTAAATCTGCTAGTACATCAAACACTACCTTCCCCCCCAGACTGACAATTCTGCTGTCCAAAGGTGTGCTCCTTCATCCAGAGTGGGGGCACCCTAATACAGGAGATGTGTTACTGGCCAGATCCCCAGGTGAAAACAGAGAGGAAACAAACCTGTCCCCCTAACTTGAACCGCCTTCGCCACCCCCCCCCCCCCCCCCAGCGGGAGACGAACGGGAAGTGAGTCCTAAAAACAGTTTTGCCGGGACCCGCTTCCTGATTGGCCAGAATCAGAAAGACAATAGAGGCACACAACTGGGTGGGGTCAGGGCGCTGTGCTCTGCGCCCAGAGCCCACCCTTTTTTTAATCCAATTAGAGCCTCAGGCTTTAATCATGTGCTTAAAAAAAAAAAAAACACTATTGAAATCCATGTGTCCGGTGCCCTGTATGTAGATTAGGGGCCAGGCGCATGGACTAGGGGGGGGGGGGGGGGGGGGGGGGGGGCAGCCACTGCTGCAATATATTACATTTTTAGTTTTTGGGTTTAATACCACCTCAACCTGCTTTACTTTTGACTCAGACCCCACAGTCTGCAATGGCTACTGTGGTGTTGTATATTCACAGAGACCCTGGCTGCACAAGAAGGCTGTGTGGGTACAGTAGTAGACTGAAATCGGAGTCGTCCCCTGTCAAAACACAGTAGTTAGCAGGGGAGATCGCTGTACTAAAATCTGATTGTCAGTACAGCGGCTCCTCCTCTGCTACTCAGTTTTTTTTCCGTTTTTTTTTTCACAGCACACTGTGTTGAAAGAAAAAAAACGACTACTGTGTAGCAGGCTGGTAAAGGACTTTTTTTAATTAAAAAATAAATGTCATACTTACCTGCTCTTTGCAGTGGTTTTGCACAGCCCCAAAATTCTTCTTCTAAGGTCCCCTCCCCCTTGCCGAGTGACCCCATAGCAAGCTGCTCCCATAGCATGATCGCTACCTGTGTCCATAAGACACAGAGAGCACGGCTCAGCCCCACCCCCCCTGCTCCCGCCTCACTGGCTGTGATTGACAGCAGCGGGAGCCAATGGCTCCTGTTGCTGCATCTCAGCTGATCAGGAGACAGAGACCTGGGAGAGCCTTGGGTCATTGCTGGTTTAAGATCAGGCTTAGGTAAGTATTAGGGGGGCTGAGGGGCTCACTTTAAGACTGATTTCTTTTTAGGGCAGTGCCTGTGTAGTTTTTTTGGACCCTCTGGAGGTCTCAGGGTCACTTTATTGATCCACCCAACTTTAGGGAGAACACCGGGCAACAGCTAAAAACATTGCTCATATACAGTGCCTTGAAAAAGTATTCATACCCCTTGAGATTTTCCACATTTTGTCATGTTACAACAAAAAACTTAAATGTATTTTATTGGGATTTTATAGACCAACACAAAGTGGCACATAATTGTGAAGTGGAAGGAAAATGATAAATGTTTTTCAAAATTGTTTACAAATAAATATCTGAAAAGTGTGGTGTATTCAGCCCCCTTTACTCTGATACCAGTAACTAAAATCTAGTGGAACCAATTGCCTTCAGAAGTCACCTAATTAGTAAATAAAGTAAAGTAAGTAAATTAGAGTCCACCTGTGTGTAATGTGATCTGAGTATAAATACAGCTGTTCTGTGAAGCCCTCAGAGGTTTGTTAGAGAACCTTAGTGAACAAACAGCATCACAAAGGCCAAGGAACACACCAGACAGGTCAGGGATGAAGTTGAGGAGAAGTTTAAAGCAGGGTTAGGTTATAAAAAAAATATCCCAAGTTTTGAACATCTCACGGAGCTCTGTTCAATCCATCATCAAAAAATGGAAAGAGTATGGCACAACTGCAAACCTACCAAGACATGGCCGTCCACCTAAACTGACAGGCCGGGCAAGGAGAGCATTAATCAGAGAAGCAACCAAGAGTCCCATGGTGACTCTGGAGGAGCTGCAGAGATCCACAGCTCAGGTGGGAGAATCTGCCCACAGGACAACTATTAGTCGTGCACTCCACAAATCTGACCTTTATGGAAGAGTAGAAGAAGAAAGACATTGTTGGAAGAAAGAAACAAGAAGTCCTGTTTGCAGTTTGTGAGAAGCCATGTGGGGGACACAGCAAACATGTGGAAGAAGGTGCTCTGGTCAGATGAGACCAAAATGGAACTTTTTTGGCCTAAAAGCAAAACGCTATGTGTGGGGGAAAACTAACACTGCACATCACCCTCAACACACCATCCCCACTGTGAAACATGGTGGTGGCAGCATCATGTTGTGGGGATGATTTTCTTAAACAGGGACAGGGAAGCTGGTCAGAGTTGATGGGAAGATGGATGGAGCCAAATACAGGGCAATCCCCAAAAAGACTTGCAGCTGTAATTGCAGCGAAAGGTGGTGCTACAAAGTATTGACTGAGGGGGGCTGAATGCAAATGCTCCCCACACTTTTCACATAATTATTTGTAAAAAAAATTGAAAAACATTTATCATTTTCCTTCCATTTTACAATTATGTGCCACTTTGTTTTGGTCTATCACATACACAAACAGCCACCACACTTTAAGCAATATTAAACCCAAGCCAAAAATTTTGCAGTTTACCAATCCTTATATGTGATGGCTGCATTCGTTTTTAGTTTTTTTTTTTCACCGCTTTTCACTGTTTTCACCTAGTGATCTGGCCAGTAACACTCCTGTGTTTGAGTGCCGCTACTCCGGATAAAGGAGCACAGCAGACATCACCATTGTCAGTCTATGGAGAGGGGAGTGGTAGATGTACTAGCAGATTTAGATACACTAACAGATTAAAGCCAAACTCCAGCTAACATTTATAAAGCAGTTACAGTAACAGTTTTTTTTCTTTTGAGATAAAGGTTTTACATAAATAAATAAAAGCTGATCATTGTAAGCGCCACTGTCAGCATTAAATAATTTTCTCAAACGCTCTAACTACTACATCTGGAGGATCTGAAAAAGAGCAGACTTACTGGCTGGATCACCAGGTGAAAATAAAAGAAAGCAAGCTTAAAAAAGAAAACGAATGCAGCCACCATATCGAAAAACTGGTAACATTTGCTTTTGGGTTTAAACCCTCTGCGATTTGTCATGCGAGGTTACAGTTCCAAATCGCATGACAAGTCGCACCCCATTGCCAAAAAATAGAACTGTTCAAACTGCTGCGATTCAAGTCGCAGCGACTTTGAAAAAGGTTCCTGCACTACGTATTTTTGATTTCAATGCAACTTGCAATCGGAGCTGAAAATCGCACTGATCAGTTTTGATTGACTGTTTGTAACAGTAACTCGGAAGCGATGACATCACTTCCAGTTTACTCGGAAAACATCAGCGCCAGTTTTAAAAAATTTAAAAGGATTCAGAAAGCCCCCCCGATCTTGGTGTTTTGAATGCTTTTAAGTGCAGAGAAGGGATTTGGGGTCTTTTAGACCCTAGATCTCTCCATAAAGAGTACCTGTCACATGCCTATTGCTGTCACAAGGATGCTTACATTCCTTGTAAAAGCAGTAAAAGTGATAAAAAAAAATTAAAGCAACAGTGTAAAAAAAAAAAAAAAAAAAAATTAATAGTTCAAAAAAAAAAAAAAAAAAAATGAAAAAAAATAATGAAAAAAAAAATGAAAAAAATAATAAAATGAAAAAAAATTAAAAAAATTAAAAAAAAATTAAATGAAAAAAAAATAAAATGAACAAAAAATAAAATGAAAAAATAAATAATGAAAAAAAAAATAAAAAAAAACATAAAAAAATGAAAGCGTCCCCGTCCGGTGCTTGCACGCAAAGACATAAGTGCGTGTCGCTCCCGAACACATGCAAACAGCAATCGTCCCACACATGTGAGGTATAGCCACGAACGTCTGATCATGGGCAGTAATTGTAGCACAAGACCTCCTCTGTAAATCTAAAGTAGTAACCTGTAAAGGCTTTTAAAGCATTATCTATGGATAGTAAAATTGACTCTATTGCACGTGCGTGCGCAATTTTAAAGCGGCTGGGATGGGACAAATTTAGATGGGGGGGGCACCCGATTTTAGGCCACAAAACCAAAATACACCACTGCTCATCGGGCATACCCTGCGCCTAAAAACCTAAATTTCACTGAAATAAAAAAAAAGTCACACCAAAAAAAGAAAATGATTACGGAAATATTGTGCTGTCTTGTTTTAGTTATCCATTTCACAGAATCATCTATACCCCAAGCACCCTGGAATGAATCTGCCGCATACAAATGAGCGGATTCACTTCCAGGGGATGCACTCCTTTCCGATCGTTTAACGCGTTACCATCACGAGATAGCCTTTGCTAAATATAGTAGCCTCTGCAAATGGAGAGTTAGCATGGAAAAAAAAATAAAAATGACAAAAATGCTAACACAAGAGGAGGGCTGCACAGTGGCGCATTGTTTTACCATGCGATGGGAAATGTAGGTTAGGCACATACCCCACTTCTGATGTATGACATGAGTCCGAGGACTGATTGCTCCTGGGATAGCCTGCGGCAGAGATCTGTCTTCTCTTGTTCACACAGTTTTTTTCGTGGTCACCGAAGAGGCCCTTGGTCTGTGTGGGGTTTGCAGCAACAAGCTCTGAGTCAGGCTGAAAACCATTTAAAATCCCATTGGCAGCCCTGCTGTCTGCTGCTTGGTGTTGGTAGCCGTCAGTCCTGGGCTGATATGAGGCGAGCGCGCTCTTGGACACTTTATACCCATGAGAAACTAGGAGGTCCTCCACGCTGAACATGCTGTGTTTCCTGGAGGAACTGCTATGCCGGGGCAAACCTTACTTTCAAAGGGTCTTTCATCACTGAAAGGAAGAAGAGTAAAATAAATATCACTCAGCACGTGTTACATGCTGGTTTAAGAATCCAGCACTCCGCAAACTTTTCTTTTTTTTTTTTTTTCATGACAGACTTTGTTAAGTTACCTAATGGTAAATTATATGCAGATGCTTTGATGACTAATGTGAGGTCCTAGCCAAGAAAGGGCCTGTATGTACAGCCGCAGCAGGGATGAGATTAGGCTGCTGACTCTGCTTATTTTAGAAGGTGCCTTAAAACCGGGAAGAGTTTAGGAAATGGTATACACTATATTGTCAAAAGTATTGGGACACCTGCCTTTACACGCACATGAACTAACTTCTAACTAACTAACACGCACGTTAACCACTTGAGATCCGCGCTATAGCCTAGTGACGGCTACAGCGCAGACCTGCATTGCCAGGACTACATCTATTGACGTTGTCCCATGCACGAGCGGCCTGAGCACCACCTGAAGGGCGCACGTGGCGCACTCTGTGATCAGCGAGTCTATGAGACAGCGCAAGGAGAAAAAAAAAGGCGCTCACCGGAGGCAGTGAGAGGGACATCAGTCCCGATTACTGCGAGCTGCCGCCAGCTCCTCAGTGCCTACCTGTGCCCCCTACAAGTGCCACCTAGCAGTAGGCAACAGTGCTGCCTACCAGTGCCCACCAGCGCTACCGTCAGTGCCCACAGTGCCATCTGTCAGTGCCCACAGTGCCACCTGTCAGTGCCACAATCAGTGCCTCAAGAACAGTGCTGCACATCAGTGCCACCTATCATTGCCTCATCAGTGTCACCTATCAGTGCCCATCAGTGTCACCTACCAGTGCCCATCAGTGTCACCTACCATTGCCCATCAGTGCCACCTATCAGTCAGTGCCACCTATCAGTGCCCATCAGTGCCACCCAACCCGTGCCACCCATCAGTGCCCATCAGTGCCATCTTATCAGCAGATATGTGCAATTCGTTTTGTTTTTTCAGGTTTTCGTTATTTTCGGTCATTCGTTATTGTACAAATGAACGAACGATTCGCTAAAATTTTTAACGAATAACGAATCGTTCGAATCGAACGAAACCGAAAACAACGAAAATCCGAAAAAAACGAATTAGAAACAACGAATCTACGAAAGAAGAAAATCCGAAAAACGAAAACAGGAACAACGAAAATCAAAATGAACGAAAAAATTCGTACATTCGTAACTTTTTTTTGTTGTTGTTGAATTGGTAATTTTCAGTGTCCCTTACAATGGCGCTGCTTAACGTGCCTCGAATGGATTGAACGAAAAAATTCGTACATTCGTAACTTTTTTTTTCGATTCGGAATTTTCCGCGTCTCTTAAAATGTAATAATAGCATACACATTACATAAAATTATGAATTATGCTCCGATTACGAATCTACGAATGTTACGAAAGTACGAAATAAATACGAATGCGTCCGAATTTCGAATAAACGAATAAACGAAAATTAAACTAACGGAAAAACGAATCAACGAAAAAATAACTCTTACGAAAATACGAATCGTTACGAATATGAACACCGACAACTTACGAATTTACGAATCGTTACGAATCATCGGAAACTAAAAAAACGAAACTAAAATAAAAACATTTTTTGGTTGTGCACATGTCTACTTATCAGTGGCCATCAGTGCCACCTTATCTGTGCCCATCAGTACCAACTTATCTGTCCCCATCAGTGCCACCTGATCTGTGCCTATCAGTGCCGCCTTAACTGTGCCTATCAGTGCCCACCAGTGGAGCCTATCAGTGCCCACCAGTGCCGCCTATCAGCGCATATCAATAAAGCAGAAAAATTACCTGTTTGCAAAATTTTATAACAAACTATTAAACACATTCTGCAAATCTTTTTTTGTTTGTTTAGCAAAAAATAAAAACTCCAGCTGTGATTAAACACCACCAAAAGAAAACTCATTTGTGGGAAAAAAATGATAAAAATGTAATTTGGGTACAGTGTTGTATGACCGCGCAATTGTCATTCAAAGTTTGACAGTGCTGAAAGCTGAAAATTGGTCTGGGCAGGAGGGGGTTTAAGTGCCCGGTAAGCAAGTGGTTAAGGCCCATACACACGATCTGACTTTTTTGACAACAAACGTGCAAATTACCTGCTTTGAGGCAACATCCGACCGTGTGTACGCTCCATCGGACAAACTTTTTGCGGTTTCATCGGACAAATGTTGGCTGTGCAAACAGACAAACTTTCCGGCAACAAAAGTCCTATGGTGCAAAATCCTATCCATAGGACTTTAGTCCAAAGTACAAACACGCATGCTCAGAACCAATGCAAAAGTTCAGACAACAATACAGAAGTTGACCAAAGGGTGTCGGTAAAGAGCTGAAAAAACACGTGATTTGGTGAAAGTTGGCTGAAAAAGTACTGCTGTGTGTATGCATAACAAGTTCACGGCCAACGCCCTTTGGACAGAAATCCACAGAAAAGTTTGTTTGAAGTCCAATCGTGTGTATGAGGCTTTAGTCCGTAGGGTTCAATATTGATTTGGCCCACCTTTTGCAGCTATAACAGCTTCAACTCTTCTGGGAAGGCTGTCCACAAGGTTTAGGAGTGTGTCTATGGGAATGTTTGACCATTCTTCCAGAAGAGCATTTGTGAGGTCAGGTACTGATGTTGGACAAGTAGGCCTGGCTCGCAGCCTCCACTGAAATTCATCCCAAAGGTGTTCTATCGGGTTGGGGTCAGGACTCTGTGCAGGCCAGTCAAGTTCCTCCACCCCAAAGTCGCTCCTCCATGTCTTTATGGACCTTGCTTTGTGCACTGGTGCGCAGTCATGTTGGAACAGGAAGGGGCCATCCTCAAACTGTTCCCACAAAGTTGGGAGCATGAAATTGTCCAAAATGCCTTGGTATGCTGATGCCTTAAAGGGGTTGTAAACTTTCGTGTTTTTTCACCTTAAAGTGGTTGTAAACCCTATTTTTAAACTCTATACTACAGGTAAGCCTATATTAAGGCTTAACTGTAGCTACCCAGGATATCTGCTAAATCTGCATGGTTTAGGAGATATCCCCTGTCCCCTGCATGTGCCGATGACATCGGCACATGCGCACTGGTGCAAACTGAAGCCATGGCACGTATGTGCCATGGCTTCAGCCTGTGTGCTGCTACCGGTGGCACCCGCGCGCATGCGCATGAGTGATGTCATCGCGGCTCCGGCCAATCACAGCGCTGGAGCCGCAATATCTGGAAGTAACCCCTGGGAGAGATGTCGCCAGCCGGAGGGGGAGACGAGGACGGCTGCGGGGGCTTTGTTCTTGGGTAAGTAATTCATAATGATGAGCTAGTATGCTATGCTATGGAACTTGACCCACATGGATGCGCTCTCTCTCTGCCCAGGGTTCTCGGCTCTTGATTGGATAGATTGATAGCAGCGCAGCCATTGGCTCCCGCTGCTGTCAAATCCAATGACACGAGTGCCGGGGGGTGGGGCCGAGTCCTGCATTCGGCCTCTATGGACGCCGAATGCTTGACTCGGGAACACGCCTGGAAGGTAACCCCCTCTGGGAAGCTCTTCTCCAAGGGGGTTATCAGATGCGGGGAGGAGCCGCGAGAGCCGCCGGGGGACCCCAGAAGAGGATGTTCGGGGCCACTCTGTGCAAAACGAGCTGCACAGTGGAGGTAAGTATGATATGTTTGTTATTATTTATTTTATTTTTTTACCTTTACAATCACTTTAATGCGGCGTACACACGGTCGGAATTTCCGATGGAAACAGTCGGATGGGAGCTTTTCATCGGATTTTCCGACCGTGTGTATGCCCAACGGTCTTTTTCTGTCTGAATTTCCAACGGACTTTGAATTGAGAACCTGTTCTCAATTTTTCCGACAGAAAACCTTTCTATCGGATTTTCCGATTGTCTGTAGCAGTTCCGACACGCAAAATTCCGACGCATGCTCGGAAACAATTCGACGCATGCTCGGAAGCATTAAACTTCCCTTTTATAGTGCTGTCGAGCGTGTTTTATGCCGCTGTGTTACTGACCGTCGGAATTTGGTGTGACCGTGTGTAGGCAAGACAGTTTGAGCAAAATTTTGTCGGAATTCCGACGGGAAAACCATCAGAGCTTTTTCCGCCGAGAATTCCGACCGTGTGTACGCGGCATAAGAGTTCCCTTTACTGGAACTAAGGGGCCAAGCCCAACCCCTGAAAAAAAAAAAAAACCCACACCATAATCCACCCTTCACCAAATGATTTGGACCAGTGCACAAATCAAGGTCCATAAAGACATGGATAAGCGAGTTTGGAGTGGAGGAACTGACCTCAACCTGATAGAACACCTTTGGGATGAATTAGAGCGCAGACTGCGAGCCAGGCCTTCTCGTCCAACATCAGTGCCTGACCTCACAAATGTGTTTCTGGAAGAATGGTCAAACATTCCCATAGACACACTCCTAAACCTTGTGCACAGCCTTCCCAGAAGAGTTGAAGCTGTTTATAGCTGCAAAGGGTGGGCCAACTCAATATTGAACCCTAAGGACAAAGACTGGGATGCCATTAAAGTTCATGTACGTGTAAAGGCAGACGTCCCAATACTTTCAACAATATAGTGTCTGTCTAAAATACTCAATAAAAGGATGACGTGACACAAGAGTTGTATGTGGCGGTCTCAGAGCTTCGGCATCACAGTGAGACCAAAGCTGACCATAGACCAGAGTTAGGGCTCATTCACACCATGGTGCAGAGCCGTCAGCTTTGCTTTTCTAAACACATTCTGCAAGAGCACAAAAAAAAGATGGTTCTCTATTTGCCCTGTTCACACCACAACACTGGTGTCATGTGCCGATTTTTCTGCGCAGGGATCTGCAATGTGTGCAGTTTTCTGCGAGGAAAAAAAACTGATGCGACATCGACACTGTATTGTGAACAGGGCACATAAATTCTATGATATGTAGATATTCTCCAGCACACCATGGATCATCAATTTCGGTCAAACGTTTTTTATTCAAGCAAGATCACATCACAAAACGGTGTAGTGCAACGTTTCGGAGCCACGCAGGACTCTTTCGTCAGGCAAGTATTCCAAGACGGTGTGCGATGGGAATATGACACGCATGAAAGCCGATGTCAGTGTTTCACATACACGTTTGTGTATGAAACTGATGTAAAACTCGTGTCTTTGCAAGTGAAATGAGCGGTTATTAGACATGTGCAATTCGTTTCGTTTTTTTTCTCGCTATATTCGTTCATTATCGTACGAATGAACGAACGATTCGCTAAAAATTTTAACGAATCGTTCGAATCGAAGAATATGAAAACAACGAAAATCCGAAATAACCAAATTAGAAACAATGAAACTACGAAAGAAGAAAATCCGAAAAACGACAACAGGAACAACGGAAATCAAAATGAACGAAAAAATTCATACATTTGTAACTTATTTTTTTTGTTGAATTGGTAGTTTTCCGTGTCTCTTACAATGGCGCTGCTTAACGTGCCTCGAATGGATTGAACGAAAAAAATTCGTACATTCGTAATTTTTTTTTTTCGATTCGTAATTTTCCGTGTCTCTTACAATGGCGCTGCTTAACGTGCTTCGAATGGATTGAACGAAAAAATTCGTACATTCGTAACTTTTTTTTTTCGATTCGTAATTTTCCGTGTCTATTAAAATGTAATGATAGCATACACATTACATAAAATTATGAATTATGCTCCGATTACGAATCTACGAAAAGAATGTTACGAAAGTACGAATAAATCAATCTAACTAAATCTCCGAAAATACGAATGCGTCCGAATTTCGAATAAACGAAAATTAAACTAACAGAAAAACGAATCAATGAAAAATTAACACCGACGACTTACGAATTTAAGAATCGTTAAACAAATTTTTTTGTTGTGCACATGTCAAGCGGTTATATATGCCGCTGCATTACTTTATGGGGATGCAGCAGCTGTACAGACACAGCTGCATGTCCTAATTTGACAAGGGGCAGGTGCATGGCCCTGAACGCACACCGTCTGCTGTTTAGGACTCTGGACTCGCCACTGTATGCCTGTCAAAGTAGGACTTGCAGCTGTGTCGCTGCAGCCACTGCAACCACTAATGCCCCATACACACGGTCGGATTTTACGACGGAAAATGTCCTATCGGACCATGTTGTCGGAAAATTCCGACCGTGTGTGGGCTCCATCAGACTTTTTTTGTTTGAGATCCTGCTCTCAAATTTTCCGACAACAAAGTCCTATCTGACTTTTTCCGATCGTGTGTAGCGAATTCCGACGGACAAAGTGCCACGCATGCTCAGATCACATTACAAGACCAAAGCTATTGGCTACTAGCCTCTACGTAGTCCCGTCATACGCAACGAACGTCACCACGTTCAGAATGACCGTGTGTATACAACACCAGTGTCGGACAAAATCCGTCGGAAAAAAATCCGATGGATTTTTGGTCGGAATTTCCGACCGTGTGTACGGGGCATTAGAGTGACAGGCTGCCCGCACGCAGCTCCAGCCATATACACATACTGCTCCTTCACACTGTACAAACCAAGACACGTATGAATGCTTTCATACATATCTGGTGTTTTGGAATGCCGTGATTCTGCCCGTGATTCCAAATTGCGTGGCAATCAGCGCAAAAAACGCAACGCGCTTTTGGATACCATTTATGTGAAATGGCAGCCCAAACGCGTTGCGACTTTGCCCCAATTTGACGCCAACTTTACAAAATCGTGTGAAACTTGAGCTACATTTGGGTGACAAATGCGCATAGGGCAGCCCATTGAAGTGAACCAGCTGCCCTATGCGTGACATGCAGAATTGTGTCACATTGTCGCTAACACAAAATCCCGAGTGGGGATGCAAGTTCCTGCAATGCCAAGTGTGAATGGGGCCTAAAGCTCAAATGTACTTTCAGTTTAAATAAACTAAATACATTCCAGGTGCATTAAAGCAAAAGGTTTGCAGTCTTACGTTTTATTTTCTTTAGAGTAGAAAAGCCTGTCCCCTGCCAGTACCTTGTAGAAGCAGTGGTTTCTCCGCATAGGCCCTCTCCAATTGGCAGTATCATGCAGAGTGGCTGCCCTGCTGCATAGTAACCACAGGGGGTCGCTTGATCAGCACAGGCGCAATTCAGATCATCTTTTAAATAACAAGTTCTCTGGTTAGACAAGGTAAAAAGTTAAGTCGGTAATGTCTCCACCTCATCCAATCAGAGAACATCTTCACTCCATTGAGAAAAAAGGCTGGGTTTCCAGCAGTGTATGCTAAATAAAAACTCCTAAAGCAAGAAGAAGCACCGTTTTGGCAGAAGAGCATCTTCATACCTCTTCTGTGAAAAAAAATGCACTTTCTAGCATTTTTTTTTTTCATTCTATATTTTCAGATCTCCTTTATTAAAAGCTGTAGTTTTTAATACTTTTAAAAACAACATAAACATGTTAGACCTTTAATGATATTTTTGCGTTTATGTCTATTAGTATGTGCAGTTTTATACAAGCCTTAATTGCAATACTGGATTGTGGCATTAAAGTGATACTAAACCCAGGACCCTGCATTCACTATATGTGGTCTCTCACAGTACACAGAACATGGAAATGCAATTATTTTAGTAAATATAAAAACTGCTAAATACCTTTTCTCATCAGACGTATGAAGCAGTCTTGTGACTTCTATCAGTGTCTGGTTAAAGCTTGGAGGAGGAGTTTTCATTCTCCCCTGATTTTCCTATGAGGCTGCATGACCCCTGACTCTCTGTCTGGACAATACTGATTGGCCCTGTGCTGATAAAAATCTAAAGCAATACACACCAAACTGAGCATGTGCAGAGTGCCCCCAAGGCTCTGTAATATCAGCAGATGGATTGGGGACTGTGGAATAAGGGGGGAATCAGAGAAGTCAGAATCAAACAGCTTTTTTACACAATGCAGAGGATTAACCCCTTAGTTTCCAAAGTGGGTATAACAAGCATGCTTTACTGCATATACAGACTGATTTTACTGTTGTGGGTTTAGTAACACTTTAATTAGAACTATAGGCAAAACCTTTTTTTTTCCATTTAGTATAGAGTAAGGGAGGCTTATAACCCCTGCAGGCTTTTTTTGCCATCTGTGTCACATTGGGGAGATTTACCTTCACTTCCTGTCCCACAGGAAGTGAGAGGAAATCCCTGCAAATTAAGGGAATCTCTTGAGGACCCCCTGGTCACCAGAATTAGTGTAGTACAAACAGGAAGATTTCCCCTCTATTACTTTTCTGGGGACAACCCAAAATATAGGATTTTCTTTTCTTTCTCTCAATTTCAATGATAATGTTAAACAGGACAAGTAGAGAGGATGAATCTCCCTAATGTGGTATACAGACAGCAATAAGGTTACTGATCAGACTCTCCTCTATTCATAGATAACATTACAGACAGTGTACTCAGTGTAAGAACTTTTCTCAATGGAGGAAGAGGGAGAAGGGCTATGTCCTCATCACAAAATCTTCAGTGCAGCTGAGCCGGAGACCTCAAACTGTTAACTATCACATTTCCAGAAGTTTAGCAGCAGGAAGAGGACAGGGCAGTGAGGATCTGAACAGAAGAGGACAGGGCAGTGAATATTTGTACAGAAGAGGACAGGGCAGTGGAGATTTGTACAGAAGAGGACAGGGCAGTGAAGATTTGTACAGAAGAGGACAGGGCAGTGAAGATTTGTACAGAAGAGGACAGGGCAGTGAAGATTTGTACAGAAGAGGACAGGGCAGTGAAGATCTGTACAGAAGAGGACAGGGCAGTGAAGATCTGTACAGAAGAGGACAGGGCAGTGAAGATCTGTACAGAAGAGGACAGGGCAGTGAAGATCTGTACAGAAGAGTACAGGGCAGTGAAGATCTGTACAGAAGAGGACAGGGCAGTAAGGATCTGCACAGAAGAGTACAGGGCAGTGGAGATCTGTACAGAAGAGGACAGGGCAGTAAGGATCTGCACAGAAGGGGACAGGGCAGTGAAGATCTGCACAGAAGAGGACAGGGCAGTGAGGATCTGTACAGAAGAGGGCAGGGCAGTGCAGATCTGTACAGAAGAGGACAGGGCAGTGAAGATCTGCACAGAAGAGGACAGGGCAGTGAAGATCTGTACAGAAGAGGACAGGGTATTGAAGATCTGTACAGAAGAGGACAGGGTAGTGAAGATCTGTACAGAAGAGGACAGGGCAGTGAAGATCTGTACAGAAGAGGACAGGGCAGTGAAGACTTGTACAGAAGATGACAGGGCAGTGAAGACTTTACAGAAGAGGACAGGGCAGTGAAGATTTGTACAGAAGAGGACAGGGCAGTGAAGATTTGTACAGAAGAGGACAGGGCAGTGAGGATCTGCACAGACGAGGACAGGGCAGTGAAGATCTATACAGAAGAGGACAGGGCAGTGAAGATCTGTACAGAAGAGGACAGGGCAGTGAGGATCTGTACAGAAGAGGACAGGGCAGTGAAGATCTGCACAGAAGAGGACAGGGCAGTGAAGATCTGTACAGAAGAGGACAGGGCAGTGAAGATCTGTACATAAGAGGATAGGGCAGTGAAGATCTGTACAGAAGAGGACAGGGCAGTGAAGACTTGTACAGAAGATGACAGGGCAGTGAAGATCTGTACAGAAGAGGACAGGGCAGTGAAGATTTGTACAGAAGAGGACAGGGCAGTGAATACTTGTACAGAAGATGACAGGGCAGTGAAGACTTGTACAGAAGAGGACAGGGCAGTGAAGATTTGTACAGAAGAGGACAGGGCAGTGAAGATTTCTACAGAATCGAGCAGTCTGCACATGATCCTACCTACTTCATTACAGGTAAGTAGGTAAGTAATGTAGCTAAAACCGCAGAGAAAAAACGTTTTTTAGCGAAACTTTCGCTTTAGGGTAAATACTGCAATAACAAACGTTAAATATGCGTGAAATAACAATACGCTACATTTATTAGTTAAATGTGACAGCAATGCTATGTGACCAAAACAAAAAAATTAAATAAAACATAAAAACATTATAAGCTATATCCATTCCACTGGTGTTACAGGCTGCACTTGGTGTGTTGTGAAAGAATTCCTGCAATTAGAAATATGGGATGAAGGAAAGGTGAAGATTGAAGCTGATTGGATGATAGATTGCTGTATCATAATAAATTATCTTTCTAAGTAGGAGAATGCCAGAGCAAAAGGTCAGGATCTCACACAGGGTTACATTAAAGGGGAAAGGAGGGGTCTGGTCTGCAAGATGTTCAAGAGTTCTATTGCCATGAAAAAAAAAAACACACAGTTCTTTGACTTTAGTATGCTAGTATGCCCCCACTCAAAAAAAATAAAAATAAATCATAATCCTGTTTACAACAGGGGTCTCCAAACTTTCTAAACAAAGGGCCAGCTTACTGTCCTTTGGACTTGAGGGGGCCGGACTGTGGCCATCGGGAGTAGAAATTGTCTTGTCATTGGTGTCAGTGGGAGAAAATAGTGCCTCATTGTTGGTGTCAGTGGGGGGAATAGTGCCCCACAGTTGGTAACATTTTTAGGAATAGTGTCTTATCATTGGTGCCAATGGGAGGAATAGTGTCCTATCATTGGTGACATTGGTAGGAATAGTGTCCTATCATTGGTGCCAATGGGAGGAATAGAGTCCTATCATTGGTGCCAATGGGAGGAATAGTGCCCCACAGTTGGTAACATTTTTAGGAATAGTGTCCTATCATTGATGACATTGGTAGGAATAGTGTCCTATCATTGGTGCCAATGGGAGGAATAGTGTCCTATCATTGGTATCAGTGGGAGGAATAGTGTCCTATCATTGGTGCCAATGGAAGGAATAGTGTCTTATCATTGGTATCAGTGGGAGGATTAGTGGCTCATCGTTGGTGTCAATGTGTTCAATAAAACAGCAAAGGGGTTTTGGTGGTTCAGCGGTTTTGGTCCTGCAAATTCTTTTCATCCCTTGGTAACACTGCTCTATGAAGACTGGGAAGAGGCTTTCAGGCTGGGTTCACACTTAGGGTTTCTCCGCATCCAATTCGCATAGCAGGAAATTGTGACCAGCTCTTTATGGAGCCGGTTCACATATCTCCGCAGTGGCTCCGGTGGGAATTGCACAGGAGTCTTGTGCGTTTTTGGTCCATTTCAGGTCCGAATTTAGCCCAAAATTCAGGCTGAAATTTGTCCTGAAACGGTGAATGGAGACCGGACTCCTGCTGTGAGCCACTGCATGTTCCAGTGTGAACCCAGCCTGAAGGACCAAAATCTTTCTCCTCTGAATTATATCAGTTACTCTCCAGACTGTACTCAATTTGCAAAATGCGTTGGATATTTTATTGTACACACATGATGAATAAAATCTATCTGGACAGTAATCTTTCTCTTATTGATATTCAGCTGTTTTCTACAAGGACGTAGATATGGATCCTGTATATTAGAGAGCAGCCTCCGAATACAGTATCTGCATAGAAAATATCCATCACACAAGGTCAACACTCATACAAGGAAATGCAGTCCTCCTCACCCCCCCACCACAACTTAAACTTAACTTAATAAGTTAGTCACGTGGAAGTAGACCAGATTGCACCCATGATATTTTCTCTTTTCCCATGATAAAGAGAGTATTAGACATTCTCATCTTCAGCCTCATCCAAAATTCCAGATGGTTTGCAGGGGACTGCAAAAAAGAGTGAAATGCGGTGGTAGGGAGGAAGTCAGTCAAATGCCGCGTACACACGTGCGGACTTTTGCCGGCGGACTTAGTCCAGCGGACAATCCCGCCGGACTTTCCAGCTGGGTCCGCTGGACTTTCCGAGCGTGTGGACTTGCCCACACACGCACGGACTTCTGCGGCGGATAGTCCGCCGGCCAAAAGTCCGCGGGACTTTTGAAAATGAACGGACTTGCCCACACACGGAGCAGTCCGTTCATTTAGAACGTAACTTCAGGTTACGTAGCTAGCGTAGGCAGTAAATGCCGCCGCGCTAGCTCCGTAAGCTGGCATGGATTTAAAGGGACTCCCCACGCCGAAAAAAACGGCGTGGGGGTTCCCCCCAAATCCAAGTCAGACCCTCATCCGAGCACGCAGCCTGGCAGGCCAGGAAAGGGATGGGGACGAACGAGCGCCCCCCCCTCCTGAGCCGTACCAGGCCGCGTGCCCTCAACATGGGGGGTGCCCTGGGGAAAGGGGGGCCGTGCGGCCCCCCCACCCCAAAGCACCTTGTCCCCATGTTGATGAGGACAAGGGCCTCTTCCCGACAACCCTGGCCGTTGGTTGTCGGGGTCTGCGGGCGGGGGCTTATCGGAATCTGGGAGCCCCCTTTAATAAGGGGGCCCCCATATACCGGCCCCCCACCCTATGTGAATGAGTATGGGGTACGATGTACCCCTACCCATTCACCTAAGGTGTAAAATGTAAAGTACAAAAACACACACACTTTTGAAAAAATATTTTATTGCACTGCTCCGGGGGTCTTCTTCCGTCTTGGGGGTCTTCTCGCCGGACTCCCCCGCCATTTACCAAGCTCTTTTACCGAGCGGGGGAAGTCCGGCTACCTTCTTCGTCGTCGCCGCCGTCGTCTGGGGGTCTCGATCCGCCTTCGGGGGTCTTCCGGGGGTCTCTTCTGTTCTTGCGGCGGTCGTCGTCTTCCGCGCCGCCGGCGCCGCCTTCTTCTTCTTGTCCTTCTTCTTCTTCTTCCGATGTTGACCCGTCGCTGTCTCTGCCCGGAATGCCTGTGCCGCTCTGCGCTGGGACTTATATAGGGACATGGGGGACAGGGTCACATGCTCATGTCACATGGTGA
The DNA here is from genome assembly GCA_028564925.1 of Lithobates sylvaticus. Lineage (NCBI taxonomy): Eukaryota > Metazoa > Chordata > Amphibia > Anura > Ranidae > Lithobates > Lithobates sylvaticus. The sequence goes on from CM053030.1 coordinate 467,154,466, forward strand.
CCCCGCCCCCTTGTGTTGTCACAGTCCCGGAGGATGCTGGGACTGTGACATCGCACGGGGGCGGGGTCACCATGTGACATGAGCATGTGACCCTGTCCCCATGCCCCTATATAAGTCCCAGCTCAGAGCGGCACAGGCATTCCGGGCAGAGACAGCGACGGGTCAACATCGGAAGAAGAAGAACAAGAAAAAGGACAAGAAGAAGAAGGCGGTGCCGGCGGCGTGGAAGACGACGACCGCCGCAAGAACAGAAGAGACCCCCGGAAGACCCCGGAAGACCCCCGAAGGCGGATCGAGACCCCCAGACGACGACGGCGACGACAAAGAAGGTAGCCGGACTCCTCCGCTCGTGAAAGAGCTAGGTAAAAGAGCAGAAGAGAGCGGAGGAGTCCGGCGAGAAGACCCCCAAGACAGAAGAAGACCCCCGGAGCAGTGCAATAAAATATTTTTTCAAAAGTGTGTGTGTTTTTGTACTTTACATTTTACACCTTAGGTGAATGGGTAGGGGTACATCGTACCCCATACTCATTCACATAGGGTGGGGGGCCGGTATATGGGGGCCCCCTTATTAAAGGGGGCTCCCAGATTCCGATAAGCCCCCGCCCGCAGACCCCGACAACCAACGGCCAGGGTTGTCGGGAAGAGGCCCTTGTCCTCATCAACATGGGGACAAGGTGCTTTGGGGTGGGGGGGCCGCACGGCCCCCCTTTCCCCAGGGCACCCCCCATGTTGAGGGCACGCGGCCTGGTACGGCTCAGAAGGGGGGGGGGCGCTCGTTCGTCCCCATCCCTTTCCTGGCCTGCCAGGCTGCGTGCTCGGATGAGGGTCTGACATGGATTTGGGGGGAACCCCCACGCCGCTTTTTCGGCGTGGGGAGTCCCTTTAAATCCATGCCAGGTTACGGAGCTAGCGCGGCGGCATTTACTGCCTACGCTAGCTACGTAACCTGAAGTCACGTGCTAAATGAACGGACTTGCCGATGAGCGGCAAGTCCGTTCATTTCAAAAGTCCCGCGGACTTGCCTACTAACGGTGGGATTGTCCGCCGGACTGCCAAGTCCAGCGGATAATTTTAAAACCAAACTTAAAACTTTGGCGCCAAAAAGTCCGCCGGCGCCCACACACGAGGGGATTATCCGCTGGACTTCAGTCCAGAGGATAATCCCGCGGGATTGTCCCTTCGTGTGTACGCGGCAATAGACCTACTCAACACCAATGGAGAATTTTAGATTGAGAAAAGTCCTTCCAGCAGACTTGCTCTTGCAAAGAAAAGGCAAAGCGTTCTCTGAAGGGCGCCCATGCTGAGCAATGCTGTTCAATAAGCAGCAGGGCAGCCACTCAGCGGGGGACCCTGAAGCCAGCGCAATCATTGAAATAACTGTGTTTACTAGAGTGATTTTTAGTTTCAACTGGGATTGGCTAGGTATGGCACATGAATACTTATGTTGGTCCATTCCTCCATCCTATCACTGACTCTGAAGATAGAATTTGTTTCTTACCGATTACCTTCCAAAAGAACCAGCTCCTGGGAACCAAGCACAGCTGTGGGGTATGTACACATAGACAGGGTATTGAGGGGGCAGGGGCGTATTAAAGTTTTACTAAACCCACAACAGTGAAATCAGTCTGTATATGCAGTAAATCATGCTTGATATATTCTCTGTGGAACCTAAGGGGTTAATGTTTGATCCTGTCTTCTCTGATCCCCCCCTTCTTCCACAGTCCCTAAACCATCTCCTTGTCAGAGCATTGGAGACAAGCTGCAAGTGCTCACTATGGTGTGTATTGCTAGAGAGTTTTTTTTTTCTTGGGAGAGTGCATGTGATCAGCACAGGGCCAATCAACACTGTCCAGACAGAGGGATAGGGGTCCTGCAGCCTCATAGGACAATCAGGAGAGAATGAAAACTCCTCCAACAAGCTTTAACCAGACACTGATAAAAGTAATAAGACTGCTATATACTGCTGATAAGAAAAGGTACTTGGCAAGTTATAATTACATTTCCATGTTCTGTGTACTGTGGGAGATCAAATATAGTGAATGCAGGGTCCTGGGTTTATTAACACTTTAAGTTTCTGCAGTCAAAGGCTATATTCAAGCAAAGCCAACCAGATAGTGGGGATACCTGAACATGGATCCTGTCCTTTGACTGCAGCTTGTGACATAGGCATCTCCCTGTTACGTGCTCCGTGATACGATCGCCGGGACACCGGGGGACATCGAGTCCGGGGGTCCCGCGGGTACGGTCACGCTGTACGCGGCGGGTGCGCGCGCCCGCTAGCCCCGCCAATTCAAGGGGACGTACAAGTATGCCCATTTGCCCACCTCTGCCATTGTGCCAACGTATATCAGCGTGCAGCAGTCGGCAAGTGGTTAAAGTATAACTAAAGGCATTTCCTGTTTTGGCTATGGGTAAATCTCCCCAATGGGACACAGATGGCAAAACAAAAACAAAAAAAACAACATACAAGGTTATAACCCTCCTTTACTCTATCCATAATAAAAAAAATGGCTATTGCCTATTCTACTTTAACCTTGGTTTAGGTGTTAGGTTGGAGGGGGTAGAAGGAGTAAAATTTGTGTTTTTAGTCTAGTTAACCACTTGTCCACTGGGCACTTTCACCCCCTTTCTAACCAGGCCAATTTTCAGCTCTCACATTTTAAATGACAATTACCCCATGCAACATTGTACCCATATGAATTTTTGTCCTTTTTTTTCACACAAATAGAGCTTTCTTTTGGTGGTATTAATCACCACTGTTTTTTTAGTTTAATTTTTTGTGCTATAAAAAACAAAAAAGAACAAATATTTTGTAAAAAAAAAAATGAATTTTTCTTCGTTTCAGTTATAAAGTCTTGCAAATTAGTAATTTTCTTTATATCTTTTGGCCAAGAGTTATACTGCTAAATACATTCTTCTACTCCTCCTGAATATGGCAATACCGCCAGACTTTTACACAGCCTGGCCACATAGAGAAGCTAAACATGCAAGTAGCACCTCCAGGCGTACTAGGAGCATAAATTAAACATAACATTTCCTGATGACCTATCAGACTTTTGAAGGCCCTGGAGCACCAGTACAATGAAAACACCCATAAAATGACCCCATTTTGGAAAGCAAACACCCCAACGTATATTCTATGAGGCATAATGAGTCTTTTGAACATGTTATTTTTTTCCACAAGTTTTTGGAAAACGTGGAAAGAAAATGAAAACATGTTTTTTTTCACAAAGTTGTCCATTTATAAGATATTTCTAACACATAGCATATGCATACCACAAATTACACCCCAAATTACACCCAAAAATACATTCTGCTACTCCTCCTGAGAATGGCGATATCACATATGCAAGACTTTTACACAGCCTGGCCACATACAGAGGCTCAACACCGTCAGGTGCTCTAGGGACATAAAATTACAAATAAAACTACCTTTTACACTTTTGTGAGGCACTATAGGGCACTGATAAGCACTGTAGTGGCACTGATATGGCATGGATAAGCACTGATGTGGCACGGATGAGCACTGATGTGGCATGGATGAGCACGGATGAGGCATGGATGTGGCACAGATAAGGCATGGATGTGGCATGAATGAGGCACGGATGAGCACTGATGTGGCACAGATAAGCACGGATGAAGCATGGATGTGGCACAGATGAGGCATGGATGAGGTACAGATGAGCGATGATGTGGGATGGATGGGCATGAATGAGGCATGGATGAAGCATGGATGAGGCACAGATGGGCATGGATGAGGCACAAATGGGCATGAATGAGGCACAGATAGGCATGGATGAGGCACAGATGGGCATGAATAAGGCACAGATGGGCATGACTAAGGCATGGATAAGGCACAGATGGGCATGAATAAGGCGTAGATGGGCATAGATGAGGCACAGATAGGCATGAATGATGCACGGATGAGGCACAGATGGGCATCAATGAGGCACAGATGAGGCATGGATGAGGCACAGATGAGCATGAATAAGGCACAGATGAGGCATGGATGAGGCACAGATGGGCATGGATGAGGCACAGATGGGCATGGATGAGGCACAGATGGGCATGAATGAGGCACGGGTTAGGTACGGGTGAGTGGTGCTTCGGCCTCCCTCCTCTCCTCGCACGCTGTGCCGATCAGTGCGAGGGGAGAGCTGAACAGGACATGCGCCGGATTGTTGACAAGTGAATGCTCCGTCACTGGACGGTGCGATCACGTGGTAAAGGGCCGCTACTCTTTACCAATCAGCATGTTGCTTGTCAGCATATGCTCCTGTAGCAGAGCCTGATTGGTCCCTAGTGCTGTCCCTCCACTCCCCAGTTTGTGAAAAAAAACATTTAAAACACATTTAAAGATGTTTACTAAATACACAACTATATACACTGGTGTTTTTAAATTTTCCTTAAAGTGGAACTTTAGGCCAGAATTAAAAAAGGCGAACAGGCAGGAATTTTAATGCAGAAGATTCATGCTTTGTCCTTTCCACATTAAAGTTGCTTACCTGCCTGTCTGCCGCACGCGCGGCTCATTGTACAAATTCGGCAATGCCAAATCTGACTGAACTCCTGCACATGCTCAGGAGTGATGACATCTCCACCCGGCCAATGCCAGTGGCCGGGTGGGGAGTTTGGGGATGCTGCATCACTGGAGCGGAGGTGACTAAAGTTCAGCTTTAAGTTTAGCTTTGAAGTGTATCTATAGACAAAATGTAAAATCATGTATTAATTTTTTTTCCAGCCTTCTCCTATTAATATGAACAATCCTAAAGTTTGTTAAAAGAAGTATGAAAGTATAAAAAAAAAAAAAACATTTATACTCACTTAGGTGGATGCAGCATCAATCTGATGCTGCATTTGTCCCCTGCTGGCTCTGCATTGAAAACTGAGCAATCAAAGACTGCTGATCGCTCAGTTCTCCCCCTCCGCTCTGAGCAGAGAGCTGGGATTATCAGTCTTTGGCTCTCTGCTCAGCTTTTACAGGAGCGATGTGCTGTGGAGGGGCTGGTTCGGGCTCTCAGCAGGCTTCTGGGTGGACCATATATCTTTTAAGAGCCTGGACCAGCTCAGTAATGTCAGCCAACAACAGACTTTAGCCCGCTGTCGGCTGAAAAACGGTTCACAGGAGTGCAGAACTGTGATCCACAGGAGAAGTATAGCCTAAAAGTTACTTCTCCTTTTAAATTTACTTTTTTTGAAGGGCCACACATATTTACTTTTTTGTGAGTAGGCACTGCATTTCACAGAGCCTGCCTTCTGAACTACAGAGGTGCAGAGAGGGGGAATCTCAGGAGGCGGAGTTAGTACAGGAATCACTGCTTGCAGGCAGCAAGGTACCATGGGTTATGTAGTCCTTAGAAATTGAAAGTAAATAGCAACTGAGAGACTGCAAAACATGCAGGGAATCCAGGAGGTTGTGGAAAGAGATGCCCAGCAGACAGGCAGAACTCAAAATATGAAAGGGCATTTTTAAAAGCGGTTGTATACCCATACAAAAAGATTTAAAATAGAAGAAAAAACCTGCAATGCCGCGTACACGCGATCGGAAAGATCAGCAAAAGTCTGATGAGAGCTTTTGGTTGGAAAATGCGGCCATGTGTATACTCCATCGGACTTTTGCTGGCGGAATTCCCGACAGCAAAAGATTGAGAGCAGGTTCTCATTTTTCGGTCGGAAAAAGTTTAGATCGGAAATTCTGATCATCTGCACCAATTCCGACGCGCAAAATTCCTACGCATGCTCGGAAACAATTCGACGCATGTTCGGAAGCATTGAACTTAATTTTCTTGGCTCGTCGTAGTGTTGTACGTCACCGCGTTTCATGACGGTCAAAAGTTCAGCGAACTTTTGTGTGACCGTGTGTATGCAAGCCAAGCTTGAGCGGAATTCCGTCGGAAAAACCATCCAAGATTTTTCCGATGGAAAATCCACTCGTGTTTACGGGGCATAAGGCAAAGGCATAATGAGCTACCGTATTTATCGGCGTATAGCACGCACCGGCGTATAACACGCACCCCAAGTTTAGGAGGGCATTTTAAGGAAAAAAAGTTTTAGGAGGGAAGTTTAGGGAAAAAAAAAACTTACATTTAAGCGTCATTTGCAGCTTGCCCAGCGTCATTTGCAGCTTGCCCAGCATCATTTGCAGCTTGCCCAGTGTCATTTGCAGCTTGCCCAGTGTCATTTGCAGCTTGCCAGCATCATTTGCAGCCTTGCCCACGTTTAAATTTCCCGCCGCCGAGACAGACCGTGCGAGCGCCGCCGAAAAAGACTGAAGCGCCGCCGAAAAAGACAGAAGCGCCGACGAAAAAGACAGAGCCGACTGTTCGGCTCCGCTCGCAGTCCCGCCTCCCTGCTGTTTCGGAAGCGAGCGCAGGGAGGCGGGACTGCAAGCGGAGCCGAACAGTCGGCTCGGTCTTTTTCGGCGGCGCTTCTGCCTTTTTCGGCGGCGCTTCTGCCTTTTTCGGCGGCGCTTGTTTTTTATTTGGCGGCGCTCGCTATTTTTCGACGCCGCTTGATTTTTTTGTCACTTTTTGGGGGGGGATCAGCGTATAACACGCACCCACGACTTTCCCCTGATTTTAAGGGAAAAAGTGCGTGTTATACGCCGATAAATACGGTAGTATGCACCATATACTAGCTCATTACGAAATACTTACCTTCGATTGAGACTTGGGCATCGGATCCCGGTTACCGCCGAGGGAGCTGACATTTTCCTCTCGGCGTGTCTTCTGGGTTCACGGGTCCGGCGCTGTGAGTGGCCAGAGCTGCGATGATGTCACTCCCGCGCATGTGCGTAGAAGTCTTCTTTCCGGCAAGGTCCGGCAGCATCCGGCGGACCTTCAGCCGGACCTTCAGAGTGCATGCTCTGCTGACGTCAGCGTCTGCATGCAAGGTGAATATCTCCTAAACCGTGCAGGTACCTACATATAAGCCTTATTATATGCTTATCTGTAGGTAAAAATTTCAAAATATGGTATACAACCGCTTTAATTAAGCCTATACTGGATTAACAAATCTAACTATTGTTTGTATTGTTATTACAATGCCGATGTTATAAAGTGAAAGTGTATGCTGTGACCATAGATTTCCTTTAAGGTTATGTTGACAGCCCTGTCTGAAACAGATCGCCTTTAAAGGCAGAATCTACAAATCATTTTATCAAATAAAGATCTGAAAATACATAATTGCAAATACCATTTAAACATGTCAAGCATTTCCTCTTCAGCAACCCAGCATGGGAACATATTGTATGAAACAACTTCAGTTTGAAACTGCGTGAACATTATGTACAAGGAAAGAAAGCCTCAGCAATCTGGCCAAATGTGCAGAAAATAATACAAAATACATTGTTTTCATGTTAATCTGCCAAGTCTTTGCTATAACTGATTGCATAATTTAAGGACCAAGACATATAAACATTTTCCTGAGCTCTGTGGCCTGGGAGTGCGTAGATTGTGTGTGTCCTCACAGTAGATCTGCATTCCTGAGCTGTCTAATGTAATGCTGGAGACCCGCAGATTTTCACAGCAGTGCCTGAGCCATAGAATAATTGTAACGGAAAATGCCACCCAACAACTCTACAGATCTCAGTTTTGCCTGGAAGCTAGCAAGCTGAATCATAAGATCGTTTCTCATATATTTTGGGGGAATCCAACAGTGAGATACACTTTACCAGAGGTTCCAGTTCTGACTAGCCATTCAAAGTAAATAATGGGGCCATGGCCCTTTAGTGGAAAGGCTGCTAGTGCTGACCTCTTTCTGGGAATACTATGTTTTGCACACTTGTTTTTGATCAGAAGCGCAGATAGTATTGAAAACATTGGATTAAAATGAGATTCATGTAATTAGTATTTTTAGAAGAGCTCAGCAGTTGCAGTCTCCATACCACCTCATTACAAGATTCCTTTAACCTCCTGGCGGTATCATTATGTCAGGAATTTTGTACCAAAAGCGGTACAATTATTTTGCATGGAAATTTGGTGTTTTATATTGTAGGCCTGCAATTCTTACGAAATAACTCACTTAAATCTGTCCAAACCAGAGTCTAGTAGACATCCCGGGTATGATAAAGTTTGAAACACAAAATCATAAATTATAATATAATAAATAACTATAAAAATTATTCAATAATGTAATCAAATCAAAAACACTGAAATTTGCTCAGTTGCAGAATTGTCGCTGTCATTAGATTTAGTGTTTGATGACAAATTTCCCCACAAATCGCTATCGCTCAATTCTGCAAGTGATTCTAATTTATTATCGCTGTTTTATAGCTGGTCTAAAACCACTTTTGACATAAAGGGACACTTTTTTGTTGCTATGGACAATCTCCAAATTCCAGGCAGAAAGAACAGTATTTATAGAATAAAACTATATGCAGGGCACTGGACAGACCACTAGGGACAAAGGGGATGTATCATTTTTTTATACAGTACTGTAATCTGAAATCTAAAGATTACAATACTGTATATGTTTTGTGTGTTTTTACTTTTTTGAATTTGGCGCCGATCTCCTCTCCCGTGCGTCGTAACGTCGCAGGGAACGGAGCTCAGCGGCACTCGGGCACTGTGTGAATCGAGCGAGGAGACAGCTCGCACACACAGCGGGGAGACATCGCAGGATCCAGGGGACAAGTTAAGCAACTTTCCCCTGTATCCTGCAATGCGATCCTGAGTCTAGCTCGGGGTTACCGCTTATGGTACTGAAGTTCCACCCCGAGCCAGACTCGGGATTACCGCCAGGGAGGTTAAAGTGTATGTAATGTCATAGCTCCCAACTGTCCCTGATTTCGAGGGACTGTCCCTGATTTGGAGCAATGTCCCTCTGTCACACTTTCCTCCTCATTTGTCCCTCATTCTGGTCTGATCCAAATAGATGTATATAAAATGCACTATTTATCTTTCAAAAAGTGATTCCCAGTGCTAAAACTTTCATCCAATTTCTAAATTGCTGCATTTGTAAATGTCAAAAGCCAATATAAAAGGAATAGTAGTGGTAAAAAAAAGCACTTGTGGATTTAATTAACCTTTTTTTTGGTTAATTCTCCTTTAAGGGTGTGTGTCAGGGGGCGTTTCCTATGCCTACATACATTTGCTAGTAGGTGTCCCTCATTCCCATCTCAAAATGTTGGGACGTACGTGTAACGTTAACATTTTTTTCAAGTTTTGGATAAAGAAGAGAGGGATTAGACCCTCTGTTGGGTTGAGTCCGTGTCCCCTCTGGTGAGATTTGCCTCACATTATTGGTCTTTGTGAGCAACAGGGAAAGCTGTTCAGTGAAGTGAAGTGAAGTGCACCCTATGTTGGTGTCCACTGGTGAAGTGCACCCTTATGTTCATGGTCAATGCTAAAATGCCCCCTGGTGTTGGAGGTCAGTATTGAAGTGCACTCTACGTTGGTATCCAGTGGTGAAGTGCACCCTTATGTTGGTGGTCAATGCTAAAGTGCTTTCTGAGGTTTGAGGTCAGTGCTGAAGTGCCCCCTGAGGTTGGAGGTCAGTGTTGAAGTGCCCCCTAAGGTTGGAGCTCAGTGTTGAAGTGCCCCTGAGGTTGGAGATCAGTGTTGAAGTGCCCCTGAGGTTGGAGATCAGTGTTGAAGTGCCCCCTGAGGTTGGAGGTCAGTGTTGAAGTGCCCCTGAGGTTGGAGATCAGTGTTGAAGTGCCCCTGAGGTTGGAGATCAGTGTTGAAGTGCCCCTGAGGTTGGAGATCAGTGTTGAAGTGCCCCTGAGGTTGGAGATCAGTGTTGAAGTGCCCCCTGAGGTTGGAGATCAGTGTTGAAGTGCCCCTGAGGTTGGAGATCAGTGTTGAAGTGCCCCCTGAGGTTGGAGATCAGTGTTGAAGTCCCCCCTGAGGTTGGAGATCAGTGTTGAAGTGCCCTCTAAGGTTGGAGATCAGTGTTGAAGTGCCCCCTGAGGTTGGAGGTCAGTGTTGAAGTGCCCCCTGAGGTTAGTGGTCAGTGTTGAAGCACCTGTTACATTGGTTTGCACTATATCAAGCACCCTTAGGTTGGTGCAGCTATCCAAGAGAGCACTTCCCCTTGCTTTGGAGAAAGCACCTTTGACAAGACACAGCAAAAAAAAAAAAAGTCCATAAAGTTCTAACTCTGGGCTCACAATCCCCCCATCAGAAACTTTTTTTTTTCTACTTTATTTGGTGTATTTGGCCCAGTCATCACAGGTCATTTTTGTCTTCTTTTTCCTCTGGCAATGGAATTATCCTGAATTCCGCGAAGAGCAGTGTCACACTCTGCTGCATTCTCCATGTTTTGGCCAAATTAAACTTTAGAGGGGCCCAGGATATGTTAAAGGGTTAGCTTACCTTTAGAAAAAATACCCACTATGCAATCACACTACACCATAGGAGCACCCTGTGCTGATCAGATCTTAAAACTATGCCTCTGCTCTGGTAACTTACCTGATTGCTACTGCTACATTGCTATTGCTTTACATGGCTCTGTCCTGTCTTACTACTATGAAGCCATTAGAATGAGCATCTCCTAGTGCTATAAGAGGGAGCACCATCCTTTCCTGAGGGCCTGCACATGAGCAGTGTGTTCTTTCTCTCCCGTCATAGCCACTAGGCTCATTTGAGATGAGAGGAAAAAGAGAGTGCACTCTACATGTATGGTCCTCAGGAAAAAGACGCCACACCCTCCTGTAGCACTAGGGGGTGCTTGTTCTAACGGCTGCTCTGTTATACTAGTAAGACGGGATAGATCCATGTAAAGCAGTGGCAATGTTTCCAGCAAGACCTATATTACACCGGCTTCCCGTCCCTTCTCTCTCTTTTTTAAAGAGTATAAAAAATATCTTTCAATCTGTTGCTTTCTTATGATAAATGTAATATGTCTACTACTTGTTATGTAAGCCTTTAATAAACTTTGATTGTGAAAAAAAATAAAAAATAAATATCCTAAGCCAAAACACAATTTTAGTCACCTAAATCCTTGGTAATTTGACTTGTCAGATCCTGAGTCTTCTATTTTCTCCACTGCAGAAAAGGAGTGTCCTTTAGCGGGTGTGCAGCCACTACCTGAATGACATGGACACTTTCAATTGGCTGTCCAAAATTGGGGTCCTCTTGCGCAAAAAATATAAAACCCAGCAGTGATTAAATACCACCAAAAGAAAGCTCTATTTGTGTTTAAAAAAAAATCACAAAAATGTCATATGGGTACAGTGTTGTATGACTGAGTAATTGTCATTCAAAGTGTGAGAGCACCGAAAGCTGAAAATTGGTCTGGTTATGAAGGGGGTTTAAGTGCCCAGTGGTCAAGTGGTTAAAGTCTGAAAACAGCGATAGAATGTCTGTAATTTTAAAGTAACCCTGTTGATCTAGTGCCATAATAAACATCAAGACACCTGTAGAAGAAGACTAAAGTCACTTACCTTTCCTGCTGCCAATGCTACTCCGATCCTGAGAAGTCTTCTACTGAAGTTTGCAGGACAACTGACACTTCCTGGAGTGTCAATTTCCTGGGTTCCCCACAGCTCTCAATGGCTCCTTCTGCTCACCTCCACATCACCACTGTCTCTTTTAATAGCTGGAGGTCAGCAGAAGGCACCAATGAGAGCCGTGGGGGAGCCAGGAGATTGACACCCCATAAAGTGTTGGGTTAAAGTGTTGGGTTCCATGCAGATTTTAGAAGACAATTTCTCAGGGATGGAGAGGCTATCAGCAGGACGGGCAGCAGGAAAGGTGAATATGTACGCTCTTTTTTTTACATGTATGGCTTGATTTGAAAAACAAAAAGTATAGCAACATGGTCTTTTTAGGTCAGAGCAAACCCATGCTAAAAGAAATAAGTCACCTGAAGTGGCTGCTGGTGCAAGTGAAGTCAGAACCCCAGATCTTCATACTTTTTTTAAATAAGCTACTATTGAAGTTACCAAATTGGCATCACAACCATGCAACCAGCATTTTCAAATGGAGGCAATAGCAGTATCTGTATTTCTTTCATCAAAGATTTCCTTGAAAAGCAGGCCAAAGATAATTCGATTCTCTTTCCTTCCATCACAGGTGCACCGCACGTTCTCTTCCCGATCTCACGCATGCACATTGAGTCATTCTCGCAGCGCCGTCAACTACTAGGTTGCCATCACAACGGGCGGCGGAAGTGCCCACCCCGTTGTGATGGCAACGAAGCCAACGAGGGAAGTGATGTAAGGAGCCTAGGAGAGGAAGGAGGAAGATTTTAAGGGACCACATAGCAACAGGCATTAAAGTGGTTGTAAACACTTACAAACCACTTTGGCCTACAGGTAAGCCTAGATTAAGGCTTACCTGTAGTTCCAATAAATATCTCCTAAACCTACATGGTTTAGGAGATATTTAGAAAAAAAAGGCATCACTGTCTACGGCGCATGCGCCGTAGACAGCGGGGTGCAGGCGCACTGCGCATGCCGAGCTCACGGCTATATGCTGCTTTCCTGCGCATGCGCGGGAGTGACGTCATCGCCGCTCCAGCGAATCACATCGCTGGAGCAGCGAGACCCGGAAGTCACTCCGGTATTGTTGGCGCCGGAGAAGGTCGTGGATGAGGACCGCTTCGGGGGCTTCGTTCTCAGGTAAGTTATTCATAATGAGCTAGTATGCTATGCATACTATCTCATTATGACTTTTCCTTTTTTTATTTTTTTTTGGTGAGGAGGCTTTACTTCCTCTTTAAGAGGTGAGTAAAAAAAAACAAAAAAACGTCCTAATGTTTTTTCTTATATTATTTCATGCACAGTAATGCCTTTTTTTTTTTTTTTTTTGTGTGGAACTCCACTTTAAGTTCTATAAAACCATTTTCGTCTGCATTCTCACATATACTTTTGAGTGACCGTATAGCCACTTGTCACATGATTCTCTGTTGTACATTATCCCTTTCATGTTCCAGTGTATGCGTGCATGGCTGCAGCAGGTATTTGAACCATGGAATGCACCAACCTGTGTTTTTTTTTACACTCTTATGCCCCGTACACGAGCGGAATTTTCGTCGGAAAAACCATCCAAGATTTTTCCGACGGAATTCCGCTCAAGCTTGGCTTGCATACACACGGTCACACAAAAGTTCTCAGAACTTTTGACTGTCAAGAACGCGTTGACGTACAACACTACGACGAGCCGAGAACATGAAGTTCAATGCTTCCGAGCATGCGTCGAATTGTTTCCGCGCATGCGTGTTTTTTTGTGCGTCGGGGTTGTATACAGACGAACGGAAATTCCGTTCGTCTGTATACAACTCCGATAGGAACTTTTTCCAATGGAAAAATAGAGAACCTGCTCTCAATCTTTTGCTGGCGGAAATTCTGCCAACAAAAGTCTGATACAGAGTACAGATACGGAGCATACACACGGTCGGAATTTCCGACCAAATGCTCACATCAGACTTTTGCTGGTGGAATTTCCGATCGTGTGTATGGGGCATTAAAGCTAATAACATTGAGGTGAGGATAATGGCAGCTATAAAAATTTAGCTAGCAAGACATCTGTGTGCAGGTTAGTTGTTCCCCTGTAGTCAAGTCAAATGCAAAACTTTTATGAGTTTTCAGCTTTTCCATTCTACTATTACTATATAATGGAAGTTAAATAATTATTACACACTTTTCCAGGCCTGGTGAAACCCATAACCCTATAATGAAATGGACCCCCATGTAGCATATTATACTTAAAGCGTCTGTTACCCGAACAATTCATATTCCTGATATGTACCTGCTGTATCATGTACTTGTATGAGAAAGTATCCTGTTCTCTTTGTATTGCTTTCTTTGTGTGAAATCCCTGGTGTTCCTGCTAGTCCCTCCTCTTTTCTAATAAAAACTGACCACACTAAGCAGAGCACCTTTTGGTCAGTTCTCTAGCTATGCTGGGAACTCAGCCTGCTCTCCTCCAATGAGCAGACTTGTCCTGACATGCTCCCCCCCCCCCCCCACACACTGCACAGCCATTCACTGAGAAGATCTTATGCAGCTGGGAACAGAGGGAATGAGATCACTTATAAAAAAAAAAAAAAGGGAAGACAGGTATTTTTTTATATCTATACAAAACTGTTTTGCCTTTCATTGATATTTTAAACTATAGATCACTTTAAGCTATAGATACCCCATTTGTCTGCTATGTTGGTACATAGGGCCAGAAACTTTCCATAGATGGCCGTGGAACTGATTCCTAATGTTTGAAGTTAATACCTACTGTAGACGCACAGCTGGATTACTACTGGCCCCCGACCAGAGTTAAAACAGACAGCCACTTGGATGTTATTTGCGAAGAGCCCTGCCTTTACTGAAACCACACATAAAGATACACAAATAAGAGGTTCCAATGGCTGCACCCACATCCAGTTCACATTTCAGGCAGAACGCAGATAAAAGCAAACAAGTTTCCAAAATACATGCTCCATCAGCAACTAAGTGTGCAAATCGAGTGGAAGTGTGATGGATTGTGCTCCAAGATTAATCGTCTGGTGATGACAGACAGGGAGGAGAGGTCACATCGCTGGGCTGATTTCTGTTTAACCTCTCTAGTCCCAGACTGGTCTGCAATATACTGAACAGTAATGGGTAGAGATTTCATGGTGTCATGCAGGGGCGTTTCTAGGTCTACAAAAGATCTGGGGTTAGAGCCCATAGCAGCGTAGTAAAGAAAGTCATACACCTGGGTGGGCATACACATGTATATACAGTAATATACGTGTGTGTGTTTGTGTATATATCCCCAGAGAGCCCCCCCCCACTTACATCAGGGTCCCCAGAGAGCCCCCCTTTTTTATCAGGGTCTCCAGAGAGACCCCCTTTACATCAGGGTCCCCAGAGAGCCCTCCTTTTTAATCAGGGTCCCCAGAGAGCCCCCCCCTTACATCACGGGTCCCCAGAGAGCCCTCCTTTTTCGTCAGGGTCCCCAGAGAGCCACCATTTACATCAGGGTCCCCAGAGAGCTCTCCTTTTTCATCAGGGTCCCCAGAGAGCCCAACTTTAGATCATGGTCCCCAGAGAGCACCCCCTTTACATCAGGGTCCCCAGAGAGCCCCCTTTACATCAGGGTCCCCAGAGAGCACCTCCTTTTCATTAGGGTCCCCAGGAAGCCCCCCTTACATCAGGGTCCCCAGGGAGCCCCCATTACATCAAGGTCCCCAGACAGCCTCCCCCTTACATCAGGGTCCCCAGAGAACCTTTCCCTTACATCAGGGTCCCCAGAGAGCCTCCCCCTTAAAATCAGGGTCCCCAGAGAGCCTCCCCCTTAAAATCAGGGTCCCCAGAGAGCCCCCCCACTTACATCAGAGTCCCCAAAGAGCCTCCCCTCCCCTTGGGGACTCCTGCAGAGACTCAGGGCTATGGGCCCCAGATTAGGGGATATAGCCCCAAAAGCCAGCCCCTAGCAATGCCACTGGTGTCATGATTGCCATACACACATTCTCTAACAAATCTTGGTTAGATTGGGTGTAGTTGATTACCCAGATCCCAGATCTCCAAGCCTGCATTCTGAATGCAAACAAATCAGAATCCTCCATCCACACGGTGTCCAGTGTAATCTGACAGCCGGCACCAGCGGTATATAGCAGTGATGGTGAACCTTGGCACCCCAGATGTTTTGGAACTACATTTCCCATGATGCTCAACTACACTGCAGAATGCATGAGCATCATGGGAAATATAATTCCAAAACATCTGGGGTGCCAAGGTTCACCATCACTGCTATATAGGAACCTACTAAGATTTGCATAGTATATGGCTAGCTTAAAGAGATATTAATCCCAAAGCCAAAAATGTATTATATTGCAGCTTACCAATCATTAGATGTGGTGGCTGCATCAGTTTTCATTTTTTAGGCTGGGCTCACATAAATGCGAATTGCATACGTCTTAAACGGCATGCGTTTTGGAGTCCGGTTCAGGTAGGAATAATCGCTCCTGGAGCTGCACGATTTGGGCTAAAATGAGAATCACGATTTTTTTGCTTTGAATAAAGATCACGATTCTCGCGGTGTAACATCATCTTTCACATTATACAAAAAAAATGAGCCAACTTTACCGTTTCCTTTTTTTTTTAAATTCATTAAAGTGTTTTTTTTTTTTTTTAAATAATTGCGTTTGAAAGACTGCTGCGTGTGACATAAAATATTGCGACAGCCATCATTTTATTCTCTAGGGTCTCTGCAAAAAAAAAAAATATATATATATCATGTTTGGGTTTTCCAAGTAATTTTCGAGCAGAAAATAATGATTTTTACTTGTAAGCAACAAATGTCAGAAAAGGTTTGGTCTTTAAATGGTTAAACCTCCCGGAGTTCTTACCTTTGATGAAAGAACAAAAAGATACTTTGTTTCTACTTATAGTGTGTTGTGATAAAACTTGGGAGGCTCTATCACTTACCTAAGGCTGGATTCACACCTAGGCATTTTTAGTGCTTTTTGCATTTTGCAGACTTGCACTACAGAACGTGTTCCATAGGAAACCATGGTAAATGGACTGTAGTACAAATCTGCAAAATGCAAAAAGCACTAAAAATGCATAAGTGTGAATCCAGCCTTACACCCCACTCCAATGATCTCATCCTGGGCTCAAAGATACCATCTGTAGGCAAAACCATACAGGGACATTAACCCTATATGATATAGTGAGCAGGCTGCAGGGGATCGCTCACAGTGCCGGAGGAAGCCTCCTAGAGGAAGGAGTAAGGTAAGTATTAACTATTCAATCCTCGGCCCCTAGACCAAAGGAGCATTTAACACTTGCAATGTAAGGGTGGATTTTTACATTTTTTGGAGTTAGGTTTTAATTTTACATAGTTACATAGTAGGTGAGGTTGAAAAAAGACACAAGTCCATCAAATGTGTGTGATTTTATGTAAGTAAATGTAGAATGACACCTCTGGGAGATAAATAGTACATTGTTCATAGAGGTCTATACATCAGACCGAAAAAAAGGTACAAAGGAGGAGGGACGGTAGGATTTAGTTCCATGGGGACAATCCTTCCAAATGAGGGACAGTTGGAAACTATGGGTTAAAGTGGTAAATGACAGATGTGATATAAAGTATCCTACCCTGTTCTTTTTCTTCATATACTTGCTATATATTAGCAAGGATCGATATGGTCTCTGTGGAAGCACGTCCCCCAACATCACCTCCTATACAAAGTTTCCTGATATCTACCCCATTCATATTCTCTGACAGCACGCCCTCATCCTTTACAACATTCTATGCTAGGCACTCATCCATACTATGTTTTCTGTCAAATCTCCTCTTTTTGCATCCTGAAATGTAGGTTCTATCACCTCCCCTCCCATTGCCCATGCTATATTTGCCATTGCATATGTTATTTAGAACAGCTCTCCCCCTACCATCCACACTAAGTTTTCTGGCAACTTCCCCGATCTACTCTATGTTTTTTGTCAACTCTACCCACCCCACTGTCTCGATCGGGGGTCAGGCTCCAAGGCCAGTTGCTGGTGGAGATGGATTTAGCTGCGTGTTAGTACCAGGTCACGGTCCTCAAAATTTCCCCAGCAGGAGGTGAGCAAGTCGAAGCGGATAAGCAAGGATCAAACAGAATTTAGTCAGTAAAACAATTCAAAGGTCAGTAACGAGTAGTTGCAGGTTGGGATCAGGCAGAAGCATAGTTGAGGAAGAAGCCAAGGGTCGATAACGAGGGGTAACAAAATATGGATGGCTGCAGGGAAGATGAGAGTGAGATACTGGCTGAAGAGAGCACAATAATCTGGCAAACAGGACATGCAGAGACATGGCTTAAATCAAGAAGTTCATGGGAGGAGCAAAGTGTTCAAGGTTCAGCAGAAGTCAAGGCACAAGGCTGGGTTGTCCAATGGATCAGACAGGGCACTATCCAGAAAGGGCACTAACCAGCATCTCAGGTAGCGAGAACAGTCATTGCCAGACACAGCAGAGGTCCCAGGTTCAAGTCCAGGCCCTGATAACCACAATAGACTTTCTGGTATCTTTTTTTCCACCAACTTTTGTGACTGGGATCTCTCCAAGACTATAGGTTATGCAATCATGACATTATGAAGCACTACATAGGCCAGTCCAAAGAAGTCCAATAGGATGTATAAACATGTTACGTGCAACGGGTCCTTTTATGAATGGGCATACATTTGCTAGTTCAGTAAGGCCCCTTTCACACTGGGGCGGTGCGGGCGTCGGCGGTAAAGCGACGCTATTTTTAGCACCGCTTTACCGTTGTTTTAGCGGTGCTATTCTGCCACTAGCGGGGCGGTTTTAACCCCCGCTAGCGGCCGAAAAAGGGTTTTCCGCTTTGCCGGCGGTGTAGCCACGCTGCCCCATTGATTTCAATGGGTATCCAAAGATGCTGCTAGCAAAACTTTTTTTACCGTCCTGCTAGCGCTCCGCTCCAGTGTGAAAGTCCTCTGGCTTTCACACTGGAGTGAAAGGAGTGAAAGGAGCCGCTTTTTTCAGGCGCTATACAAGCGCTATTTTTAGCGTTGTAGCGCCTAAAAAATGCCTCAGTGTGAAAGGGGCCTAACGGCAAGAGCATACAAGAACCCGAATTATTCAGATGCCTCATGCAGAAACCACCAACCCATTGGCAGAATAAGATCTTGTACACCACAATTACAGCATTATTTAAAATTCCTCCATGCATATGTAATATGTCACCACAAGACACAGTATCAATGTAGGGGCTGGAGAATAGAATCACTGAGTGCCGCAGGGGCCAGAAAACTGACACTCCCAGAAGTGTTGGACTCTTCAGGAGTCTTCAGGTGGAGGTTTCTCTCTATTAAAACAGAGATCAGAAATGCGGGCAGCAGAAGAGGTGAGTATCTACTATCGTCTTTGCATTCTCTTCCAGTTTTACTTTAGCAACAGAGTCGCTTTAAGAAAATTTGAGGGCCCTGGCTATCCCAAGGGACTCTTTGTTAAAAAAGGGTTGACATCACCCAGCATTACATGTTGCTTCCTGAGGATGCAGACTAGTGAATTCATTTCCACTCTGTTAATTTAATCAGCCAATAAAGCATGTTCCACATAGTAACTGTATTCAAACAACCACAGGTCCACAACATTCCACCAGGAAACCATTATAATGGTGTAATTATGCAAAGAATTGTAAAGGATTGTTGAAGATCTGCGTAGAGCTAAAATCTACAGCCTTGGTAAGGACATACACAGAATTAGAGCACTAATAAGGCTTGGAGAAACAAAACCAAAGCTTGTAAAGATATGTAAGTCTTTATTACTACAGGGACAGTTAAATATTAGTTTGGGCCTGGCTACATGGAGCCTTCTTTACCTGCTGCCAAGAAAGAGGTGTTACATCTGTCAATGAATGACACTTCATACAGAGTCATCCTAAACAGGGTGACGTGCTGAGGGAGATTTTTAATGACTGTTATTAGTCATTAACTTGAGTGCCTAATTAAAGCTTGAGCTGTTGAACTCTGTAACAACAGGAATTTTCAGCGGTCTTGTAAAATATAGACCAGAGCTCTATCTGGTGGCTGAATATGAAAATATATTTTTTTCATACAGTATTTACCTGGCTAAAAAAAAGATAGACCTGACTTATAAAGTTAAAAAGTTTTGTGTCATTTAAAATACATGTTTGATATGTCAGAAAATCCAGCAAAACATTATCATTTGTAAACAATCTGTGGCTTTTCTTATTTAGAAGCAGCTATTTAAGTGGATCTAAAGTAAAACAAATGATTAAGTCATTTTAATCAAAGTACTGAATATCAGATCTGTGGATTGCATATGTGGAGTTTACAAGCCACCCCTTTTGGATTCTTGTAGGGGATACTATTGTGATACATTTAAAATGTTACTAACTTGCCAAATGTATTCAAACATTTCCAGAGCAGATACACATGTAGATTTACACATAAAATGGTGGTTGTTGCAATATTTTATGTCGCACTGTATTAGCGCAATGCAATTTTTTGGGAAAAAAATACTTTAATGAATTTTAAAAAATACCATGATATAGAGACCATGCTTAGTCCCGAAAAGCTGCACAATTCTGGCCAAAATGAGAATCACAATTTTTTTGCTTAGAATAAAAAGATCATGATTCTTGCAACATAAAATCTTTCACATTATACAAAAAGAAATTGGGCTAACTTTACTGGTTAGTTTTTTTTTTTTTTTTTTTAATTCATCAAAGTATTTTTTTCCAAAAAATGTGCATTTGAAAGGCCACTGCGCTAATACAGTGTGACATAACATATTGCAACAACCACCATTTTATTCTCTATGGTCCTTACTAATATATATATATATATATATATATATATATATATATATATATATATATGTGTGTGTGTGTGTGTGTGTGTGTGTGTGTGTGTGTGTGTGTGTGTATATATATATATATATATATATATATATATATATATATATATATATATATATATATATATATATATATATATATATATATATATATATATATATATATATATATATATATATATATATATATATATATATATATATAATGTTTGGGGGTTTTCTAGCAAAAGAAATTATTTTAACTTGAAACCAAGAAATGTCAGAAAAAGGTGTAGTGTTTAAGTGGTTAAACTTTCCTCATTTACACACGTCTATTCCTTTGACAAATTGTTACAATGATTATACTTAAGTTCCACTGCTAAAGAATGTTGTGATTCTTGGCAGACTGCCCTTTTTTTTCTTTCTTTTGACAGCTGTGGCTTTAGCGGGAAATCGAGAAACACTTTTGCCAAGATCGCAACGATGAATAAATCGCGATAACGATTCTTGGCGATTAATCGTGCAGCTCTACCATACAGCTGCTTTCAAAATTTTTATTTCATTTACAAAGCTCTGCTTTGTGCTTTAATTCCTCCAAAGCAAGGGAAGCCCCGGTAATTCTTGCTTTAACAGGTAATGTGACAGGGCTCTCTTCCTATCCAGGCTTGTTCTTTGTAGCGTTATGCAGAGAACCCATTACAGGATCCACACTACACTCTGCATTTTATAAATAATATGTAAAATGTAGGCACACTGTGCAATGATTGGAGAGATATCCAGTGCACGAAAAGCAGACACCGTTTCTTATTATAAATAGCCCTCAAAATGTTTTCCTCCATAATAAATGGTGCCATCCTATTGCTTCAGCACCCTCCTTTGTTAAAGTATATGTAAACCCCGACAGTGAACTTCTATTGTTTGCTACCTTTTGGTCTGGTAAATTTACCATGATGAGTAAGCATTATCACCCCAGGGCAGGAAGTGCTAGCGAGGATAAAAAGCCTAAAAAAGGAAACCACCTTGTCTAAGGGCTAGCAAGCTGAAAAATAATACATTTTGTTTTCTAAAGCCCATCTACTGATAAAAGTTGTTCCAAATTTTCAATTTGGGGTTGTAAAGGTTCGTGTTTTTTCACCTTAATGCACCTTAATGCATCCTATGCATTAAGGTGAAAAAACACTTTAAAGACCAGCATTCTGGTAAGCCTCCACTTTATATCTATTGAATAGATGATGAGATCTACGTGGTCAATCTGAACACTACCCATGATATCTCTAAATACACGTCTGAATGTTTTTTCACTTTAGGAGCTTATTTAGTTTATATCACGTTTTTTGCATCTTCTAGGATTTATGGACATTTATTTGGACTTCACTGCACCAATTTGAATATATTAACTTTATGTGCATGCATACGTTTTCATTCAATGTATGTTTTTTTACACCATTTGGGTATGGTTTTGTATGGTTTGATCACATTTCAGTGATATTTTTCACCAGCACCAGGTGTTGGAAGTACACACTGATTAGTCACTTTTTTAATTTCATATTTTGAGCGCTGCACTTTTTTTCTTTTATCACAGTCTTTGCCCGGTATCTGGGTTTTAGTGTTCAGCTGCCTTGATTATAATCCACTGAGTGCAGATTTTTCCACTTTTTAAGACTGGCCATACACCTGTAGATTATCTGCAGATTTTCTATGGTCAGATTGAAAAAGTGGAACAGATTCCTCCATCTAAGCTAAACTGTGTGGATGGAAGAATCTCTCACTGGCCCAAGCTTCCATATCTTGCTAGTCGGCCCCGCTGGCTCTCACAATACCTGAACATTCTGATTGGGTGCAGGCATTGTTTAGGTTGAGAGCCAATGGGGCTGACTAGCAAGATACTGAAGCTTGGCCCAGTGGGAGATTCCTCCATCCACACAGTTTAGCATAAATGGAGAAATCTGTTGCAAAATCTGCAGATAATCTATAGGTGTATGGCCAGCTTCAATCCTATCTGGGAGAAATATCATCTGGACTATTTAAGATATAAGAAGCCTCCATCTCTCATGATGTCTCTTTCCCTCTCTTTGGGACATACAAATAAATATGATATATATGGTTCATATGATAAAGATATAGGATATACACCACTTTTTTTTGTATATGTTTGTATAGTATGTATGTATTGTTGTGTAGGACATTTAAATGTTTTTTTTTCTTTATATCTACTGTTTATTTTATGAATGTTGTCTTGGTCTTTAATGTGCTATATGGTATTTGTAAATCTTTTTTCTAAAAATGAATAAAAAGAATTTAAAGCAGTAGTAAATCGCAAGACAATAGCATAATGTGCTAGTATGCATCGCATAATAGCACATTATGAAATACTTACCGTACCTTAGAAGGAAGCTCCCGCAGCGTGCCCGGTCACCACTGAGGGGGCTGACATGCTCCCTCGAAGTTTCTTCCGGGTTTGCGAGCTCCGGCGCTGTGAGTGGTCAGAGCTGCAATGACGTCACTCCCACACACAGGCGCATTCTGGCAAGTTCCGGCACGATCCACCGGACCTTTAGAGCGTATGCGCCGCTGACGTCAGCGGCCGCATGCAGGGTGAATATCTTCTAATCTAAACGGTGCAGGTTTAGGAGATATTCATTTTACCTACATGTTAGGCCCCTTTCACATGGACGGACCGTTCAGATCCACCTGTCAGTTTTGACAGCGGATCTGAACGGGCGCTATGTAACATGGAGCGTTGGATGTCAGTGGAGACGATCCGCCAAAAGCAGACGTATGGCTCTACGTCCAGATCCGTTGCTGGCGGATCGGATCGCGTGAGATCTGATGAAAACGGACACACTGTCCGTTTTCATCCGATCTCTCCATTGTGACCAGCGGCGCTCGCAAGCCCCTCCCCGCTCAGTGAGCAGAGAGGGACTTGTCATCCGCCGGTTCAATGGAGATCAACGGAGAGATCTCCCGCTGAGCCGGCGGACAGAGGTGGGCTCCGTGGAAGCGGAGTCCACCTCGTGTGAAAGGGGCCTAAGCCTTATTATAGAGTTACCCGTAGGTAAAAATGACCAAGCTGGGTATAGAACCGTTTTAAATACAAATGCTGTATACTTTCTTGTGTTTCTGGATTGCTACTGTATACAGGCATACCCCACTTTTAAGTACACAATGGGGTTTATTTATTAAAGCTGGAAAGTGCAAAACCAGGCTCACTTCTGCCTAGAAACCAATAAGCATCTAACCCCAGCTTGTTCAATTAAGCTTTGGTAATAAAACCTGGAAGCTCATTGGTTTCTATGGAGAAGTGAGCCTAATTTTGCACTTTCCAGCTTTAGTAAATAAACCCCATTGCGTACTTAATAGTGGGGTATGCCTGTATATTGCTTTAAGTTGTTCAAGGAATTGCTTTTAATGGCTTCTGAGTTGCATTTGCATTCACATTGATTTCTATGAGGGAGAAATTCCCAGGTACATGAACTGTAAAGTGTTCTGGAGCACATCTACTACCAGAAAAGTGTTTTTCTGTTTTACACCATCAGCACCGTCCTGTGCGGATCTTGCAGATGAACTCTGCAAGTCATCTCCATCTAGGGACAGCGACTCAACCAAAGAACACTGTGAAAATCCTGTTGAATATGGCTTCAATTGAATATATAAAACTGCGTCACTCCACCTAAAACTGGGCCTGTTGGGACATAAAACAAAGCACTCTTTGTAATCACCTAGCAAACCAAATTTCATGTAAATGACCTTGGTGCTTCTTAGAAAAAGGTTTGGCGTCCTTGTATAATAGTGGTTACTTTGTTGTATCTCTAAGTAGCATGTCTACCTGCGGCAACTGAAATATTTTTTTTTCCTCCTCTTTGCTGCATGGCCATGGATTTGACGTGTAGAGGGCAAGCAGAGGAGAAAGATTACTTGTATTGCAATTCTTTACTCTGAGTAAGTTAGATAGCTCCAGGCAATGTATTATTTTTAGTTTAAAATTTTCCTGAAATAGTAAAAATGGTGTCCCTGAGATGCTGCACTGCACAGTTTTGGAGGATTTCGGCATGCCATGTGATCATTCTAGAGCAGGACAGTGCTGGAGTGGCCTTGCAGCTCAGGCTCCATTCCCCTCCAGGGACGTTATCAGTGGAAGGTCTGTTTGTTCTGTCTGTGTGATCTTCCTCCAGTTCAAAAGCACACTGGAAGGAAAATCGACTTTTATCTACTGCATGAGCCCTTGCTCCAGCATCAGGGGTTAATGTGAATGGTGATGACGTACACAGTAACACATACACAAGGCATAATAATATAAATAGCCAATCAGCTGAATTCACGATGAAGGATCACACTGATGTGATTTAAGATGCGACTTGGGGCTCACTGAATTGCAAGACAATGGAAATAACATTGCTTCCAATGGTGCCCATGCACATCAATGCAGCGCAGCTGCAATGTGACTTTGGGAAAGGGTGGTGAGCTACGTTGGTGCAATTTGGCCCCATAGAATATGCAAACCACATTAAAAATGCAAAGTCACACTACACAATTGCACTGCCTAAAACATAGCCAACCCTGCTGTGGTATTTGACTTTGATTAGCATGGTGATAACATTTTTCACAACATTTTGGGGTTGATTTACTAAAGGCAAATCCACTTTGCACTGCAAATGCATTTGAAAGTATACTGAAAGTGCACTTGGAAGTAAAGTCGCTGTAGATCCGAGGGGGACATGCAAGAAAAATAAAAAAAAAATGAATTTTAGCTTCCACATGATTGGATGATAAAATCAGCAGAGCTTCCACTCATTTAGGATCTACCACTTAGATTTAGAGCGACTGCACTTTCAACTGCACTTGCAGTGCATAGTGGATTTGCCTTTCGTAAATAACCCCCTATGTCTTTTACTTTTTGCTATAATAAATATCCCCAAAAAATAATTTTTTCCTTAGTGTAGGCCGATAAGTATTCTTCTACATATTTTTGGTAAAAAAAAATCCCAATAAGCGTATATTGATTTGCGCAAAAGCTATAGCATCTACAAAATAGGGGATAGATTTATGGCATTTTTCTTATTATTTTTTTTTACTAGTAATGGCGGCGATCAGTGATTTTTATCGGGATGCGATATTGCATCGGACACTTTTGAGACATTTTTGGGACCAGTGACATTTAGACAGCGATCAGTGCTATAAAAATGCACTGATTGCTGAATAAATGACACTGGCAGGGAAGGGGTTAACACTAGGGGGCAATCAAGGGGTTAACTGTGTTCCCTAAGTGTGTTCTAACTGTGGGGGGGGGGTGGGACTGACTAGGGGAAGAGAGACATCGGTGTTCATACTCAGTATGAACGCACAAGCTGTCTCCTCTCCCTTGAGAGAACCGGGAACATCCCCGTTCTCATTCTGTAACAAGCAATTGCGGGTGCCCGGTGGTCATTGCGCCGACTGGCTCGCGCGCCGCCGGAGGCACCTTAAAGAGCCGACGTACAGCTACAATGCGCAGGGGAGTCATAACTGCGGCGGCTGGTCCGGAAGTGGTTAAATTGTAATCACAGATCTGGTGGACAGATTACTGGGAGGGGCTGGGGAAGAACCGGCTGTCATGGTGCACGTTGGCACCAATGACAAAGTCAGAGGAAGATGGAGTGTCCTAAAAAATGATTTTAGGTACTTAGGAGCTAAATTGAGGAAAAGGACCTCCAAGGTAGTATTTTCAGAAATACTACTGTTACCTCGAGCCACACCAGGTGTAGAAAGGTGGGGTTTGGGTTCCTGAAGAACTGGGCCGACTTCTCAGTCGGTTACTAGCTCTATAGAAGGGACGGACTGCACCTAAATGGGGAAGGTGCAGATCTGCTGGGAGTAAAGATGGCCGAAAAGTTAGAGGGGCTTTTAAACTAGGCGATGGGGGGGAACTGCCAGAGATAGTTAGCGTGGAACATATTCCAGTAGGTAGTATTGGGGGCATTAATGGTAGTTTGACTAAAGCACCTAAACCCGAGGGAAGTATAGTAACAAGTCCTATTTGCAACCCCAGAGCACCCAATAAGGAGATAGTATGCGATCGGTCTAAACTACGTGGCATGTTCACCAATGCCAGGAGTCTGGCAGACAAGATGGGAGAACTAGAGCTACTGTTGGAGGATTTCGATTTTGTAGGAATTACAGAGACTTGGTTCGACAGCTCTCATGATTGGCTGGCAACGATTCAAGGGTATTCCCTATATCGCAGGGATAGAGAGGGTAAAAAAGGGGGAGGGGTATGCCTGTATATCAAAAATGTTGTACAGGGAGCAAGGAGGAGGTTGAATCCTTATGGGTAGAGCTACAAAGGGAGGAAAGTAATACTGGAATGCTATAGGCCCCCTAACCAGAGGGAGGAGGTGGAGGCGGACCTCCTATCACAATTTGGATTAGCGGCAAGAATGGGAAGTGTCATTATGATGCAGGATTTTAATTATCCAGACACAGACAGGGTGGAAGGAACGCGCATTTATCTAAGGCTCGTCAGTTCCAAAATGTCTTGCAGGACAATTTCATGGGTCAGATGGTAAATGGACCAACTAGAAACAAAGGGGTTTATTTACGAAAGGCAAATCCACTTTGCACTACAAGTGCACTTGAAAGTGCAGTTGCTCTAGATCTAAGGGGAAGATCAAAATGAGGGTAAGCTCTTATGATTTCTATCATCCAATTATGTGCAAGCAAAAAATAGTTTTTTGTTTTCCTTGCATATCCCCCTCAGATCTACAGTGACTGCACTTCCAAGTGCACTTGTAGTACAAAGTGGATTTGCCTTTAGTAAATCAACCCCAAAGTGTTACTAGACCTACTGATTACCAACAATACAGACCTGATCACGGATGTGGAAATACGGGGCAATTTAGAAAACAGCGATCACAAGTCAATTTGTTTTAGTATAAATCACACAAATTTATACATAAGGGGAATACAAAGACACTGAATTTCAAATGAGCCAACTTCCCTAAACTACGACCCTTGCTAGAAGATAATAATTGAGATAAAATCTTAGGAAAAAAGAACACAGAGGAAAAATGGGTATGCTTTAAGAGCATATTAAATAAGGGCATTAGCCAGTGCATACCAATGGGAAATACATTTAAGAGAGCTAATAAAAGTCCTGGGTGACTTAACTCCAATGTAAAAATGCATATAAAGCGAGGGAGATACTTCTGTTATCTTTTTTATTTCATAATAAAAAAATTTAAATCTTAAAAAAAAAAAAAAAAAAAAAAAAAATGCATATAAAAGCAAAGGATCAGGCCTTCAAAAAATACAAGGCTGAGGATCATCATCAGCATTCCAACTCTACAAAGAATGCAACAAGAAATGTAAGGGTGCAATCAGGGCGGCTAAGATAGAACACGAAAGGCACAAAGCGGAGGAGAGTAAAAAAAATCCCAAGAAATTCTTTAAGTACATAAATAGTAAGAAAAGGGAGGTCAGATCATATTGGTCCCATAAGGAATAAAGAAGGTAATCTGGTTACTATGATGGAGAGGTGGTGAAGGTATTGAATTTATTCTTCTCCTCAGTATTCACAGGGGAATCAGGAGGCTTCAGTAATCAAAACTGCAATGTTTATTCTCATGGCATGTCACAGGAAGCACCCTCATGGCTAACAGAGGACAGAATTAGAAATAGACTTGAAAAACTTAACATTAATAAGTCACCGGGACCAGATGGCTTGCACCGAGGGTCCTTAAGGAACTCAGTCAAGTAACTGTCAGACCATTCTGTCCCAGGGTTCTGTCCTGGGACCAATCCTATTTAATTTATTCATTATTATTATTCATAACGACCTGGAGGATGGGATAAACAGCTACTTCTCCGCAGGATGTGGAAACTTTGCAAGAAGATATGAACAAATTAATGGGGTGGCAACTACATGGAAAATGAGGTTTAATGTAGAAAATGTAAAATAATGCATTTGGGTGGCGAAAAATATGAACGCAATCTACTCACTAGGGGGAGAACCTCTGGGGGAATCTAGGATAGAAAAGGACCTGGGGGTCATAGTAGATGACAGGCTCAGCAATGGCATGCAATGCCAAGCTGCTGCAAGCAAAGGAAACTGAATATTGGCATGCATTAAAAAGGGGATTAACTCCAGAGATAAAACAATAATTCTTCCACTCTACAAGACTCTGGTCCGGCCGCACCTGGAGTATGCTGTCCAGTTCTTGGCACCAGTCCTCAGAAAGGATGTGCTGGAACTGGAGAGGGTCCAGAGAAGGGCAACAAAACTAATAAAGGGACTGGAGGACCTTAGTTATGAGGAAAGGTTATGAGCACTGAACTTATTCTCTCTGGAGAAGAGACTCTTGAGAGGGGATACGATTTCAATGTACAAATACCGTACTGGTGACCCCACAATAGGGATAAAGCTTTTTGCTAAAGGGAATTTAATAAGACATGCAGCCATTCACAAATTTGAAGAAAAGCAGTTTAACCCTAAACTGCGTAGAGGGTTCTTTACTGTAAGAGCGGTTAGGATGTGGAATTCTCTTCCACAAGCAGTGGTTTCAGCGGGGAGCATCGATAATTAATTAGGCACCTGAATGACTGCAACATACAGGGATATACAGTAATACTGACATAAAATCATACACATAGGTTGGACTTGATGAACTTGTGTCTTTTTTCAACCTAACCTACTATGTAACTATGTAACAATAATTCCAAAATGTTAATGATGTGTTTCCTGGAACAAATAAATGGTTAACAAGGCCAAAAAAATTACTAAACATTATTCACTTTCAAATCTTGGCATGGAGAAAGAGTTATGTGGACGAATAATAAGAACACCCTGAAATCTCTCGTAACTACTGTAACCCTGTAAAGAAAATACATGTGATACCTATTTTGATTATTGATTTACTAACAAGAATTAAGTATGGAATATATGTGTCACACAAGCTGGTCTAAAACTGGCTTCATATCCAACCTTAATTGCTTGCTCTCTCTGGCTCTTTCCTTCTCTTTGAGGAAGTGTTCACCCTACAGAATCCCTTCTCACCCTATAGAATCCATCAGATCTAAAAAAGGACAAATGTGGAGGAAATAGGAGCAAGGAAATATGGCTCCCATAAGGGATATCTCATATGAATAGAAGGATCGCTGCTCTCCCGATCAGCCCTTGTAGACAGAAAAAGAGGTTTCCTCAGCCTACATGTCTCTTCCAAAACCACGCCCCGGGGCAGTGTTTCACCCCGGCCACCAAGGCTTAGTCATATAGACTGAGCTAGACCATATAAACCCTATGACTAATCCACCTCTTATGTTCTGTCTACACAGGCTGATCGGGAGAGCGTTGATCCTTCTATTCTTATAAGTTAACGTTCTGTAGTGGTACACAGACACCCTGGCACCCTGTCTTCCAGTGGATCCAGGGAAGTGGTCCCCTTTGGCTTGAACGGCGCCACAAACTTTGCTACACTACACCAGCTTCAGTTACAAATGTACATTTTTTTGGTGCATTAAAACAATAATTGACCACACACAGGCCTACTGGTCCTTATGTGGCATTGGTGATGCTTTTCATCTGCTGCAATTGTTATTAGATTTCTGCTATAACACAATTTGTGTTATTATGTGAAGTATCATATCACAGAAAATGAGAATAGGAATAATTATCAAAGGAGAAGAGAAGTTCACAAGATCATTGGCACTATGCATTGAAAAAAATTCTATCCAAATATATGGATTCTGGTAGATTGATCGTCATGGGTCTACTCTCCTTATACTTGAAAAGATACATGCTTGACCTTGAGATGAACCACGAATGCCTGGCTTCTGGACTTAAGCTCTAGTAATGGCCTTCAGACTAAAATGTATACGTCAATTATGACCCTTACTCAAGAATTTAGATGGTGCCACCCTTGTGAGTCTACGTTGGAGAGATCTGCATTAGGAAACAAGATTCTTTTTCTTATCTTAATTGCACAACCTTGGAGACTGGCTGTGCCAAAACACAAAACTGACTTCTACTTGCTATAAATCACATAGAGGTATGTGAACTATTCCTCCCTGATATAGAAAGGTTTTAACGCTTCCAAGAACAGCTAAGGGATGGGATGAGTGTAGTTATCTACAACCAAACAAAACACGCTCTGACAGGAGACAAACTGCTATATTTCTGGACATTTTCAAGTGTAGGAATTATGAACCTGACATCCAGTAGTTTAAAAAACAAAATGCGGTTTGTAAAATTATTGTTTAATGAAAATGTTACACCTGTAGAACTTTTCTGTCACCCATGAATCCTGGCCAAAGTACTCCTAATGTTTACATTCTATTTCCTGGCTTATTTCCAGAACATGGGCTACAACAAAATGGCTGCTAAACCCTCTTCTTTGTGAACAACTAAAGTGATAATCTCTTTAGTTGTCTTCAAAAGAGACTCAGTAACTATTTTGTTGTAGCCCAGAGTATAAGATGGAAAGATTATACGACAGTGTGAGAATTCTGGTAGGGACTAGAGAGTCTTTGCTAGAACGTGGGAGAGTGCATTGCACATGTCCAACTTATGAATCAGGAAGTGCACTCACTCCTGTGATGCTGGGGGCAATTGCCCAATGACCAGAACGTAGTATTTTGGCCAGACATCATGAGTGACAGAAAAGCATTTGCATTATATTTTTACAAATGGCAAAGTGAATTTTAAACTACTGGGGCCCCTTGTCTGCATAGGCCAGTTTATATAAAACTAAACTTGGCCTTTAAAACTCCAAAGACTACAAAGATAAAAATCACATATGTAAGAAGGGTGATGGGTGAAGGGTGATGCAACTTTCTCTATTACAGTCATGAAATACAGTGACGTCACTTCCCCACCCACAATATGCTATTTGAACAATAAAAGTCATCAACTCTACTCACTTCCTCCCTGGGAGGATATGCTGAGACCACTGTCTTCTTACCTTAAAATGAAGCTGTTGCAGCGGCCCCCACACACCTCTGTCAAGGCCGACATCTTTCCCAGGGCTTCTTCCGGGTTCGCATGCTCTGGGCAATTACAGCTATGATTGGCTGGAGCCGTGATGATGTCACTCCCGCGCATGCGCGCAGGAGCTGCTCGGAGGGCTCGGAGGGAACGGCACACGTGGGCCGTTCCTTCAGAGCGCATGCGTGATGTCACTGGCTGCATGAACTGGAAATATCTCCTAAACGGTACAGATTTAGGAGATATTTTCAATACCTATAGTCAAGCCTTATTATAGGCTTACCTATAGGTAAAAGTTTGCAGAGGAAGTTTACTTCCTCTTTAACCTCCTGTTACTGCAATGGATAGATCTGAAGGGGGCCAAAAATGTATTTTCCTTTCAGAAAGAACAACCCACTAACACTTCCTGTGCTGAGAAGGTCTGAAATATGCTGTAAACAGGGCATTTATTACATACAGGGCTCCATCCACTAAGATATAATAATCATTATTAAGTACTGTTCTGTTTTGTTAGCATGCATGGAATGTGTAGGTCAAGTATAGAGATAACCAAATCTCTAGTGGTTCACTTTACAAATGTCTACCAGTCCCAATTTGTCACCATGTTTGTATTGGATTGTGCTGGTTGTTTCTATTTTCTTCCACAGTCCAAAGACATATTTGTAGGTAAGAGAAAACATGTACTGAGCGAAATACTGAAGATGACATTGCACAGCTTCTTCTGAAAACGCTACTTGCTTGGCTATATCTGTCATCAAGAGAGACTCTAAAACTCTGACCTGTAAGAAGCATGCGGATTGGGAACGTCAGCTGTGGGGGCTAGAGATCGCACAGGGAGGCAGGCACATAAAGCCTGCAATGGTGGCAATAAGATCGCACAGGGAGGGATAGGACCCCGGACCCCGGACATGCAGATCGGCACAGGTAGGCTGCAATGGGGACACAGGGGGGGGTTTGTACAGGACACAGGGGACATGCAGCTGCAGATGGGCATTTGCTGACCCTCTTTTCCACTTACAGTAGCTGCTGCATTTTTCACCCTCGACCTATACTCGGGTCAATAAGTCTTTCACATTTTTTTGTGATAAATTAGGGGCCTCGGCTTATATTCGGGTCGGCCTATACCCTGACCTATCCCCAACAGATGGGTTGGCAGGGGGTAGGCCCCTCAAATACTTAGGGTCAGCCCAGCTGGGGCAGTATACTAAAATAAATAAAATAAATCATGACATTTGGCACCTGGGCAGTTGTATACAGAATATCTGTTTTTATATTTTATCCACAGATGCAATTTAAAATGTGTTGCTTACTACTAACTGACTCCATGTGTGCTGTGTGCGAAGTTCCCTGGAACCTTAAACACTTTTTTCTATAACACCTAACTTCAGATATGCAGTAATTTCCTATGTGGATGGAAGAAGTGAACACATTTCCCCTTGATGTTCTACACATTCAAGCCATCTTGAAGCAAAGCACAATAGTGAATAGGATTTTCGGCAAATGAGATAATCTTTTCTAATAAAGAGGTGGAAATCCAAATAAACTGGAGCTCGTGGTCAGACCTAACAAAATTAGGGATACGGTCCCGAGTTGGGTCAACACGTTTTATAATGGGAATAACAAGCGAACAATTGTTTCCTGCAGCGATTTCCCTGCCGCCAAATCCCGTAGGGTTAATTAGGATGGACTGTGGCCAAGTTTGTTAAAACTCCAAACTTTGTCCTGGTTTAAAAAGAAAAAAGCTGGCATTATGTGTAAAGTCTTTGCCAAAAATATGTTATTTAAACATAATTCGTTTAAGCATTTATTCACTTAATTATATCAGCTTAAATGGTATTGGGCACAATGTTATTTTATGCTTGTCTCTCATTGATGGCATAAAGATAATTCCCATTGATAAAGTTAAATCTGTTTCAAACTGTTGTAATATCTGCTCTTTACATGTAGAACTTTTTCTCCTTTTGTGTATCTTTCTTTGGTAAGTGACCCTTTAGCAGTATAGCAAAATTTGAAACTTCCAGCAAATTTAAAAGAGAAGTTCGGAATTGTATAAAAACAAACATTTATACTCACCTAGATGGATGCAGCATCAATCCGATGCTGCATCTGTCGCCCGCCGCCTCTGCAGTAAGAACGGAGAGATCGGACATTGCTGATCGCTCAGTTCTCCAACTTTGCTCTGAGTAAAAAGCCATGACTGTCAGTCAGCGGGCTCCCTGCTCTGCCCCTTCAACGCTCACTGGGGCACTGGGCTGAGGAGGGTCTATCTCTGGCTCTCAGCGCATGGCTGGGAGGCTAAGCCAGGTGCCGATCCAGGCTTTTGGGTGGATTCTGACCATATGGTTGGGATCTTTCCAGAGCCTGGACTGGCGGAGTGATGCCAGCCGACAGCTGGCTTCAGCCCACTATCAGCTGAAAACAGGTTAAAAGAGTGTAGAAGGAACTTCACTGCTGTGATCCATAGGAGAAGTATGGCCAAAAAAGCTTTTGCAGTACTTCTCCTTTAACCGGTTCCCGGTTAAAGTATACTGCGGCAATATGGCTCCCCCCCGGGGCGAGCCGTCGTCGGCCCTTTAAGACGCTGTAGGAGGCACACGCACACCTGCGCTATGTGCCTGGAGCCGATGCAAGTGCCCGGCAGGTGCAGTGATCGCCCGGCACCTGCGATCGTTCGTGACAGAAAACACGTAAACACACAAATCCCAGATCTTTCAGGGGAAAGGTGACAGATTGTGTGTTCATACTAAGTATGAACACCGATCTCTCTCCTCGACCTAGTCAGTCCCATGCCCCCCCCCCCCCCCCCCCACAGTTAAAACACACCTAGGGAACACAGTTAACCCCTTGATCGCCCCTAGAGTTAACCCCTTCCCTGCCAGTGACATTTATACAGTAAGCAGTGCATTTTTTTTAGCACTGATCGCTGTATTATTGTAAAATGTGTCAAAAGTGTCCAATTTGTCAGCCGCAATATCGCAGTCCCGATAAAAATCGCAGATCACCGCCATTACTAGTAAAAAAAAAAAGATATAATAAAAATGCCATAAATCTATCCCCTATTTTGTAGACGCTATAACTTTTGCGCAAACCGATCAATAAACGCTTATTGTGAATTTTTTTTACTAAAAATATGTAGAAGAATACATATCGGCCTAAACTGAGGAAAAAATTTGTTTATTTTTTTTTTAAATTGGGATATGTATTATAGCAAAAAGTAAAAAGATATAGGGGGTTATTTACTAAAGGAAAATCCACTTTGCACTGCAAGTGCACTTGGAAGTAAAGTCGCTGTAGATCCAAGGGGGACATGCAAGGAAAACAAAAAACAGCATTTTAGCTTGCACATGATTGGATGATAAAATCAGCAGAGCTTCCACTCATTTCAGATCTACCACTTAGATTTAAAACGACTGCACTTCCAAGTG
Source organism: Lithobates sylvaticus (assembly GCA_028564925.1). NCBI lineage: Eukaryota > Metazoa > Chordata > Amphibia > Anura > Ranidae > Lithobates > Lithobates sylvaticus. The sequence goes on from CM053030.1 coordinate 467,189,076, forward strand.
CACTTGCAGTGCAAAGTGGATTTGCCTTTCGTAAATAACCCCCAATGTGTTTTTTTCAAAATTGACGCTCTTCTTTTGTTTATAGTGCAAAAAAATAAAAACAGCAGAGGTGATCAAATACCACCAAAATAAAGCTCTATTTGTGGGAAAAAAAAGATGTCAATTTTGTTTAAGCCTTATTATAGGTAAAAGTCAGAGATGGGAATTTACTCCCACTTTAATAAACACACACTAACCTGTCCCAAGATTCAGTGATGTGCTCATCCGAACCGTTGCTTCTCTCCCTCTCCTCTCCCCGGAGTCAGCATTTCAACTATAGGTACCCAGCTGTGACAGCTTGCGCCGTCACAGCCGGGTGCGCACTGCACATGTGCGAGTCGCGATGCAGGTCTTGACTGGTCCAGCAGTCTTCTGGGACCTGTGGCAGGTCCCAGAAGACTGCAGGGAGGGAGGGGAAGAGGAGAACTTCCACTCAGATCGTCTAGGCCTGGGAACAGGTACCTGTCAAAACTAGGTACTCTGTCCCCCTCCCCAAAAAAATTATGTGCCAAATATTTCAAGGGAGGGGGAGGAGTGCTTAGAGTGAAACTTCCCCTTTTGGATGGAGCTCGGCTTTAATTTTTGTTTTTTTGAACTGGACTTTTACTTTAGGTATTAGCCTTTGCTAGTTTTGCTATTTTGAGCTTAAGGTGGTTGTAAAGGCAGAAGGTTTTTTATCTTAATGCATTCTATGCATTAAGATAAAAAAATCTTCTGTGTGTAGCAGCCACCCTTCAGGACCCCTAACACTTACCTGAGTACCCTCTCTCTCCAGCGATGTCCACAAGTGCCTTGGCCATCTGAGACACTCCTATTGATTGGCTGAGACACAGCAGCAGCACTATTGGCTCCAGCTGCTATCAAAGTCAGTCAGCCAAGCAGGTGAGAGAGGGGGCGGGGCCGGGTTTCTGTGTCTGAATACAGGGAGCTGTGACTCGGCTCAGGTGCCCCCATAGCAAACTGCCAGTGCTGGTCATCTTACTTTAAAAAAGTAATTAGTTAAGTTACAAATTACTTCTCCCAAAAAGTAATTGCGTTAGTAACTCAGTTACTACATTGGAAAAGTAATTAGTTACGCAGCAAAGTAACTGACTTTTTTTTTAAATATTCTATACGTGTAACTAAGGGGTGGGTCTAGTATTACTGTAAGCAAGGGGCGCATTTATTATTATTGTTATATATCGTGTAACCAAGGGCTGCTCTATTATTACTCTAACCAAGGGGCAGATCTGTTATAGCGTGTAAGCAAGGGGCGGGTCTATTATTATTATATCGTGTAAGGGGCGGATGGCTACAGAAGAGGGCGAATGTTAAATTAATGGGCAGAGCTCGATATATAACAATAAATGCGCCCCTTGGTTACAGTAATACTAGACCCGCCCCTTACTTACACGATAGACGCCCCTTGCAGAGTAGCACGAGCATCAGGAGCGTGCGGCATCGCCTCGTACAATTACATGTTAACTGCGCCTGCACGGTGTAGAGTTCACTCAGAGTTGTTTAAGTTCGGCAATTTTCGGAAGCTCCGTAGTCCTTCGTACTGCGCAAGCCCTGCGCCTGCGCAGTACAGGGGGTCCTTATCTGGCGGGGGAACTTTTTCGGCAGGACACCGGAATTACACTACTGCCATCTAGTGGCGGTAGATGTAATTGGGGTAACTAAGCCAAAGTAATGGGAACTGAGTTACCATGAGGGGAAAAGTAATCAGTTAGATTACTCGTTACCCTCTAAAGTAACTGCGTTAGGTAACTCAGTTTATTTTAACTCAGTTACTTACATCACTGCAAACTGCTTGCTGTGGGGGCACTGAACAGGAGGGAGGGGCCAGGAGAACAGAAGAGGGAACCAAGAAGAGGAGAATCCAGGCTGGTCTGTGCAAATTCACTACAACAGAGCAGGTAAGTATGTCATGTTTGGTTATTTTTAGAGAAAAAAAACAAGACTTTACAATCCCCTCAAACAACCTCCTTTTCAGTTTCTCTGGATAGTCCATGCACTGTACTCCTGGCCACCTCTGGATATCAGCTCAGTGTGGTGTCTCTGCCCCGTCTCCTCTGGGCCATTTACAGAATGCAGCCTATGGACAAGAGGAGGTCGGGACTGAGACACAGCAACAGCACTGGTGTCTATCATACATGTAGTGCGGATATTGATGGTGGACCAGATGCACACAGTACTATCAAGCGGGACTTAAGAAAGAAATATTTTTATGCTGTTGGAAAAAATCAAGAGTAAAATTACTACACGAATAAGCTAACCAGCTACAATTGTGGAAAGCTGAGTGCCTGGAGAGGGACTGAGGCTGCCATAACTAACCAGTATAACCTGCACAGAACAATTACTACCGACAAAAGCCGCCATGACATGACCCCAATGCAAATTTTATTGCAATGCATCTAATTATTGAACATTAGTCCTTTCTAATCTTGAATACTGCTTATATAAGTGTATTTACATACTAATATGTTTGTGGAGTAAGGCTGGCCATACATTATACAATATTCCTGTGCCATTTTCCTTTAGATTTACCAAAACCATATACCGTATTTATCGGCGTATAACACGCACTTTTTCCCCCTTAAAATCGGGGGAAAGTCGTGGGTGCGTGTTATACGCCGATACCCCAAAAAAAAATGACAAAAATCGGTTGCGGCGCCGAAAAATGGCGACCGCAGCCGAAAAAGGCCGAACCGCGGCCGAAAAAGGCCGGAAAAAGCCGAAGCGCGGCCGAAAAAGACCGAAGCTGGCTGTTCAGCTCCGCTCGTAGTCCCGCCTCCCTGCGCTCGCTCCCGAAACAGCAGGGAGGCGGGACTCCGAGCGGAGCTGAACAGTCGGCTCTGTCTTTTTCGGCCACACTTCGGCCTTTTTCGGCCGCGGTTCGGTCTTTTTCGGCCGCGCATGTGCGGTTTGTCACGCGGCGGGAAATTTAAACGCGGGCAAACTGCAAATGACACTAGCAAGCTGCAAATGACACCGGGCAAGCTACAAATGACGCTGGGCAAGCTACAAATGACGCTGGGCAGGTTGCAAATGACGCTGGGCAGGTTGGAAAATGACGCTGGGAAAGGCTGCAAATGACGCTGGGAAAGCTGCAAATGACGCTGGGCAAGCTGCAAATGACGCTGGGCAAGCTGCAAATGACGCTGGGCAAGCTGCAAATGACGCTTAAATGTAAGTTTTTTTTTTCCCTAAACTTCTCTCCTAAAACTTTTTTTCCTTAAAATTCCCTCCTAAACTTGGGGTGCGTGTTATACGCCGGTGCGTGTTATACGCCGATAAATACGGTAATATGAGGTAAAACCTAAACACTTTCAATTTGTATGTAATCAGACAGGTCCTTGCACTACATAATTGAAGGTAAATCTAAAGTAATTGAATAAGAAAATTAAGGCAAAGAGCAAATTGCAGTAACCCATAGCAACCAAACAAAACTGCTCTATTACTGATACTCGTACAGTAAGGAGAAATCTCATTGGTTTCTACAAGCTACTGAACTTTGTATTGTAGCTTTGCTCTTTGCACTAAATGTGCCCGATATAAACTAACTGTAAAATATTTTTAGCAATGCAGTTTCTTTAGTGCTCTTTTAACATTTCTAAAAAGGGAAATAAACTCAAGTATAATTTAGGCCTAATTATTCTGCAACACTGGATAATGTTTCCCCTTGGCCTTTGTTTTTGGCTGTATAGCAGCAATCTTCCGCCTTTCACTTGCACGGCGACAAAGCTTAATGAAGTAGATATTCTATTTGGGCAGAGATGCAGCATTCACTTTAAAGTGAACCTGTATTTTGTCTAAGGTTAAACTTAAAAGGGGCGATCCAGCTGTAAATTTTTTTTTTTTAAAAAGTCAGCAGCTACAAACACTGTGGCTGCTGACTTTTTATAAGGACACTTACCTGTCGAGGGCGCCCATGATGTCCCCCCCCCCCGAGGCCGATATGTCCCCCGTATCGTGTGCTGGCGCTGACATCTTCACTAAGGGAGACAGGCAGTGGAGCCTTGCGGCTTCACTGCCCATTTCCTACTGCGCATGCGCGTATCGCGCGGCGCTTTGTGAATGGGGCGCGATGTGTTCTGGGACACACACAGTTCCCAGAACACAGCGCACCCCATTCCCCAGAAGACAACACGAGGAGGAGAAGACTGAAGATCACCGCGGAATAGGAAGAGGCAGATTAGGACGATCTGCCTAGCAAAAGGGATTTCTGGTAAGTTTAAAAAAAATAAAAAATTCAAATGTTTTTTAATGTATTTAAAGGATTGTTTTTATGTATTTTTTTTTTTTTTTTTAGGGTGGCCCTCCACTTTTAAGTGTTACTTAACCCAGGACCCTGCATTCATTATATCTGGTCTTCCACAGTGCCCAGGACATGGAAATGCAATTATTTTAGTAAAAAAATTTAAAAAACTGCTAAATACCTTCTCATCAGCAGTACACTGATAAAAATGATTCTGTTGGCTTGTAATTTTCAACATGAAAATAACTGTTAATTAATTTACTTTGATATTTTAAGTACCTTTCTTAATTTTCATTAATTCTTAAAACACACCTTTTAAATTTACAAAAATAATGTATAATATTGAGTGATCTAGACAAAACTTTTAAGGTGTGTGCATTTCCATATTCTAATTGAGTTACATTAAAAAAATTATTTTCATTTGACTGAAATTGCGGGACGCATGTTTGCCAAACGTGCTGTATATTTAGTTTTGATGCTGTATATTTAACCACTTCAATACCGGGGGGCACTTATACACCTTCCTGCCCAGACCAATTTTTAGCTTTCAGCGCTGTCCCACTTTGAATTACAATTGCACGGTCATACAACACTGTACCCAAACTAAATTGTTATCATTTTGTTCCCACAAATAGAGCTTTCTTTTGGTGGTATTTGATTACTTCTGAGATTTTTATTTTCTGCAAAACAAATAAAAAAAAATATTGAAAACATTTTTTTTTTTGGTTTCTGTTACAAAACTTTGTAAATAAGTAAGTTTTCTCCTTCACTGATGGGCACTGATGGGGGCTGCACTGACGGGCACTGATGATGATTATGAGCACCGATGAGGTGGCACCAAGAGGTGGCACTGATGGGCACTGATGATGGGCACTAATATGCGGCACTGATAGGCGGCACAGATGGGCACTGATAGGTGGCACTGATGAGTACACATAGGTGGCACTGATGGGCACTGAAAGGTGGCACGGAATGGGCACTGATAGGCGGCACAGATGAGCACTGATAGGTTGCATGGAGGGGCATGGATGGGCACTGATAGGTGGCATTGATGTACACTAATGGATGGTACTGATGGATGCCAATCAGTGCCAAACAATAATGCCTGACAATCAGTGATGCCCATTGTGGGCACTGATTGGCATCCATTGTGGGCACTGATTGGCATCCATTGCGGGCACTGATTGGCATCCCTAGTGGTCTAGGGTGGCATACCTGGTGGTGACTATTGGTGGCATCCCTGGTGGTCCAGTGTGGGCATCCTCGGGGGGCTATGCTGATAATCAATCAGCACAGACCCCCCCTGTCAGAGGAGCAGCCGATCGGCTCTCCTATACTCACGTCTGACAGACGCGAGTGAGGAAAAGCCGATCAACGGCTCTTCCTGTTTACATCGTGATCAGCCGTGATTGGACACGGCTGATCACGTGGTAAAGAGTCTCTATCAGAGACTCTTTACCTAGATTGGAGTTGTGGTGTGTCAGGAAAAACAAGCATATTGGCATAGTATATTTTTTCATATAGCACTCTCATTTTGTATCAGAAAGAATGATTATGGGACTCATTTATGCTTTTTAGCCTGAGCTACCCTGAAAACTTAAAATATACCTGAGGTGATCAAATACCACCAAAAGAAAGCATTGCAATTGTGGGCACCCAGCTGTGGCTTCACAGCCGGGCACACACTGCGCATGCGCGAGCAGCGCTGTGCGCCGTGATTGGCCGCGCAGTCATCTGGGACCTGTCACGTGTCCCAGATGACTGACAGGAGGGAGGGAGCCCTTCCTGCGCTGAGGGTAAGTGATGTCACCAGCCCAGGCACCGAAGGAGGCAGACTACGAGGGGCCCCCTAGCAACAAGCATTTAGAGGTGCGTTAAAAAAAAATTCGAATTATTTTTTTTAAAACATTTTTAGGAATTTTAAGCATTTTTTTTTTGAGTGCTACACCACTTTAAGGGGGGAAATCTTTCTGGGGATGAAGTGGTTAAAGTGCAAATTACTTTCCTAAAAGGCTTAAAAAAAAGTTAATAAATTCTGTATTCTAAGTTCTTTACAGATATACTGTATATACATGTGTGTGTTTTAATTTGATTTGTTAGCTGAAAAAGAGGCATTTTTTTCTTTTGTTTTTTTTAAATGTTTACATTTACATTTGATGCTGCTTTAATAATATTACATTTGTAACACTTTATAAATAACAATGTTAATTTGTTTTGAAAGCCAGTTTTATGAGACTATGCCTTTTTTTTAAAAACATATTATTGTATTATTTTTATATAAAAACCTTCAAACATATATCAAATAAATTTGGAAAATAAGTTTTATCAACTTAAAAAAAATTAAGTAAGTTACAAGTTAATATCACTAAAAACAAAGTAACTAAGTACGTAAGTAAGCACTTTCGCCTAGCAGCAAAACGTTCGCTGGTTCGAATCCCGACCACGACACTACCTGCCTACAGTTTGCACGTTCTACCCTGTTCCTGCATACGTTTGCCTCCCACATTCCAAAGACATGCTTGTAGTTGGTAATTGGCTCCTGTGTGAATTGGCCCTAGTATGTGTATGTATGAATGTGAGTTAGGGATCTTAGATTGAAAGCTCCTTGAGGGCAGGGACTGATGTGAATGTACAATGTATATGTAAAGCGCTCCGTAAATTGACAGTGCTATAGTACTTGAAATAAAGAAGTTAAAATATGTGTTCCTAACTAAAGCTTTTCTATAAACTGGAAAAATTGAGTTGGCTTTACTTAAACCCATGGTCTTTAAACTGGAAAATGTAGGTGGCTTTAGTTAAACCCATGGTCTATAAACTGGAAAAATTGAGTTGGCTTTACTTGAACCTATGGTCTATAAACTGGAAAAATTGTGTTGGCTTTACTTAAAACTATAGTTCCAGACAAGTTAAGGTATGTATTCCTAACTTAAAACCCTATGGTCTATAAACTGAAAAAAATTGAGTTGCTTTACTTAAAACAACAAAGTTGAAAACATGAAAAGTCTAATGAGTCAGACAAAAATAAGTTTAGTTGACAGTACTTAAAAAGCTGATGCAAATAGTTTCCTACATTTTTTTGAGTAGACCCAGCACAATATTTTTTACAGTGTATATAGCAGTCTTGTGACTTATATCAGTGTCTGTTTAAAGCTTGTAGGAGGAGTTTTCATTCTCCTCTGACTGTCCAGACAAAAGTGTAAACCATCCTTACACTTTTTATGGAGCAGTCAAATTTTGGATTACATTTTTTGTCGAATATGCAAAGCATTCAAAGCCATAAAATGGTGATATTATTCAAACTCAAGCAGATGGCATCAAAACTTCCCCAAATTGAATGTATTGATGGAAAAATGTTAGCGCTTTCTATAAAATTTACATTGTTTTTCTTGTTTTGATTATATTGCAGTTCAACCTGTCAATAAACTGTATTGAAGTTGTCCAGTTATTGACCAATATTGATTTCACAGTTGTTTGAATTCTAATGGATAATCAAACATATGGGTGGTAGTTTGGTGATTCCTTGTGATCGTATTTATGGTTCCTGGTGCATCAAAAATGGTTGAAATTGAATGAAAACTTTGACAAGTATGGTCACCTTAACTATATAATAGACAGGTGCGGTTTGTTTTGTTCCGAGTTGAGATTCAGACAAATTTTTCGATACATCTAAATTTCTAAATTACAACAAAATTTTAAAATTTAAACGAATCTGAAATAACAAAACAAAATTTTGGACAAAATTCGAATTCAAATAGTTTTCAAATCGAATTTGAATAGTTTTTGAATCAAAATCTAATTTCCAAAGAGAATAAAATGGAATAGAAAATAAAGGAAAAAAATAAAAAAATAATAGAATAGAAAAAAATAGAATACAAAATAAAATAATAGAATATAATAGAGTAAAACAGAACAGAATAAAATAAAAGAATAGAAAAAAATAGAATAGAACATAAAAGGAAACAATAGAAAATTAACCACTTCAGCCGCAGAAGGATTTACCCCCTTCCTGACGGGCCATTTTTTGCGATACGGCACTGTGTCACTTTAAGTGACAATTGCGCAGTCGTGCGGCACTGTACCCAAACTTTTTTCTCACAAATAGAGCTTTCTTTTGGTGGTATTTGATCACCTCTGTGGTTTTTTTTTTTGCACTATAAACCAAAAAATCGCAATAGGCGTATATTGATTGGTTTCGCAAAAGTTATAGCATCTACAAAATAGGGGATAGATGGCATTTTTATTATTTTCTTTTTTGTTTACTAGTAATGGTGGCGATCTACAATTTTTATTGGGACCGGCGGACAGGTCGGACACTTTTTTTGGGACCACTGACATTTATTTACAGTGATCAGAGCTAAAAATAGCCACTGATTACTGTATAAATGTCACCGGCAGGGAAGGGGTTAACACTAGGGGCAATCAAGGGGTTAATTGTGTTCCCTCACTGTGTGTTCTGACTGTGGGGGGGATGGGACTGCCTAGGGGAGGAGATTGATCAGTGTTCCTATATACTAGGAACACACGATCTGTCTCCTCTCTCCTCTCCTCTCCCCTCTCACAATAGAAAAGAAGAGTAGAAAAGAATAGATTAGGAAAAAAAGAATAGAATAGAATAAAGTAGAAAGAACATAACCTTCTTCCGAAATTCGAATTTCAAATAGAATACATTTAAATTCCAATAGAATAGAAAAGAATGGAATAGAAAATAAAAGCATAGAATAGAATTCAAGGAACAATAGTATAGAACCGTTTCCCAAAATTTGAATAGAATAAATTTGAATTAGAATAGAATATACAAAGAATAGATTAGGAAATAAAAGAAGGGAATTGACTAAAATATATAGAATAGAAAAGAATAGATTAGGAAATAAAAGAAGAGAATTGACTAGAATATAACCAATCTCATGAAATTAACATTTTGAATAGAATAAATCTGAATTCAAACAGAATCGAAAAGAAAAGATTAGAGTAGAAAAGAAGAGAATAGAAAATAACAGAACAGAATAGAAAGAATATAACAATATAACAATATAACCCTTTTTAAATTCAAATTTTAAATAGAATAAATAAAAATTTTAAATAGAATAATTTAAATTTGAATAGAATAAATAGAAAAGAAAAAAATAGAATAGAATAGAAAAAAAACAATAGAATAGAATGGAATAGAAAGAATATAACCATTTTCCAAAATTCAAATTTCAAATAGAATTTGATTACAAATGGAATTTCATTCAAACTTGAATGCAATTCAAATGGAATTTAAATTCAAATTGATTAAAAATTTCAAAATTCTGTCGAATTGAACTAAATTCGACTGAATTTGGAAATTTTGAATCGATTTGAATTCAAATTAACAAAACGAATTCCGAAAATGAATTAAACTAATTCAACTAAACAAATTTACATAGTTACGTAGTTGGTAAAGTTGAATAAAAACAGTTGATCCAGTTAAACCTGTGATAGATAACGAAACAAAACACGTTTTATCGTTCTGTACATGTCTATTATATAATATAGCCGTGCTAAAGCATGCTCCCTTAATGGATCATGTATATACAGAATCCCTTATCCATTGCCTAGATAACTCATTTGTGTCTATTAACCGCTTCCCGACCACCTAACGCAGATATACTGCGGCAAAATGGCACGGGCAGGCAAAATCACGTGCCTGTACGTGATCCTATAAATGCCTGCCCGTGGGTTGCGCGCGCGCCACCAGCGGCGCGCTGGCGACCCGGTCGGGAGCTCCGTGACCCCGTCCACGGGACCAGCGGACCCGATCACCGCTGGTGTCCCGCGATCGGGTTACGGAGCTGAAGAACGGGGAGAGGTATGTGTAAACAAACCTCTCCCCGCGCTTCCTACTCTGCCTGTCATTGATTGGCTGTTCCCGGTCATCAGGAAAGCCGATCAATGACGTCAGACGTCAGCCCCGCCCCCTAATGTAAAAAAAAACACACACATCACAGCCCATAACCCCTCCCCTCCTCCTAGTGGTTAACCCCTTCACTACAACTGTCATTTATACAGGAATCAATGCATTTAAATAGCATTGATTGCTGTATAAATGACAATGGGCACAAAAATGTGTCAAAAATGTCCGATGTGTCCGCCATAATGTCGCAGTCACAATAAAAATCGCTGATCGCCGCCATTACTAGTAAAAAAAAAATATTTATAAAAATGCTATAAAACTATCCCCTATTTTGTAAACGCTATAACTTTTGCGCAAACCGATCAATAATCGCTAATTGCGATTTTTTTTACCAAAAATATGTAGAAGAATACGTATCGGTCGAAAGTGAGGAAAAAAAATGTTTTTTTATATATTTTTTGGGGATATTTATTATAGCAAAGAGCAAAAAATATTGAATTTTTTTCAAAATTGTCGCTCTATTTTTGTTTATAGCGCAAAAAATAAAAACCGCAGGGGCGATCAAATACCACCAAAAGAAAGCTCTATTTGTGGGAAAAAAAGGACGCCAATTTTGTTTTGGAGCCACATCGCACGACCGCGCAATTGTCAGTTAAAGCAACGCAGTGCCGAATTGCAAAAAGGGGCCTGGTCCTTTGGCTGCCAATTGGTCCGGGGCTGAAGTGGTTAAATATCCTGACAGTTCTCAGCATACACAGAAAAAGCATTTCTCAGACACAGCTGTGTCCATATGTAACACAGTCCGTGTCAACAGAATGCTTTCCTAGTTTCCAGAATGCATAACACAGCATTTCCTACATTCTATTTACTTAATGTGATTATATTTAAAAAAAATAAAAAAGATCACCCTGGTAGCACATCCATAAATTATAAAATCAGAAAAGAAAAGGAATAGTATGACTTTACCGATGCATGTTGTGTGGTCTCAATATGTACTGATAAAGTCAGATTATTCTTTTTTTTTTCAATTTGGATTTACTTAATGGGATTGTATCTTCACAAATCTCTTCTAATGGCTGCCAGCAACCACAGATAAAACTGTGTCTGCATAATTATGTACAAAATGCTTAGCGGACAGATTTTAGCAGCACACACTTACAGATCACTCCTTAGGATACTGTTCACACCTGGCCATTGCGGTAATGCATGTTAAAATGTGCCTGTTACTGCAATGCGCAGTAACTCTGAATATGGTATGTTTTAAAGTGGTGTTGCACAGAAAAAAATAAATCATTAAAATTCCAAAAAAAAAAGAAAAAAAATTTGAAATTTTTTTTTTTTTTAACTCACCTCTAATTGCCTGTTGCTAGGGGGTCCCTCATAGTCTGCCTCCTTCAGTGCCTGGGCTGGTGACATCACTTCCCCTCGGCACAGGATGGAGTCAGCTCTGCCCCGGGTGCCCACAGTTACAATGCCGAGCGGAGGGGGGGACGAGCGGTGCTTCGATCCCCTGCATCGCTGGACCCTGGAACAGGTAAGTGTCCGATTATTAAAAGTCAGCAGCTGCAGGATTTGTAGCTGCTGACTTTTATTTTTTTATGGAAACTCCTCTTTAAGTGCACTTCTCTGTAAAATAATGTAGCCTGCACTAAATTGTCCTGTGTTAAAGTGGTTGTGAACCCTTTACAACAACTTTTTTGCTACAGGTAAGCCTATAATTAGGCTTACCTGTAGCTACCCAGGATATCTCCTAAACCTGCACGGTTTAGGACAGGGATATGCAATTAGAGGATCTCCAGCTGTTGCAGAACTACAAGTCCCATGAGGCATAGCAAGACTCTGACAGCCACAACAATGACACCCAGAGGCAGAGGCATGATGGGACTTGTAGTTTTGCAACAGCTGGAGGTCCGCTAATTGCATATCCCTGGTTTAGGAGATATCACCTGTATTTGCATGTGCCGACGTCATTGGCACATGCGCACTGGAGCAGTGGTAGTACTTGCCATTGCTTCAGTTAGACTGTGCCGTTACCGGTGGCTCCTGCGTGCATGCGCGGGAGTGACGTCATCGCAGCTCCGGCCAATCACAGCGCCGGAGCCCGTAAGTAACTCCGGGAGCGATGTTGGCCGCCGGAGTTACAAGTATGGCTGTGGGGGATTCGATCTCAGGTAAGAAATTCATAATGAGCTAGTATGCTATGCATAAACTATGGTCAACCATATAATGTCTTTTAATTTTTAATTAAGGTATTTTAGTTATAGTAGGCGCAGTTCATCACACACACATTTTTCACTTTATTGGTAATTCACAACCTTGGAACGGGCAGCTGTATTTAGAATTTATTAATTTTTATATTTTCCTACTGCGCGGGTAGGGAATAATCACATTTGTTCCCCTATTAAAACATGCTTTGCATACTAGCTCATTATGCCTTTATCTTACAGGTTTTATTTCGTTTTTTGCTTTTTTCTAGGGTTTACAACCACTTTAAAGTGTACTGCAGCTCTTACATTTTGAGTGGGCTGCCTAGCACAGTATGCCTTAAAGCAGGGGTAGGCAACTTCGGCACTCCAGCTGTGGTAAAACTACAAATCCCATCATGCCTCTGTGTCTAGAAGTCATGCCTGTGACTGTCAAGGTCTTGCAATGTCTCGTGGGACTTGTAGTTTCACCACAGCTGGAGAGCCGAGGTTGCCTACCCCTGCCTTAAACCATCAAAACTGCGTGCATTGCGGCACACAGTGTTGTAGTGTAAATGGGTCCTTGGACCCAGTTGCATCTATAGAAATGGGTAGCAGCAAGCCTTAAGTTGGCCATGGAAATACACATTCAGATTTCCCTCAAATTACCCATCTGTCAAAATCTGAATCATAATCTGATTGGATGCACACCATCTAGCCTGTGTGATCCGGGATGCAGTAATAAAAGTCTGGGGGGATCCTGTCATCATCCCTTTGTTTTATCTGTGTGGTTGTATGTGTCTGAACAGTTCTTCATTTTCTCTTTGTGTGTCACGACCTCGGAGAAATGACGATTTCTATCCTGGGTCTTTATGTTTTAGTGCAGACACATACAGTACATTCACATAAATGGAGTAATAATGAACCTAAAGTGCTTGAATAAATCTGACATCAAGAGCAATACTGACTATTCTAAACTGATTTCATCATATTTGATTTGATTTGATTTCTCCCCCCCCCCCCCCCCCGTAAAATTTTAACCATTTCCATTCAGATTTATTACCAAAAGCCTTCTGCTTTTTTTGGGAAAAAAATCTGAAAATCCCGTCCATGTCTGGATTGCTGGCTATTGCTTCTTCATGAGTCAAAATCACAGAATTTTATTTCCGGTCATCATTTTATGGCAGAATGATGTTAAAGAATGAACGCACACATGAGGATACCCCAATCACCAAAGCAGTCTCATACAGTCCATATACCCCTGTATCCTCCATCATGTGTGCAGACATGTCCACCTCTGTGGGGAATTTCTTGGCCAACATGGGCTTTACAACAAGTTCCTCTCACGGGCTGTCAGTACATTTTGAGACTTAAAGAAGCTGAAGAGGTTGCAAATGCACCAGATCTAGAAAATAACTTGACTGATTGAGAAGGCAATGTATGGCCTGCACGTAGCCAAGAGTTTCAGTTTTAGCAATGAATGTGTCCACGATGTCTAGAATGGTTCTTTTTTAGTGGCACTGACTGTGTTTTGGAGGAATCAGTCACAGCATGACCAAGAGTTGAGAGAACAACCCTGTCTGTGAGCTATTTGGTCATTGATCCCTGGTGCTTCGTAGGGGGTGGATTATGTGTTGGGTCAAACTGAGTACATACAACCCCTTTCACACCAAGGGCGTTTTGCAGGCGCTATAGCGTTAGAAATAGCGCCTGCAATCCGCCCTAAAACAGCTGCACCATTGTCTGTAGTGTGAAAGCCCGAGGGGTTTCACACTGCAGCGGTGCACTGGCAGGACGTCAGGAAAAGTCCTGCCAGCAGCTTCTTTGGAGCGGTGAAGGAGCGGTGAACTCACCGCTCCTCCACCGATCCTCCACCACTGCTCCCCATTGAAAACAATGGGGCAGCGCTGTAATACCGCTGGCAAGACGACACTATTGCGGCGTTTTGCCGGGGGTTTTAACCCTTTCTCGGCCGCCAGCGGGAGGTAAAAGCACCCTGCTAGTGGCCGAAATGCGCTGCAAATCCGACGGTAAAACGCTGCTAAAAATAGCGGCGTTTTACCACCAACGCTATGGGCGGTGTGGTGTGAAAGGGGTCTAAAGGATTTCCCTTGCTTAATTTTCAGTGTCTGCACAGAGACCATGATAACCTCCCCAGCACTGCAGAGGTCCACTAAGTAAGCTTGTAGAAGAGAATTAGCATCTATGTAATAGAACTTCTGTTTTCTTAGCTGTACTAATAGTCCTAAATGCTTCTGTACATATATCCATTCCTGCAACACTATTCTCTAAAATCTCAGAGAGAAGATCCACGATAGAGTGCTGACTTCCATCACACCCATGGCCACATTGTAGTGACTGGTCCAGTGTATTTCCAGTAGATGTCACATTTCAGTGACTGGTGGAGCATATTTCCAGTAGATGGACCATCATAGTGACTGGTCCAGCAATTTTCCAGAAGATGTTGCTTCGTAGTGACTGGCCCACCATATTTTCAGTAGATGACACATCGCAGTGGCAGGTCCACCATATTTCCAGTAGATGTTACATCGTAGTGACTGGTGCAGCGTATTTATTCAGTAGATGACACAATGTAGTGACTTGTATCAACCTTAAAACAAAATTCAAAAAACCTGTACAACACTTAGAATATATAGTGTATACACCGTGATTAATAAAAACCTGTGTAGTGCAGTGATTTAAAATACGCTTTTAGACCTCCAATTGTTGTTTGGATAGAGGGTTAAAATAATGGATATAAATGTGTCAAGTTTCTCCTATAGATCCTGAAACATTTTTGGTGATTATCCTGAGTTTATTTAATGAGGCACTTGAATGATTGCTGGTGAGAGGTATCAATTACCTATTGCTCAATGTAGAGCTGGTGCCAATAAATGAACAATTATTTGAGTATATAAAAATAGGGTAAATTAATGCATAAATAACTGCTGTCTTTGTTACAGCCGCCGATGCTCAAATTAATGAAGAATATTTCTATGCATTTACCCGGTATCCTACCAGGCTGAATCAATCTGTATCATTACATGCAGAAAAAGGAGATTGAATTCAGGAAGTTGCTGCTCACAATATGAATGGTGCACAAGTAAAAGGAGAAAAAAAGACAAAAGGGGGAAAAAAAAAAAAACAGACACTTTCCTTTTCTGCTGACACCTCCAGGTGCTGTTCGTTTTCTGTCTTTTACGCTGTGCTTACAGGCACTTCCAGTCAGTTTGCATATGGGGAGAGAAAGAAACATACACCATTGCACAGTATTTCCTAAAAAGAAATGTGTGTGTGTGCTGTGACCAGTGAGCGGTAATCTACTCACATACACCCGGTAATGGTACAGCGATAGCCGAATGCTTGTCAGGCTTTTTTGCTACAGGGCTGGATGCCCTGCTCGTCCACACTCTGCGTGCTGCGGTGATGTCACTAGGCTCCTCCTCCCGACGCGTTGCATTACAGTCACGTAACGTTTTCAAGGGAAATTTATTTGTGTACTTTTAACATATCACTCACGTGTGGGAGCACTTTCTTATGGGTTTGCAGCTGTATCATTTGGCCATCTTGAAACACTAATGGTCCTCTGATTTTAATCCTCACTAGCGCTTAAGTATTTTAATATTTTATACAATGTAGTGACTGGTGCCATGTTTTTCCAGTAGATGGCATAATATATTGACTGGTCTTTTAAGAGATGGCACGTTGTAGTGCTTTGTAATGTAGTGGCAATAAAATAATGGGTGCAATGAACCTGATATCCAGTAACCACTGAAAGATGAAGCTGATGGTTGTAGCAGTGTAGGTATGGAGCATGTCAACCAATCTTTTTCTATAACAATGCCTGCACCCCAACACTTATTCTACTCATTACAGAAGCACCAGTACTGTGAGAAATGTTTCAGCATCTGGGTTGTGATATACTAGGCATCCAACTTACTCTAGCTAATCAGGTCTTCCACAGACAAATTGGATCCCAATTTATGGATTATGGTATCCTTTAGCAATGTGAATTCAAAAAGCTTCAGGAAAAGTCCAGCAGACACATCATCTTCTTTCTTAAGCCTCGTACACAAGATCAGATTTTCCGCAGACAAAACATCAGACTTTTGTCCGAAGGGCGTTGGCCATGAACTTGTCTTGCATACAAACGGCACACAATTATCGGCCAACAAACACAAACGTACTGACGTACTACGTGGCTTTTCAGCTCTTTATCGCCACCCTTTGAGCACCTTCTGCTAATGTTGTGTTTGATGAGCATTGATTCCGAGCATGCGTGTTTGTACTTTGGACTTTTGTCTGACAGACTTGCGTACACACGATCGGAAAATCTGACAACAGAACGCTGTCTGCGGAAAATTTCTAAGCCTGCCATCCAACATTTGTCCGCGGAAAATCCGACAATTGTCCGATGAAGCGTACAAACGGTCGGATTTTAGGCCAACAGTCTGTCATCACACAATTCCTGGCGGAAAATCCGATCGTGTGTACGAGGCTTTAGGCTGCATTCACACCTGAGCGTAGCGTTTTCAGGCAGAAAATCGCGCGAAATGCTGCGTTTTTACCGCGATTTTGCTGCATTTTTTACTGCGTTTTGCCGTGATTTTGTGCAGAGCAAAAGGTCACCAATGTAAAAAGAAGAAAAACGCCCAAATCTGCCCCATTTGAGCAACAAAAAAGGGTCCGGAACTTGTTTGAGCTTCAGGCGTAGGGCTTCAGGCGTTTTGGAGTGGAGATGTGAACCATCTCCATAGAGAATGATGTATTTTTTCCCCTCTAACGTTTTGTAGCTTCAGGCTTCAGGCGACAAAACGCTCAGGTGTGAATGCAGCCTAAGACTCTATTCATGGCGAGGAATTTTACCACTTTCCCTAGGCTTTTCACATAGTACCTGTTATTCCCAATCTAATTTGGAGTTTGGATTACACCACTACAGGCCATACTGGGATACAGTTTCACCTGTTGCCTCTCTCTTCATCATCTCAGCCCACAAGGAAGAAGATTGTACATGGTGGTGGCTACATGCATGCTTGTTAAATCCCTGTTCCTTCTCAAATGCATCTTTCCAATAATTTTATCCTCGTTTATTAAACACAACATCCTTATCATTCAAGTCTGTGATTTTTTTATATGGGGAGCAAAAGCACGAACCTTTCTTTACTGAGTGTTCTAGCCATGGCTAAATAATACATACTCACAGTGGGTATGATTCCAGAACAGACTGTGATGGCGTGTTTGCGTTTAAAATGGAAGTAAAGGTCTTTTCATAACTTATACCTACAGGTAAACCTATATTAAAGGCTTACCTGTATAGAAAGTAAATATCTCCTAAATGTGCACCGTTTAGGAGACATTTACTTTAGCAGCATGTCACTGGCACATGCGCACTGCGCTCTCAATAGAAGGCGTGCCGTCCATAGAGAGAGCCATGCTGCAAGACAAGACAAAAACAAGACAAGACAAAAACCTGCAAGACAATAACATAATGTGCTAGTATGCATCGCGTTCCGGCACAATCCGCCGGACCTTCAGAGCGCATGCGCCGCTCACGTCAGCAGCTGCATGCAGGGTGAATATCTCCCAAACCGTGTAGCCCTGATGCAGGCACTATTCAGTGTACAGTTTTTCGTCTGGCTCTTTTGACAAAAAATTGTTAGAAAGATTGACTTTGGTCCTGCCAGTTGGGGCTGACTGGGAGAACCATCCATAGAATGAATTCTGCTCAGCTGGCCAAAATTTCCATCTGTTTTTGGCCAGCTTTAAGACCCGTACACACGATCAGAAAATGGGACGAAAAATACCGCTTTCGAAATGATCGTATGATAATCTGATGGTTAGTACACAGCCTTTGAGAGTCAATCACCACAGTTCATCCGATATTATCCGAAGGGACAAACATCAACATTTTTCTCGTACCATACCAGATTCAGATTGTACCATTTCATTTAATTAGTACAATCTTCGTCCAAAAATACAATAAAAATACATTGTTAATACATGACATCACATCAAATTTTTATTCTATCGTTTGAGAATTTTCATAACTTTAGTAACCTCTTCATTTTCGATATGAAGACTAGCATGCAACAAAAAAATGGACGTTCATTCTTCTGATAATCTCATTGTGTGCATGAGGCATTAGACAGCATTCCTGAAACAAAAAAGTAATGTGCTATCTAATAAGGCACAATATATACTTAAAAATCCTGTACAAGGGAATAATACTGGAAATACATCCTATCTAAAGAGTGTTATTTCCATGTTTGTCAGAATAGCAAAATGTGGGTTTAAAATTAAAAGGTGAACTAACATCCAACACCCTACCCAACCACCCCCTGGTCCCCTCTGTGTTTACCTCCATGGGTGATGAGCTGTCAGTGCCTATGAAGCCGGTGTAACGGTCCAGGGGTTTGAAATCCTCCTCTACTTCCCCTTCTTTCTGTAGGGCATCCAGTATGGATAAGAGTGATTCCAATTGGCCGGTGTGCTGGAGCTGACTATTCAGAATAACTCTGATCCATCGTGGAAGCCCTACAGAAAAAATGAAGAAGTGCAAGGATTTCAAATCCCTGGACTGCTACACCAGCTGCGTAGACACTGACAGTTCATCACCCACAGAGGTACCTATAGTGAGGACTGGGGGGACAGGAGGGTAAAGGGAGTTAGTTTGCCTTTTTGTTTAGGCCTGTATGCGTTCAGGGACATATACCCCAAATGCCGGTATTCTGCATCCCCAGGCATATGTCCCTGATTGCATGTGGCCCTAACACACTTGGTACAGTGACCAGCCGCCATGTATTTCAGCCTGTCAACCACTTTGACAGGCTGCTGGCAGCGAGGCTGAATGCTGCAGCTGTGCTCCCTGGGCATCCAAAAGTACCAAGATTTGACACACATGGACTTAATGGCCAGTGCGCATGTAGCCATAATAGGACCAAAAAACAAAAGGCTTCTATATTTTTATGGTTCTTAAAGTAGAAGTTCACCCTAACACTAAAATCCCTACATCTACAGACATCCACAATCTAACACTAACCTATCTAGTAAAGAAGAAATCAGTATACATACCTTTTTTTATGCCGACCAGACCCGATCCCACGCTGAGCTGATAGCGGAGGCTTCGATGTGTAGGCGAGTGCAGAGGACACAGCCGACTACGGAAGTCCCATAGTAAGTCTATGGGTGACGTCACTCCCCATTCATTTCACAACCGTTGTCAGCCGTGTCCTCTGCAGAGCTTCCGCCGCTGGAGACCGGACCGGATCAGCTTCAAAAAAGGTATGTATACTGATTTCTTCTTTACAGGGCTAGATAGGTACGTGTTAGATCCAGTGGCGGCTGGTGGAAATTAATTTGGGGGGGGGGGGGGCGGCAAACAGTATGCCACCACACCAACCCCTCCGTCGGTCGGTCTGTAGCACTTACCTCATAACCGGGGGCTTCCCCCTGCTTGGCGGCGGCCTCCCATTCTCCATCACCGGTGGCTTCCCCTGCTCGGCGGCCTCCCGTTCTCCTGCTCTCCACGGCGTCAGCTTCCGTTTCCTTCCTCCCTCCTCGGCGGCCAACCGGGAGTCTTCTCTTTCCGGCCAATTGGAGAACGGGTCTCACACCGGCTTTTGATTGGCCGGATTGAGAATCAGTGTTTCAACAGTAAATTTTCATTCGCTGTTGTAACACACCCGGGTGGGCTCCAGGTCGCATGCTCTGCGACCCGTGCCCACCCTATTTTGAAGCCTATTATGCCCCATACACACGATTTTTATTGCATGCTAATCTCAGATCAAATCTGATGAGTTTACTAAAGTCACAAAAATTCCCGCACAACAGAAATACAATTCGGAAGTGATGTCATGTGTTGCAATACAAATGCATTACATTTTCAAACGATAGCTGTACTGATTAAACGAAAACGTACGATCTGGCATTGTACAAAAAATCTTTCCGTGCATGTCCGATAGAATAATATCGGGTGAACTGTCCTGATCGGCTCTCGAAAGCTCTGTACTAAAGATCCGCTTATCGTACAATCGCTTCGAAAGTGGTATTTTCAGTACGATTTTCTGATCGTTCGTACGCGGCTTTAGAACTCTAATCAGGCTCTAATCAGGTGCTCTGGCTCTAATCAGGTGCTTCAAAAAAATCCTCTGCCACTGTAATTCATGCGCCCGGTGACCCGAAAGGGGCCGGGTGCATGAATATGGGGTGGCTGTGGCGGGGATGTATAGATTCATGCTACGCATGAATCTATCCATTATGCATATAAGGGGGTGGTGCCTGGACGGGCCGCCACTGGTTAGATGGCGGATATCTGTAGTTGCAGGGATTTTAGTTTTAGGGTGGACTAATGCCGCGTACACACGATCGGAATTCTCGTCGGAAAAAACTCTGACGGTTTTTCCGACGGAATTCCGACGGAATTCCGCTCAAGCTGTATTGCCTACACACGATCACACCAAATTCCGACGGTCAATAACACAGCGGCATAAAACACATTCGACAGCACTATAAAAGGGAAGTTTAATGCTTCCGAGCATGCGTCGAATTGTTTCCGAGCATGCGTCGGAATTTTGCGTGTCGGAATTGCATACACACGATCGGAAAATCAGATAGAAAGGTTTTCCGTTGGAAAAATTGAGAACAGGTTCTCAATTCAAAGTCCGTCCGAAATTCCGACAGAAAAAGACCGTTGGGCATACACACGGTCGGAAAATCCGATGAAAAGCTCCCATCGGAAATTCCGACCCTGTGTACGCCGCATTACACTTTAACTTCCAGCAGCCATTCAAGAAGCTGTTGAGATTAGCACACCGATACTCATTGGGTAGATCCAAGACTCCCTGTAGAAAAAAAGGCTACAAAGGCTATATCATCATATTAATAATGTGTGGCACCTGACAATAAATCTAATCTCTGTTATTCAATGCTGCTTTAATTCCAATACAATGGGAATCTTTTTCTTTTCTTACCTGCTGCTCAATAAGTAAAACTGGTGCAGTTCGGTGGTTAGAGGTCCCTCAGAGATTATCCGAACTAGATAAAACCGCTGCAATTTTCTGCGATAGTCAGATGTGACATCTCCAAACATTCTAAAAGCCCAAGGCTATAATTACCGAGATTGTGTTTTTAGTGCAGGGAGACAGGAGTAGACACCATTCATGGATGGCTTTCCCTCTGTGCATGCAGAAGTCCGTCACTACCTGGGAAGGACACCGGCAGTCACCACCTCTCTTGTATTTGCATTAACAGCATTTTCCTATTTCTGTGGGCACACAACAGCGTACCACTGTGCTAGGTTCTGCCTGCATGCAAATCTGCAGACGTTTTATTATAATTGCTCGGGGAGGGGGGTCTAAGAGTGAATGCATTTTCTTTTCTAAGTAGCAGAACTTGTGTATTACCTGTTGTAAAGAAAAGCTGGCAAGAGAGAAAAAAAAAAAATCAAGTGGAAAAAGAAACTGTAGGAGTAGAACCCCTGGATTATAGCAGCAAGCGCTGGCAAACAAGCATCCATACGGGCTCCCTGGGTCTCCCAGTAACGGATGGCAGATTCTTTCAATTGCCAGCAGGATACTGTATTAAGGTGAAACCCCAATAAAGCAGCTAAATACACACCAAGAAATACATAGATGGAAACGGTTAAACCTGCCAAAGCATTTGTAATTCTGCTCAGCCATTCTTGTGATCCAGACACCTCTGTCAGATAGTACAGCCAGGTCACTGACCTCCATGGCAACAGCAGCACAGCTTGAAGAAGAACACACCTCAAACCTGCTGATTGGACATTGAAGGAGCAGCAGCAAAATCACACCTCCCAACATTTTGATATGGGAATGAGCGACACCTACTAGCAAACATATGTAGACATAGGACACGCCCCCTGCCACACCCCCTTAAAGGAGAATTAACCAAAAAAAAAAGTTTAATAAATCTACAAGGGCTTTTTGTTACCACTACTATTCCTTTATATGGGCTTTTAATCACTTAAAGCGGGACTGTACCTGAATTTTTTTTTTTTAAAAAAGCCAGCAGCTACAAATACTGCAGCTGCTGACTTTTAATAAATGGACACTTACCTGTCCCAGGTTCCAGCGATGTCGGCCGCAGAGGCCGATCAATCGCTCGGCTCTCTGCTGCTGCCGGCGCCATTCTCGGTGAGGGAATCAGGAAGTGTCACCTTTGCGGCTTCACTTCCCGGTTCCCTACTGCGCATGCGCGAGTCGCGCAGCGCAATGAGAATCTTCAGCGCTGTCTGCCAGGAAATGTGTCCCGGCAGACAGCGCACTGGGACAGGAAGTTGCGTAAACTCCCGTGGGAGTTTATGCCCGGAAGTGGGTGCAGATACCAGTCTTAGACAGGTATCTGGACCCCTCTCCCCCCTAAAAGGTGCCAAATGTGACACCGGAGGGGGGGAGGGTTCCGAAAAGCGGAAGTTCCACTTTAGGGTGGAATCCCGCTTTAAGCCCCGGACCAATTTGCAGCCAAAGGACCAGGCCCCTTTTTGCGATTTGGCACTGTGTCGTTTTTAACTGACAATTGCGCGGTCGTGCGACGTGTCTCCCAAACAAAATTGGCGTCCTTTTTTTTTCCACAAATAGAGCTTTCTTTTGGTGGTATTTGATCGCCCCTGCGGTTTTTATTTTTTGCGCTATAAACAAAAATAGAGCGACAATTTTGAAAAAAAAAATGTACTCTTTGCTATAATAAATATCCCCATAAAATATATAAAAAAACATTTTTTTTTTCCTCAGTTTAGGCCGATACGTATTCTTCTACATATTTTTGGTAAAAAAAAAAATCGCAATTAGCGATTATTGATTGGTTTACGCAAAAGTTATAGCGTTTACAAAATAGGGGATAGTTTTATAGCATTTTTTATTAATATTTTTTTTTTTTACTAATAATGGCGGCGATCAGCGATTTTTTATTGTGACTGTGACATTATGGCGGACACATCGGACATTTTTGACACATTTTTGGGACCATTGTCATCTATACAGCAATCAGTGCTATTTAAATGCATTGATTCCTGTGTAAATGACACTGGCAGTAAAGGGGTTAACCACTAGCGGGCGGGGAGGGGTTAAGTGTGGCACGTGTGTGTTTTTTTACTGTAGGGAGGCGTGGCTTGGCGTTCGACATCACTGATCGTCTTTCCCGATGACAGGAAACAGACGATCAGTGTCAGTCTCACTAGGAAGCACGGGGAGAGGTTTGTTTACACTTACCTCTCCCCGTTCTTCAGTGCTGTGACGCGATCGCGGGACACCAGCGGCGATCGGGTCCGCGGGTCCCGGTCACGGAGCTCAGGCCCGTGGCACGCGTGTGACCCACGGCTGGGCACTTAAAGAGCAATGTACCTGTACGTTGATGTGCCCAGCCGTGCCATTCTGCCGACGTAAATGTGCAGGAGGCGGTCCTTAAGCGGTTAAAATGTACAAATGCAGCAATATAGAAATTGGATGGAAGGTTTAGCACTGGGGAACACTTTTTGAAAGATAAAGTGCATTTTATATACAACTATATAGATCAGACCAAAATGAGGGGGAAAGAGGGACAGAGGGACATTGCTACAAATCAGGGACAGTTGGGAGCTATGGCAAAATGATGAGCTCACTTTGATCTCTGCTTCTGTCAGCATGTTTCTTTTAACCACTTCAGCCCCGGACCAATTTGCAGCCAAAGGACCAGGCCCCTTTTTGCGATTTGGCACTGCGTCGCTTTAACTGAAAATTGCGCGGTCGTGCGACGTGGCTCCCAAACAAAATTGGCGTCCTTTTTTTCCTACAAATAGAGCTTTCTTTTGGTGGTATTTGATCGCCCTTGCGGTTTTTATTTTTTGCGCTATAAACAAAAATAGAGTGACAATTTTGAAAAAAATTCAATATTTTTTACTTTTTGCTATAATAAATATCCCCAAAAAATATATAAAATTTTTTTATTTTTCCTCAGTTTAGGCCGATACGTATTCTTCTACATATTATTGGTGAAAAAAATCGCAATTAGCGATTATTGATTGGTTTACGCAAAAGTTATAGCGTTTACAAAATAGGGGATAGTTTTATAGCATTTTTATTAATATTCTTTTTTTTACTAGTAATGGCGGCGATCAGCGATTTTTATTGTGACTGCGACATTATGGCGGACACCGGACAT
Organism: Lithobates sylvaticus; assembly: GCA_028564925.1. Classification (NCBI taxonomy): domain Eukaryota; kingdom Metazoa; phylum Chordata; class Amphibia; order Anura; family Ranidae; genus Lithobates; species Lithobates sylvaticus. The sequence continues at coordinate 467,213,569 of CM053030.1, forward strand.
TTTTGACACATTTTTGGGACCATTGTCATTTATATAGAAATCAGTGCTATTTAAATGCACTGATTCCTATGTAAATGACAGTGGCAGTGAAGGAGTTAACCACTAGGGGGCGGGGAGGGGCTAAGTGTGACATGTTGTGTTTTTTTTTACAGTAGGGGGGCGTGGCTGTACGTCTGACGTCATTGATTGGCTTTCCCGATGACAGGGAACAGGCAGTGTAGGAAGTGTTTACACAGACCTCTCCCCGTTCTTCAGCTCTGTGACCCGATCGCGCGCGACCCCACGGCTAGGCAATTAAAGGGGACGTGTATATACGTGCTTTTGCCTAGCCATGCCATTCTGCCGACGTATATCTACAGGAGGCGATCGGGAAGCGGTTAAGTACAGTTACACTGTAGCAGAGTCTGGCTCCTTAGTGCTGATGGAAGTGCTGCTGCACAGAAAATTACCAGAGGCTGATATCAAAACAGCATTTATACACTCACTGGACACTTTATTAGGTACACCTTGCTAGTACCGGGTTGGACCCCCTGTTACCGGGTTGGACCCCCTGTTACCGGGTTGGACCCCCTGTTGCCTTCAGAACTGCCTTAATTCTTCGTGGCATAGATTCAACAAAGTGTTGGAAACATTCCTCAGAGATTTTGCTCCATATTGACATGATAGCATCACGCAATTGCTGCAGATTTGTCGGCTGCACATC